>JANHMN010000003.1:170819979-170863421 GCA_030674055.1 Rhabdomys pumilio
CACACACACACACACACACACACACACACACACACACACACACACACTTCAATTTAGTCTATCTGGTTACAATGTGTGGCCAGGACAGATGGGGCTGAAATCCCCAAGGACAGCCTGGACAGGGGTGGTACAGGAAGAGACAGAGACCCTGGGGCTTCCTAATCAATTGTCATCACACAGTTCTCAGGTCCCATCACGTCTTAGCTAAAAAGCCTTTAGCTTTCTGCCCTCAGCCCACTTCCCTCTCAGTTCCTCCCAGGGGACGGATCCCTATGTTCTGGGCTGTTGGGATGTCACATCTGAGCTTTTGTTTGTTTTAGTTGTGTGCGTGTGTGTGTGTGTGTGTGTGTGTGTGTGTGTGTGAGAGAGAGAGAGAGAGAGAGAGAGAGAGAGAGAGAGAGAGAGAGTCTCAGTATGTATCTCTGGCTGTCCTGAAACTCAATATGTAGAGCAGGCTGGCCTCAAACTCAGAGTCTGCCTTCCAGGTGCTGTGCCCTGCCACATCTGAGCTTTGAGACCAGGGATGTAGATTCTCTTCTCTCCCTCATCTGACCTGAGTAGGCTACTGGCCCTCTCTGTAACTCATCCTCTGTCACCTCTGGAGGCTTTCTCCATCAGCCACCTTCAGACATTCTCACCTTTTTTTTTTTTTTTTTTTTTTTGGTGGCTCACATGAGCTAGAAATTGTCCCCTCCTGTAATATTCTCACTTTGGCTTTAGTTTTGGGGAGTGGGGAGGGCTGGCTCCTTTGCTCATCCCCTCTCAACTTAGACATCACTTTCTCAGAGAAGCTCGGCCCAGGGCATGGTACCAATAGTAGACACAGCATCACTGGAAAACTTGTTAAAATGAGAATCCTGATGGTCTCCCGGGCAGACTCACAGTCCCGAGGGTGAGGAACTTGGGGCCTTGTGTGTTAGGAGAGCACTCTGCTGTACTGAGCAGAGTTATTATGAGACAGTTTTATTGTGGAGGCCATGTTGACCTTGAAGAGACCTTTGCAAGTGCTAGGACTGTGAGTTGTCTGGCTATAATGTCTGATTGTTTTTGGTTTGTGTTTTAAATGTAAGAGTAGCCCAGACATAAAATCTTATCACCTAGATGCCTGAAGCCTGTGGGTGGAGAATTCAAGGTCAGCTGTAGTGAAACTTTGTCTCAAAGCAAACAAGTCAGGTGTAGTGCCTGAGCTGGTAATCTCAACACCCTGGAGCTGAGGCAGGATTGCCACAGGCTTGAGGCTGGCTTGGCCTACATAGCAAGTTCTGGATCAGCCAATACTCTCTCTATATCGAGAGTTTATCTTTAAAAGAAACAACAACAAAACCAATAGAAGTTTTTTTTTTTTTTTTGGTTTTTTTTTTTTTTTTAAAGCAAGCTAAGATAGCCAAACAACTCAGACTATGGCTTAAATCCTGGATGCCGATAAAATAAAGTAAGAAAATCCAGACATGATGGCAAACATCTTTAGCCCCAACACTCTAGAGGCAGAAGCAGGTGGCTATCTCTGAGCTCAACATCAGCCTGGTCTATACTGTGAGTTCCAGAACAGCCAGGGACAGACAGAGAAACATTGTCTCAAAAAAAAAAATACGTCTTTTATGGTCTTTTATGTATATGAATGCTCTGTCTGCATGTACACCGAGAGGGGAGCTGATTCTCTGTGGATGTTTAGGAACCACCATGTGGGTGCTGGGAATTGAACTCGGGACCTCTGCAAGAGCAGTCAGTACTTTTTTAACTGCTGAGCCAACTCTCCAGCTCCCTCTCGATCAGTCTTCTAAAAAATTACGTGTGTTTACTTATTCGTTTAGCGTGTGTATGTCAGGGGACATGTATGGAGGTCAGAGGACAACTTTCAAGAGTCAGTTCTTTCCTGCAGTGTGGGTCCTGAGGTCTCAGGTCATCAGGTTTGGCAGCCCTTCCACACCATCTGTCTCGCCAGCCCTCCAGTCTGCCTGTTAGTTGCCTTCTAGGGCAACTTTGGCCTGAGTCTGGCTTGAAAGGCTTGGAAACACTCTCCTGTCTACTAGTCACCATGACTTTCCCTTCGAACTGTGCATTGTTTACTGTTGTTCTGGAAGTCTGCAGGCTTCATCCCGGGACTTTGCAGTTCTTTCCCACCAATACATCCCTAGTTCTTGCACAGTGCATAGTAGCTGACAGGTATTTTTGGATAAATGAACAGAGGAGTGAATGAATGAAAAAAACATTAATGAACAAACTAGGAGAGGAGGAAGGGGTGGTTAGAAAAGGTCATACCAGCCGGGGTGGTGGTGGCACACGCCCTTAATCCCAGCACTCAAAGCAGAGGCAGGAGAACCTCTGAGCTCAAAACCAGCCTGGTCTACAGATCGAGTTCCAGGACAGCCTACACAGACAAACGCTGTCTTGAAAAAACCAAAACCAAACAAAAAAAGAAGAAAGGAAGGGAGGGAGGAAGGAAGGAAGAAAGAAAGAGAAAGAGAGAAAGAGAGAGAAAGAAAAGGTCATTTTCCCTGCTTTCTAGCTCCTCTGGGGGTTTCTGCTTCTTGGTCAGAATGGCATTGGTGACCTCAACAGTGCGGGGCCAATAGTGGTCATTGACAGTGATGGAAGTGAGCGTGCCAACCATATCCTGGGCAGCTTCCTTTGGAGGGGAACAGAGACTTGCAGTTGTATCGGAAGAAACACCAGACCTGAAAAGTCCAGTCTGGGATCCAGCCAGGGGAAGCATGCTGGCTCAGAAAGAGGAGAGGGGTTGGAGATATTGATCGGGTCCTATCCACAGAGAGCCAGTCAGTCCCACAGGGCCTCGCTCCCCTCCTGGCATTCAAGGCTCTGCCTTGCTCACAGGCTCTTTGTCACCCCACGTCTGTCACCATAATCTAAGCACCTGTCTCATCGTTCTTCCTGCTGTTCACTTCTGACTTTTGTGGGGCGGTAGCTACAACCCCCTACCAGCTGTTCCTGTTTCTTGAAGTTTGACTATGCTTCATATTCCTGTAAGGGGAAAACTGGGCTTCATCTCTCCAGGTCCCTTGCAAGACCTAACCAAGGTAGATACAGATTTGGTTGCCATAATATAGTGCCAGGCAGCCATAGAGTCATTCTCCTAAGGACCCAGCTCTGGGGCTCTCACTCCCTGCCCCTGCCTCTCATTCCTCCTATCTCCACTCCCAGCTTCACCCCCACCCTGCCTTTTCATGGACATTTGCTGCTGTGTTTTGGCTCCTCCCCCACACTCTGAAGCCTGGGCACTGACTCTACAGTCCCCCACAGTACTGGTCACACAGCTGATTGTCTGGTGAAAGATCTCCTCCATCCTGCTCCACTCCATAAGATACACACAAATGGGTTGGGAGAAAGAGTTCAGGGGATGGAGGGGCGAATTCAGCACACTGCTGTGTGAATCCCAGGGGCTCACATGTGCCTTTTCCTTAGACTGTGGTTCTTTCTCCCACATCTGATCCTTCTACAGCCCCAACGCCCTAAAATAGTGGCCGCAGGATATGCAAGGGTGGATGAAAGATGACCCTGTTCCCTAAGACTCTCAGCTCTTGTACTCTCTTGAGCATACTGGCTCTGCTTCACACCCCAGTTGGTTCCCGTTGTCCTCAATACTCCCATCCAGGCGGCTCCTGGGCCCCACACCCACCTTCGATGGGGGAGTTGATGAGGATGACACGGCCCATGGGTGAGGAGGCTCGAATTCCTCGGGAGGGCCCATTCAGCAGGCGCTGCTGCTTCCTCAGCAGGTATCGTGTTGCGGTGGCGCCTGAGTCGCTGCCCAGGTGGCCTCGGGAGGAGAGGGAGCTCAGGGAGCCAGAGCTGAGCTCTCCTAGACCCAGCGGGTCAAAGCCTACTGTGAAACCACGTGCCATGCTGAGGCTAGGCAGTGGCCTACAGATCCAGACGGAGACTGCATGTCCTCCAAAGGCTGGCTCTTGATGTTCCAGGCTCCATGAGCTTTCTCTGTAGGGTTGGAATCTTGATAAGGCAGATCTCACTGAGTCGTAAAAACTGTTTCTCCGGCCACCCTGTCCTAGAAAGTCTGCAAGACAGAGCAGCTGATCCCAGAACACTTGGAGAAGAGGGATCTTTCTGATGCAATCTCAGTCTGAGTGCTTCTTTGGAGTATGGGTTCCAAATCTGCGTAGGAAGAACAGGGTTTGGGGGAGAGGGATGAGTGGTGACCCATTGACCCAGCTTCCATACTTCCCCCTACCCTGAGCCATCCTGTCCTCTTTTATTTTGGGCCCCTCGCTTCTCCTACCCTGAGGCAAAGGAGATCCGCCCTGTTCTGCACGGTCTTGGATTTAGGGAGCTGATTCTACAAGGCCACTGAGGAGCTTTCCTTCATCCCTCCACTGCTGCTCTCAACTGAGTCATCTCCCCAGTCTCCAGTCCTCACCTGACGCTCAGAGAGTAGAGATGGGGTTACAGCATGCCCTTGCATTTTAAACACAGAGAGAAAAATGGGTGTGACGCCAGGATATTGCAGCATCTTTCCTGTGTGTGTGTATGTATATGGGTAGGGGCTAGCCTCCCGAGCTGGACTTCAGGACCTGGGACAGCTGCAGTTGAGCTGGCCCCCCACCGCCACCCCCAGGTGATTGTCAGGCTTCAGGCTGCAGCTGTGGATCTAAAGTCGCTGCAAGCCCCTATCCCAGGACTGGGTGATCTTCTAGAGAGAGCCCCATAAATCGCTAGTGCAAAACCAGGGGTCATGCCCCCCAGAGCATTTCTGTGAACCAAAAAGCAGACTCCCCCATGTAGGACCTCCTGACCCGCTACTTCTAGGACTTGGCCCCCTCACCTGGTTGCGTGTGCCGCTGCCCTTGTCGCCTGCCGGCGGGCTGGAGACAGTGAACTAAAGACCCCGCCCACGCTCGGTGCGGCTGCTGGAATAGGACTGCCCTGCGCGGTCCTGCGATCCCATTGGCTGCTAAGACCGCCAGTCATTCTCTTCTGGCATCTTTGGTAGCCTGTCCGGATTGTAGCTCCTCACCTGCCTGATATCTCTGGGCTCTGACCGCCCCGACTGGTCGTTGAAACCTAGGAGTTAGCTCTGGAGCCCCGCACTAGCTACTAGAATCACGTCTTCTCCGGGTCACGCTAGCTTCCCGGGCTCCTGAAATTGCCATCCCTTCCGTAGTCACTCCTGAGGTCTCTGGGGGAGAATGTCACAAACGAAAGAGCTGAACGTGAGCCTGAGATGAGCAGGAACGAAAGCTGGAACCTGGCTGTGTCGCTTGTCGCGGTCGTGCTCCAGGTGCTAATGGATAAGGAGTGTGTGCGTAACGCCTTCTTTACCTTCTGAATCGAAAAAAAAAAAAGTGTTTCTCTGAACATCCTGTTCTGGAAAGGCCGCATGACAGAGCAGCTGATCCCAGGACACTAGGAGAAGAATCTTTCTGATGCGCCTGCTTGGATGCAGGCAGCGATCACAGGAAACTCTGGCCGTGCACATTCCAGGGACTGAGGCGTCAGTCTGTGTACGGATAAGTGTTGGGGGTACAAAGAAACTGCTGGCACAGTGGAGCTGGGGATTAGGTGGCAAAGGGGACTGGGAACACAAAAGGGGCCCAGACACCACCATAATGTGGCAGGGAAGGGATGCGAATGATGAGGATCTGCAAGAGGAGCCTCTAGGACCTGGAGTAGCAGACCAGGGTGCAAGCAAGGAGAGCCCATTGCCAAGGCAGCCATCAAGTAAACAAGCAGTAATCCGAATCCCTCCGGGCGGTGCACCATCAGAGGCCCGCCCTCCACGCTGCTCACCCGCACCCAGTGCACCTAGACTGGGTGCTGCCGGGTTGGGTGCCTCCAGAGGCAAGCTAAGGGACTGCAAGCGAAGGAGGCAAGTGGAGCGGCTCCTCCCCTTTTCTCTCTGGTTGGGAAGGCGGCCAGAATTGCTTCCCACGACTGGGTAGGGTCTGGTCTCAACAGCCTGCTCTGGGGGAGTCACTCCATATGACATCCACTGCCCCAGAACTCTGCCAAGAGGGGGGTGGGTCAGGCGAACGAGCTTAGGGAGCCCCCGCCCTTCTCTGCTGCTCAGCGTCACGCGTGACGTCCCGGTGATGGCTGGGAGGAAAGCGCAGAGCGGTGAAGGAGGGCGGGTCTGAGAGCTGCTAAAAGCTGAAAACCCCGGAAAGCGTGAGTGCGGGCTGCCTTGGGAATCAGCAAAGTGTAGGGGTGAGGGCTTGGGGTCAGAAGAGGAGGCTTGCTTTGAAAGGCGCTCCCTCGTGGGAATTCTATATTGCGTGGTCTGTTAGGATCTGTAGGGCACAAGGAGAGGTTGGTTGGGTGAGGCTGTGTGTTGGGCATGCTTTCAAATGTCTGCAACTGATAGATATGGCTGAGCGTGTGCGTGTGTGTGTGTGTGTGTGTGTGTGTGTGTGTGTGTAACGGTATTCTGGCTGGTTGGCTAGTGTATACAGTGTGGGTCTAACCTGTTTGTGTGCCTGGGAGGGCGTGCCTGTCTTTGTGTATAAGTATGTAAGAGTCGGGTGGGGACGGTGTCTACTGTGAAGGAGGATGTGGGGTTGGAAGGGATTAGTCATTCTGCAGGATTTCTGCCTAACACAGCCAGATGGCTGTTCTTGACATTCCTTTTTGTGCTGGGTGGAGGGACGTCCATTGAATCTTGCCCTTTCCTGAGGGTTTTCTAAGGCTCAGAGAGAGTTGGGTGGGTGTCTGCGTCACTCTATTCAACCCAGGACCAGGAAGAGCCTCGGGTTATTGTGCAGGAGTCTAACAAGGGGGTATGTGCATGCTCGCGCTCACAAATGGCTGCCACTCCAGTGCTGTTTGAAATCTGGTGCCAGTCAGCCCTCAGGTGCCTTATGATCCTTGTTCTCCTCCAATCAGGGGCTTGAGTGTGGGATGCCTTTTGTCATTTTTCCAAACAGCCTTGGAAGTTTTTATCTAAATCTTAGAGCAACTGGGGCCTGAAGCTTAAATGAGCTTTGGTGTGTACAAGTTATGCATGTTCTTTGCTCCTCCAGTGGAAAAATCAAGATAGCTGCCCCGGATTAGTGCTGCCGACTCAACCACACACATGTAACTTCTGCATCAGGTCACAGTGTGAGGAAAGCTATATTCTTAGTTCTGGTCTTCCTCCCACTCTTCAGTGGCCATAGGTCCCTGGCTAAAATACTACCTAGGGAACACCCTCCCCAACCCTTGTTTATGGAGCTGGAGTCACCTGGAGCATCTGCAAGCCATGGTCAGTTTCTGGGACCAAGGCAGAGCCACCAAAGTTTCTGTCAAGCGAGTGAAGTCCTTGGACCTGATCCTTATTCTTGCTGCCTTGCAGAAGATGGGTGATTTGCCCTTAGACATCAACATCCAGGAACCTCGATGGAATCAGAGCACATTCCTAGGCAGAGCCCGACACTTCTTCACAGTCACCGATCCCCGAAATCTGCTGCTGTCCGGGGATCAGCTGGAAGCTTCCCGGAACATCGTTCAGAATTACAGGTGATCCTGCCTCAAATCATGCCACTGTGACACAGCATTTTTGCTCAGCGGATTTGAGGACATTTGGGCTGAGGAGACAGCATTGGTGTGGTGGGTAGGCGGCAGCTCTGCAGTTCACAGATCCTCAGTAATGACATTTCTCAGTGCTGTCCACTTTGCAAGGACAAAGAGAGTCCCGTGCAGATAGAAAGGCAATCCTCTTCTAGAGGTTTAACTCTTGGAATGTCCCCTAGCCATCCCAGACCCATTCAAAACCACCATCACTGTGATCCTGGAGAAAATGTGGGACCACCAAGGATGTAGAAATAGGAAAGCACATTTAGGAGAAGCTTTGGCCTCCCTCCAAGGGACAGGGAGGTCCTTTACTCTGAGGTTGGGTGCCAAACTTCCTGATCCTTTGCCCAGAGTTCCCTGAGGCGAGCAGCAGAGACAAGAAGGGCAGGTCTGACCCCTGCAATAGCCTGCTGGTTTTTTGCTAACTTCTACAGGGCTGGTGTGGTAACCCCAGGGCTCACTGAGGACCAGCTATGGAAAGCCAAATACGTGTATGACTCAGCATTCCATCCGGACACGGGGGAGAAGGTGGTCTTGATTGGCCGCATGTCAGCCCAGGTGCCCATGAACATGACCATTACTGGCTGCATGCTCACCTTCTACAGGTAAATCTTATCCCATGTCCCCTTCCTGAGTGTTGTGTACCAGAGCATGGCTGGATAGTGTGGGAGAATACATTAGAATCCTTTCTATTTCTCAGAACCCAGCCTCCATTTGTGTAAGGTGAGCCTGCAAGGCTGATGAGGGCAAGTTTGGGGACCATCAGCTAAGTCCCCCTTGAGGAGTTAAGGGACCTTAAGGGTTTAATATTGGGGGGATATTGTGGAGGGGCAGCTATAAGTAGGCTGTCTTTGTCCCGCCAGGAAGACTCCAACTGTGGTGTTCTGGCAGTGGGTGAATCAGTCCTTCAATGCTATTGTGAATTACTCCAATCGCAGTGGGGACGCTCCCATCACTGTCCGGTGAGTGTCCCACATCCCGAGCCATTCCTAGTCCCTGTGAGCCCCTGTGCTAGCAGCTCGGCTCTCCTTTCAGCGTGTTCTGTTCACCTCCCACTTAAGGGCACTCAGTCCTTTTGTAGCTGTTTTGGGGATCCACTCCCCTTTTAAAGAAGAAGGAAGACTTTCACAGAAGTTTCCTGGAGTCGGGGAGGGCTTTCAATGAGGTTGCCCTCTGACACCTCTTGCACCGGAAACACAAATGTCCCTGAAGGAAATGCAGGCTGGACCCTTCATCTCTCCCTGCTACCTAGCCTTCTCCTCCACAGGCAGTTGGGAACAGCCTATGTGAGTGCCACCACTGGGGCTGTGGCTACTGCTCTGGGACTCAAGTCTCTCACCAAGGTAAAGTCTCCCTACCACTACTGGCCTCTCACGAATCCTTTACCTATTTTTCTCTTCCCTGATACCCTCTTAAGAGGCTTCCCATATCTATCCTGAATTCCTCCCTACCCATGGTCCTCCAGAGCCACTGAACACACCCTTTCCTCCCCCAGCACCTACCCCCACTAGTCGGTCGATTCGTGCCCTTTGCAGCTGTGGCCGCTGCCAACTGCATCAACATCCCCCTGATGAGGCAGAGGTGAGTGGTCCTCGCTCCTGGCACAGGAATGTCCAGGGCATACATGATAGACCCTCCACTCCTGCACACCAGCCAGACCAGGGTCAGTCTTCTCCATCACTGCATGTGAGCAGCTGGGCCCTGGCTTAGACTGACCCCATGTTTGAGAACAACCAGTTCCCACTCTGTGAGAACTTGCTCTGAAGTGAGGTGAGACGGTAGGGTGCAGGGTTTTAGAAAGGGCACTTCACTGGGAACTTGCTGATAGGGCCGAGGTGTTGGGCGGCAGCTGCAAAACCAGCTCCCCATGACTTGAATGAGAAGGAACACTGTATCTGATAGTCACGTTGAAGGTGACTTTCAATAAGCAGAAATGTACACTAAAGTATTTCATGCCACCATCAAGGAAATCACATTTCTGGCAGTAGTGATATCAGTGTGTTGGTTATAAAACTCTATGTGCCTTTTTGTTTTTTGGTTTGTTTTGTTTTGAGACAGGGTTTCTCTGTGTAGGCCTGGAACTCACTATGTACACCAGGCTGGCCTTGAATTCAGAGCTCATGCCTGCCTTTGCCTTCTATGTGCTGGGATTAAATACTTGACTCACACAGCATTCTTAGTAGTTTTGTTTGTTATTTTATGTGAGTACACTGCAGCTGTCTTCAGACACACCAGAAGAGGGCATCGGATCCCATTATAGATGGTTGTGAGCCACCATGTGGTTGCTGGGAATTGAACTCAGGACCTCTGGAAGAGCAGTCAGTGCTCTTAACCACTGAGCCATCTCTCCAGCCCCAGTTTTGTTTGTTTATCTGGGATGCCTTATAGAGAAACCCCACCTGGGCTACTCAGGGGCATTCTTGGTAGTTAGGACTCAAGATACTTGTTCATGTCATGCTTGATCCCAGTATCTTGGGAATTATCCTACACCCTGGCTTCTCTCCAAACCCATCTTCCTCAACCAACTGAACGACCCAAAACTTACCCATATTCCCTGGTTGGCTAGGCATCTATCTATCTACTCTCTCTGGGATCTACCCTACACCCTGGGAGCCGTTCAGAACCAGCCTTTGAGTGGGGGAGGTAAAAGGTCCTTATTATCAACTGCCTATAATCTGACCCCAGCCTCTTTCTCTCCTTAGGGAGCTGCAGGTGGGCATTCCAGTGACTGATGAGGCTGGTCAGAGGCTTGGCCACTCAGTGACTGCTGCCAAACAGGGAATCTTCCAGGTGGTGATATCGAGAATCGGCATGGCGATTCCTGCCATGGGTGAGGCTGGGATGGCTGGGTGGAGCTCAGGAGGAGAGAAGAGGGCTTGGGGGTCTCAGGGTTTTCTGATAACTCAGTCAGCAAGTCTGGGAAGAATGGGAGGAGCTGGGAGGGAGGCCTTCCCTCAGGCTCCTGGAGTTTGCTCCATGATCTCTCTCACTGCCCTGTTCTCCCCTCAGCCATTCCCCCAGTGATCATGAACACTCTGGAGAAGAAAGATTTTCTGAAGGTAAATAACTCACCTTTTACCTATTGTGTCCCAGAAGGGTTGGTGTCGAAGAGAAATGACCTGTCCCCAGTCCTCTCTCCAGCCTGGCCTAAGTCTAAGACTTGTGGTCCTTCCCTGCCTCTGTGCCTTCATTCATTTATGAAGAAAGACTGGGTTGGAGGGAAGGAACGGTGAAGGGGAGACAGAAGGAAGGAAATGGAGTCCATCCTGAAGAAACTACGTTAACCTCAGAGGTCTCTGACAAACACAAGATGACTGTCACCCACAGGCTTGATGGCATACTCGTGATGTCACACGTACTGTGTCCCCACTAACAGGCACACATAATACTCATGAATGCACAAACAAGATAGGGAAGCAAGGCTCAGGAATACAGTCTCCAGCTCATTCATCAAATCATTTATTCACCAGTCAGTATTAAGCGCTGCCTGTGCACCAGGCGTGCTAAACAGAACTAACATGGCTGTGGACCCTGTCCTCATGAGGCTTACAGTCAAGTACAGAAACCAATAAAGGAGCAAACAATAGGGTTGGATGTGGTGGCTCACATCTTTAATCCCGGCGCTCTGGAAGCAGAAGCAGGTGGATCTCTGTGAATTTGAGGCCACCCTAGTCTACAGAGCAAATTCCAGGTCAGCCAGTGCTACACAATGAGACCTTTTCTCAAAAACAGAAACAGAAACAGAAACAAAATCAACAACACCCCTCAAAACAAAACAAACAAAAAACAAAACGAACAAAACCCAAACATCATTGTATGTTATGAAATGTGCTCTGTAGGAAGCCAGTGGGGCAGTGTAATTGAGACTATCTGGGGAACAGTTTAGGCAAGCACAGGCCTCGGGAGATCCAAGGAGTGAGGTGAGGCAGGCAAAGCGTGTTTCGGATAGAGAGAACAGCTAGTGCAAAGGCCCAAGGCAGGATAGCATGATACATTTGAAGGACAGAACAATGGCTGACAAGGATGTAGGAAGGTGTGGAGAGGGACATACTTATGCCCTGGGATGACAGGAAGTGAGTGGAGGCCCAAGGGAGGCTCCCTGAAGAAAGTAGCTGCTGGAGAAAGTGGGGTAAGAGAAAGATGGTCAGAGTACAAGGGGGACCGATTCTGAGAGGCAAGAATGTACGGCGGGCTAGGCAGCAGGACTGTTTGGGGTGGGAGGTTGCCGTGTGCAGGTCCCAGCCTCTCATTGGCTGGGAAGAAACAACCAACCTTGGTGCAGAAAGGTAGGTGGAATTAGGAAAAAAAAAAACATAAGCCATTCTGTTGTCTCTGTTTCTCCACAGCGCCGCCCCTGGCTGGGGGCCCCCCTGCAGGTGGGACTGGTAGGCTTCTGGTAAGTGTGCAAAGGGGCCAATGGGGGCACATGGGAGAGCCTTTATCATTTTGGGTGTGGGTGGGCACACACTATCTTTGAGATGCTTACATACATTGCTTAATCATACATCCAGTTCCAACGGATACCCATAGTGCAAAATATGGCTGTGCCTGCGCGCAGGCATGTGTGCATGTGTGTTGGGAGGCTCTAGGGGTTCTTGCCTTTGAAAGTTGAGGGGTTCAGTCTTCACTCACCAGAGGAAACCATACAAATAAACTCTTCGGTATGATCCAGGAGTTGCATCCCATTTGTCTCTGGTCCTGTTGCTCTCTGATCATGGGGCTTTGGATGGATGTGTGGGAAGCTCTCTCCTCAGGCAGAATCTAATATCAGGACTGAGTTTAACATCCCTGAATGTCCTTTGACTCCGTTTTCCAACCTTTATGGCTGGAATAGAGCTTAAAAAAAAAAAAGGCCTTTGCTCCTGGGGCTTTTCTGTGAGGTGGGGTACAAGGAGGGTACACTCAAGCCAACGTCACAGACATTTCCTGTGCTCTACTTCTCTAGCTTGGTATTTGCCACACCTCTGTGCTGCGCTCTGTTCCCTCAGAGAAGGTAAGTGACGCCAGTGGACCTGACCAGAGTCTCAGCACGGGACTCCCCATCTCAGGCCCTTAGTGTGTTCTAGGGAGGCCTGCTAAGAGCATCTGGGAGCTGGGGGAATGACAGTGAGCCAGCCCTTCTGAAAGCAGGAAGGATTCCTCACCTGGGAGCGAAGGGAAGCCAGATCCTGGGTCTGAGACGCTGAGCCCGGAGCATATCCATCTAGCGTGTGTTTGTTCTATTGCAGCTCCATACAAGTGAGCAGGCTGGAGCCGGAGCTGAGAGCTCAGATCCAAGCACAAAATCCCAGCATCGATGTGGTTTACTACAACAAGGGGCTCTGAGAGGAGTCAGCCTCTGTCCCTGTCCTTACCTCCTTAGGCTGCTTCTCTGGTGCCACCTTGTAACGCTACCACCTGATTATCTTCCGGGTATTGGGCAAGGGGCTTGATGCAGAGAGCAGCCACTGAGACCAGCAAACTTAGACTGGGGGAGCACCCCATAAGCCTCTTCTCGCCTCTCTGGTTTCAAAGAGCAAGTCACAAAACCCATCCCTCCTGTGTTTGTGTGTGTGCAGATGCACATGCAGCTCATGTAAGTGTTTATACATTTGGTCCTGGAAGCTAAGATCAGAAATGCTGTTCTAGGATGTCCTGATATCTGTCTTTTCTCTCAGTCTCCTGCCCACCTCACAGTAAGCCAGGTGATAGGTTACACTTCCTTCCCTAAACTGTTCCTCTGGCCAAGTCATTTCTGACAGCATCTTAGCCTTCTGCACCCGAAATTAGCCCCAGGATCCCAGAACACCAACGGAAGGACATCAGCAGGCCATACAGCTTAACCTTTCAGCTCTAAAAGCTGGTTCAAGACCTGGGCTGGCAGAGGAAGCAGTGCGGGAGGGATCAGGGAGGCAGGGGGCTCATGCTTGCTGACCCCCACATCCTAGAATAGCTCCACTCCTCTCTTCTCGTGGAACATGGGGATGTCAGTAGCCTGCACTGCTCTCCACGCTGCAATGTGGGTGCTTTTAGAGACAGTCTTGGACATTCTTGGTCTGTTCTGATGATTCATGACATGACTCAGACAGAAACCCCACACTTCCAGTTCCCTCCTCAGTCAGAAAGCCACACAGGAAGAGCAAGCATTTCCTTCAGGAGCTGCCACCACCCGTACCCACTTATAGGGGGACCGGAGTGGGAACGGTGCTTAAATACTGGCCTCAAACGTACAATATCAAGACAGGTAATTCTGTGTTTCATTGACTCTTCTTAGACACCCCCCCCCAACCTCAGTTCCTTCCTTTCCATCTACTGTGTCTCTGGGAGAACCCAGGGCTTCATATATGCTAGGCAAGTGCTCTACCACTGAGTGACATCCCCAGTGCCCGCCCTCCCCCCTCTTCCTTCCTCCCTTCCTTCCTTTCTTTCCATCTTTCTTTCTTTTTTGTTTGTTTTTGTTTTTCAAATATGGTTTCTCTGTGTAGCTCTGACTGTCCTGGAACTCAGAGATCTGATTGCCTCCTCCAGTGAGTGCTAGGATTAAAGGCATGTGCCATCATTGCCAGAAGCCCTTCTCTTTCTTAAGACATGGCCCTGTGCTCCCTCTGCCCTTAATTTCAAAAAGAGGAGGGATCCAGGCCTTAATAGCTGGACCAAACGGAAGATGGGCTTAGGAATGGCGTGAATAGTAGTGACTCCAGGGCATAGAATTGTATCTCCACTCTAAATCCATGACCTCCAGCTAAAAGGTGATTGGGGTCCCCAGTGTCATCCACAGAGACCACTTTCACTAACCCCCTCCTCCAGTGGCAACAGCTGTCATGTCATAGTGTCAATAAACTGCAATCCTGTCTAGTTCTTGATCTTGAGTTATTCCATGTTCCACTTGTCTAAGTGTTCAGGAGATTCTCCTGCCTTCAGCTTCTCCCGAAACCCTTTCTACTATCTGTAGGGAGTCTTGTCTCCCAGCAGAGGGCTCTCTGAGATTACAAAATGGGTCCAGTGGCTAGCACCTATTCCCTTGGAAGCTGGAGCCTTGGCTTCATTTCTTTCTTCACTAAGAGAGGACTGCTCACATATAGATTGATGGAAGCTCTTGCCTTTTGGTTTCTTTGAAGAATCTAGCATAGGGTGGTGACTTCAGTCTCTAGGAAACCATTAGAGAGGGGAGAGGAGGCCAGCAAGTGCCTGCTCCACCAGAGCGAAGCTGGTAGGGAAAAGGAAACCCATACCTCCTGTCTTTACCAGGTCACTGTGGAAACTGGCCTGGCCAAATCCCTTCCCATCACCCAGGGTTCTTTATTCATTATCTTTATCTCATGAGAGAGAGAGAAAGAGAGAGAGAGAGAGAGAGAGAGAGAGAGAGAGAGAGAGAGAGGACACAACTTTCAGGAATCAATTTTTTCTTTCTACTGTTGGGTTCTGGGGATCAAACTCAGGTTGTCCGTCGTGGTAGGAAGAGCCTTTACCCACTGAGCCATCTCACTGGCCTCCTTCCTTTTATACCACTTTCCTGTCCTGGAGAAGTTGAGGTAGGAAATGCGTGCTTATATACAGGTGGTTAAGAGCTATGAAAGGTCACCCTTAACTGCACAACACGCTTGAGGCCATCCTGGGTTACATGAGACCCTGTTTCCAATAACAAGCAAAAAATAGCAACAAGATGCTGGGTTTAGCAGTGCACACCTTTAAGCCCAGCACCTGGTAAGCATAGCAGGCAGATCTCTGCGTTCAAGGCCACCCTGGCCTGCATCACAGTGAGTTGTAGTACATTCGGGGCTACAGAAACTCTGTCTCAAAAACCCCCAAAAGAAAAAGCAACAAGAAAAACAAGACAGGAGGGTGGAAATGGAGCCTGATTCCAGCTGAGTGGTGACTCCCTAACACCGTGTGTCCTTTCATTTGCCAGCTGCCAGCTAAACCCAGCCCCTCTGACATTCAGGAACCCCCTTCTCCCAAACCCAGTGTGTTTACAGAGCAGCACACCTGACAGGTCCACAACTATACACAAGCCTTTTCCTTTCCTTTTCTTTTTTGTTTTGTTTTTGTTTTTGTTTTTTGGAGACAGGGTTTCTCTGTGTAGCCCTGGCTGTCCTGGAACCCACTCTGTAGACCAGGCTGGCCTCGAACTCAGAAATCCACCTGCCTCTGTCTCCCAAGTGCTGGGATTAAAGGCGTGTGCCACCACTGCCCCGCCACAAGCCTTTTCCTAAAGCCACTAAGAAAGCTAGACCAGAAGCCCGGCTGTTCATGTGGCTGGAAGAGCCTTGGTCACAAGCAAGCTCATGGTCAGTCTGGGCAAGTCCATGAGACATCATCTTGAAGTAAACGGTTAAAAGAGGGGTGTAGCTCAGTGGTGGAGTGCTTGCTTAATATCAGCAAAACCCTAGGTTCAGTCTCCAATACCCTATCCTATCAAAAATGAAACAAAAAGCCTCAGCCACTACAGGGTTTCCAAATTTGAGTTTTATGGCTTGCACACATAAGCAAATAACTTCATTCTTGATTAAATATGGGACACTTAGGTGACCAGTTTCAATTTCATTCCACCCTGCCAATCACACCAAGGACTCCTTCCAAGCCTCAGAGCCCTGGGCCAAGTCTAGCTTCTTTTAGCAGTTATGCTTTGGTCTTAGGCACTACCTTGAAAAGAAATTTCAAACTTTTACTGGTGAACCCATGAAAGATAAACTCGTTTGTGGAGGAGGGAAGCAATCTGTGCATGTCAAAATTAGTAAGAATGTTTTATAACAATTATCTGTGCTCTGCAGACAACACTTGGCCTCCTCAAAGACTGGTAGGTCATCTGAGGATGGCTCACATTCCTGTCTTTCCCTTCTGATTTCACACCAGTTTCTCAAACACTGTTGAAGAGTTAGCAGTAAGGCATATCACAGGTTCTCTCAGGACAAATCCTAGCTAGCTAGGTACACTCTCTAAACTGTCTCCACAAGATGGCAATTTTTCTGAGAAATGAGCAGTCAGTGGGGAGTTGGGGAAGAAGTGAGAGGCAGCAGTAATCCAGCTCCACCAGGACCCATAAGGGCCAGAGCAAAACCCCTTTGTTTCCTAGGTAGACCAATCAGCTTCATGCTCCGCCCTTAAGACCTATCAATCAAAGGGAAGCCACGCCTCATCTACATAGCCTGTCCAGACATACTACCGCCCCTAGTGTCGTTCTTGTCGCTCAAAAGTTAAGCTCGACTCCACCCACTTCCGTTTTCCCTGGCAACGGCTGGCTTTAGCACTCCAGGCCCCTTTCCGGCCAGAACTCTGGGCCTGCTTCCTCCCTCGCTCTTGATCCTGGAACGCTCAATCCGCCAAATCTCCTTCCTCTCCAGTTTCTAAACCCTAGAGCCACAGTGAGCCCGCCCCCTGACTTCCTGCCCGGAAATCCCGAGGTTTTCGAGGAATCACGCGAGGTCTCTTATCTTCCGCTGCCCAGGATGCTGCAGGCTCTTGATCTCCGGGGCCGCTCTCCATCCTCTCCCCCGCCCCTCGAAACCGACAGTACCGGGACTGTTTCCTGAGCCTCACGGCTCTGTGCCCCACGAGAAGTAGGAAGTGATCTCACAGAGAACAGAATAGCTGCCTTCCTACCTACAAAGATAGTTCCCGTACCAGACAGGGATCCAGGCATCCTTGCTGCATCTCCTCTTTGTTAATCTTGTAACAATATGTAGCGACCTTCAGGCCCGGGGTTCGGGATGGAAGCCGAGAAAACTCACTTAAGAGATAGAAGCTTCAAAAACAAGCTTAAATAAAAAACAAACAACAACAAAAGCTTTATTTTCTGAGCGCTCAGGGAGGCGGCCAGTTCTGGATCTGAACCTCCTCCAGAGAGGAGGCTGTATTGCATTTTTAAAGGCAGGAACTGCAAGAGAGACGAGGTTATCTAATAATATTTTGACTTTATGGGGTAAGCAAGGGAGTACGCGTTTCAGACTGGGCCTTATCCAGGGCACCTGGCTTCAAGGTCCTTAATTCATTCTCCTAGACATTAGTTCTGGAGCTCAGAGTGAAACGGAGACAAAAGAGGTGGTTAGGTGCATGCAGTTAATTAGGGCACAACAGGCAATTGGTTATATATTTTTTACAACTTAAGCACCTTGGTTTAGATAACAGCAATTTCTATATTCTCTGCTGGCTAACAGACAATTAAGAAAACATTTGGAAAAGTAGGATGGGAGTTGATTTCTAGGCCTGAGAACATGAATTTGTTTGACCCTGCTAGCAAGATGGAGAAGTTGTCCCTGAGGTGTCTGGACTCAGACTGTTTATAATAGAAGCTGTTCAGCTATTAGGAAGTCCCCAGCTCTCCTAAGGTCTGGGGCCTTGAGTTTAGTTTCTCCCTATGATTAAAAGGTGCCAAGGACTAGCCTCTGCATAGAGAGGGATTCCTCAGAGAAGGGGTGTTTGGGAGCCAGGCAAAACGAACGATTGAAAGTCAAATCATGGCTCCATGACAGCCTGTGTTTTGCTTGAGACTGCTTTTCAGATTGCTCTGGGGTGTGTGTGTGTGTCTACTCGCTATTTGAAGCTGGACCTGAACTCCCTCTGTCCCAGGCTGACCTTGATCTCAGGATCTGCCCGCCTTTATAAGCATAAACAAGAACCTTAGCTGGACGAGATCTGACCCTGTGATCCCCACTCCCTCAATTTCTTCATCTCCTTCCTAATATCTTTCTGACAAGCTGGCTCATAGTGCAGCTCATAGTTCCTTTAGATCTGTGAAGCTCCTTATACAGTTCATATTGCTTCCTTACATTTTGCAGCGTTGAGAAATTATATATTTTTGAACTCATGCTATCAGCATTTCCCCCCACAACCTTAAGGGCTGTTCTGAAGGTCACAGTGTTCTACCATTTTGCTGGGACATTAGCCATACCCTTGCCTCCTGGACTTGTGCTATCTCTGATTAGCATGGAATCATTAACCTTGGCAGAAAGGAACAAACTTAAAGAAAGAATACGAAGTAAAAAAAAAAAAAAAAAAACTATCTATCTATCTATACATGTGCCTTGTGCCCACAGCCAACATCAACACTTTTGGAGGTCCACACAGTCTATGGGTTCTGTGCTAGGGGTGGGAGCCATGTCATGCTATCCCTGCCATGGCCAAGCAGGAGTTGGCCAGAAGGAATCTGAACACAAAATGGTAGTGATTAGATAGTTTCTTTTGCTTATTCCCAACAAAATATGTAGCTAAGGATGACTTTGAATTCCTGATCTTCCTCTCCCTCCCAAATGCTGGGCTTATAGGCATGAGCCACCATGAAAGCAAAATCCCATGCTCTTTAGGGATAGGTGAATGTCTCGACCACCCGACCAGCAAGAAGACTCAACACGGTTGGATTCTTCTCAGCAGCCTTTATTGCAGGAACTCTTGATGCATTCTACAGGGGACCTCGAGCAGCCAGAGAGTGCTGCTTATATAGAGGGGAAAGGGGTGTACCTAATTTGCATATTCTCTCAGATTAGCCGCCCTACCCGGACCTAATTTACATAGACCAATTTGCATAGACCCGCCCGGAAGGGGTTGCCATGCAAGGAATGGCTAAGGCACCAATACCTCATTTGCATATACCCACTCGGGAGGGGTTCACGCCAAAAATCAGGCTGGCGCATGCGCAGAGTACTTGTTTATCAGAAAAGTCTGATGAGACAGGCAAGAAGCCGGCGCCATCTTAGGATTGGCTACCGACAGGTGAATGTGGAATTCCAGAGTGCTCTCAAACCTTATCTACATGTTGACTCTAGGTGTGGTTGTGAACACCGTGTTCTCAGTCTAGTTCACATCTCAGCAAACCTAAAAGACTGATATATTCACAAGAGACAACATGGTTCACAGCCCTGGTGTTTTCGGGATGGAACAGTGTCTCCCTTCGGCAAGCTTCTCAGAATCTCAGACGACAGTGTTATTTGAAAAGTCCCCTGGACGACATGAATCTCATACCTAGATGAGACAGGCAGCAAAAGGATGAATGTAGCTCTCTTCATAGGTATCTAGAGTCGAGTGCAGGCTGAGGTGGAGTGGGTGTCATATTTAGGATAGCCATGAGTGTTTTGTTTGACTTCTTTCCTTCAGACCCCTATACCTATCTCTTTGGCCATTGCCAGGGGCTTACCACTCTCTATCCCTGCATTTCCCTGGGTTGGGTCCCAAGTCGAGTGCTTTTACTTACAGCAGGCTTGCAAGGAGACACTTCACATCAGTGTCTATGCCTACAGAGTGGCCCCAATGAAGGGTCGGTTGGCTTTACTGTGATAAAGACTTGTCATGGCTTTCTCTCCAGTGCACCAAGGTTTACTGAAACAAAAATGTGGTGTTATGCAATTGTGGTATTATAAGAGAAATCCAATCCAGTACTCCTGGAAACATTGCTTTCTGAATTATTCAGATCTTCTGATCTGCCCTGCCAGGCATGCACCTCACTGCTACTGGTTTCCTCTCTGGGTCTTTCACCCCCTTTTATAAGCTTGCTTTTCTTAAAAATTAGTTGTATGGGTTTTTGTTTGTTTGTTTGTTTGTTTGTTTGTTTTAAAAAAAGACCTATTTATTTTATGTATGTGAGTACACTGTCGCTGTCTTCAGACACATCAGAAAAGTGCATTGGATCCCATTACAGATGGTTGTGAGCCACCGTGTGGTTGCTGGGAACTGAACTCAGGACCTCTGGAAGAGCAGCCAGTGCTCTTAGCAGCTGAGCCATCTCTCAGCCCGTGGTGTATTTTTATCAGTTGAGGATTTCATACCATGTGTTTTCCTCATCACACTCACCCCTCCCCTTCCTCCCAGAACCACCCTCTTCCCTACACACCCAACTTTACATCCTCCCCCCCCCTCCCCACCCCCACCCCCCTCGCCCATCCATCAAATCCAGTTCGTGCTACTGATGTGTTCTTGGCTGCGTGGCCTTCTGCTGGAGCATGCTTGACTTACTGAAGTTGAAACCACTGACTGTCTCCCAGCGGCTACCAGTTGCCAATCACTTCTTGGCCAGCGACAGGACTTTTTGCCCAACTCCTTCCCTGCTGAGATTCGGTATTGTTTGAACTTTATACACAACTTGCTGTCACGGTTGTTGTGGATTTTGGTTCTTTTGGGGGTGTTGTTGTCATCGTTTGAGACAGGGTTTCTCTGTGTAGCCCTGGCTGTCCTGGAACTCACTCTGTAGACCAGGCTGGCCTCAGACTCAGAGATCTGCCTGACTCTCGAGTGCTGGGATTAAAGACATGCACCACTACTGCCTGGCTTGCCATGTGTTTTGAATGTCTGTTTCTGTGTATAAGTAAGTCCTTTGCTGGAATGTGCATATCTGCATCACATGCATGTCTAGTGCCCGAGGAGGCCTCTGATTCCCTGAAACTGGAGTAACAAAAGGTCGTGAGGCATCATGTGGGCACTGGAAGCTGAATTCACTTCCTCTGTAAGAACAGCAAATACTGTTAAGGGCTGAGCATATCTCTCTGTCTTTCTTACATTTTTTATTTAAAAAATGTTAAAGATGTATTTATGTGTGTATGTGTCTGTGTGTGTATATGATCAGAGGACAGAAGAAGGTGTGGGGTATCCTACTATCTTACTCTCCACCCATTCCTTTGAGACAAGGTATCTTCTTGAGCCTAGGCTCATGCTTTCTTGGCTAGGCTGGGGTTACAGGCATTTGGGGGGATGCTCAGCTTGTTATGTGGGTTCTGAGATCTAAACTTCTGTCCTTATGATCAGAAAGCAATCATTTATAACCATGCAGCCGCCTACCTAGCCCTTTGTTTTCTAGATTAGCATACAAAGTAACATTTCACTATAGCATTTTCCTACTTAACCTTTGACAGCTCTCCCCTCTGCTCTGATCTGTCACACCTTGCTCTGACTTGGACCCTTGCTCTGCCTCACGCCCTCCACTTCCCTGTCCTGTTAGCCCTTTCCTTCCTCTTCCTTAAGACCTCTTTTCCCCTTCTCATGATTTCTGTTTTTGTTTCATGACCTGTCACGCACTTCCCACACATAGACACATAGATAAAAATGAAAGTCTCAGCATCTGATGATGAGAGGCAGTATATGGTCTTTGTCTTTCTGAGTCTGGGTCACTTTACCTAATATAGTAGTTTTCAGATCGATCATCCACTTGGCTGCAAATTTCATGACTTAATTTTTCTTTATGGCTGAACAAAATTCCATTGTGTATATGTACCATATTTTCTTCATTCATCCATTCATTCATTCATTCATTCACTCATTCATGTACTGATGGGTATTTAGGCTGGTTCTATCTTTGACATTGTGATTAGTGACCATGTATGTGCAAATATATGTGTGGTAGGACTTAAGAGTTTTTGAGTATATATTACCAGTGGCATACCTTGTCTCTATGGTTGTGACATTTTCAGGGTTTTTGTTTTGGAATTTACTAAAACTAATTTTCATAGTAGCTGTACCAGCTTAAATCCCACCAGCAGTAAATAATGGTTTCTTTTTCAACAGATTAGCATTTGTTGTCATTTTTAAAAAAGATTTATTTATTTTATGTAAATAAGTACACTGTAGCTGTCTTCAGAAACACCAGAATGCAGGGGGCGGTCCTTGCCGACGTAACCGCTGTGGGCACAGGGTTTAGGGCACGCCTGATTCCTGGCGTCACACCATTGAACTGCGCATGTATATCGCAAAGGAACCTGGGAGTTTGAGTGAGCAGCCAATCATGATTGACTATGCCCACGGGCTATAAAAAACGGGACGCTACATACGGCCGCCCTCTTTCGGGTAACCGCTTCTGTGCTTCTGTTCTTCCTCTATCTTACTCTCTCTGTCTCCCCCACTCAGGTTAAAAGAATAAAATCACCACGAAAGGATCCCCACGTGTTCGTGTGAGTTCCTGCGGGCAGGGATACCACGCGCGTTACACCAGAAGAGGGCATCAGATCCCATTACATATGGCTTTGAGCCACCATGTGGTTGCTAGGAATTGAACTCAGGACCTCCAACCCTGTCATTTGTTTTTAAAAAATATTTTAGTGGGCTAGAGAGATAGCTCAGTGGTTAAGAGCACTGACTGCTCTTCCAGAGGTCCTGAGTTCAATTCCCAGCATCCACATGGTGGCTCACCAACCATCTGTAATGAGATCTGATGCTCTCTTCTGGTGTGTCTGAAGACAGTGACAGTGTATTCATAGACATAAAATAAAATAAATAAATCTTTTTTTTTTTTTTTTTTTTTTTGGTTTTTTGAGACAGGGTTTCTCTGTGTAGTCCTGGCTGTCCTGGAACTCACTCTGTAGACCAGGCTGGCCTCAAACTCAGAAATCCACCTGCCTCTGCCTCCCAAGTGCTGGGATTAAAGGCGTGCGCCACCATCGCCCAGCAAATAAATAAATCTTAAAAAAAAAAAAAGATTTTAGTGTATACACACACACACACACACACACACACACAAGTACATGTGTGTGCATGCATAGCAGACCTCAAAAGTAGAAAGTGGTTGGTTACCTCAGTAACAATTATGCCACGTTTGCACCATGGAGCACATCTTGGCTTTTTGTTTGTTTGTTTGTTTTTGGGTTTTCTTGGTTGTTTTTTTTGAGACAGGGTTTCTCTGTGTAGTCATGGCTGTCCTGGAACTCATTCTGTAGACCAGGCTGACCTCAAACTCAGAAATCCACCTGCCTCTGCTTCCCAAGTACTGGGATTAAAGGCGTGCACCACCACTGCACGGTCATGGAGCACATCTTGCCTCCCAGGTCAATATTGTAGCATGGAATGTCCATCTCTGGGTAAGATCATTCGTGACTTTTCTCCCCTGTAGAAATGAGGAGAAAAGCCTGTAGAGAACCTTTGGGTGCTACAGCAGAGACCAAGTATCTAGACAAGTTCCAGTTTAAGTTCTTTATACTTTACATCCAAAGTGTTTGTTGTTTTCAGCATTAGGGTCTTACCATCTAGTCATGGTGGACAGCCAAGAGCAATGGCAGCAGCTGCACTGTTATGAGAACACCTCATATCTCCCTGATCAATATGAACAGGAGGGTATCCCACACCTAGCAATAACAGGGCTTCTGGGAGCAGCCTTATCTATGCACTCAGTGTATTTCCATTCAAATTCCTTTAAAAGTGTGTGAGTGTGTGTGTGTGTGCGCGCGCGTGTGCGCGCACTCACGTAGACATACATATGCTTTTTGTGTGTGAATGCACATATCTATGAATGCCACAGCATGTATGTGTTTCAGGAGTTGATTCTCTTACTATGTGGATCCCAGAGTTGAACTCGGGCTGTCAAGCTTTGAAGCCAGGCCCTTCACCTACTGAGTCTCCTCAGTATCCTCCTACATTCTTCTCTCTCTCTCTACCATGGGGGTCCTAGGAATAAAATTCAGGTCACCAGGCTTGATGGCAAGTGTCCCAAATGGCTGAGCCCTCGTGCCAGCCCTTTAATTATATCTTTAAAATTAACTTACAAAATAGTGGGTTTTCATAAGGCTTTTCATAGGTCTTTAGTTCTGATTACTTTTCCCTCTGTTCCCATTTCCCCTCCTCTATCCTCTCTAAGGCCTTTCCACCCCTTATCCTATCCCTTTATGTTTCTGTCTTCTACCATCCTCTTCTCCTCTTAAGGCCAATCCTCAGAAGTCACATGGTGGAGAGAGAGAACCAACTCTTATAAATTGTTAGAATTCTGATCTCTACACCCATGTTGAAGACCTCATGTGATCACACATGTACATGCATGTAAAATAAATGTAAACAGTTAAAGAGCTAGGGTTGGAGAGATGGCTCAGAGGTTAGAGCACTTGGCTGCTCTTTCCAAAGGTCCTGAGTTCAATTCCCAGCAACCACATAGTGGCTCTCAACCATCTGTAATGGTATCTGATGCCCTCTTCTGGTGTGTCTGAAGAAAGCTACAGTGTGCTCACATACATAAAATATATACATATCTTAAAAAAATAAAGAGCTAAACAAAGGTCAGCAAACAGGAAGTGAGATGGCAATACTAAAAGTTAGTGTACAGGTTTGGAAGTTTAGTAGAACTCAGTAGGTGCAGACATCCCGTTAGTAAGTCAAGTAGGGTTCCTTTGTGACAAAAACATTTCTTGGGGGAAAGGCAACACACACTCTTATAGGTCTGGGGTTGTTCAGAAATTTACCAGTCTGACCATTAATACATATTAACAAAGAAGAGGTTTTTATTCATATACTGGCACCAGGTCTCCACCCCGGACTCAGGATTCCTCAGGATGACAGTCACATCAGCCAGGGACTTTTAAAGACAAAGAACACAAAGTTACTTTGTCTACCTGCAAGCAAAAGGTCATCTTGTGCAAAGGAAGCTTACAGAAGCAGAAAAGGAAGTTTTGCTAAAGTGGCACAAGACCAGGAGTTTGCAAAATTAACCCTTAGCAGCCCTGGATATTTGAAAGTCCAATTTTGCTTTCTAGTTCTTTCAGAAAAAGTGCCACCATCATCACAGCAATAGGCATCACCTTAAGTCAACTCACCCCAGATAGAGCCCACACCTAACCAAGCAGACCAAACACCTTGTTGAACCCACCTTGGTGAACCGTGAGTTTTATTGAGGTTACTTACAGGAACATGGATGAAGGTTATTTATGAGAGTGGAAATGATTCAGAGACAGTTGCATTGTCAAAGCCCACCCCAGCATGGCTGACAGCTTGCAAAGCAGGGACTCTAAAGCTCACTGCACAGCTCAACAGGTTGGAGAACGCCCTAGAAACCTCCTTTTAGGCAGCTCGGTTGGTTTCTGCTTCTTTCAGGCAGCTGTTCTGGTTTTAGAATCTTTGTAATTTTTCTCCTGTGAGGCAGGACCTTAGCTTTTATTGCTTACTCTGGCAGGAAGGGGCCTAGTAAATCTGGTAAATTTCAGGGACTTCCTGAAGCTATTTTGAGTTGCTTATCTTCCTGTTCAAAGAGCTTCCTGCAGGGCAGAACATTTTAACTTTCTGAGGAAACTGTTACACAAGGCAACAAAGGTTAAGAATGTATAGGTTTGTATTTTTTAAAACTTACTTTAATAAGGGTTCTTAAACCCTTCAACCTCCTTTCTAGCCCCCTGACAAGAGGTTGTGGATAGCCCCAGCCTCTTGTTTTGATGGTAGTTCCACTCCTGGGAGGGGCTGTGGAGGAGGAGTGAATCTTGTGAACCTTCTGTCCAATTGAATTTGTAAAATAAAGGCTAGAGCCAGTGATTGGGCAGTAGAAGGGAGGTGGAGAAAAAGGCTTAGGGGAGGAGTCAGAAGAGGAGGAGTCAGAAGAGGAAGTTGATATGAGGGGGGGTAGGAGGGGGTGGGGGTGAGGTGGGGGCATGGGGGGTGGGGTGGGGGTGGAGGTGGGGGTGGGGTGGAAGGACAACAGAGGAGAAGAACGTGGCCTAGAAAAACCACAAGTTGTAAGGGATCTCGTAGCTGGGGAATAGAGTAGTGCAATGGTAAATCTGCCCAGTCTAGGCTTGCAGTTTATAATCATAAATATTGAGTTGTTCTTCTCTTGACTGGACTTACTTGGGTCAGAGATTTACCGCAACAAAAGGTAGGGGAGGAAGGTGGCTAATAGGACAAGGGGGACGTGGACCAGTTTGGAAGTAGTTCTTTGGAGCCGATTTCAATCTTCGTTGTCAGCAGTTCAGTCCACTAGCAAAACACCAAACACAAATCAGCAGCAAGGACTAGATCCAGAAGAAACCTTGGGACTGCTGATCAGCTCCAGGCTGCTGAAGCGAAAAGAAGCAGCCACACCACCGCTGGAAGTTCTTGGTGCATTTCTCTCTACAAAGTCATAACAAGCGAAGATCAGCGAAGAAAGCAAGGTGAACCAATGCAAGAGCGTTGTCCACTGCCTGCTGAGTTTTATGTGTCCTCTCAAGTCAGCTCTGGCAAAACATCACATGTCCTTTCACCAGGCAGCCTCCAGAAAAACACCACCTGTCTGTTCTCAGCAAAACATCCTCTTATGTTTCTGCTCCAGCAAAACATCCTCTCATAAGACAGTTCCCAGAAAAACATCACATGACACAACTGAGTCTCCAAGGAAACCAGCATATTCCGTTCTTTTTTGGTTTTCTTTTTCTATTCTTTTCATTTTTCTTCTTCTCCTTCTCCTCTTCCTCCTCCTCCTTCTTTTTCTAAGAGTTGTTCTATGTAGCACTGGCTGCCTTGAAACTTACTTTGTAGACCAGGCTGGCTTCAAACTCAGAGATCCTCCTGCCTCTGACTGAGTACTGGGATTCACAAGGCATGGCCACCATACCCTGCAAGAATGAATTTTAATATACTCATTTGGGAAGCTCAGGGATGACTTAGTTGTGCCCAACTCTGATTCCCATGTGAAAATGCCAGGTGCTTGCAAATTCAGGACTACAGAGGAATAAACAAGGGTATGCCTGGTGCCCACTGCTCAACTAGCCTAATTTAACTGATGATTTTGGACCAACAAAAGCCACTGTCTCAAGGTGAACAGTGTTTCTGACATTGACACTGGAGGTTGTCCTCAGTCCCCCTCAGTGTTCATGCAGTATACATGCATGAACATGTATACATGGGATTAAACATATACACATGCATGAACATGTATACATGGGATTAAACATACACATGCATGAACATGTATACATGGGATTAAACATGTACACAGGCATGGACATGTACACATGTACATCCATGTTTAAAATCCCCAATCTACCTACTTTAGTTTTTCAAACAGCTACAGTTATTTATGTATAAGAATTTAGTTTTTTTGGCCCTTAAATAAGGGCCAAAATTTTTAATATTTAATATTTAAGGGAACTTTTAGGCATTTGGGGACCTTTCCTAAATAAATGTAGGAAGGAATAAGGGCCAAAATTTTTAATATTTAATATTTAAGGGAACTTTTAGGCATTTGGGGACCTTTCCTAAATAAATGTAGGAAGGAATATCACTGCAGTGGTTTTCCAGTCTCTTTCCAGTCTCAGATCTATGAAATCATCCAATGTTGTCTTTGTACAAAACACTCCCTTACTGGATTCCTTCTGCCTTCGTGTGTTGCTAGCCAAGGATCTTGCTGCACGCTCAGCAAGGACTGTCCATTGGGTTGCACACCCCAGCCAATTCATTGGATTTTTACCTCCATCTGGGACATCGAGAACCCTTGTTTCGTTAGTCCACATTGTGATCTGAAGGCATGGGGGTTGGAGGAGAGGCTCTCTAAGCACTGGTTGTGGACAGTGATGGAAATTGGAAGTCAGAGTTTCACTGTCCAGGGCACCACCGGCCGCCAGGATCAGAACTGAAAAGAGGTCAAGTACAGAGGGGTCCATCTCAGCAAGGCTCTGGCTCTGCATCTCCTTTCTAGCTACACTTAGGTACTGGTATCCTTGGCAATCTGCTTAACAGTGCGCCCTCTGGAGGCTTCAACCAGTCTGATGGACTGGACAGATTAGCAGTCTTTCAATCACTGGCATCTGAGAGGAAGGGAGACAGTGCGCGCCTCTGGGCCTCACTAGATCCAAGGTCTTCCCTTCCTCCACCACCAGCATCCTCAGGTGGCTAGCAGGCGCCGTTAGGGCGCGAACACTCCAGGACCCGCGGGTCCCGAGCTCCCTGCCTCATACATTAAAGATGCGGAGGCGCCAAGGCTGCAGTGCCACAAACATGAAGACAAATTTTTAATCCCGAGCAAGAAGATGCCTGGAGATTGGGGGCGCAGGAGAAAAATGAATTACGTTTTTATTATGTGTTTTATTATGCTGCAATTGAACAGGATTAGGTGAGAATACAATATATTTCTGATGCGGCAGGAGACTGCGGGAGAGAGGCTGACAGCAGGCCTGAGAAGGTGAAACTCTCAGAGGAGGAGTCGAGGTTCCTGGATGCAGCAGTCCCAAGGGAGGGCCAAGAAGAGGCATAAATGGCTGGGCGGGCGGGCTATCCCTCGTATCCATAGGACAGTTTGACTCTGGATGGGGGGTGGAGGGGTTGCGGTACTCCTTTGAGAAGATGGTATTACAGCTTGCTAAAGGCTTCCAAAGGGAAAGTGAATGGGGTTGTGGGCCAGCTAATGAAGATTGGACCCTCTGGGACACTGGGGTCCGAAGGCCAGGGATTTACACTGACTCTTTTGAGACTCAGTCTCTAGACTCAGGCGCTGTGAGTCATTTCTCTTCTATGCCCTTGTCTCCTTTTTTTGCTCATGCTTAAATTTTTACCTTCCTGTTTGTCATGGCACAGTCCCGGCGCCTTTGTATCTTTAATGTATGAGCCAGGGAACAAGGGATCTGCAGGTTATATTGAGTTGGGGAGTGCCCACTGTGTGCTGAGTCCTTGCTTATTGCAAGGCTATCTTGCTCTAGGGTCCTTCCCCCCCAAATCCTGCCCAAGGGCTATCACCATTCCTTCCCTCTCACCCCTGCACAACGCTCCAAGAAGACCTCTTGGGATGAAAGGCTCCCAGCTGAACTCAGGAGCTGAGCTGTCAGCTGGGGGTGGAGCACCCCCTTCTCACCGTCCCCTCCCCTGGATCTTCCCTCTGAGCACCCCAGCCTAGGCAGCCTCATTAAAGGGCCGTGGGCCCCGGCTCACCTGCTGCAGCGCCCTCGCGCTCCGCCAGGGACCCGTTCCTGGCGGTGATGAAGAGGCCCATTAGCCGCTTCTACCTTTAGGGCGGACTGAGTCTCTCCTTCCACCTCCCAATTAGGACGTGAGAAACCGTCAACCAAGATTAATAGTTACCCGGCCCCGGGGCAGGGAGAAGAGCCCAGAATCCGGGCCGCCGCTGTTCGCTCTGTTCCGGGCCAAGCCGGTGCGGGCCGGGCGCACCACCTGGCCGCACTCCCCTTTTCCCCAACCCTTGGCGCAGCTTAGACTCAGGTGAGTCCAAAAAACAGGGTGGCCAGTGTTCAGAGCATGGGAGAGAAAAGTGGCTCTCTGCAGAGGGGCTCCTCAGTTCTTCCAGACATTCAAATCTTAAATCATGAACTGACCACAGGATTTCTAACTATCACTCTGGCAGTTTTTCATTATAGTATTTATATAGGGTATTATAGCGTTTGTGCCATTAGAGCTTTGGTGTCTGTCTCTTTGACTAGACTAGGGGTTTGGGTGGAGGGGAAAGTGGTTTTGCATATCATGTGCCATGAGAAACGGGGTGTTGAATGGGCAACAGGCTTGCTTGCTTGTGTTTATCAGAACGTCTGCTTCCTGTGCACACCCACCCCACAGTCACAGCACTTGCAATCTTGTGATTCATATTGTCATGACAATTCAGTATTTCTTTTTTAAAGTCACCTTTTTAAAAAAATTAACCCCCCCCCCCTTCAGGGTTTCTCTGTGTAACCCTGGCTATCCTGGAACTTACTCTGTAAACTAGGCTGGCCTAGAACTCACAGAGATCTGCCTGCCTCTGCCTCCCCAGTGCTGGAATTAAAGGCATGTGCCACCATCATCTGACCAAAAGATATACTTTTTAATTTATGCATATGGATGTCTCCCTGTGTAGGGATATTCACAGAGGCCAGAAGATGGAGTGAAACCCCCTGGAACTGGAGTTACAAGTGGTTGGGGGGGTACCCCATGTGGGTGCACCCCATGTGGGTGCTGAGAACTGAACTTGAGTCCCTTGGGAGAGCAACGAGTACTCTTAACCACTGAGCCATCTTTCTAGCCCCTTATTATTTCTGTGACAATCAGTTCTGTATCTTCTCTCCTGCAAGGTCAGAAGCTCTTGAAAGCACAGTGCTGCATCCCTCAGTGCCAGCAAGTGGGAGCCCTAGGCATTCTGACAGACTATATAGTGTCTAAGGCCCAAGAGCCTTGGGACTCTTCCAGCCCCAACACGTAAGTCACCTGAACTTGCCTAAGGCTTAAAAATAACGTTATCCTCAACACTTACTTTTCTTTTTTATTTTGGAAAGCCTTGGGGAATTTGTAGGCAGTTCCCAGGTATCCTTTGGCTATGACTGTCATTAAGAACTAAGCCTTTTTTTTTTCTTCCCCCTCCCAGATTAGGATTTGGGGCCCAGAAATGCCTTGTATTTTGTATTGAGAGAAAATTCCACTAAGTCTCAGGTTCTGGTGGCCAGTGCCTACATTACTAGATGAGGCAGGAGGGTGGCTTAAAGCAAGAAGTGGGAGGTTAGTCGGGGAAACAAAGGAAGATCTAGTCTATAAATAAATAAAAATAAAGTCAGCCAGCCAGCCAGCCAGCCAGCCAGCCAGCCAGCCAGCCTCAACTCTGGTTTCTCTCCTTTGGATGTAAAACCTAGGACATCTGTCTAGAGGTATGTGAACTGTCCCTTCCCAGGCCCACAGAGGTATCAAGGAGAAACCGAGAAGGGAACTAAAGAGACGGTGCTATGCAGTGTATGGGTGCGGGTAAGGAGTGTGTATGGGTGTGGGTGTGTGCGTCCAGTGTTCCTCTCTATGTCATCACGCCCCTGGTGTCATCTCTCTAGAACCTACTTATTCTATAAAAGAGGGTCAGGAACGGATTTGGGGCAAGATCGATACTTCTCTTGCCGTTGATGACCGCAGGCGTTCACCTTGCAGATAATGGTGTGAGCGGCGGTAAATTCACTCCGACAGAGCGGGCTCCCCCGGCCTTAATGAGATAATCAATACTTGTTCTCGGCTTAATTTCCATCTAATTGCTCTTTAACGACGCCGGATAATGGGCCGCCTCCTGTGAGGTGGGAGCTGGCTGGGAATCCGACCCGACTTGGACTCCCTCCTTTTCACCCCCCGGGTGGGGTGCCCTAAACGCAGGTGGAAAGGGGGCGCACCGCCCGGCTGCAACTAGAGCTCCAGTGCAGGCTTCCCCACCCGCCTGTGCTGCCAACCCTGAGCACGCCAGGCCTTTGATGCAGGATGTCAGAAAAGTTTGAGCCCAGGAGTCACCCACCTGCTGGGCAGCCTCTGACCTTGCCCAGGGTGCCTCTGGACAAGTCCTTTCTTCCTTCTGCTTCCCACCCTAAGGAAATTGTTGACTTCCCCAGAACTTAGGTGCTGTTGTTTTTCTGAGGGAAGACTTTTTTTTCCTGTGAGAAGGCTGATCCCTGGAAAAGAAACTAGCCGAATTAGAGGCCTGTATCACCAGGCCCGGCTAGCGAGAAGAATACTGTTTTGCCTACCTACATTTTTTTTTTTTTTTTTGAAATTTTGTAGTTTTGAGGATCAAAATCCAAGTACTTGAGGCAAGTGTTCCAGTGAGCCACACCCTGACCGCTCTTGTTTCTGGTCCCGAAGCGCCTTAGCTTCCGTGCTGAGAGTCTGAGATCCACAAAGTTCCTTATCACCTCCCTTCCTCTTGGTCTTCTATCTTCTGGGCCAGCAGTTCTCCACCATCATTATGCTGGGACCCTTTAATACAGTTCCTCATGTGGTGATGGCCTCCAACCATAACGTTATTGCGTTCCTACTTCAGAACTGTAATTTTGCTACTGTTAGGAACCATAATGTAATATCCGTGTTTTCAGATGGTCTTTGGTGATCCCTGTGAAATGGTTGTTTGATCCCTAAAGGGTTGAGGATGGCTGATCTGGGTTCATGCATCCCTGCATCTCCACAGCAGGGCAGTTTGGAGTCTTTATAAACATCTACTCTGGGTTGCAGAGATGGCTCAGAGGTTAAGCGTATTGCCACTCTTCCAGAGGACTGGTCCCAGCCCTTATATCCTCAGGCCCACAACTGTCTCTAACCCCTGCTCCAGAGGATCCAACATCTCTGGCCTCTGTGTGTAGCTGCATGCTTATACACACACACAGATACACACTACACATAATAAATACTTATTTAAAATGTACCGCGGTGTAATCCAGAGTAGTGGCCCATGCCTTTAGTCCCAATACTTTGAAGGCAGAGGCAGACAGATATTTTAGTCTGAGGCTATCCTGCTCTACAGAGTGATCCCAGGACAGCTAGGACAACACAGACAGCAATAACAAACTAAAATAAATAAACTTTAAAAATGCACTGCAGTTTGGATTCCAACTACAGGTTGACAAGTAATATTAGGATAGTGAGGTGGTGAGAGTCACGTCTTAGACCCGGCAGCTCAAGATCAATTCTTAACTCAGTTGGTCTCTGGCCAGTGTTGACATTGGGCAAATTTAACCAGGGATCTGGACCTCAATTTGCATCTAAGAAGTAAAGCTAATAATATTACCTTGCAGGTTTTTTACAAGTCTGAGACAAGCTAACAGATGTAATTTGTTAACCACTGTGCTTGGCCCTTGGAACTATTTGCTAAAAGATAGCTATTATTACCATTGTAGTGTTATAGCAGAGGGAACCTTCTAACTCAAGGAACATAACAGCAAGGCTACAGGGGCAGGTGGGAACCTTAAATGAGGGAAGCAGGCCAGGAAGAGATCACTGCAAGCTAGAGAAGACCAGCTTTGTCCAAAAGAGCATGCAGTATTCACATGGACTTATAGGTCATAAAGTACACGTGTGGGTCAGATGTCAGTGTTAGGTATTATTTCTCAAGAGGTATCCTTTTCTCTTCCTCTTTTCTGTTTGTCTGCCCACCCCACCAGAGATAGAATCTCGCCATGATACCTGGTGCTTGCCAGTTAGGCCGAGCTGGATGGCCAGAGAGCCCCAGGAGATCCATCATGCCTGATCTTTTTCTTGAGTGCTGGGGATTTAATTCAGATCGTCTCATTTTTGCAAAAAGCAATTTACCAACACAGGTATCTTCCTATACCCCCAGGACTTGCTTTTGCCGTTGCTGAATGGGATCAATTTTCCATTTTTGTTTGTTGTTTATCTTTAAAACAATCAGGCAGCATCAGTGACTTAGGCGATAGCTCTAGTTTTTCCTTCTCCCTAGCTCCATAATAGCTGGAAATTCACTCCAACAGATTTCCAGGGGCTGGAGAGATGGCTCAGTGGTTAAGAGGCTGCTCTTCCAGAGGTCCCTAGTTCAATTCCCAGCAACCACATGGTGGCTCACAGCTACCTGTAATAGGATCCAATGCCCTTTTCTGGTGTGTCTGAAGACAGTGACAGTATACATGCATTAAATAAATACATAAAGAAATAAATTTTTAAAAGAGAGGGGGAAAGATCTCTAAACATCTTAACCAGACAATTTGGACCCCAAATTGTTTTATATACATTTTTCTATGTTTAAATATTAGTAGTTAAGGAAAAAACTTTGTAGACATAGTGCCAGGGGCTGAAGAGATGATGGCTCAGCAGTTAAGAGCACTGGCTGTTCTTCCAGAGGACTTGGTGTCTATTCCCAGCACAAACATGATGGTTCACAACTGTCTGTAACCCCAGCTTCAGGGGGTCCAGTACCTTTATACACACATACACTCAGGCAAAACACCAACGCAAATGAAATAAAAGTAAATAAGTCATAAAAAGACGTATTTTAAGAAAACACTGTGACCAATTAAGTGTCTGAAGGCTGAATTCACCTACATTTTTTTTTTCAAAGAAACAGTCTAGTGACAGTTACTAGCAAAGCTGATTCTGGTAGTCTAGATCTTTTTTTTCTACAGACTTATTTTTAATTTTATTTATGCACATGTATCTGAATGCAGTTGTCCATGGAGGCCAGAAGAAGGCATTTGATTCCCCAGGGTGGAGTCACAGGTCCTAGTGAGTGGCCTGATAGGAGGACTGGGAACCAGCTCTGGTCCTCTGAGAGGGCCCCAAGTGTGGAACCACTGAGTAACCTCTGTAGCCCCAGGGAAGCTCACATTCTAAGTCACAATGACCTCTCCTAGGAGGTCTTCCTGGACTTTGGCTCCACCAACTGCAGAAAGATGCTAAATATCTTGACCTGATCCCAAATTCTGGGTTTTATATATATATCTATGTTTAAATATTAGTAAAGGAAAAAAAAACCTTTAAAGACATAGTGCCAAGGGCTGAAGAGATGGCTCAGCAGTTAAGAGCACTGGCTGTTCTTCCAGAGGACCTGGGGTCAGTTCCCAGCACGAGCGTGACGGTTCACAATTGTCTGTAACTCCAACTTCAGGGGATCTAACACCCCCACACGCACATACACTCGGACAAAACGCCAATGCAAATGTCCGGTGACTGGGCTTGCAGGAGTTTAGCTCCCTTAGCATTAGATCTGGGTTCCAGCAGCCTGTCTCTTGTCTGTCCACCTTGCCTTTAAAGTCTGTAGAGAGAAGTGAGACTGCAGAGCAAGCTCCAGGTCCCAGGAGGCTTCAGTCCCCTTTTCAAAGCCCCATAGTTCTGGACTCTTTGTGAGCACGACTTGATGTGAGGTTACATGTTCCTCACGTGGAAGATAATGATCAGGAGACACAGCAAGCAGATCTGCTGAGCATTGATCAGACTGCCGTCTTCTGTTACCTCTTCCTATGTCTTGCCTTTGGGAAAAGAGACAGAAAAGGTACAACGTAACACTGGGTTTTGTGAGGCTGAGAGCAATCCCATGGAAGGTTTACAAACTTCTGAAAGTGCTTGGTGGTGTAACAGTTACAGTAAAGTGCTCTGTGGGGATCAGGATTCTCCTTGGGTTTGGCTGCCTAATCCATAGAGGACATGATCAGTTCTCCTGTTTGCAGTTCTGAGTACAGTTTGAAGGTGCATTTTTTGTTTCAGCAAGTGGGGCAGTGCTGGGGAAGCTTGCATGCTAACTTATACCCGAATTCTCACAGACGTCAACATTAGTCTCATTCATATATATATATGAATGTATATGGTTTTTGAATGAGGGAATTATGGACCCAGCATTCTTTATGCTTCTTGTTGGCAACTGTCATCTGTCTTGTATGAGTCTGTCACCCCCATCATGGTCCTTTATCGCCATTTTCAGCCCCTCCAGGGCTTGGAGGACCTGTGGCCCAGTCTTAGAGCCTCTGCTGAGATGGCCTGGCCTGACAGCATTTCTCTGTATCCTCCACAGATCCTGGTCACGGAGCCAATCCTTTGTGCTTCTCTCGATGTCCAGATGCCACGCTGTAAAGGCAGCACGTGTAGCACCTGTGTCATCATAGGGAACAAGCTCTTTATGTTTGGCCAGCATGACAGTGTCCACCACTTGGGAACTTTTTGGCTTCTGGGACTCTTTGAAGAAGGCTACCTGATGGTTTATGGTCTTTTATCCTAACTCCAGGGTTGAGCAGCCTGTGTGTTGACAGCCAGGTAAAAGGGGCCAGACTTCATTATATATCATAAGATAAAAGGATGGAGGTAGGATCTGAGCCTGGAGATGGTTACAAATAGGTGTTACCAACATATGCAGAGAATAAGATTTCTTACTGGCCTGTGTGGTCTTGGTAGGGCTTTTAGGAAGACGGTCCCGCCCTTTCAGGGACTCAAGAGAATCTAATTTTCAGTGCTAGGAATAAAGGGCACATTAAGGAATGAGTTGTCATTGTCTGTGAGATTGAGGCAAGCCTGTTCTGCATGTCAGGTTCTGGGTCATCCAGGACTACATAGCGAAATCTTGTCTAAAGAGAACAAGGGAGCTAGAACAACAGATGCGGGAGAGCGGGCTGGCAAGATGGTCCAGCAAGTAAAGCACTTGCTGGACAAGCCAGACACGCTGAGTTCAATCCCCACATCTGACGGTAGGAGAGGGGAACCCAACTCCCCAGAGTTGTTCTTTGGCTTCCACTACTCGACTAGCATGTGAGTGCATCTGCACATACATACAGACACCACTTACACATAATAATTATAACTTTAAGGAAACATAGACTACTTTAAATACCCTTCTAACTTTATTCTTACGATTGGTCATCAGGTGGTCAAAAGTAGAAGAGATATCAAAGGTCGAGTGTGGGTGACAGAAAGAAACTGCCCTGAGAAGGAGGAAGAAGGATAAAGAAACTATTGGCCTGGTGTCTGTCTAAGATGCCTTAAAATCCATTCAGCTTGCTGGAGTGCCTTGGTATTCCAGAAGCAAGTTCCTGGCTAGTATAGGTCCATTTCGTAATGTTACTTGTAGATAAATTACAATATTTATCTTCCTATCTGGCTGACCCCTCTTTCTATATTCAACATTCTAATTTACCTGAAAAAATAGTCTGAATTCATTTTTTGGGCTGCATAGGAGATTGGCCTCTACTCTTTCACTATGAAAATAATTTTACAAAGTAAAAGATAGCATTCCACTCAGCCTCATTCCAAATTCTCTCAGTGTTTACTGATATTTATGATACATCTTTATACAGTTGTGGTATCTATATACATATCTTAATCTTATTTTCTACCTTAATGGGAACATCAGTTTGTCATAGTAGGCCGATAGAAAGCATTTTATCTTAATTATCGATCTTGAGCCTTTCTGACTTGATTGATTCTAATAGTCATAGGAAGCAGAGTTCTTCTGTATCCATTCTGTCTCTGGACCATGTACTTCATTTCCTCCTCAAACGACACCCCACTGTTCCCAATAACTGTGCCAAACCAAAGCTTATGACACAGAAGCTATAGAGTCCTCCCAAGTCACCCCAAAGGCTTTGCCTGTTCTTTGAATTTTGGAGACGGGGTATATTGTGTAGCCCTGCTGGCCTTAAACTAGGTAGCCAAAGACGAGCTTGAACTTCTGATTCTCCTGCCTACACCTCCTGAGTTCTGGGATTACAGGCATGTGTCACCATTCCCGGCTTCCACCATATTTAATTAAAAGGGGCTGGGCGTGGGGCACTGGAGAGATGGCTCAGTAGTTTAAGAGCACCAGTTGCTCTTCCAGAGGACCTGGGTTCAATTCCCAGCACCCACATGGCAGCTCACAACTGTCAGTAACTCCAGTTCCAGAGGATCTGACGTGCTCACACAGGCACACTAAACACAAATGCACATTTAAAAAAGAAAAAAAAAAAAGATTTAGGGGTTTGGAGAGATGGCTGGAAGGCAGGATACTTACACCAAGCATGATGATGGCCTGATTCAATTCCTAGAGCTCATGGGGTAGAACAGACCCCACAGATTGCTCTCTGAGCTCCATTCATGTGCACATAGTGTGTACAACGCACCCACATCTGCACCAACACAAACAAATAATGTAGAAAAAAGTATTCGGGATCAGCAAGATGGTTCAGCAGGTAAGGGTGCTTGCTCTCCAAGTCTGATGAGGACTTCAAGATGGAAGTAGAGTCCCTGAAAATCATCCCGAGCTCCAAACAGGAATGTGCCTGCGCGCGCGCGCGCATAAACACACACACACACACACACACACACACACACACACACACATATATATATATATATATATATATATATATACACACACACACACACATACACACGCGCATGCGCATTCACACCATACACACAACACAGAAATATTTTAGGAAAAATTTTTAACAGGAGTTCATCTGGATCTCACCTCACTCATTGATATGCAAAGGATGCTGCCTGATAGTGACCTCATCATCTGGACTAGAACTAATTTCCTCTGGTTCCACAATAGGAAGCTCGTCAAACCAAGGTTTTAAAGTGTAAGTAACGCAAGCCTTTTCTTTTTCTGATACACGCGGTTGTTGCTTAAGGTGTCTTAGAGCTTCAATAGATGAAGTACCAGATTAGGAGCATATGGAAACACAAATAGCTAGCTAGGCTTTCAAATTATCTTATGCGAACAAACTCCCTTCTAAAATATTATTATACGGCTGGAGATACGGCTCGGTGACGCAGTTCTGGCTTAACTATAAAAGTCCCAGGTTTAATCAACAGCAACGTAAAATTACTGTTTGAAAGAACTTTTTCAAAGTTACAGTGGCTCCCTAGTATAGACAGTATGAATTGTCACTAGTCTCAGCTGCTGCAAACCCACCAGAGGGCGCTCGTTCTCCGTCGATTTAATCCCTAGCCTCTCATTAGTGACAGAAAATTCAAGTAAAAGTCCTCTTTCAGAGTGAGGGAGTCTTTCACTTTTAATGCACAAACGCTTCCCAAGAACTTACTTAGCAGCCAGTCGTGGGGGTACAGAGACATAAAATACTGTACTGAATTAGTCGTGATTCCTATTAGAGGCGCAGCGAAGACTAAAAGTAAACACCGGCAGCGACTAAAATGGAAGGAATGTCTAGGACCCTGACGCTGGGGATTTTGATAGTGGCTTCTAGGGCTGGAAGCTCAGTTTCTCATTTGGACTTGGAGAGCTCCCACTCTATCTCAGGTGACGATCCCTGCCCCCAGGCGCGCTGTCAGTCACAGCTAGGGATCTCCCCTAGAGTGGCTCCATTCTTCCAATAGGCAAGCTCTCATCACGCCTTTTCCAGAACATTCTGAAATCCTCGGTTCACTTCTGCTCCCAGACCAACACTTAATTTGTCCTTCAACCAAGGGCTTGCCTAGTACCACCATCAGTATCTGCCTGCCTTCGTTCTTTCCTGGCTTAAAAGTCGCGGGCTTTTCCTTTTGAACGTCTAGCTCGCCGTTCTGTTTCTCGCGAGTCCCGAAACCTCGCGTGAAATTCGCTTCCTGTCTCCTCGGAGGTTGGGATTGTCTTGTGTGCCGCTTTCGTCCACCTCGTCAGAACCCCAATGGCCAGGAGCGCGTCTCTGCTGACTGAACTCCCCTTTGAGGATGACTCGGTCAAAGTCAGAACCGCGCGAAGACTTCAGTGCTTCTCCTCGCAGTGGAGCACGAAGCCGCCGCGGGCCGCAGGCGCACGCGTAGTCAGGGCCTATGACACCTCCTGGGCGGGGCTTGTATAAGCCCCTCCCTTCCCTTGCCTGTAGGCTGTGTTTCTTCCTGCTCCTCCTCCTCTTCCTAGGATCTTGGATTGTGGTTTCTGGAAGCTGTTTGGGGCTGGCAGGGGCGGGGCCTCCGGGGATGCTTTGCTTCCTGCCCCCGGCTCAAAGTGCCACCGTGGCGTTGGTGGAGGTCTGTAGACTGAACACTTTTGGCCCCGACATGCTCGAATTTGCAACCTGTAATCCGGACGCCAGAGACGCCCTACGGGGAGTCACTCGCCGGCCTCGCTGCGGCCGTTTGTCAGTTCCGACCTCTAATCACCAGGCTCCTCCACGGGTTCAAGCACCTGCTCTATAGTGGGAGGGAGATAGCCAGATGTGAATGGCAGCTGGAAACGCTTATAGTCTAGTCTGCGCCCCGGTGGAGAGACTGGGTGAGCACAGCTGCAAACCGTGCCCAGAGGAAGCTGGCTCCGAGCCTGCCCTCCAGAAACGCCCATACCGTTGAAGTAAATTTTACACTGAGTAAAATTTCTTAGCATCAGAACCCCTTCCTTCTGTATTGCAGCTGTTTGCCGCTCTCCGGAGCTAAATCAGATGAGACAGGACCTGGGGTTCAGCCAACAGTTTGAGCTCCTCGGCCATTCCCACCCCTACTCTCTTCTCACATCCTTGCTGCGGCGTCTGGTTACGGCTTCTCTGTACACTCATTGTGACTTTAGGCTAGGTTGAAGTGAAAGGCCCAGGAGGGTCCTTGTGAGACTGGATAAAATTATCGGCCTCAGGGCCTGGGAAGAAGGCGGGTATTCGACATCTAGGGGCGGGGAGAAGGGGCGGAGGAGCTTCTCTTTGAATCTGAAGTCTGTGGGCTGGCAGCGATCCCCCCGACAGAAGCAGAGGTGGCCTGCGGGTCTAGCTGGCCGTGCATGCAACTCTTCGTTCCCCTACCGGTTCTTTAGGATTGGAAATCACAGCTGTTAAGGGCCTAGTCCAAGGCACTAGGTGAGTCGCTGGGATGCCCCCAGCATCATCACTCCAGCCTAAAGTTTTTACTTCAGGTGTAGTTTTATCCATCTCTGGGGCAAAGGTGCATTAAAGTTGAGTGGTTTCTGGAGGTGGTGCTTGTGTGTGTATGTGTGTGTGCGCGCGCGCGAGCGTGTGCATTGTGTATACGCATATGTGTGTGTGTGTGTGTGTGTGTGTGCATGCATATGTGCATGGGTGTTACGGATCATACCCCGAGACACTGTCTCTTTTCTACCTAGTCCCCAAGACCAGCTTAATCAATTAGCAACTGGCATAAACCCCAGGGAGTCACCAGGTCTCTTTGTTGGGGCTTCTCGTTGGCTCCAGGGTAGCAGAGGAAAGGTCAGTACTAGAATCAAGCTTTTACACAGGGAGCTGTGAGGCTGGTCTTTCAGCATTGACTTTATCTCTGACCCCCAGACCTGGCTTCCCTCTCCTGGCAGGGTGCCACCTACGCGCTGATGCCCCGAGTGTTCACAGGGCTTCCAGCTAACCATGCTGCACCTACCTTGGCGCTGCCCTTGCTACTACTATTATTGCTGATGGTGCGGACCCAGGTACCCGTTAGCGCGAGGCCGTCCACAGGCCCCGATTACCTGCGGCGAGGCTGGCTGCGGCTGCTAGCCGAGGGCGAGGGTTGTGCTCCCTGCCGGCCAGAAGAGTGCGCTACGCCGCGGGGCTGCCTAGCAGGCCGGGTGCGGGATGCGTGCGGTTGCTGCTGGGAATGCGCCAACCTGGAGGGCCAGCTCTGCGACCTGGACCCCAGCGCTAACTTCTACGGGCGCTGCGGCGAGCAGCTCGAGTGCAGGCTGGACGCGGGCGGTGACCTGAGCCGAGGAGAGGTGCCGGAGCCGCTGTGTGTCTGCCGCTCGCAGCGCCCGCTGTGTGGTTCGGATGGCGGTACCTACGCGCACATCTGCCGCCTGCAGGAGGCCTCCCGCGCTCGCCCGGACGCTAACCTCACTGTGGTGCATCCGGGGCCCTGCGAATCGGGTACGCAAGCCCAGGGCTCGTAGTACCAGGACCCTGGCTTCCCACAGGCACTGCTCCCGGATCCCCGACAGCGTTGGTCTATGGTCAACAGAATGAATAGATGAAAGAGACCAAGTGCCTCAAAGGCTGCCAACTAAAACGCAGGTTGAGATTTGTTAGCAGGTTTGAGGTGCCTCAGCGCCCTATCCAGACTTGCAGGGACCGGCCTTCGGAAGGAACAGGCACAAAGCCAATAGCTAGGTCAGAACTGAAAGGACCTCTCCCCAACCCCCCCCCCCAAACTTTGCCCTATCTGCTGGAGCCCAGGCAGAGGGAGTCCTGTGAGATACATCCTGTTAACCCTGGCTCCCGCATTTAGGATTTAGTGAAGAGAAGATGGCTCCTTGCCTCTCTTGCCCCTCATCCTTTGGGTTGGGGTTGGGGATGTTCAAGCTTGAGGTTTTCTTTGGCTACTCTCACTTCCTCAGCTTTTACCTACTCTACTCTGGCTGGGCTGGAGTTGCAGGAAAACAAACGCACTAGCAGGGGGGTCCCAACAGTTTTCTGCGGTGCAACAAGGTGGTTTCAGGTTCCCCTGCCTCCGTGCTATTCCCACCTCCTCCCTTTCGGAGCCCAGATCGTGTCACATTCTCATGACATTTGGAATGTGGCTGCTCTTCAAGCCTTTGGGAACTGGGCCTAGTTAGAAAAGGGGGGAAGGAGGGAGGGAGGTGTTGGTTACATGGCCCGCAGGAAAGGGGCCCTAGGGCAGAATGAGGGCAGCGGAGCAGTCCAGGACAGAGTGTGGTTGCCCAGCTAAGCTATGGGTCTGTAGGCATGTCTGTGCAATTTACACTGCTCTGTGCTCTTGTGCACCTCCAGACTTGCTTTTGTGCCCTCGTGTGTATCTGCACCTACACATGTGTGTATCCGGGCTTGTGGCATATTTTCTTTGCAGATGCGTGTTGACCTTGGCATGCTTTGTGTCCTGCCTCAGACATGGCCACATTAATTTGTAAATTCTGTTCTTGCTGAGCTGGATACAGTTTCCTGTTGTCAAACCTCATATTTCCATCCCTCTGCCTCAGAGCCCCAGATCCTGTCGCAGCCTCACAATATTTGGAATGTGACTGGGCAGGATGTGATCTTTGGCTGTGAGGTATTTGCCTACCCCATGGCCTCGATTGAGTGGAGGAAAGACGGCTTGAACACCCAGCTGCCCGGGGATGACCCCCATATCTCTGTACAGGTAGAGGCAGGGAGCGGTGGGGCAGGGGGCATATTCCTAAAAACCTAGAGTTTCTCCAGATGACCTTGCTGACAGCACATCTGTCTCCAGTTTAGGGGTGGACCTCAGAAGTTTGAGGTGACTGGCTGGCTACAGATTCAGGCTTTGCGGCCTAGTGATGAGGGCACCTACCGCTGCCTTGCCAGGAATGCTTTGGGCCAAGTTGAAGCTTCTGCTACCCTTACAGTGTTCACACCAGGTAAGGGAGCCCTGAGCTCTGGGCGACAGGAAGATGTGTGCATTAGGACTCTTGAATGCCTGTAAGGGACAGTCTGCATGTGACTTGTACACACACACACACACACACACACACACACACACACACACACGCACCCACACTCTTCTTCCCATACACCAAGTCTGTTCCCTGACCCTTTTCCTTTATCATGTATGTTTGCAGACCAGCTGAACGCCACAGGATTCGCCCAGCTGCAATCGCAGAGTTTGGTTCCTGAGGAGGAGGAGGCAGAAAGTGAAGAGGTGGAGGAATACTACTAATTCCAGATCTCTGGCTTTCGGGTGTGGGTGTGTGGATATATCACTGCATCCCTGATGTTGAGAAAGCTGGGAGAAGATGGGAAAGGACGAACAGCGTCCTTTCATGGGTTGTTTAATGCTCAGTGTAGCCTCAGTTTACCTTTCATCAAAACTCATCTTCCAGAAGTTTCTGCGGTAGAGATGAGCACAGCGGAACTGATTTAGTTCGGTACAGGGAGGGGGTGGGGCAGCTTCATGTCTTATACACTCTAGGGGACAAAACCCACCTAGCATACAACTAGACACAGTGGGCACCAATAAAAAATTATGAACAACCCGAGCCACACTGCTGCGGACAGTTCTTACAGATGCGCACATAGAGACCAGACAACCCTGAGTGGTCTCCTGCTCTAACAGACTGAACTCTGGCTTCTAGTGACTGCAGGCCCTGGTGTGTGACAGAAGGCTTGACTCAGTCAGGCCTATACTGCCCTCTCCTGTTCTCCAGTGAGGGAGCCTAGAGCAAATCTGACTGGGGAGAGGAGGGAATTATCCCAGCTCCCACC
>JANHMN010000003.1:170863821-170883821 GCA_030674055.1 Rhabdomys pumilio
CCCGCTGCTACAGGGATAGATTATCTCCAGATTATTCTTGTCTTCTCCCCTGGCAGAGTGGGAAACCAGGCCTCTGTGGGTAGGACCCCAGTATAAATCTTAAACGGAGTGGTGGGGGCACCTGTGTTAGCTACACCCTTCCTCTTCTCCTTCCCTTTTCTTCCATTTTCCAGCTAAAACGTACAACCCTGTTTCTAACTGTCCCAGTTGCGAGCAGTCATTTCTGACTTGAGGTCCTTCACGAAAGCACTCTTTGGCCTAGATCTCTCCTCCATACTCTCTGTACCTAGCCCGGGGACACAGAGGAGTTTATGAAATTGTTTAAGGGTAGGGTAGAGTTAGTCACCAGGCCAAGACGCTGTGTGTGGAAAGCGACAACCTCCTACGCGCCGGGGCTGCGCCCGGTGCTGGCGCCACCGCGGGGAGGGACTGCTCTTGGCTCAGCGTCTGTGTTTGCGGTGTGAGACCCAACGCAGACTGCTGGGCCCCCTGGAAGGGGCGTGGCCGGGAACCCCAAGCTCCAGGCCTGGCCACCCCCCCTGCCTCTATGAACTGCATCTCCAACTGCCTCTGCCTGGCGGCGGCCACTTTTCCAATACAATTCTGACAGTGATCCCCAGTAGCCGCGCTGCGGCCGAGTACTGGCAGCAAATTGTAAGGCGCCTGCAGAACTAGGACAGTGGGAGGGTCTAGGCCGAGTGGGGGTGAGGAGCGTCCTGCTGCAGGATTTCAAGAAGGTCCTCTCCAGCCAGTGAGTCTGGGTCCCTGTGTCCACCATAGCTTGCTCTCTATTCTGCGGGGCTCCAAGGTGTCCAGTGGCCTTGCACCTACCTGCAAAGCACAGGCTGGCTCTCGCCCAAACCCAAATCTGTTGAGTCTGCAGAGTCTATAGGGAGTAATCTCCTCGACCCCTCAGTTTCCCTCTCTGCAGCCTTGAGGGTTTGGGCTCCCCGCAGCCTGGAATGGAAGGATGCTCTGCCGCCCACCGCCTGCACCTTCCCCGCACCCCGCCTCTGCTGCAGCGGACGGGGTTTAATAATGTCGCCGGAAAGTGACACGCGATTTATTATTAAAGTAATGCGGGCGCGGGGACGGGAAAGGTTTAATAAACGTGCTGAGATGCCTAGGATTATTCACCGCAAATAAATGAGAGTGCGGACGGTGTTTTAATAAATAATTTCCCGCCGCTCCCGAGGGAGGAGGGGGGAGGAGGACGGGGAAACTGAGCGGCTGGGCTGCGGGCACTCTCGGCTCCTCACCCCCACGGGTTTTAAAGCCTCTTCCACTAAACGGCTCATAGCCGAGGTGTGCAGTTCCTTTCCTAGAGAGCAGAACCAGAGAGGCCCAGGCCTGTCGGTGGGACGTTTCCTGTGCACCACCACCCCGCCCCCAGCTCCCACCTCTGGGACTTTAACTCATTTGCGTAAGATGTAGCAAATGGGTTCCCTTTTGCTCCCACCCGGAGGTTGTGTGACTCAGAGAGAGAGGACCAACTGGATTACTACGAATCAACTCCCTCCTGAACTTGTAGTCCTGGCCTCTGACCTTCGACCTTCGGGAAGGGCTGCTTAATTGCTTTCTCCTCCATTCAGAGCAGGGTGTGTGGAGAAAACCAAAGGGGACTGTGTGTACAGGTGTGTATGACACAATGTGCTAAAGGCACCAACTCCACCACTCTCTTTAGAGTGGCAGTAACATGGATGCTGCTGCTTCTGACCACTTCTGCTTAAGGCTCTAGGTTCTCTCTTCCGCGCTGATCGGAATCGAGAGTGTAAGGCTTAGCCAAGTTGCATCTGCCCCATAGGGGTCATCTGAGGACTGGACAGAACCGAAGACTTCAGGGGGAGCCTGCCCATCCAGTAGAAACCTGGAGAATTGAGAGGAGGAGAACTTGATTTTGAAGAGGTCAAAATTGCAGACTTTGGGGACCAAGGATGCTCGCCGTACTGAGGATGGTGATGGGGGCTGAGGCTGTGCACTAACCACTAAGAATGGTGCCTTTAGTGGGGGTTTGGGGGAAGGTGACCTCTCTGGCAATTCTTAGGCGTACAGGAGCTGGGGAAAGGCTGCCATCTGGTGGATACTTCTGGTAATGGCAGCCGGACCTCAAGGGGGGACTGGAGAGATGGCTCAGCGATTAAGAGCACTAGTTACTCTTCCAGAGGACCAGGGTTAAATTCCCAGCACTCACATGGCAGTTTACAACTGTCTGTAACGCCAAGGGATCTGACACTCTCCCATAGACATACATGCAGGTAAAACACTGGCACACATAAAATAAAAGCAAATAAATTCTATGTAAGAGACTTTTAAAAAATATATTATTTTATTAGAGGTGTGGTGGAGCATGCCTTTAATCCCAGCACAGGTGCTAGCACAGGTCTGGTTCCCACGGAGGTCAGACATGGGACATCAGAGTCCCTGAAACTGGAGTTACAGATGATTTTGAGCTGAGCTGATTGTGGGTGCTGAGTCAAACCCAATTCCTCCTGAAGAGCAGTCAGTGCTTCTAACTGCTGAGCACCCGCCCCTCATGCTTTTTTAAAGCAAAGTACTCTATCAAGAAAGGGTCACAGGAAGGAGACGGGTTAGCCTGCAGTCTAAGGGTCTCTTAGAGACTGGCAGGGGTCTCTGTGAATGGTTTTGAACTCTGGGACTCAGTTGCAGAACAGAAGGGGAACACTTGGGATGTTATGGTTGAATCAAGAAGAGGCTGAGGAAAGAAATAAACCAGGTTCAGGTATAGAGTTAAATTAGGGGACCAGACTGATGGGATTAAGTTAGGGGACCAGAGGGTCCTCTATCGCGCTCTGGTGCAGGGATACATGAGTACTGAGCAGAGTCTGGAAACAGCTCAAACAAGTCACCCTCCCTCTTCTCTCACTAGGGGGCCCCTAACCCTCTCTAGGCTTTTCTGTGTGTAAGCTGGGTTCCAGATGTGCTGGGGGAAGAAGAGCTGAGCTTTAGAAGCTTCAGGGCGTGGCCTAGCTCAGGTGACTCATTGGTGGGTAAGGTGGGGCAGGAACACCAGTGTTCCATGAAACATTGTTCCCAATGCCTGGGTCATTTTCTACTATGCTGTCATTATGGTTCTGGTTTAAACTCAGTCCAGGGGACTCAAATGAGGGTGGGGCATTGCTCTGGAGAAGAACGTGATCCCCACCAGCACACTCCTAGGGCGGAATCAGGAAAGATGCTTCCTGGTTATTTCTCTCCTCTTCCCTTTTTTTCCTACATGGATGTTGTTAAGACCCACTTAGCAGACTACCTGGGCCCATCTGTGGAAACAGACATGACCCTCCCTCCTCTCCTTTTTTTGCTGGGTTTCTTTTCCTCACTGGTTCCCTTCTTTGAAGTCTTCCCTCTTCCTATGGTTGAGGTCTTTGGGGTAGCAGGGATGGGGGGAAAGGGAGGAGGACAAGGTCTCACTATGTAGACCACACTGGCCTTGGCTAATGAAGATCTGCCCACCTCTGTCTGCAGAGTGCTGGGATTCCAGGTGGGTGCCACTGCACTTAGACCGAGCGCTGAGATTTTAGCTGGGCTTTCGCCTCAAAGGTCAGGAGGGGTTACAGGGGCAGGATGAATTTATTTTTGGCATTTTCTCTGCCATCTAGGTCTCCCTGGATGGAGTGGATAGGTGTGAAAAACAAGCTTTAGGTCAAGTGTGTTCACCATCAAGTCTCATTCCATCCTTTGAGTGTAGAGCACTAAAGGAGAGAGGATAGACTTTGAGGACCTTAAAAAAAAATACCCAGAGTCCCCCAGGAGAAAAAGAAAGAATCCCCAAGAGAAATAGGGAGGGGTGGAAGGAAGAGATGGACGTTCCAGGGATCATGGCTGAGGGCTCTAGGCTCAATGGCTTCTTGTCTCTCATCTGCTCCTGGTCTTAGGTAACTAAACCAGGGCAGAAGTTTCCATACATCTTCTCTGGCTGAACTGGCCTCTCAGTAAGCCTGGTTCGAACCTGGGTTTCTCCAGATCTCCTGCCCTTCCTCACAGTGTGCACTAGCGTTAGGGGGCTGGGTTCTGGGGCAGTGGCAAGATCTCTGAGGGCATCGGTTCTATATGGTAAAGATAGGTCCTAGGAGCAGAGCTGAGCACTCTACAAAAGTGCTCACAAGTGGACATGGGATCTGTATAATGGGTTCAAGACTCAGTTCTGCCCCCTTTTTAGTTCATGCCTTTGGACAGCTTTTTTTTTCTTCTTAAACTTTGAGGGTATCAGATTCCATGGAGCTGGAGTTACAGGCAGTTGTGAGCCTTCACATGGGTGCTGGGAGCTGAAGTCAGGTCCACTGGAAGAGCAGCAAGTACTGTGAATGGCCGAGCCATCGCCCCAGCCTCCAGGGCCGGCTTCTTCACCTTCCTTCTTCTCTGCCATCTTCTACAAGATACTGATAACAGTTCGAAGGCACCAGAATTTCTATAACTGGCATGTATAGAGCAAATAAGTGTTCCACAGATGGTCCCAACCTTACCAAGATTATTTCTAGGCCTGCAATTGGCTGGAAAGAGGCAGGGTACCCCGTGCAGAATCTCCTTTGAAGTACAATGCAACGCTGTACCTGCCCGGAAGAGTCCTTAGGAACGGGCCTTCAGAAGAAGGGGAAAGGCTGAGGCAGAGTGAAGGTGCTCAAGGACCTGACTTCCAAAGAGCTTAGCTGTGTCACCCCTACCCTAGTCCTCTATAGGGAGCCCCTGTCAGAACTCAGGGCTCTAGCTCTGGCTTGAGAGGAGGGGCATCCCCCCAAACTCACATCCATCCATCTCTTTTATCTGGGCTGCTAAGTTCCAGTGAGGCCTCTGATGGGGAACAGATACAGCTCCAGCGGAAGCTGCCAGATCCGCACTGAGCTGGGGCTGAGGACAAGGCCAGGGGTCAGTGAAGACAGATAAAGCTCAGAGCAGCTGGGGGCTCAGGGGACCCTTGAGGAGGCCTAGCAGGGACCATGGGCTGGTTTCATCCTGGGAGGAGGCAGGGCCGGAAACCTCTGATGAGGGCCGGTGGCCATCAAGGGCTTCAGATAGCCAGACAAAGCCTTTGATGACTCTTTGGGAGGAGGGAGGGATAAAAGTCCCCTCCTGAAAAGAGGGTGCAAGAAAACCAGGGTACCCACAAGGACTGAGGGTGGCTCTTGCAGATGTCAAAACAAGCTGGGGCAGCTTCCAGGGGCAGGCCTGGGGCAGGGTTCTGGGGCTGCCTTACCTTGAAGGCAGAGATGGGAAACTGGTTGCTAAGTGAGTCTGTGATTTTTTAGTTCCTGTTTTAATTAACTTTGAAGGGCTTGGGAACTCCCTGAACACCAGGGAAGGGAGCAGAGAGGATGTTCATTTTCCTCTTCTCCTTTTTAAAGACATTTTTATTAAATCACTTTGTTTTCATTCTGGCTTGAACATGGGGCGTTTAAATGGAAAAGTAATTATTTCACCTTGTTTGCTTATGGAGAGAGATCAGGGAAGGAGAGGGCCACTGGCAAGAGGCCGCAGCCTTACACTAGTACTGCACACATGTGCATGTCTGCAGCACACAAGCACACACACCATGTTCACATACCAACACCCATCTACCCTCCTATGCTGACACACTTGGTATGCTCCCCACCCCCAATAAAGATACCTCAATGCTTGCAAACCATCTTCAGTATTCTTCCAAGGACACACCTTCACGGTTGTACCAATTTTCTGTCTTACACTGACACCAAAAGTGCGCATTCTCTGTCTCTGACACACACACACACTCTCTCTCTCTCTCTCTCTCTCTCTCTCTCTGAGTCTCTCTCTCTCTCTCTCTCTCTCTCTCTCTCTCTCTCTCTCTCTCTCTCTCTCCCCATCAAGCTTATTGTGTTGCATCACCACAAGAACACCTGGGTTCCCCCACATAGCCACACAACCACACACTCTTTCGGAAACATACACCCTGATCAGGACCCTTGGGGTCAGACTCATGGGAGGGGAGAAGGCAGAAGAATATCCTTAGACTCCCAAACTACGCAGGCTTCTCCAGACATCCAGTCTTAGACTCTGCTGCAAGCTTCTCTCAATGGCTTTGTGGCTTTGATTCTGGAGTCTTTGGCAGAGTCCTACTATGCACCGCCAGCCATCCTGAGACAGGCAGGACGAGGCCCTACAGGTTTCCGGGCCTCATTTGGCTCTTGGCTCTTTGCTAGGTTTCAACTCCAGCTTCCTTCATGCTCATAGGCTGTGCACCGCACCGGCACCCGAGGGGTTAAAACTTCGGTAGCCCCCCCACCTCAACCAGGCTGGTACACGGAAGGCCGGGTTCGCAGGAGCCGTACCTGTACTTTGTCTTCATCTGTCACCCCTTCTGACAGTCAGATACATCTTGTGGGGGGCGTGGGGGGCGGGGGAGCAATAATTAACCTCTCCCGCCTCAGCCCCCAAATGCTGCTGCTTATGTGCTGGTTGTAGCTGGGTCTGCAGGCTGCGGTGGAGGGAGGGAGTGGAGATGGAGGGGTTGAGGGAGGACGCAGGCAGCGGAGAGCAGCCAGCATGCAGGAAAGGCCCTGACTCCTTTATTACAGGGGCCAACCGCAGCTACCCTCCTCTCCCTTGCTGGTCCTGGAGAATCAATGGCAGATGGGAGAAGGATGGGGAAAGGCCGCGCCCAGACTCTCCCACTCTCCTTCCCAGAGGCCCCTGCTGAAGAGGGCATATGGGGGTCACTGGGTGCCAAGGGAGAGCATTCAGGTGTTATTGGGCACACAGCGCTTCTGGAAAGAGACTTGCATTGGCCTTGTGTAGAGGAGGTTGGGGACACCACACTGGTGTTGATGGCAGATGACTAGAGCTTGTGTTAAGGACCAGTGTCTCTTCCAAGCAGTAAACGGGGGAATGCGGCTCAAGGAGATGTCAGACTTAGGTAGTACAGAAATAGCTCTGTAAAAGCAAACCAAGCCCCTGGGAGGTGGCTGGAATGGCAGACCAAGCGAATAGATTTGTCATGGGCCAGGTCTTGGAAGGGACAGATGGGATCAGAAGTGTAGAGTACTCTCAGCCTTCCTGAGCTGGCCTCCAGAGAGGGAACTGGTTCAGGAGCCTTCTCTGCAGGGGAGAATGGCAAGAAGAGGTACTCTTCCCACCAGAGCTGGAAGAGGTGTGGAGAGACACGCCCTGCCTTGTACAGCCCGAAGGCCACAAGCGTCTAGCTTTTCCCACTTTCTGAGAACTTGTTAGTCAAATCTGTCTTCTTTATATTTGAGAAAGGAATCCAGCAGATGTGTAGATACAACCTCACCCATGAGTTGGAAATCTTTAGATTCTAATTCTGGTTTGGTCACTAGCTAACTCTGTAACAGAAAATAGGTCCCTTAACCTCTCTGGACCTCAGGTTTCTCATTTCTCAGAGAGGGTGGGGGGTGCTGATAAGATGCTGCACGCACACATGTCCTGAAATCGCACCGAGACACAGACCAACTAGAGCTCCCTGGTGCTCTCTCCCCGTCTTCTACGCTCCTTATCCATCATCTGTAAGATTTGCTGGGCACCCCCAACAGAGAGAGCTGATTCCATGTCTTCTCTTTAAAACAGGAAGAAGAAAATGGCCTAGGAGCCGGACGGTGGTGGCGCACGCCTTTAATCCCAGCACTTGGGAGGCAGAGGCAAAGGCAGGTGGATTTCTGAGTTCGAGGCCAGCCTGGTCTACAGAGTGAGTTCCAGGACAGCCAGGGCTACACAGAGAAACCCTGTCTCAAAACAAAACAAAACAAAACAAAACAAAACAAAACAAAACAAAACAAAACAAAACGGCCTAGGAGCTGGGGTTCGGTGCAGAGTAACAGGAAGTTAGCACTGGGAAGGGCTTCCTATGGAACACGAGGGTTGGACAGAAGGACAGTGGAAAAGCAGACTCCCTCTTGCAGAGGCAGCCCTTGGGAGAGAAGGCATAAGACACCTCAGAGAGGCTGCAAGGGACTGCAGCTGAGAACTGAGCCTGTATGAAAGGAGCTGACAGACCTGTCAGGAACTCACCTCAGTTAAGGAGCCCCATGCTCTCTGGTGTCTATCGGTTCCATCTCCCAAGGAGAGGAGCCTCTGTGAGTCAAGAGGCTTGCTGCCCTGCATCCCCCAATCAGCACATACTACACACACAGCTTTCTCTGAAGATGCAGCTCATTACTGGCTATTATTTTCTACACCTGGAGGAACACTGGGATTCTTGACAGCAGTGGGGAGAGGTGTGGAGAGAAATTAAGGCTGCCCCGGGTGGGGCTTCCTCTGCTGCAGCTGGGTCGCCTGTGTAGTGTGATGCCTAGGGCTGAGCTAGTCTTCTGGGTCACGAGGAAGATAAGAGGCGGGGGTTTCTCCTGGCAGCTAGAGTCAAATCCAGGACACATTGGGACCCAGTGGATAAAGCTGAGCTCTTGTGGGAAACCAGAGCCCAGGAAGGGAAGGCAACGGGGGGGGGGGGGGGTGGGGGGGGGGTGGGGGGGGAAGGATCATTTGTGGAGTAGAGTAGACTTTGCATAGCTTCTGCCTTAAGGGTCTGAAGCCGTTTCTCTCTGGCCACACTGGCCTTCTTTTGGCCTACCTACTTCCCCTGCCTCCCCCTCTGAGAATGTGTCTCAGGTTTGAGCTCTGTTTATGCTTTCCCCTCCAATATGCAATGTTAGCAATACGATCTCTTAGTCTGTCTTTTAAAAAATATTTTTAAATTGTCCTTAGCTTTTTTTTTTATTGTCTGTTGTTTTATTTTATTTTATTTTATTTTATTTTGAGAAGGGTTTCTCTGTGTAATTTTGGCTGTCCTGGAACTCAGTTTGTAGACCAAACTTTACCTTATTGTCTTTTACTTTAAAAATCTACCCCATGAGCCTACGCCTACTACAGTTCAAAGCTGTGCGGAGAACAGGACCTTTGTGCCTTACATCATGGTCCCTGGTTTTTTTTTTTTTTTTTTTTTTGTTTTTGTTTTTGTTTTTTCTTGAGACAGGGTTTCTCTGTGTAGCCCTGGCTGTCCTGGAACTCACTCTGTAGACCAGGCTGGCCTCGAACTCAGAAATCCACCTGCCTCTGCCTCCCAAGTGCTGGAATTAAAGGCGTACGTCGCCATTCCTGGCTCTCTTTCAAGTCTTAAGCACGTCTTTCTTTCTTTATCTTTAATTTATTCTTTGTACAGTGTATCTGAAATACAGATGTTAAAGCAAGCACTCATGGATGCCTGGAAGAGGGCAGCCTGCCAGTTACCTGTTGGTGAAAGTCGCTAAGCATTCATTTTAGCAAGCTCATCACCTCCTTCCTTCCAGCCCCTCCCACTTTGCCTCCCTGCTCTGGCCAGCATGGTCCCTGCAAATGCTGTTACCCAAGCACCATACTTGTTGCTGTCTTTAAAAAGAAAAGATTCATTTATTCATTGTATCTTGTTTGCATGTGTTTCTGTCTGAGTGTACTTACATGCACAGCATGCATGTAGGTTTCCTCGAAGGCCAGAAGAGGGCACTGAGTCCCTTGAGACTGGAATTACAGGTGGCTGTGAGCCTCCTATTGGGTGCTGGAATCTGAAACCCAAGTCTTCTATAAGAACAGTAAGTACTATTAACCTCTGAGCCATCTCTTCAAATTCTCCCCCTTTAAAACATTTACTTAATCTGGGCAGTCTTGGCACATGCCTTTGAATTCAGCACTTGAAGAGGCAGAGGCAGGCAGATCTACAGAGAGAGTTCCAGGACAGTAAGGGTACACAGAGAAACCCTGTCTCAAAAGAACAAAACCCCAAACCATGTATTTAATTATCTATCTATCTATCTATCTATCTATCTATCTATCTATCTATCTATCATCTATCTATCTATCATCCATCTCCTATATGTTCATAAGCATTCACTTGCCATGATGTGCATGTGGAGGTCTGAGGACGGTTTGCAGGAGTGGATTCTCTCTTCAACCATCAGACTTCAGGAGTAAACTCACATTGTCAGCCTTGTGGATAAGCACCTTTAACCACTTCATGGTGGCTTGGTGTGTCTCTGAATTCAGCTAGGAAGTGCCTTAGAGGGAGGCCTGCTAGGGCAGGGTGCCTTCCAGCCATGCGTTCTCTCCTGCTCGTCAGTGTTGTCCCAATTCCAACTCAATCTTAGCTAGTCTTAGTCTCCTTTGACTCTTTTCCAAGGCTAGAGTCTCCAACAATGTCCTTTTGTGGCAGGGGTTTTCCCAACTGGCTCCGATTTGACTGTTGCCTGTCCCCTGCACTGCACACCAACTCTGAGCAGTGTCAGAAGCCATCAAAATCCAGGAAGGCCCAATCTGTGATCAAGAGAGGGGAGGTAAAGTAGAACCACTCAGTGTGGTAAAAACTGGCCCTCAAGTCACTCCAGCCACACCCAGGTAGCCTACCCTAGGGACTATTCAGGGAGGGCCTGGCATCAGATTTCTATTCTTCCCTCAAGTTGCCCCCACCTGCCTGAGTCATTAGGACAAGACTCTGGAGTTCTCTATCCAGCCCAAGGGCACCTGAAGCCTCTCCACGCCTTCCCTGGCATTTCTTCTCTCGCTTGGAGGTTGCCAAATGGATACTGAGCCTGGATGGGTCTTGGTGGCCAAACTCCAAACAGAGGGGGAGGCATCCTGGCCCCTTGCCAGCATTCTGTCCATGGTAATTTGGCAGCAAAGCACCAGCTGCATATATCTGCACATCTGTTTATGCCTCTGGCTTGTTATTTATTCTCTGCCTTTCACGGGCAGCAGAGCCAGAACACACCTCAACTCTTCCCAAGTTAGATTAACTGGGAGAGAAGGCTAGGACACTCAGTCACAGCAATCGCTGAGCCTCATGGAAGGGTCCACCTTCTCCAGCAGCTGCTGCCACTTTTCAGAGAAATGTAGAGGAGAGGAAGGGAGGGGGAAGGAAGGGAAAGAGTGTGAGGAGAAGGGAGAGGAAGAGAGGGTTGTGAAGTTAGAGCCTTGGACATGCTGGGCGTAGTCAGGTAGCCTGGTCCTAGGCCCCACTGGAGGCAGCACGGTCTTTTGAAAAACAGTCACCCAAACCTTCTTTCCTGCTCAACACTTGAATGTTTGATTTCGGTGTGTGTATGTGTGTGTGTTGAGGTTGGGAGGATTCAGTCGTGGGAATGAATGAAGTTTTCAACACACACTCCTGGGGGAGCTTAGGTGACTGAGCTTGAGGGGTTTCTGGGGTGAAGAATTAAGGTACCAGGTTCTGTCCTAGGGATTAGGGAGGAGAAATGAGTAGAGGAGGAGTGGGAGGAAGAGAACGAGATATAATGGGAAGCAGAAGAGAAAAAAATAGTTAGCAAGCGAGGAAGTACGTTTTCCAGAGAAAAAAGAGTGGAGAACCTTGAGCCGCCGGTGACGCTGTCCTTGGTCCTGACAAAGGTCTATGCGTGAACCGGAACACCAGCCTATGTGGACCGCCCCCCCCCGCGCCCCTCCCCCAAACTCTCTGCAGTTTCCTTTGAAGGCGACTCAATGGTTCTGGATGGAGAACAAAGGGCCGAAGCTGTACCTCATGAGCTCTCAATTCCAAATTGAGCTTCTCTCCTATGCCATCTCCCTTTTCTCAAAGCAACTCCCTGTCCAATCAACGTTCCTTGAAGAAAGCAGACTGGTGTGTGGACTCAAAACTAACCTGAACAGAGCTCCTGGAGAAAGATATGCATTCCCCAGGACCCAGCAGACTTTGGCCTGAGTAGTCTCATGAGACAAATGGACTGGAACATGGGGGTGGAGACCTATGGTGGGAAGTGCTGGCCCAGTCCAACTAAAAGCAACATGGTACACATGTCTTTAATGGTAGCACTGGGAGTCAGAGGATTGAGGCGGTGGTGGGCAAAAGCAGGCAATCTCTGTGAGTTCCAGGCCAGCCTGGTCTACAAAGTGAACTCCAGGCTGGCCAAGGCTATTTAGTGAAACTCTGTCTGAAAACAAACAAACAAACAAAAACAAACAAACCAAACATTATTTTTTTCTTTGACTTGTCCTCCCCTTCTTTTGTATAAGTCAAACAACAGTGTTGGGTTCAGTGGTACAGTGCTTACCTACTCATCTCAAGACACTGGGTTCAGCCCCCAGCACAGGTGGTGGGGCGGGGATGTTAAACCAAAAACCAAAAGCAGGTCTGGAGAGATGACTCAGTGGTTAAGAGAACACACTGTTCTTCCAGAGGTCCTGAGTTCAGTGCCTAGTACCCACGTCAGGCGGCTCACAACCACCAGGAACGCTATCTCCGGGGATCTGATACCTTCTTTTGGACTTCACTGGTACCCACACACAAGTGTACATACTCACACATGTACACATACACATACTCACACACACAGGCATACATGTGGTAGTTTGAATATGCTTGGCCCACAAGGAGTAATAACTATTAGGAGATATGTCCTTGTTGGAAGAAGTGTGTCACTGTGAGTGTGGGCTTAGCCAGTTTTGTCTTGTTTGTCTTCGGAAGAAGATGTAGAACTTTCAGCCCCTTCAGGGCCATGCTTGCCTCAGTGCTGCCATGCTTCTCACCTTGATAATAATGGATTGAACCTCTGAACCTGTAAACCAGTCCCAGTTAATTGTTGTTCTTTGTAAGAGTTGCCTTGGTCACGGTGTCTCTTCACAGCCATGGAAACCCTATCTAAGACAATATACATAACTAAAAATAAGATAAACCTTTAAAATAAAAAAATAAATAAACAGCAGCAACAAAAGAAACTCAATAACAACATTATTTTGGCTCCTTTAAAAATTATATGTGACTTAAACAAGACTGAACAACGACACCAGTTGACATTTTAATGTGTGTGTGTGTGTGTGTGTGTGTGTGTGTGTGTGTGTGTATGTGTATCTTACAAGGCCCCACCTCTAGATTTGGAGCTATAGAGAGGGGAAATCTGTCCTCCTCAAGGATGAGCCCCCTAGGGTATCAAATCCTAAATGGTCAGCTAGAAACACACATACGTATGAGCATCACTAACTGGACTACGTGGGTTGTATTTACATGCACGCATGCATTCATAAGTACACATGTGTAACAACTAAATAAGAAGAGGCCGTGAGTTTTAGTGAGTGTCAGGACATTGGAGGAATTGGAGGAGAGAGAAGTGGAATGATATACAGTGCTCATGTGTGAAATTTTTTTTTTTTTAAAAAAGAAAATCCATATGAGGAAATGTAATCCACTAATGATAAAAACTAAGCCAGCTAAACAAATTCACTATATAATAGTTTTACAGAAACATATAAAGATGACAAAAAAGAAGTAAAACTGAGCTGTAATGAGCTATTCCCAGGCAGGCCTCGGGCAGATGGGGGTTTAATCAGTGAGAGTCTAAACACACGGGCATTCCAGCTAATTCAATTCCCACCCATTCATTAGGGGAAATATTCATCATCCAGAGATTACAGCAGGGCCAAAACTCTGAATGGATTCTAAAGAGCTGTCAATGGAATGGTAGCTATAGCAGCCAGGCAGGGGCACCTACGGACGTGACCACGCCCTCACCTTTGCTCTCACCAGGTCCTCTGGGAACTTCTGTTTGCAGACCTCAGGGTCAGGCACCGAGAAGAAAGAGGTAAAATCAAGGCCTTGTTTGTTGTTTATTTGGGTATATCTAAACCAAAAGCCAGGTATTCACAGGGCTAGACTTCGGCCACAACGTCCATAGCACTTCCTGGTACTCCTGTCTTTGGACTTTAATCCTAGCTGTGATCCTGAGATCTAATGAACCATACATGCTTTAAATGGAAAAGCCAGTGCCTTGGAGGCACATCACAGACTTTGGGCCCTCTCAGCTCCATGTCTGTAGACAGGAATCAGAGAGCAGCAAGGGACAGAACAGGAGGCTGCTGGACTGTTGGCGATGGCAAGATCCAGAGAGGAGATGAGAACTGACCTGAGCCACGGGGACACTTAGTTACCTGCTGGCTGCATGTTTCTTGTCTCATTGCTATGGTAAAACCCCCACAAGAGGCAAACATAGGGGGCTGGAAAGATGGCTTAGTGGTTAGGAATGTGTACTGCTTTTGTAGAGGACCTGACCTCTGTTCCTCATACCCATGTTGGGCAGCTCACAACTGCCTGTAACTTCAGTCTCAGGGGGTCCAGCGCCCTCTTCTGGACTCTGAGGGTACTTCTTATGTGCACACACCCACTCTCAGATATTCATAATTAAAAATAACTTTTAAAAAACTTCTTAAATAACTTTTTTTAAAAAAGGAAGCTAACTTAAAGAAAAGGTCATGTTGGCAGGGACTTGAGAAGGCTAGTCATACTGTTGTCTTTGCACAGTAAAACACAGAGGGACGAATTTATAGCTAGTTTTCTCCTTTTTATTTATTTGGAGACCAGTCCATGAATTGGTACCTCCACATGTGGGCTGTCTTTCCACCTCAGTTAACCTAATTTAGGTCTAGATAATCCCACACAGATGTTGTCAGAAACTAACCTAATCTGCATAATCTCTCAAGACACGCCCAGAGGCTTGTCTCCTCGATGATTCTAGATCCTGTTAAACACCACACTGGTAGAGCCTACCTTGGACGCATAGTCAGCAGTAATGTAACTGGGTTTCCAGCCTTATTTTTCCACTCACTAGCTCTGGAACCTGCTGAGTCATAGAATCTGTTTTAGATCTGATTCCGGTTTCCTAGTTCCTAAACAGGAAGGTAACATCAGTTTGAGAACCAGGACAGATATGTGTTACAAAGGATAGCATGATCATGGAAGTTGTGTGATTGTTGCTCTGACCCCTTCCTTACTAGGCGGGCCTCACAGGACAGAACCCATACCTAAAATACCAACCAATGAATCAACAAAACTTACTTCATACTGTAAAGAGTTAGGGCTGTGGCTCTGGGGTAGAAGGTGTTCGACAATATGTGCAAGGTCTTGGTTCAATCTCCAGCATCGCCAAAAACATCTATTAAAATACTAACAAAATCTTCTTCTCAGAGAATTGGCTTACTCAGTTGTCGGCTAAGTCAGTCTGAAATGCACAGGGTAGAGGATGAGAAAGTAAAGACCGAGGACAAGACAGAACCTCCTAGGTACTGACAAAGGTACCGCTCACAAACAGCCTGGCTGGGAATCAAGCATGGGAGAGCCATGGGAGATCCGCCTATTCTTTGGAATTTGCTTGATGAGGAAGATCGCAGACCTATTTAAGGGCTCATCTCAATGGGCCAGACCCATAGAAAACAACCTTCCCAGTTTAAAGTCAACTGATTAAGGACTTAGATTACATCTTCTGAATCCCTTTCCAGAGGACATAGATTAGTGTAGGCTGAATAACTAGGAACTGTCTGTAAGCAACAGAATGTCTCTGCTCTCCTGTGTTTATCTCGAAGCTTTGCCTAGTCTGACAACAAAACAAAACAACAGACCACCAGGGTAAGTTTTGTGTGACCATTAGCAGACTAGACTGTCTTTGAGAAAGTTCCTGATTCACAAGAGGAACTCAGCGGAGGTCATGCAGACCTATCTATCAGGAATTCTACCCCTATAGGAAGCTGAGAGACCTCTTAGAGAGTAGAGGCTAGAGAATGGTTGGTCTTTGTTTCCTTTGATCAGGGCATCTTGATGGGACTTCTAGAGTTGGTGGACATGGAGAGTACCTTGAAATGAATCGGCACTCTGAGGACCCCTTGCTCTGGCTGTTGAGGCCACCAGAGCCAGAGCTATAGCAGCAGGTGAGAGGAGTGGCCTCAGTGACCAGTGGGGCTTCAGTAGGCAATTACCCAGCAGAAACTGGGAACTGACAGGGTAATTATTAGCTTCTAATTGCAGGGCAAACTCAGGCCGGGATCCTCCTCTCCAAAGCAGAGGGCATTACTATTTGCATAGCAATTAATTACTTTGGGAGCTACAGAATTTAATTACCCACTAGTCCGCAGGAGCCAATAATTAAATTACTCTCAGAAATAGGGTATTTATTTCCCAGTTAGATGAGCAGGTAGCTTCTACCTTGGGGAGTGTACATGGGTGATGAACCCTGGCCTGAGGGCAGGGCCTTGGCTTGAGGGGCACAAAACAGCAACCTTGGTGCCCAGCAGATGGACATCCAAGCATGACCTCTAGAAGCCCGAGACCATATGGCACCATGTGCCTACTACAACCCACAGTGGGCAACCACACACATGGTAAAGAAGTAGGAACTGAGACTAAAGAGAAGACTTGGGCTCACTTCCCCGTGGTCATTGCATTTAACATCTTCAAATGTGTAGGTTGTCATTGTCTTTTTAAGAACTGTGTACTTTGGTCATCTATGACTCTGAGCCCATCTGGAATCTCTTCATGGCTGCTGCCTCGCTGGCAAGGGCTTCGGACTGAGACATGCTTAGGACACATTTGGGTTCTAGAGCGGCCTGAGAATTATCTATTTGGACAGCACTTGCTAATGCAAGTGTTTAAAAACTTGACCTAAGTTGGATGTCCCTAAATCAAAGCATCCGTGTCAAAATACCATATGTTGCCAAGATCGACATGAGCTAATGAGAAGCCCTGAGCTCCGAGAGAATCTGGAGGCTTCCTTATTGACAGCGACCCACGGAGATGGCCTGTGTTGGCTCTAGCTCCTTTTTTCTTTTCATGGTTAAAAAAGTTAACTGAGAGGCGTAGTGGAAAGAGGGAGCTGAGGGCATGGGAAGCCATCAGCAAGTGTTTGGGTTGGCTTACTGTCCAGAGATGAAGATCTCCTGTCGTCTTGGCCTAAGAAAACTGAGAAGCTAAGCATGTCTTCCTCAGCCCTTCAGACTCCTCTTCTGTCTCATGGATCCTCACTGCCTTTCTGAGGGTTATGAGCAAGGAGCCAGAACACAGCTGAGGTGAGACACTTTTCATTTCCATCCTAGAGTCTCAGCCTGGGGTCTGGGATCCCAAGGTTGGAGGTGACTTCTGCTCAACCTCTGGGCTAGCAAAGCTGGTGTCATGGCCCATGGTCCCTCTCTGAGGAAGGATGGGAGAGGAGAGCTCACTTCCTTGTTCTCTCCCTTCACCCTGGTGAGGGTCTCAGGCGGATCATTGACTTCAAGGTGCCATGTTTTCTTCTGTCTAGTTTTAGGTGTGATCACCAGACTCCTGCTGCACACAGCTCCAGAGCCCCACCCCCACTCTCTTCCTGTTACCTGTCTCAAAGAACATCAGCTCCCAGGGCTGACACCTTGGAACATGCTCTCAAGCCTCAAGCCTCAAGCCTCAAGCTTCAAGCCTCAAGCCTCAAGCCTCAAGCTGAGATCCTGCCCCTACCTCAGGCAGGATCTCCTGGACGCTTCTAATGAAGTTCTCTCTGACTCTGTCTGAGCACCCACCACGCGAGGAAGGGAGCTGCGGCCGCCGGCCCTCAGCCCAGGCTGCTGACAGCAGCGATCCATCTCCATCACCGTAATGGCGTCCCCATTAATCGGCCATAAACTAATAAAGCAAGCACTTTCCACCCCTCAGCCCCCCCCCCCCCCCCCCCCCCCCCAACTTCATTAAGTCTTTAGTACATTAATATGTCTTACTTAGTGTCAGCTAAGCCTCTTTCTCTGTTTGGGGTGGAGTTTGATAGGGTGGGCATCTCACCCAGTGGATGGGAGACATGACCCATCCCCGGTCTGGGCAGAGGGGCTGCTGACTCAGGACCACCCACTCCTCCCCACCCTTTTCCTGCTCCAATTGCTGCCCCTTGGAGGTGCCTGATAACTTCCGAAAGGAGAAAGGGCATGAAGAATAGGAAACACAGGAGTGAGAAGGGTAGGCAGAAAACTGAGGACAGGGGTCAGAACAGGAAGAAGGCCAGAAGAGGGAGAAAGAATGGGATGCGGGTTGGGGGGTGGGTGGAGAAAGAGGAGGGGATGGCATGGGGGAGGAGCTGCACACCTCCAAATTAAATTTGTGATTCAGGCATCAGATGGGCCGACAGCCAGAGATTAATTCGAATGATCGAGTTATAAAGAGCGGGAGGCCTGGGTAATCAATCTTAGAGCTGTCAGGCTGACAGGCAGGAGTATTAACCTGGCGAGACGGCATGTGCAGAGGACTTCATTTTGCTCGCCCCAACCGCGTCCCTGACCACCTCTGGCCCATCTCTCTAAATAATAATAATTGTGGCTGTTAACGATGACAGAGACAGGGTGAAGCCTTCCCTCCCGGAGCTCCCATTCTTTGCTCAGTTTGACCCTCCCAGGAAGTAGAGCTGGTCCTAGCTTTTGGCTCTTTTTTGAAGGAGGAGACTCCAAGGAGTCCTTCAGACAAGTCTGAAATGGGGCCAGGAAGGTCCTCTAGGGTAAAGGACACCACAGATCTCTTGGGAAAAGTTGTCCCCACCCAGAACCTTCCCTGCCAACCAGGTGTCTTAGCCTCTCAGCTCCTGTCAAGGAGACGGGTCCAGAAGGTCTGAGCAAATCTTCCGGGTGCTAACACTTGTGACCATGAATCCAGGCGCTGGGTAGGGTAGCTGGGGGCCCCATTCCCTGGCACGATCCCCTGGGCTGCAGCCCTGTTCTTCCTGGCAAACCACCTCCTCCCTCCATTTCACTCTGCTTCAGCCTGACAGTTTCAGCCCACACCTGGGGGTGGGGTGGGGGTCCCCCTGCAGAGACTTGTGGAAACACCATCCCTAGGGCAAAGAAGGGCTGGGGTGGGGTGGGGGTGCCGCCTTGAAGTTGACACCTCTCTCAGCTCCAGCTAATTTTCACATCCTTCAAAGCTGATGTCTCTTTCTCCTAGCTCCAGGGAAAGGAAGAGGGAGAGAGGAGTGAAGGAGGGAGGGAAGAAGGGAGGGATGGTGGGAGAGAAAAGGGGAGGGGAGAAAGAACATGAATTCATGTTTTGAGAGTGGGCCAGGGCCTGGTCAGCTGTCTGAAATGGTTAGATATAGGCATATATGTGGGGGGGGGGGGAGAGGATAGGAGGAGGAAGTGAGGCTAGAGCAGAGGGAGTGAGCTGCTATGAACCATCCCCTCCTCAGTAAGAACCAGGCACAGGGCTGTGGTCCCTGTAACAGCCTAACAATGCTATATGTGTGTTTTTACAAATTAAATATAATAATTTGTTTTGAGGCAAACTAGCCTTGTGCTCATAGCCCAGCATTGCCACAGTTGCTGGGATTACAGGCATGTGCCTGTGTCAGGCCCTAATAATGCTACTTATTCATTTATTATCATTATTATTACTAATCCAGGGCCCCCTGCCTCCCAATAGACAGCAGTCCCATAACACTAACTCCAGATGATTGTGTTTCAAGGGCCAGGGTCCTGGTAAGGGCTTGCTGTATATTGTTATTGGGTTAGCATCCCCTCCAAAGCCCTATGAAGCTGATTCTACTTTTATCCCCATTTTACAGGTGAGAATCTCAGGTTCAGAAAGGTTGGGAAACCTACTGACTGGAAAGCCATAGAGTCAGAAAACAGTGAAGCAGATGTACGTTCCCCAATCGGAGTCACAAGATAACCTAACTTTTCCAGGGACCCCCAATTTACCCATTTACCATCACAGTTTCTTGCTGCTTGAGTCTGTCTCCACTAGAAGTTACTCAGACATCCGCTCACTTTTTCAGGCACAGTGGTTGGGTAGGGGGTGCTTCTGTTTGCTTAGAGGGTGGGCTTGGGGGATCTAGTGTCAGAGAACACTTACCCTGGGCAAAGAAAAGAGTCAGGGCCATGCCTGGGGAGACTTCCCAGTGCCTAGCCCTAGAGTAACCCCAGGGAGTAGCATTTGGCCCCTGTTCAAGCCTTGGCCTCCTGGGAAAGGAGAGGAGGATGGTATATAAGGCAGGTGCCTGTGTCGCCTACCTCCTCCAGGTTGGAGGGAAGCCACTCTTGGTAGGTCAGGGCTCAGCGGGATCTGGATGTGTACAAGCCTAGAGAAACAGCTCTTTCATCCACCCTTGACCCCTGCTGGGACTGTGTTGAAGGGGGAGCTGTAGAAGATGGCTTCCCTGAGGTGGTAGCAGTTGGAGGCTGGAACCAGGCCAGCCCCTCTCCCGGTCTCCCTGGGGCTCATTTCAAGTGGCTTCTTCCAGGACTGGCCTGCCTGGGGAAGAGAATCGGGAATG
>JANHMN010000003.1:170886321-170893293 GCA_030674055.1 Rhabdomys pumilio
GGCTCCCACCCACACATACATACAAATACCTACACACATACACATAAAAAAAAAAAAAGAGCCTTTGTTTCAGAAAATATGATCCATAGCAATTGCAGAAGATACCAAATGTTGATTTCTGGTCTCCACATGTTCATGTGCACATGTCCACATACCCACATGAACATATTCACACACCCCACACATGCACAAGACTGGTTATCTTTGTGTGACTGTTTCTTCATCTGAAAATTGGGAAAAGGACACCTGCTTCTTAGGCTGTGGTGATGGAAAGGGCCTGGGAAGGGCCTGGGTGCTGAATAAATGTTGGTAGTGAACAGCAAGATTGGGCAACGCCTGGGGTATCAGGAGGGTGTGGACTTGGGGGAGACACTCTCGTCTCTCTCTGTTGTTTTTTCTCTTTTCCCAGCTTTCCCACCCTACACTCTGGGGCAAGCCCAGGCAGAGACCTTCAGTTTGAACATTCTCTGCTCTGAGGTGCTCTTGGACAAGAAGAACATCCGTGTGCTGGACGCGGGTACCCTTGGGAAATGAATGTGCTCCGCATCTCTCTGTTTTGAGAGAGGAACTACTTGGATATCAGCCAGGCTGTGGTGTGTGTGTGTGTGTGTGTGTGTGTGTGTGTGTGTGTAGGCAGGGGCTGGCACCAAAATACTTGCTGATTAATCTTTGTCTTCAGCATGCCCAGCTTCAGTCCCTGGGAAGCTCCAGGCCTGAGCTGGTGTCCAATGGGCCTGAGGGGGCAGAATCAGGCCCAGGAAGATGGATTTCCCTGTCCCTTTGGCTTGTGCCCAGCAGGGAAAGGGGGAAAGGCTGTTTCATTATGTTTAATGGGATTATTGGGGGGGCAGTAGTCATGGGGCATTAGCTGCTAATTGGGTCCATAATAAAGTTAATAAAGCTCTTATGGTCTTTGCCATTAAGTATAATTAAGGGGGTGCTCCGTGGTGAGGAGGGGGTGCTAGAGGGAGTGGGCACGGGGCTCTCAATGGCAGAAAGGTGTTAGAGGAGCAAATGCTGGGGAAGCTGGCAACCATGTCAGAGCTGGGATCCATGTTGGCTTCCTGAGCCACCCCTGGCTGGGGCCTCCAGCACACCTGGGATCTGGAGTGGGCAAGGTGGACAGGAGGAAGGATGCTCACATAGGCTGTCCACACACGTCCAGAGTGGAGTTAATAACTCCAGCCCAAGACAAAGAAGCTCAGGACAGGGAAGAAGCAATATCTCTGTGGACAGAGGGCAGAGAGAACATGATTCTGGCTTGTGATGTCCTGTGAGCTGCCTCAGTTTCCCATTCTGTAACATGAGAGTGATGCTGCAGTTGCAAGGACTCTAGATGCTGTGATGGGAGAAAACTAGGCAGTGAACCATAGACCTCTCCTCTGCTCTCCCACTTTTTCCCACTTTACTTTGTGATCACACAGGGAATGCTAGACACCCTCCTCCTGGGTGTGAACAGGGAGACTCTCCCAGCCACTGCGTCCCTGCTTGTGAATTGGAGATTAAAGATACATACTTCCACATGGAATAATGTGTTTTTCGTCCTCCCTTCCTTCCTCCAATAGGATGGTGCCTTTTGTATGCTTTATAAATTTCTCTTTTCATTTATATTTGTCTTTGTAGTCTTTTCTAGGGAGTACCTTAGCCCTCCCTCTAGTCTTTGGCAACTTGGTATTGTTTATTTTTGTTTGAGACAAGATCTTGATATGTAGCCCAGTCTGGCCTTGAACTCAAGATCTTCTTGCTGTATTACAGGTTCAAGCCATACTGGGCTTCTGTACACTTGGTGTTCTACCAGTAGAGGTAAATGGCCATTTATTTAAACAGTTACCTAGAAATAAACACATAGGTTGCTTCCAGAATTTTCCCATTTGGACATCTGATCATTCTTGTACTGTCTCTGCCTATTCCTGTATTTCTGTGAGCTAGAAAACTGAACAGTTCAATTAACCGGCACATGTAGCTTATTTTTGTATACATAGTAAATTTGTTTTTGAAGGGAAACCTCATCAGGCATATAACCAACTGGAGAACTTAGCTTGCATCTACCGCACACTCCAGGTTCTTCCCATGGGCCACCACTGCTAGATTTGGTAGGATTTATTTTCTCAAAGATATTTTCAAGGGTTGGGGATGTCGCTCAGTTAGCAAAGTGCTTGCCTAGCCTTCATGAAGCTTCGGGTTCCATCCTTAGCACCACATAAGCCAGGCTTGGTGGCTCTTGTGTTCAGGAAGAGGACCCAGGAAGATCAGGAGTCCAAAGTTATCTTTGGCTATATGGAGAAAATACTGAATTTGAGGACAGCTTGGGATATATAAGATTCTGTCACAAGAAGGTGGCTGGGAGGTAGGCGAGGCTGGAGGGATGGCACAGAGGTTAAGGGAACTGGATGTTTATCCAGACACCCCAGAGTTCAATTTCCAGCCCCCACATGGTGGCTCACAACCAACCATCTGTAACGCCAGTTTCAGAGGATCAGATACCCTGTTCTCACCTCCATGGGCACTGAATGCAAATCGTTCAGACATGCATGCAAACAGAACACCATATACATAATATATTTAAAAAATTATTTTATTACATTCCAACCATTGTCCCCTCTCCTGGTTCCCCCACCCCCCACACACAGTTCCTCATCCCATTCCTCCTCCCCCTTGCCTCCACAAGGGTGCTCCCCCCACCAGGTATCCCCCACTGAGGCCAGACCAAGCAGTCTCTGCTATGTATGTGTGGGAGGAGGTGGGCGGCATAGTATGTTTTTAAAAAGCAACTTAACAATAACAGCAGAAATCAAAGGTATTTGAGTGCTTTTTTTTTACATAGTTTCTTTCCACCTGCAAAAGGTGGCATTCTGTCCTCTGTTCTGTTCTGTATCTTTTTTTTTTTAAATCTACATTTTTGCTACTTAGATATTTTTTTTTAAAAAAAAAGGTGTACTGGCCGGGCGGTGGTGGCGCACGCCTTTAATCCCAGCACTCGGGGGCAGAGGCAGGTGGATTTCTGAGTTCGAGGCCAGCCTGGTCTACAGAGTGAGTTCCAGGACAGCCAGGGCTACACAGAGAAACCCTGTCTCGAAAAACCAAAAAAAAAAAAAAAAAAAAAAAAAAAAAAAAAGTACTGATTTAGTTACTTTTATGGGTATGTATGAGACTGCATGAGCTTACGCACACCACGCTCAGCAGGAGCCTGTGGTAGCCAGAAGGGGGCGCCAGATTCCCTGGAGCAGTCTATACAGCCTGCCTGCCGTGGGCCCTTGGCGCTGGATTTGGGCCTCTGTAAGATCGGTAAATGCTCTTAACAGCTAAGACATTGCTCTAGCACAGTGGCCCTCAACTTTCCTAATGCTGTTCCTCATGTTGACTCTCAACCATAAATTTATTTTGTTTTTACTTTGTAATTTTGCTACTGTTATGAATCATAACACAAATATCTTATAGAGAATATTTGAAATGTGACACCCCCAAAGTAGTTGTGACCCATGGGTTGAGAACCATTGCTGGTCCTCATAGCTAGATCATGCTATGTAGAAAAACATGTTGCTGACACTGCTTCTCTCTCTCTCTCTCTCTCTCTCTCTCTCTCTCTCTCTCTCTCTCTCTCTCTGTGTGTGTGTGTGTGTGTGTGTGTGTGTGTGTGTGTGTATGAGTAGGGACAGGGTTTCTCTGTGTAGCCTTGGCTGTCTTAGAACTAACTCATAGAGATCTGCCTGTCTCTGCCTTCTGTGTGTGGGGATTAAAGACCAGCGTGGTTCTCTTAAATGGCTGCATAGTGTTCTGTCCGGTCTCCCTCGTAGCTGCACTCCTAGGTTGTTTCCAGCCCTCAGCCCTTACAAAGAGGCAATAAATAGATACACAAATTCCTAGAAATGCAGTTTTCAGGGTTTAATTCCCCACTTGGGAGGCAGAGGCAGGTGGATCTCTAGAGTTGGAGGCCAGCCTGGTCTACAGGAGTTATGTGTGTAGCTTAATGGTAGGACATATGCTTAGCATGTTTGAGGCCCTGGTTTCAACCTCTAGTATGAGAGACAGAGATTATGAGCCAATTTGCTCTTCTTTTAAGTTGCTATTGTAACTTAAAAACTTCTGAGAAAGGGCTGGTTTCCCATAGCTCCGGAGATTGCAAGAAAAGCACCCCAGCAAGAACAAAACTGGGGGATGGGGGAGTAAGTAAGGGTGGCGGGAGTGAGGGGCAAGAGAGAAATGCATCAGAGAAAGCCACCGAGTAAACAAAGTTGTCAGAGGGGAGGGAGAGTTACAGTTGGGGTCAAGGGTTAATGCTGGACAGAGCTACTGGGACGCGCTGAGCAAAGCAAACAAAACAAGTTGGGGGAGGGGAGCGAGGAGGAGCCCGTTGTCTGCTGGGGAGCGGATGTGCCTCTAGCCTGGGCTTGGCGCTGCCATTACAAGGCGAAGGCTCTGAGGTTCTGAGGACCCTGCGGCCAGCTGTTAGGACCTGCGCCAAGTGGGGTGGGGGGCATCTTTCTGCTGCCTAAAGCCTCCCCACCTCAGGGCTGGCAGGGTGGGCCTGCCCAGAGACCTGTACTACACACTTTCAGGGCCCCTGGGGTAATCCCCCTATAGCCTGTCTGAAGGCTTTGTGAGGAATTAGAGGTGAGCCGAGTGGCTGCCCTGGAGCCAGGCACAGCTTTTAGAGCATTCCTGGGCATTAGGCCTCTGTTCCAGCCAAGCCTCACCCACACCCCACTGAGCCCCCAGGGCTTCCTTGTGCAGCGGCTCATGGCCTAATTACAGGTGTCTATGTCAGGGTCAACAGAAGGGTTAATTTGGGACTTGTCCTGGGGTGGCCGGGGCTCATTAATGGAGCCCAAGGAGTCCAAGGGATGAGCCAACCAAGCAGGGGATTAGAGATTGAGGAGTGTTATGGAGGAGGCTGGGTTAATCAGGCCAAAGAACTGAGACCAGCCTTGGTACGGTCATATCATACACTGCTCAGAGACACAAGTACGGTCACATTCGCCCAGGAGGGCACACTATCGGGACTTAAAGCTGGCTTCACAGTTTCTTTGGGTATGCAAAGATAGTCTTGGGGGAGATGGTCCCCCGCTGGCCTTTTAAGCCCCATCAGGCTGTTCTCTTGTCCCCTCAGGCTCCAGCCAGGCCTGTGATAGTCCCCTTCCAGAACCTTTCCAGCTCCAGTCCTGGGATTCTAAAACCCTGGTTTGCCCGAGTAGTAGCTCAGAGCAGTGTCTAGGACTGTCTCCAGCAGCGTGCCGCCATATCCTGCATTGGTGTGGCCCATATCCTGCAATCCAATCCGGACCGGAGGGTCCCTGAGCACAGCCGTTAGCCCAGCTCCCAGAATCCCCATATCCACACTGGGCCTCATGACAGCCCTGGATGTTGAGGGGAGACAAGGCCACACTGCCCAGAGGTCACCAAAGAGGCGGGTTGCCAGGGGAGAAGCTGATGGGAGCCAGGACAAGGAGGGACAGGGAGAAATCACTTAACCCCAAAGCCACCATTCATCTTTGGAACCCGGGCACTGATGGGAGCCAGATGGACTGGCTGAAGACCCAGAAGCTCAAGTGTGAGAATTTGGGGAGGTGGCCTCCCAGAGCTTCCTGGGTCAGCTGGGAGGAAAGCACTGGGAACCTCCTTTCCCGGCCTGCCTGAGCTGCCTTCCCTCCCTGGGGTGTGGAGACAGAACCAGTTTCCTTGTCTGTGTGCTGCCTACAGGAATGTTTCCCAGCATTGGTTTAGCCCTCAGCATCCAAGCTGACTGCCTAAAGCTATTTCACTTCTAGCCATGGAGGTGGGGTAAGAGATGGGAGGGTGGAGGGGGGGGGCACTTAAACCCCAAGCTTTATAGAGGAAGAGCCATATTTCTAACAATGACTTCTATTCTTGTGTTCCCTTCCTTAGGCACAGCCTTGACTGACATTTACAAGTGACCATAGGAACCAAATGACCCCCCCCCCCCATTATACAACTAGACACTACTCCACCCCAGCAATTTAACTCACGGTAAAGGTGCCCCCACCCAGGACCAGGCTGCCACCTGTGGTCACCTCACTTTTGACCGTAAGCATCTAACATCCCCTCCTCAGACTTCTAGCCTTGCCTGAGCCACCACGAGGACCCCACACACTCCAAGTCCATAATTGAATATAAAGGCCCGGAAGCAAATGCTAACGGCAGCATTAATCACCAGCAACCTGGCAGCCTCCTGCCATAGATCTTTTTCACACATAGAATACCTCATGTTAATCATTGCTGCTGATTTATTGGCTTCTTCACCTTGTACATAAATTATTCACCGTGGCCGGGCTGCTTGGAGAAATCTGGAATGATGACTTCTGTTCTCCCATCTCTGATCCTGAGGCCTCTCAATCCACCCATCTGTGGAAGTTCATTGCCCAAAGAAAGAAGGAGGGCAAAGGGATTACTGATAGTGTGTGTGTGTGTGTGTGTGTGTGTGTGTGTGTGTGTGTCCATATTCAAGAGTTTCCATCTGCCCGGGGCACTTACAGGAGTTCTCAGCTCCAGAAAATGGAGGCTACACTTTTAGAAACTCCCCAACTGTGGGCAAGGAATTCGGGCAGAATGGAGGGTGTGCTTCTGGGTGGCTCTGGGTGGTTTTCTAAGGCTCTGGCAAATAGAGCCAGGGGAGCCTTTTTCTGCAGGTTCCTGCCCTCCACCTGCCAATCAAACGTAGCTCCTGAGAGTTCTGTATCCTAGAAACAGGATATGAGCATGCTAGTGCAGTTTAGAAATCTGCACACGTGTTTCTCCTGTGCAATGCCATTACCCTGCCCTAAGATATTGATTGCTGCCTCCAGCTAAGTTAGCCTTGGAGAAGGCCACAGGGCCTCAGAAGATGGTGGTGGTAGTTACGGCCATGTCCACCAGATGGCAGTCCTAAAACCCAAGACACTGGCAGAAGACCTAGAGGAGAAGCTGGGTAGGGAACTGTGTCTGAAGAGGTCAGCTCCACGGGGGTGGGGGTGGGGG
>JANHMN010000003.1:170894048-170933097 GCA_030674055.1 Rhabdomys pumilio
TGGGGTGGGAGACTAGGGAAATGGGAAGCTGGTGGAGATGGGGGTCTGACTGAAGCAACAGGTCTAAGAGCATGACCCATGCATAACCAGCCAGATCCCAAAGGCCCATTTCTTCATCGCTTCCCTGATTGGAGAGTGGTGAGCTTCCCAAAGATCCCAAAAGCTCCACTGGACTCAGGAGACTTGTTTCAACTTGAGATTGCCAGAGGTCCCAAAGCCTGCTGTTTCTCCAGCCTTTCATCTCCCAGATACACTTGGCTGGTGTGATCTTCTACCTTCCAAGGAGACCATGATTAGTCCTACGGTTTGATGGTGCATAGAGCATTGCATGGCTAACTAGCAAAAGCTTGTTTCTCTCACCAAGATGCAAGACTCTGGTCATCGAAAGACTGGGACCGAGGAGTATGTCGCTGGCTCTGAAGAAGTCAGGAGGCCTCCTGCAGCCCCAGCTGCCTCACTCCTGGTCAAACATCTGAACTTTATAACCTGTTGGTTGTAAAGCCTCTGAGAATATTAACTGAGTCATGGGGCATTCCCTTGGCTCCTCGCAGGACTCTGGGGTCTTGATGAACTCAGTCCAAGCAGGATGCTTTCTCCCGCTCTCAGGCTCCTCGAAGCTAAGATCAAATTGAATTCATCCCTTCAATGAAGACCAACATTTCTGCAGATATGATTTCTATGTCTTCTTCAAAACTATTAAATTTGAGACTGTGGGTTTGGGGGTCTAGGGGGATGCAAATGAGTTTGAGAACCAAAGCACAAAGGACCAGAGGACCAGGTGAAAGCCTTCCTTGACCTACTGTAGTTTGCAGAGCTGTGACTGGAGGCTTTCAAAGCTAGCTTCAGAGTGCTGGCCTCCCACAGTGGCTGCAACGGGCCTGGGCACCTTCCTGGGACTTTCATCAGGGTCCCTCCTCTGCCAGCCTCTGGCCTTTCCATACCATCTTGTCTGTCTGCCCAGCCCCGCTGTCTTCACATCTTTCTTCACATTTGCTTCAAGGCTGCCCCAGGCCAACTTGTTTATCCGTCAGGGGGTCCGAGTGTGTATTTCATCCCCAATTATGCTCTGGCTACAGCCACCACAGATACCAAAACAAACGGCCTGGGCGTCAGAGGTGGGGGAGGCTCAGACAGGCTGGTGCCAGGGGGCCTGATAAAGGGGGATCCGCTTGGGCTTAGAGGTGATGAGAGCTGTCCCCAGCGATGGGGCCCTAGGGATTAGAGGCTCGTGGGTAATTGGTCTCCTTGGCTAGTCCACAGAGGGGATAGTGTCTTGGTCTCAGTGACTCCTTTGCCATCTCCAGTGTTCCTGTGGTCTCATCTAATGGAAGCTTGGGAGCATGGTGACTTGGAAAAAGCTGGCCTCAGCTTCTATAGAATAAAAAGTTTGACTCCTGAACCCAGGCTAGCCTATAGAGACCGTTTACCCCATTCTCAGACTGTAGTCTGTGTCTGTGGAAAGGAGAGAGTGGAAGCTCCCTTTCCCACTTTGCCTCAGCTCTGTTCAGAGCTCAACAGCTCCCCGGGGGACATAGCCAGAGCGTCTGGAGCCCAGAGCTGTGGATGCCTGTGAACCCTGTGAATACACCCTCACCTCCACATCCCCTTGTTCCTTGCTATGCTCCTCCCTTTGGTTAGTACTAGTCCACAGTTGGGTGGACCCACAGGTCTGACTTGGGAGGAAGTCCAGCCTCATTATGGGAGAGCTCCAGTCTCCTTTGCTGGCCTATTGCTTGTGGTGTGGACTGTGGCCCTTCAGTACTGTGCCTGTTTCCCACTGGTAGGTCAATGAATGGAAATGACCTCATTTTGACTGTATGAATACAGGGAGAAAAATCCTGATTTGCCCCAAGCTCTCTGGGTATGTACAAGGAAAGTCCCGGGCAGCAATGGGAAGCAGGGATAGAGCCACTAGCTGGTGAGGAGAACACAGAGGAGAACTGAGGTTCCTTGATGTGTGTACCCCATCTTCTAGCCAGAGTTTCTTTTATTTTTCTTTCTTTTTCCTTTTCCTTTTTTTCTTTTGAGGCTGACTGGCCCAGAACTCACTCTGCAGACCAGACTTGACCTTGAATTCACAGAAATCTGCTTGCCTCTGCCTCTTGGTTTCTGAGGCTAGGTCAGCTGGCACCCAGGAATCATGAAGAGACTCTAACTCTGTTGGAATTTGTGATGGGACATCAGGGATTCTTGCTCAGCACCCTCTAGCTGTGCTGTATCCCAGGTAGGAGACCCCTCTCCCCAATTACCACTGCCCTCTAAATTCTCATTCAGCTCTTACATTCACCCCTCCTGGGCTTTCCTCAGCAAGGCCTGCTGAGCTGGATCGCCCATTGGCCTATCTGTCCCACAGGACACACCTGGGAACATCTTGAACAATTGGCACTGGGGAGATGGCTCAGTGGATAACTTACTTGCTATGCAGACATGGGAACCTGAGTTTGGATCCATAGCACCCATATAGGATGCTATCTATGGCAGCAGGCATTTGTAAAGGAGACAAAGATACAAGGATCCCTGGCGCTCGGTGTCCAGCTAGCTTGATCAAATTGGTGAACTCTGGTTTCAGTGACAGGCTCTACCTCAAAAACATAAGGCAGAGGGTGATTAGGGAAGATAACTGGTATTGACCTGTGTCTTAACACACACAGGTAACACTAACACACACACACCATCAGTGAAGTGAGGCAGGGAAAATGGCCTCTGGGATGTGGGGGTGGGGAAGCATCAGGAGCTCACGAGAGCAAATATAGATGTGGTGGTTGCACGTTGGAGATGGTGTTGTCATGACTGTGAGTAGATATATGCCCACGAGGGGACTAAGTGCCTATGTGCACTGGTGAGAGTGTGGGAGAGTGGCCCCTTGAAAAATAACAATACCGGGGCTGAAGAGATGGCTCTTGGTTAAGACCACTTTCTGCTGTTCTTCCAGAGGACCTGGTTCAGTTCCCAGCACCCACATGGCAGCCCATACCTACCTGTAACTACAGTTCCAAGGGATCCAACACCCTCGCACGGACACAGACATGCAGACAAAACACCAATGCACAAAAAATAGAAACAAATTATCTAGGAAAAAAAGAAAAAAGAAAAAGTAGGATGACCAAGCAGCTGTGCTGGTGCAATCGTGTGGGACATGAGGGCTTAGTAGTGTAACTGAGGGTGCTTAGCTGTGAGTGTGAAAACAAGCGTGCAATGGATGATTGCTCTCAGTGTGTCTTAGGAGGTCTAAAGGCCGTGCAACAAACATGGAGGATACCCATCCCAGGGCGGTACTGAGGGCTAAGGACAGATGTGTCCTGGGAAACACTTTATAATGTGTTATAGTCATTGTTTAATCCCAGTCAAGGTGTTATACCCTGCCTTTGATCTTGGGTCCCAGATAAAAGACACACAACCTTATATTTGTGATAAGCCTTAGACAGCACTGAAGCTGGGCAGATATCTACCCTCTAATCGATTAGTATCTACATCCCTATCAATAACTCTGAGTTATACCTTGCCATGTTCCATCTGGGCAGCTCTTAACTCCAACTGGCCAGCCAGCCCTCATGGACATATTTTCATGACTCACCTACCCCATGGCATCTTCTCCTCTCTCCCCCTTCTCTTCTCCCTTGTAGTCCTCTTCAGAACCCAACCGAAACCCCACCTACCTCTCTCTGCCCAGCTATAGGCTATCTGCATCTTTACTCAACCAACAGTTTTAAACTAAGGAGCACCGGGCAGTGGTGGCGCACGCCTTTAATCCCAGCACTTGGGAGGCAGAGGCAGGCGGATTTCTGAGTTCGAGGCCAGCCTGGTCTACAGAGTGAGTTCCAGGACAGCCAGGGCTACACAGAGAAACCCTGTCTTGAAAAAACAAAACAAAACAAAACAAACAAACAAACAAACAAAACTAAGGAGCAAGGTCACATAGCATCACTTGGTGTACATGAGGATTCTCTCATTCCCGAGGCAACCAGGGCCAGTATTTAGCTTTACAATACATAGCAACAGACCCAACCTCAACAACAACTGTCTAATTTCTGTCCCTGAGAAGCCAATGTCCCCACCAAGGGCTGGGATGGGTGATGCTCTAGAACTGCAACTCACGAAACAGAGCTTGGAGGCTCCAGGCTCAGGGTGACTGGCTGGGGACAGGGAGAGTGACCAGATGTAGCCACTGTACCTGTTCACTTCATCTCCATGGTGATCATGATCCAAAGACTGTGTCAGCCTCTCTGTACCTCCTTGCTCTGCTCAAGGCTCAAGGTTCACTTTGCCCAGGCTAACCACTGAGTTCTGATGCCTTCTTGATAGAGTAGAGGCCAAGGGGCAGAGTAGCCTATTCCCCAAAGATACCAGGTTTCAGGCCCCATCTCACTGCCTCCTGCAGCTCCTCGGAGGTTCTCCGACGGTCTGGTGCCACTAATTGTGCACTGTATTCTGAAACCATCTCCTGTGTGCAGTAGCACTACGATGGGAGCCTCCCCACAGCCCCAGAAGGCTGGAAACATTCTTTTGAGGACATATCCCTGGGCTGTGATCTGAGACTAAGTCGAAAGTTCCTGAAGGTTCCAGTGTGCAGCCAAGCTAGAGAAGCACTGCTTGGGTTTCCCAAACTCTCCTGGAGAGATAATGATCTGGGATGCTTGTTAAATACCCCTCCTCTGGATAGGTCTAATACAGGTCCCAGATGTTTGCAACTTTTATTCTTGCGTGTGTGTGTGTGTGTGTGTGTGTGTGTGTGTGTGTGTGTGTGCACACGCACATATATATGGGTGCACATGAGGATGCATCTGTGCACATGCACAATGTGCATGTGGAATCAAAGACAACCTCTGGTGTCAGCCCTCAGGCACAGTACCACTTTTTGTCTCTCATTTGGTAGAATCTGAGTTGGTGGCCAGCAAGCTTCCATGGATTCCTTCTCCTTCCACCCTACCAACCACATCCTGCTTCGTATGTGCCATCTGGGGATCTGAAGTCAGGTCCTTACACTTGTAAGGCAAGGATTTTACTGGATAAGCCATTTTCCCAGCCCCAGGAATTTTCATTTTCAATAAATAGCCCAGATGATTCCAATCCTCAGGGAGCACTGGAGATATGCCACATGGACATAGACCACATGTGCATGCACACGTGCACACACACACACACACACACACACACACAGAGAGAGAGAGAGAGAGAGAGAGAGAGAGAGAGAGAGAGAGAGAGAGAGAGAGACTCAGGAGTTCTGAGACAGGAGCCTAAGACTGTCAACTCAGCCAGAGTGTAAATGAGATAGAAATAATGAGAGATCAGACGGGGAAAGCAGCAGCCAGATCAGCCATGATGCAGAGATTATACTCAATACCAGGGCAATGAGAAGCCATTGAAGGGTTTCAGAAAAATATTTTAGAAAGATTATTCAGTGGCTATGTGGGGAATGGATGAAGAGATCAGATACTAGCCAGGAGGTTGTGGTTGTGGTCCAGGGAAAAGATGGTAGCCAAGCCAAGGAAACGGGATAGGGAAATTAGTAATCCTGGGGTGTGGGTGGAGGTGGGGGGCTTTCCAGATGACTCCCAGTTAGCTAGTGATGCCTTACTGGTAGAAAGGGGGTGCTGCACCCTTTCTTCGTTTTAGGCCGTAGGCTCCTGTGGGATTAGGTGCCAGGATGCAACAGGAAGCGGCCTGGAATATGCTATGGAGGTGATGTCTTAGAACAGCGGTTCTCAGGCTTCCTAATGCTGCAGCCCTTTAATACAGTTCCTCATGTCCTGGTGACCCCCTCCAACCAGGAAATTATTTTTGTTGCTACCTGGTAACTGTAATTTTGCTACTGTTATGGATCGTAATGTAAATGTCTGATATGCAGGATATTTGATATGCAACCCCCAAATTGGTCTCCACAGGTTGAGAACTGCTCTCTTCGAGGGTCCTGTCCCGCCTCTGGGGTGATTCCCTGCCAGCAGTCACGAAAATGGAGACTGCTTCAGGGACTCAGTCTTCTGATAGTCTTCAGTCTCCACCTTCTGTGGCTCCTGTCTAAACAAGGATGGGATGCAGGAATCGAGGGATTTGAAAAGCATCTTGTCCTTGGACCTACCTAACTTGCTTGTGATAAATCCTGAGTATCCTCCATAGACCTCCAGACATCTCCTGGATTTCTGCTGGGCACACTGGCCCATGCCACCCTTGACCCCAGATGACCTTCCTGCATGAGCTCTGACTTCCTCTCTGGCCATCCACTCCAAGGACACTTGGCCTGTTTTCTTCCTTGGGTTCTGAGCGTCTGTCTGATTGCCCTGGCTGCTGGTTCAGCACCCTCTAATCCTTTCTCATCCTCCAGAGACTCCAGACAGATCCATCCCTTCTTTTAACTACACCTCCTTTCATGATGCAAGTGTCCAGCAAAGGAGAAGTTCATCAAGCCCAAGGGCCACCATCGTCTAGATTGACCAGCCCCAGTTCAGTGTCCATCGAGAGCTAGTTAGGCACCCACTAAAGACTTTACCTGTATTGTCTCAGTGTACGGTCACCACAGTGCCCAAGACAGGAAGAGTCTCCTGCTATTCCTATTTTATACAGGAAGAAACAGAGGCAAAGATGCTAAACTTACCAGTGTCACTGCATTAGATGGGATTGGAGCCCTGGCTTATATGACAGCGGAGGGTATGGTTTGTTGTTGTTGTTGTTGTTTTCCCACTGACTTACTGTGCCTCTCACGACTTTCACTATGGATCCAAGGACTTAATAAGTCCTGTACCTGAGACAACATCACTGGCTTTGTCAGGCTGTGCCCAGAAAACCTGAATCGGGTGGGAATCAGAAACCCTGAGGGGTTTTGCTGCGGTGGAGATAAGCATGGAGGGACAAATGGATTGGGATTTGAGTCTTACTCTGCCTATCATCATCCAAGTGAATTTTATCACAAGTCTTGATCTTTTGGAGCCTCAGTTTGCTCATCTGTGACATGGGCATGGCATCAGAATCTACGTCTCATGAGACTTGAAGAACAAGGGAAGAGATGAACAAGGCAGGGTTTGATTAGTTGGACTTACTGTCATTCAATAGCTGTCATAAACTGCTGAGAGTGCGGCCAGGAGCTGTGGTTATAGCCAGGAGACCCTGGGTCTTAGATTCATCCCTGAGCTGGCAAACAAGCAAACAACAACAACAACAAAACAAGCCAAGTGTGACTACAGTCACCTTCAAAACAAGCCAAGCGTGACTACAGCCAGCTTCCCACTTGACTTTTCATTAGCCCTCCTTGTACTTCACCAATTTTCTTACCTCTCTCTGTAAAATGAGGGCCCCTGGCTTCTCAATTTTAACATTCCATCAGTGGGATGGAAGGCAAGTTCTTGGCACATTTGTCAAAACAGGACTGCTACTAAGGAGAATCTTTTTCTTCCTGCAGCAGGTAAAAAAATCTCGCTTCCTGTGTCATGTTTGTCTGTGTGAAGTCTCACTGCCTTATTCGTTCAACACTTACAATTATTAAAATGTATTCAAAGCTTTGAAATGAGGTATACATGAGTCCTTGTTAAGAAATATAGATGAGGCCTGGTGGTGGTGGCACATGCATTTAATCCCAGCACTCAGGAGGCAGATCCAGGCAGATCTCTGTGAGTTCAAGGCCAGCCTGGTATACAGAGGGAGTTCCAGGACAACCAAGGCTGCACAGAAAAACTCTGTCTTGGAAAGACCAAATAAATAAATAAATAAATACAAACAGACAGACTAACAGGCAGGCAGGCAGACAGACAGATGAGAGAGAGCTGGGTGTGATGGCACATGTTTTTAATCTCAAAGCTCAGGAGAGGCAGGTGGATTGCTGTAAGTTCAAGGCTAGCCTGGTCTATAGACTAAGGTACAGGCCAGCTAGGGCTTCATAGTGAGACCCTGTCTCAGAAATGAAACAAAAAAGGAGTAGAGATGAGTCGGGTGGTGGTGGCACATACCTTTAATCCCAGGACGAAGAACAAACCTGAACGAATTATTATTATTATTATTATTATTATTATTATTATCATCATCATCTCTGATTATGATTATCTTTCTCTTATGGAGAGTGTTTTTTCTTAAGTCCGTTGGGTATTTTATACTTCTCTTTCTATAAATGACCTGTTCGTGAGTGTGCCCACGGTTTGATGGTTTTTCTAATTTAGTGAGGGAGGGTGTTGGGAGCTGAATCAAGGCCTCGTACCCGTGAAGCGAGCGTTCTATCACTGAGCCACGTTTATTGAGACAGGGTGTTGATCTGTAGTTTAAACTGCCCTTGAACTTGGAATCTGGCCTCAGCCTCCCAGCTCCTGGGATTGTGGTTGGGAACCATTAGGCCTAGTTTAAAATCGTTTTCTTATTAGTGTGCTGGAAACTGATGTTTGATACATTTTAGTTGCTTGTCTGTGGATGTCACTCACGATCTTTCGAGGCATGACAGTTTTAAATGTAGATGCAAGTTCTCACTGTTTCTGTTTTAGGTATCTATGGTTACCATCTTAGTTTAAAAGCGTCTTCTCTGCTCTGAACTTAGTTAATTTTAACTTATATTTTCTCCTACCATTTTTAGAGCTGTCTATTTATTTCTTCCAGAATCTACTTTATGAATAGTGGGAGGTCCAAGTCATGTTTGAAGGTCTCCCTCTACATACGCAGGCTATTTTGCATGCTATGACCATGCTGTCCAGACACAGGCCCACAGACTGCATGTGTATATAAGCTCAACACGTGCCATGCATGTGCTTGCCCAGAGGCATATCTACAACACCAGTCTTAGCACCCAGAAGTGTGGACACATGTCTGCACACAGTTGTCCACAGTGACGCTGATTTGTTAGTAGCAAGGCCTTCACCTTCCTCACTTAGAGTGGGGGGCGTTTGTAAGCCCTGAAAGGTGTGAGATGACAGAAACGTACTGTGGCATAGGATGACCGAGGAGACTCGCTGGGTGACGGTCTGTGCAGCACACTAGCCTTGGCTCCTAGTCCCCACCCCTCAGTATGGAGACGATCCTAGGCAAAGTGAGTGGTAGGTGATTTCCCTAGAGGATCCGGAGAGGCCATGCATGAACCTGGTACATGAGGCATCTTTTCTATATAACATATGTACCATTATATGGGTGTTTTTATCCTCAGTGCACACCCATCCCCAACAAAAATGTGAGCCCATTGAAGGCACAGAGACAGAGACTGGGTCCTCTTCATTTTTGTCTCTTTTACACCTTATACAAAGCTGGCACCCCTGGGCGCCTGTGTGCAGACCTGTGTTCACACTTCTGTGTGCTAGGATGGCTGTTCCACGATGTACCTCTGGACAAGCACGTGCATAACACGTGTTGAGCGTGTACACGCATGCAGTCCGTGGGTTTCTGGATAGTGTGGTCCTAGGCATGCAGAGTAGCAGACTTGTGTCTGTGTACACAGGCATACAGAGTAGCAGACTTGTGTCTGTGTGTACAGGCATACAGAGCAGCAGACTTGTGTCTGTGTGTACAGGAACACACTTGGGCTTCAGCTTCTCTCTACCAGTTTTCCATGCTTGACTTCCTTGGATCAGGCAGCTATTGCTTTCACAGCTAAGAGTATTTATTAGTGGAAACAAAGTCAAGATGTTGCAATCCTTATGGTTTCTCCTTGGAAAGGTTCATTTTCTCCCTCTAGCCTCTCCTATTCGCCTCACCTCTGTGTATCTCACATGGCTCCCCTTCTCCTTCCAGAGGCAGCTCATCTGAGCTCACATGGCCATTTGCTGACACGGCCATTTGGGCTATTAAGTACCTCCCAATGAGTGACTGCCTTCATGGCCCTTCCCCCACCCAACAGGGAAGGATCAATTAGCTGTTGCTGTACACACAGACACACAGACACACAGACACACAGACACACACACACACACACACACACACACACACATGTTGCATATGTATTTATGACCATGCACATATGTACATATAATAAACATATGTACCCTCCCTTATTATTCACTAACTCACTTACTCTGGAGATGAAATCTAGGGCCTTGCACGTGCTAGGCAAGTGCTCTGTCACAAAGCTACGTCTCCCATCCGATTATCTCTTCTTAATCGACCAAGGTTCCCAACCCATATACTCTATAAAGTGGTCCTGCCCCATCATCAAGGACAAAGCCCATCAAGGACACACACACATGTCCAGCTCAGATTCCCACAACTGCCAACCTTCATTTTCTATGAATGAGCCAACTTGTCCACAGAGCCAAGCTCAGAGTGGTAAAGTGTTGTGTTCAACAACTGTCCATCAGCAGCCTAATGGGAGGAACCATGGCAGTCAAAAGAGAGAGATGGACTGTCCCACACGTGCCCGCTCTGCCTGTGATTGGAGCTGAGGGACTTCAAAGGCAACAAGTTTAGTTTAAGGTGTATGGATATGATCCTAGAGAGAGTAGAGACCTGGATCTCTCTGCTGTGCTTAGAGGAGAGTGAGGTGGGCTTTCAGAGGGGCCTACCTTGTCTCACAAGTCATCTCGACCTAAAACTGAAGAGTCCCTCCCATAAATCTTTTCTTGGCTTTCTCACTTTCAGAGAGTCCTGGCTTCAGAGTCCATGATTCCCTTCTTGGCCAGACAGGAAGAAGTGCTTCACTAAGCATCTTGTTCCAGAGCATCTGCTGAGGTCTGAGGCAGGCAAGTCCCAGCATAGTGTAGTCTCTGCCTCCGACATGTTCTGCAGATCCCATGAGGACAAGGAGGTAGAAGAACTAGACCCTTGGTCTGTGACGTACAAGATCCGTTATGGCCTGCCTGGGCTTCCCAGGTCCCAGTCTTCAGCACCACTAAGGTTAACAGTATAGGAAAACCTACTGAAATCTCAGCAGTTCTACTCATGGCTAAGATTTGGCAAATCACTTCTAAGACCCTGACCCTGTCAGGAACTGGATCTTGTTCCCAGGCTGTGTTTAAGAGAGGAGTTGAAGATAGGTCTCAAGGACTCTTCTGCAAAGTTACATGGGAAAGGTTACAGCAGCAGACTTTCCAGATCCTCTCCTCACCTCAGGAGCTCCAGCTAGAAATAGTACTTTCCTGACTCCTTGTTTCATCAAGTCTCTAATATGGAAGTATTATGAAGGCTGGCAGGGGCCTGTCTGCCTCAGCTTCTGGAGATAGAGTGGAAGTCCTTCCCTTGGCTGGTGTGTACCTCATGACAGTCTCTGCTAGTCTCCAGGCTCTCGCTCTCTCTCCATACCCTTTGTTAAGAAGGCTCTGGCCAGAAAGTTCTCCCCTAACCTTCATCTTCCAAAGGGATGTCCTTCTCCAGCCTAGCCTTCAGCCCATCTTAAAGAGCACAGATCAGTCAAGTCCTAGAGGAGCTGAGGCCTCTTAGTAGGGCCATCATGGTGGTATCATGGGATGGAGTGTGCAGGGGCCAACGGGGGCATAGGGAACAGGAAGGCACAGGTCAGGAAAGCTTGGGTACAATCCTAACTCCCTCACTTTCAGAGGACATCCCATTTTCAAGAGGTTTCTTCGGAGGTCCTGGGTTTGAGAGCCAGCAAATGGAAATAGAAGATTTCTTTGTTGTTGAGATCTCACGGAACCCAGGACAGCCTCAAACCTGCTATGTAACTAAGTTTCCTACTTGTATCACCTGAATACTGAAATTACAGGCATTGCCACATCCGCTTGTACTGGGGACCAGACCCAAGGTCTCATGCACACTAACCAAGCACTGTAACTGAGCACCATCCTGAAGTTTCCTAATTAATGCACGAGGAGGAGAATAAGCCTTTGCTGCAAGACTTACAAGCCATGTAAACCATCTTGTTATGGTTTGCTTTTGTGTGCCTTGACTGTTTCTGGACGAGAGTATATGCAAAGAAAAGGCCAACAATAGTTACCTCTGGGCATTGGGGGCATAGCTCTGTGGTACAGCTTAGGCTGCACGTGAGCAAAGACCAGGCCTCAGCCCAGCATTAGAACCAAAAGGAAGCAAAAACAGTGGAACCCAGGAGAAAGAAGGGAGCCTTTTGCTTCTCACTTCCTTGTCTTTTGTACCACTTTACTCTTATTGCTAAGTACATTTTACATTTATTTAAGGAAAGAAGAAAGGATGAACTACCAGCCAAGTAGTTGAGCCTTGTTTGAGTCAATGAACAGTATCCTTAATTGTTATCTGTTAAATTCCTAGCAATCAGTCCTTCCCAGCATTGTGTCTAGGTGTGAGGCGATTTGTAAGTAAATCACTGTGTAATTACCAGTTAACATCTAGGTAATGATGTCTGTCTGTGCACCATTGTATATGTGAGCCAGCGGTCCTAAACATCAGGGGATAAGTATATCTCCTGAAGGGTGATTATGCAGACACTGCAGGGCTGGTGCAGAGCAGTCCCAGTAGCTACACTGTATAAGTTTCAATGCTAAGCCTGTTCTCACTGGAAACATGATCTTGACTAATTTATTTAACCCTTCTCTGCTTTATTCTCTCTGTCTTCGAGATGAAGATCCATTGTGCCTCCTCCAAATCATTGTCGCCATGTCATGTCAAACTCTTAGAATGGCCCCCGCCCGATACATCAGGAGGGTGCGACCATTGGCTATTTTTGTCTGTGTACACGTGTTGATGTTTCTCCTCCTTGGAAAAGGTTTTGCCTTTCATCCAGATTTGTGAGGTGAATGAATGTATCTGTTTGGACTCTACAGTCTGTTTGAAGACTTCTACTAGAAGAAGAGACAGGTCATATTGAGGATTCTACCGCTAGAGTCCATCCTCACCAAGAGCCTTGGGCAAAACAAGGAGATTCACGTGAGGTCTCTTTCTAGGCATCCAAGACACTCTTGGGGATGGAAGTACCTTCCTAGTTCTCTTAGGTCACCAGTATAAAAGGCCTGCTGAGCCAAGAGGGAGCCACCCACCAGATGTATATGGGAGTGGAGAACAGGAGAAATAGTTCATCGTTAGAGTTCAGGCTACAGAAGGGAATAGGGTTCTTCAAGCTAAGGCCATCGTGAAGGATCAAGTCAATTTCCCAGCACCCTCCAGAAGAAGTACCTTGTGACGTCATCTATTCCACGCCCAGCATTTGCTGTCTGGTTCTGGTGGTATAGTTATTCTCATCCATACCAGCCTCTGGGAGGCACCTTTGAGAGAGGCAGGGCTGCCAAGCAGGTGTAGCAGGTTTGGAAGATGGGAAGGCCCCTGACTTTGGGGAGGGACTTGGGGCCAGGTCCCCAGTCAAGGCTAACCTGAGAAGCAGGTGTCCCCTCCTGCATGCCCCCAACCCCACTAGGCAGGAGACAGGGAATAAGTCTTTCCTATTTGCAGGCTCAGCCACCTTTGTGTGTAGACAGACTAAGTGTCTCTGAGGACTGCAGGAATCAGAGATTCTGAATTCCAGCTGGGGCCATATGGTCAGGCAAATGTCTTCTTGTGATCTGAAATGGGTGCAGGATTCGTCTGCTTCCTTCTGATTGGTATAATTAGTGGATAAAGGCTTTGTTGGACAACAACATGTTCAACAGTCTGTAAATTGTACGTGCACGCTATGATTTATTGCTGTATGCACAGGGCTCAACGAATATCTCCATAGTAGATGTTGTCAGTGTTTATCACTGTGTTAAAACACTGACATGGGAAGAAAGGCTTTTTGTTTTGTTTTTGAGACAGCATTTCTCTGTGTAGCCCTGGTGTCCTGGAACTCACTATGTGGATCAGGCTGGCCTGGAACTCACAGACATCAGCCTGCCTCTGCCTTCCAAGCACTGGGATTAAAGGTGTGCACCACCACTGCCTGACTGAGGAAAGGGTTTGATTTAGCTCGAAAATTATAGTCCATCATCTGGAGAAGCCAGGACAGGATCTCAAGGCAGAACTGAAACAGAAACTAAGAAATGTTGCATACTGGAAGCTTCCTCTGGCTTGCGAAGCTAACTTTTTTATACACCTGTTTAGGAGTAGCACTGCCCTCAGTGAGCTGGGCCCTTCCATACCAATCATCAATTAAGAAAATGTCCCACCAACATACCCACAGGCCAATCTTACAGAGGCAGTTCCTCAGTTGAGGTTTCCTTTTCCCAGGTGACTCTAGTCTGTGTTGAGTTGACAAAAAGTGACCTGTACAGGCACCCTCAATGTAGACACATGAAAACAGCTCATTATTGGCACCCGAGGAACTTCATATCTCTCCTGGACACAATGGCAGCCTCCAGGGTGACCCTATTCTAACTTGTCGCCTTGTAGATTACTTCTGTCCATTTGAATACTTGTGTAAGTGAAAACCCTTCATGCTTAGCTTCTCTGACTCATCTGTAGCTCTGAAATCAATTTGTGTTATTTAGACTTATTTAAACAATATTCACACACCAAGAAATACACACAGTTACAAAATGCTCGCACCCAGAGCACTACAAAAACCCAAAGCCAGAAGACAAACAGAAAAACAAACCCCCAAACACATACCCCAGAAGGTCTAGTATATCCAGCTCTTTCACAAGGCTTACTTACACTGCTTACACACAGGCTCGTGTAACACACTCAGGTTCTCTCACATATAGGCCCACTCACTCCATGCACAGCAGTGCATCCCATACAGGTATAGACACCCATACACTTATGAGCACAGCCTCATATGCTCGGTGGTCCTCACACATATAGGTATACATGTAATGTATACCTCTTATGTAATAGGTATGTTTGTGTGTGTGCAAACTCTTGCACCCTGCACTCCTGTTTACACACACGTATGCAGTTTCCCTTACACACAGACACATCACACCCGTCTCCATTTCCAGCCCCGAATGCGCACTTTCACGCCGTACTCCCAGCCTCCTGCACCCGGCTGCCCCACTTCTCACATGCATGCTTGCCTCTCTCTTTCGAAAGTTGGCACTCCCAGATTCCCTGGCTCTGGACAGACAGCAGAATGTGATAAAATCAACAGCTGAACGCTGTCTTGAGAGCAAAGCTGTACTTTGTTGAGAAATCCGAGCCCTTATTGGAGGGCTACAAGTGCTGTGTCTGGGGCTGGGACAGAGGGAAGGCGGAGGGGTGGTCTCCCAGGGCGCCTGTGGCCATCGGGAGGTTTCCATTATAAAAATGATGAAAGGGCCGGCACCAAGAGAGCAGGCCTGTGAGTAAATAAAGCTGCCACCTCTGACCCTTAAAGACTAGAGCGCATCCCAGAATGAATACTCATTAAGGAGACGAACTTGGGCTCAGCCCAACTTCTCCAGGACCCAAGGCCTTGGGCCAGACTCCCAAGGGACACAAGGGATACGAGAACCGCCCCCCACCATGAGCGTGGGGGTGTGTAAAGGAAGCAGGTTGAGGCCGGATATGGGATGTGGGAGGGAGGTGGGAGCCACTAGGGACAGGACTCAGGTTGGAGGAGAGGTGGGGGTCCTCTCAGCAACCTCTTCATGTCTCTTCCTCTCTGAAGAAAGCTTGCATTCCCTCCTTTTGAGGGTGTTTGTTTGTTTGTTTGTTTGTTTTTTGAGTCTTGCTTTGCTTGCTTTCCTAGCCGCCAGGAATTACAGGCAAACAGGAGTTAGCAAAACTAACAAAACAGAGAAATGACCAAGTCACCCGGATTCTGGAAAGATTGAGAAGCGACTGACTCTAGCTTTGACACAGGAATGAGTCTTGCTGGACTTGAGATGTGTGAATCCCACCAAACCTTGTCTCTGGGAGACCTGTCCAGCTCAGCACCAGACACACCTCTGTAGCTTTCAGCAAAGCTCAGTAGTGAGTGACAGGGAAAGCAGAGAATAAGAAACTGGGCAAGAATGGGAGCAGGTTTGGAAATCCCCTCCCAGCTCTGCTGGGGTTTGAACCTCTCTCCCAGTACACATGAGGGGCTGGCCCAGCATGAAGTCAGACCTGCTGGTACTCTTTTCAAGGTATCCCCTTTCTTTAGAACTGACTTCTGGGTGACCTCTCACTGGGTTGACAGTCACTTTATTCTACATCCATCTTGGCTCTTGCATCTAGTCCAGTTCCCTAGAAAAGAACACTCTTGGGCTGGAGAGATGGCTCAGAGGTAAAGAGCACTGGCTGTTCTGGCTGAGAACCTGGCTTTGGTTCTCAGCACCCACGTGGTGGCTCACACCATCAGGAGGTACGCATGCGATGCACTTACAAACACAGAGGCAAGCTGAGTGGTGGCAGTGCACGCCTTTGATCCCAGCACTCACTAGGGAGGCAGAAGCAGGCGATCTCTGAGTTCAAGGCCAGCCTGGTTAGCAGAATGAGTGCCAGGGCTAACAATGCAAGGTCTCAACCCCCTCCCCCAACAAACAAACAAAGAAGAAACAAAAACCAGGCAGACAAAGCACTCACGTGCATAGAGTAAAGCAGATCTAGAGCTGAAGTGCTGACTCAGGAGTTAAGAACACCGGTTGTTCTTCCAGAAGAGCAGAGTTCAATTCCTAGCACTCTAGGAACTCCAGCGCCAAGGGTATCTGATGACTTCTTCTGGCCACTAATTGAAATTAAATAAAAATGAGTAAATAAAATAAAATAAATAAATAAAACTTAAAATGAAAACGCCAATACCACAATAATAAAATACGGCAACACACACAGTCTTCATCAAAAGATAAAGAGATACCCAGGTTTTCTCTGTGATGGACAGGAGGGGAAAATGATGAGAAGCCTGCAACCACATCTGTCCCCGAAGAAGGGGGAGGGAGCGGAGAGTTCGGGAAAGCATCCACATCTCTGTATGCCTGCAGATTTGGGGCAGGAGCCCCAGTGTTACTGGAGGAAGCCTAGGGTAAGGGCATTCCTTGTTCACTGCTGGTCTATCTGTTGAGGAGTGGCTTGCAGCTAAGGGGCCAGGGTCAGGACCTGCTCCATCCTCAAGTACAAAGCCTACTTTCCCTGAATTCACTGATGGTAACTCATCTTGGTCTTGGGAAGAGCTGAGTCCCATGGAGGGGGGGGAATCTAGGCAGCTGAGGCCTGTGTGTCAGCACAGGATTCTTGCTCTATACCAAAAAAGCTCCCTCTTGGCCAAATCTCTCTTGTCTCATCAGCTGAGATGAAGGGGAAAGGCAGGTGGGCTCAACTTTAAAGCCAGCCACAGATGAGGACTACAGAGGCATCAAACCCCATTTCTGCCTCCCCTCTTAGAGGTCCCTCAGCCCCAGCTCAAAATGTAAGCAGTTTTTCCTGGGAAGTTTCCCCGGGACAGACATTAGCCCATGAGTTTCACATGAATTAACTTTACGCTGGCCCTGTATGAAAGCATGTTACCCACATTTACAGGTGAGAGAACTGAGGTCCAAAGAGGTTGCTAAGTTACCAGTGCAACGGTCTCAGTTATTAAGTAGGGTGGGATCAAAACCCAGGCATCCTGGCTTCTGTATCTGAGTCTAGTTCAGGGGCAGAAAAAAGCCAAGTTCAGAAGTTGGGTCAGAAGTTGGGGAGGGATGAAGAGCACACAGTTTGCTGATCAGCATCTCAACATTAGCTCCCCCCCCCCATGCCTCCCACAGGCAGCACCAAGCCAAAGATGAAGTCTTTGCAACACCGCCCTTTACTTATCTTGCTGACCTCTGTCTTTGTGACAACAAAAAAAGTCCACACATCCGAAATACCAACTGTTTATATCAATCATTTTTCATCCCTTGATCCTTAATCAAAGTTGAGACTTGGGCTTTGGGCTGGGGATTTAGCTGAATGGTAGAGTGCCTGCCTAGAATACACAAGGCTTTGCCCTCCCCCTCTCCCCCAGCACTCTGGAAATAAAATAAAACCAGCTAACCTCTTCTGAACTGTGCTTACGTGGTTAGTTAAGAGTGTACAGTTTTCTGGCTGGGGCTGTAGATAAGTTAGTAGAGTTCTTCTTGCTTAGCATACACACAAGCCCTGGGTCTGGTCCCCAGCCCTGCGCAAAACAGGCACAGGGCTGTGTGCCTGTAACCTCAGAACTTTGGAAATGAAGGAATGAGGATCAGAAGTTCAAGACCAGCCTCCATCACACAGCAAGTTGGATGCCAGCATGGGATAAGTGAAACTGTCTCAGAAGCTTGTATTTCATTGTTTTGTGTGTGTACTGGAGACTGAAGCTATGGCCACACACATATTAGTCACATGCCACACCGCTAAGCTGAACTCTGTGGCCATATTGACGAGGTTTAAAGTTTTTACGATGCACTGCATTTATGCATACGTCTGATTTGCTCCGTACCCCACAACTGACACTCTTCAAAAGAATATTTTTATCCCACTGTGTGTGTGTGTGTGTGTGTGTGTGTGTGTGTGTGTGTGTGTGTGTGGTGTATGCAGGCACACCTGTGTGTGCACACTCACACATCCATGTGGAGATAAGAGGACAACTTTCAGGAGTGGGCTCTCACCTTCTTCCATGTGGGTCCCAAGGATTGAACTCCAGTCGGTCGATCATCAGCCTTGGCAGCAGGCACCTTTACCTGCTGAGCCAATTCAGCAGCTCCACGCCATCCTTTTGATGGCTGTGTAGTAGTTCGCATGCATATCTCTTGCTGGCTTCCCTACTTCCTTAGTGCTGGGTTGCTGGGCTACTTCCAGGGCTGAGCAGTTATGACTAGTGCGGCTGTATATATTAAAAAAAAAAAAAAGTCTTTGTACAAATTACTTTTTTATTTCCTTGGCATATGGTTCTAAAAGTGGGATTATCTGATCAAAGGATGTGAACAGTGTCATGTCATGTTTTTTTTTTTTTAATGCAACTCAGGAAGGGTGGGGCCGGTTCACCACCACCAGTGGCAGTTGTAGGAAGAATACTGCTGGTCCCTTAACATGCCCCTGAGCAGCCTGCAGACTAAATGAGTGGTTTGCTCCTAAAGCTAACAAATCCAACAAACCCTGGTGTGGGAGGTGACAAAGTAGAGCCTGAAAGCAAGCCTCTTACCGCCAGAAACAGGCTGCCCTCTTCATCCCCCCCATTTGAATAGCCCTGAAGCAATTCTCAGTCACTCACCTGTGTGGGGGAGCCTGGCTGTCTTCTGCCTTCTCTGGTTTTATTTTGGTTTGGCTTGATTTTTTTTTTTTTTTTTTTTTTTTTGAGACAGGGTTTCTCTGTAGAGCACATGCTATCCCGGAACTCTGTAGATCATGCTAACCTTGAATTCACAGAGAACTATCTACCTGCCTCTGTCTCCTGAGCGCTGGGACTAAAGGTGTACACCAAGACCAGGTGGCTGTCTTCTGATTTCCTAAGCATCCATTTGTGTAGCAAGTATATTCTAAGTACGTTACAAATGTTAACTTGTTTCCCTTTTATGGTAAGTTCAAAGGGCAGATCCTTTTACTCCCATACCCGCTCTGAAGGTGAGGGAACAGCTGTGGGGGAGTTTACTGGCTGTCATGTGGCGGCCAACTTGGGACACTTTGATGTTCAATTCAACCTCTGGGCAGTACGGCTTGTAGCCTCTTTTCCTTCCCTGGTCCTGCCTTGGTCCCTGCAGCTTCAGTCCCAAGAAAGAAAATCTAAAGCTTCTTTAAATTTAGATTTAACACACTTAACCTCTCTGATAGCTGGTTTTGTCCTCTATCAAATGATAGATTAAGAGATGAGGGGACAAGGGAGATGGCTCAACAGTCAGGGGCACTTGCTACAATTGCACAGGACCTGAGTGCAGTGTCCCAGCACACGTGATGTATCACTTCTGTGATTCTAAGTTACTGAAAAAAGTCCAAAGTCTTGGGTTTCAGACGTTACACTCACCGTCCAGTTCTTTCTTTATCATATGTACTCACACGCACCATTGGACTAAGCACTTTTACATATTTTTAGCTCTGCTTTTTTTAAAAGTTTATTTTTATTTCATGTGTATGAGTGTATGCCTACATGTATGCACACCACATGTATGCCTGGTGCCCGCAGACATCAGAAGAGAGCATCGGAGTTCCTGCAACTAGAGATATGGCAAGTGGTCTTGACAGTTGAACCGTCTCCCCAGCCCCCTCCTTTCTTAATCTTTACCACAATCATCCAAAGTGAATTGATGTTTTCATTTGATAGAGGTTACAGAGCAGAAAACCAACGTATTAGTCGGGGCTCTCTAGAGTCACAGAATTTATGGAATGTCTCTCTGTATTAAGGGAGTTTATTGGAATGACTTACAGTCTGCAGTCCAACTAACCCAACAAGGGGCAGCTGTGAATGGGAAGTCCAAGAATCTAGTAGTTGCTCAGTCCCATGAGGCTGAGTGATACAGCTGGTCTTCTGTATAAGCTGGAATCCTGAAGAAATAGGTTCCAAGTAAGTGCAAGCAGGCAGTGAAGAGAGAGCCTTCCTTCTTCCTCTGTCCTTATGTAAGCCTCCAGCAGAAGGTATGGTCCAGATTTAAGGTGTGTACCGCCATGCCTGGATTTGGAACTTGCTGTGTCCCAAGCTGGTCTTTAACTCAGAAATCTGCTTGCCTCCATCTCCCGGGACTAAAGACATTTACTTACTACCTTGCCTGGGCCTAAGATTTCTATGGCAACTACACCTCAAAATTTGTATCAAAAGCATCATCCCATGTCAAGATCCAGGTCAGAAGCTTGTGTCTTTCAGCCTCAAGATCTGGATCACAGGTGTGCCCTCTTTTTCTGGACTGTAGTTCATTCCAGATACAGTCAAACTGACAACCAGAAACAGCCATCACAACTAACTATCAGAGAGGGTAAGTGTGTTGCCCAAGACCACACAGCTTGCGGAGAAGCAGATCAAGAATTCAATCCATTCGTTCCTTATCAGTGTCTCTGGTCTTTCCATTCACACCTGGACCCTTCCTGGGCCTTAGGGCTCTATTCTTTACCTTAGTTCATTTCTCTTTGTCCTGATTAATTTCTCCTAAATCACACAAGTGAGAAGATAAAATCATTTAGCTTAGCTTAGCTGCTTTTCCTGGCTGCAGTCAGCCTGGCTTTATCAGGACTGTGATCGCCATACAAAGCATTAACATTTCCATTTACTTTCTGGAGCTGAGGGCCACTCCTTAAGAGAGGCCCAAATAGCTCAAAGTCTACACCCACCCCTTTGGTACCCGCCCACTGTGATCCTACTTCCTGTCAGAGGATCTTCAGTTAATTTTACCAAAGCAGGCAATGGGGAGGTTCTGATTCCAACAAAGAGACCACACCCCTCAGCTCAGTTTTCTGCTTCCTATTTCTTTGGAATGACTGACTCATAGTTCAGGTACCTGCTGGGGAGTGGCTTATCCCAATCCCAGCACACAAGCATAAAGCTCCAAATCCCTGAGCACAATATGTTATGTGTTCCCACCAATCACAAGAGAAGCCACTTCCTCATCCTTAGCAAATCTGAGGGTTCTGCTGAGAGCATCAGCTTCAGAAACTGTGATTGGCCAGTTGACTGGTTATATGTTTGTGTCTGAATATCCTTTTGTACACATATGCACATTAGTGTGGTCATGTACATATTGAGTACATGCTTTTGTGGGGGACGTATACAATATACATGTACATTTGCATGGGCTGGGGATGTAACCCAGTTGACAGAGTACATGCCTACAGTGTGCAATCCTTAGCACCACAAAAACATGTATATTTAAAGCAAAAAAAAAAAAAAAAAAAAAAGAGTTTATATATTCACTTTGGGAGTGAGGCATGTATCTGATCCTGCAAGACTGTGTATGAATATTTGTGCATATATGAAGACATTTGACGAAAAGATGCTTAGAAAGGTTTCCTAAACCCAGAGCATCAACAAAAGACTTGGAAGAGGAAATGGACAGGTGAGATGGAGTGGAAAGAGAAATACTAAAGAGAATCAGGTCTGACGTTTCGTAACTAAGAGGGATGCAAGCCAGAAACACTCACAGACTCGGATTGGTATGTGGCATTCAACAAAACCTACCTCACTCCCAGTACAAGATCAGTAGGTAGGACCTGGGGGTAAGTAGGTGCTGACTTATGGGATCTCGCCCCAATTTCAAGAGCAAGGGATTGGGTAAAATATTTCATGTCCTCCCATTCAGTAATGGTGGTCCCAGGTGGTCCCAGCGATCCTATGACCTGCCTGGATGGAAGGGAGTTTGACAGTAGTTTGGGCTCCAGGAGGCTCATGACTTTCTTGCCAGTGTCTCTCAGTTTTGCTTCATTATCTTTTTTTTCTCCCAGAAACTGCTCAAAGGTTTCCAAGGTTTGAAGGTTTCGCTGACTTCAGAGGGATGCACAGAGGAAAGGATCAGGGAACTCTTGAGGGGGGGGGGCAATTTTTGCTGAGACTGCATGCTCCCAGTCCTTTCCTAGCTCCTCACTGCAAAGGTCCTTAGGCAGAGAAGGTCTGTTAATTGAAAGGCCAAGAAGAACTCGGGGTTGGATTAACATCTAGCCTTCACCAGGGCAATACATGAGGCCTTGGAGCAGTGCAGATGTCCTCTTTGTCTGTATCTTATCTCTGCAGCTTCATGTTTTATCCATGGAGCTCTAGAGAGGCTTCAAGCAGAGGACTTTAGGGGGTCAAGAAAGATGCCTGGTATGTCCGAGAGCTGTTCTGCATGTATTCTCAAAGACTCCCAGACCTGGAGGGATGGCAAATGTTTTGCATAGACTTCAGCGCAATAATGAGAAAGACGGTAATGTTGAAATGCACACAATGGAGCAGGAAGCTCTTTGTGTTTCGGTTTTCCATTGGTTCTTGATGCTATGGCTCTTTAATAAATCAGACAAGCAAAGGCCAGAGGAGTTCTCCGATCTGTTCACATTAGCACCTGTGAAAAGCAATGGCCGAGATTCCAACTCATGCTTCTGTAACTTCAAATCTAGGACCCCTCAAAAGAGTTTTTTTTTTTTTTTTTTTTTTTTTTTTAAAAACAAACCTGTGTACTGCTGACCATTTGCAATAAGACGCATGAATGATACCTGGAGAGTGTTAGGGAGGCGAGACTCTGAATGAAAGTGGGGCTGTGAGGGGTTCCCATCTGAGGGATGGAGGTGAAAGGTGTGAGTGTTCATATAGGGCATACCATGGCTAATGGACACCCCACTGGGATTCACACTCTGAGGGTGCACAAAGTAAGTTAAGGACCGTGAATGGAAGGGCACAGGCTTTGGCTTCTCCTCTGTGAGTGGCGAAGATCACTAAACACAATTACTAAAGTAAGAAAGGTTTGTCCTCACATCCTTCTGGAGAGGAAAATGTGTATTTAAGTCTGTGTGGACTGGAGAGAGGAGGCAGAGTGCCAGCTAGAACTGAAGGGCATAAAAATAGAAGACACAGAGACACTTCTCTCTTTCAAGAGGCTGCCTCTTAGAAAGGGGCTATACTGGATCAAGAAACCTGGAGAGCCAGATGCCCAGGTGAGCTGGGAGAGAGTACAGGTCCTCCAAGGCCCTGGTAAGAAGCATGGTATGACTTCATTGAGCAGACAGGTGGGCAGTCTTAGATCTTCGGGCTCTATAACTGGAGCCCTGCACCTCATTGAAGAGTTATTAATAGGGAGTTTGTCTGGTGTCAGAGCGCAGGCACAAACTGCATTAGCATTACCCCATAATCTTATTTAGTAAGTGCTCATGCCGTTCAGTCTTCTGTAATTGCATTGGGAAGATGCAATATTTATGAAAGGGGAGAAGGGGATGTCACTGTTCATCTCCGCTCTGCAGTAAAAATCCCGGGAAATACAGTGTGGCCTGAGGAGTCCTGGCCAGGGGCTTGCCGGCCCTAGCCTGAGCAGTTGGTGTCTTGTGAGCTCAGAGTGGCCCTGCTGACTTACTGCCAGCCCAAGGCTTCCTTCTCAAACTTCCTAAGAGCTTGCTAGCAGTCTAGGGGTGCAGGGAGAAGCAGTGGCCATTTCCCCACATTGCCTAACTCCTAGTTTTGGTTCTTGGCAGACCAAGAGGAAAGCTTTCAGATGCTTTACATTTTCTGTTGGGCACAGGTTTGGAATTTTACCTTTCCCTGTGGTCCAGATTTACTTCTCCCCAGAGGTGAGTGTACTTCAGAGCTGTACAAGGAAGGCGGATTAACTTTGCAGCGTAGCATGGGTTACACAGCAGAGTCGAGAGAAGTGGGCCATAGCAGGTGGTAAGGGAGGTGGCAGGTGGGAAGCAGGGACCTGCTTCTAGAATAGTTTTGGCCACTGAGATGCTCTTCAAAACTTACTGCAGTTCGGGAACCCTGGGTGGAAGACATCTCCCACTCTGCCAGAATCCGCACCCCCCCCCCGCGCGCCCCAATTGCCTAGGACACGTCTCAAAGAACATATTCTTCAGTCTCCTGTCTCTACAGTAACTTGTACCCATCCCACCGGAATATGCTTCTCTCTGCTGCTCTTGCCAAGGTCACCAGCCAGGGGGACCTTCTCTTCTAGTATCAAGAGCACTTGCGGGTGAGGGATTGTGGGGGACAAACAGGGACTGTGGTCAGCACCGTGTTTAGAGGACTCTGTGATCCCAACCACACGGAGTGGTTTGCATGGAAATCGCCCCATAGCTTTGATTCAGAGGATTCGAATGGCTGGAAAGGAAAAAGCTGAGTAACTCAAACAAACACAGACAAACAGACAGTCAGACAGACAGACAGACAAGGGGGGCGAGATGTTCTGTCACCAATTAAGAAAGGGGGGTAAAAAGAAGTGAGGAATACTGTCTGTTGGTTACAGGTGAGGTATAGGGAGATGCTGGCTTAAGTCTGTAGATACAGGGAGAGACTTTCTGGGCCTCGGGGCATCGAGCGCCTGGGCTCAGGTCCAGGTTCTTGGTGTTGAGTTAGTGTGAAGACCCCTACTACTTGAGTAGGGTCCTCTCCCAGGTCCCTAGGCCATCTCTCAAAGGAACACACAGAGCTTTCACAGCTAGCAGCAGACCGCTGAGCATTAAGCCTACCCCTCCCCGCCCCCAGACCCTCGAACAAGTTGTACTCAATTAGGGTACCCCACTGGTCCGATTCCAGTAAATCGCCTGCTTCTCCTGAGGCCCTCGATCCTTCAGTCTAGGTAGGGACACCGAACCCGGTACGAAAGAGAGCCCCAGAGAAGGGTATGCCAAGAAGAGCTGAGACCCCTCCCTGTGTCAGCTCCCTCGCCACTTTACCATTAATCACCGAGTCGCAGGCCAGTTGGGGATGGGGCGCCCAGTGCTGCACACAGCCTATGGGACAATAAGATTATTTCCGGGGGGAGAAGCTGCCTGGGGCCGGGGCTCAGGCGGCGGAGCCTCCTTCCCTCAATCGGTCCCTGGGTACCCTAGGAGCGCCTGCGGCGGCCGGGGACGGGTGGCAGAGCGGACGCGGGTGGCGAGCGGGTGGCAGGGCTAGGCCGACCTAATTCAATTAGCTAGGCGGCCGTCGCTTCCTTGTAACTCTTGGCCCGCGGGGCTCAGGCTCCCCGCAGCTGCTCTTTGTGCTCAAAGCCCATGCATATGGATTCGGTCCCTCCCTCACCGTTCCCCTACCCCACTTCTGGCACCTGCGGCTTGCTCCGCCTCAGTTCTCCTCTTGTCTCTCCCGGGTAACCTTGGCCTTCCTAGAAAGTTGGGAAAGTAAGAATTGTATATGCGTTTAGAGTGGACCTGAGATCACACAAGAGGGGTGGGGGTGTTTTGTTTTTTTTGCGAATCTTAGCTGGAAGGTCTCCTGTGGAACTGCGGGTACCTGTAGGTCTGTATGGGGTACTGCTATATGCATCTTCCGTCCCGCGTGACCGAGAGCAGTGACCCGCACAGGGGGATGTGCATAGAGAGGGGGTTAGTTTAATTTTGTTCTGGTCTAAACTGAAGAGTGCACCTGCAGGCACCCGTGTGTGGACCAAAAGCAAAACGAATCTCAAGTAGTGACTTATGTCTGTCATCCCAGCACTTCGGATACTGAGGCAGGAGAACTACTATGAATTTCAGGCTAGCCTGGCTAGCACCATAATCTTTGTGAGGTCTGGGATGTTCACGCTCGTGTGGGGGGTGAGACAGGGTCTTTGTGTGTGTCTGCATGTAGAGCGACGCCAACCTGAATCTCCAAACTTCAGGTGTTTGAATCCGATTTGTTTCATCATTTGTGTCTATACTGTGGTTGCCTGCGAAGTCAGACATTGTATAGAAAACATTACCCCATCAGCTCACTCCCAGTACCTGCTGCCAGCCGCTAAGGCTCCTGTTCACCAAGCCCAGTACTTTTCTTCTGGAGGAGGAGCTTAAAGCATTAATTTCAAAAATCCCAATTAGACTCTTATACTGGAGTCTGTTTCCTGGATGTATCGACCTCCAGCCCCCTCCTGCTGCAGTGGAGAGGTCCTGGCCGGCTTTTCCAGTTTTCCAGTCCAAGCACAGACACCCAGCTCTGCAGTTGGCCATGACTTCCAACCTCCAAATCCTGTGGTGTGGTCTGCAGATCACTAGACCTGTCCACACAGTGGGATCGAAGACCTTCAGGGGGCAACCTCAAGGTTCCTCTCTGGCACCACCCGGGACTCTCCTGAGGAAGTTGTGTTTCCTAGATCTACACTCTTCCCCCAACCACTTGAGTGTCAACTGTGTCAACTACTCTCAGATGGTCTGAAGAAATGAGGACTCTGTTATTCTGTGTAGAACAGATGAGGGCTGTGAATCAGCATGAGAGCTTGCTCAGTCCTTAATGAGAAGCTTCACACTTGGGGTACACACCGGAAGCTTGCCAGGGAATAGATTGGTTTCTAGAAGATGATGCTAGACCTGGGGGTAGGAGTGGGGTGCCAGCACCTGACTGGTGCTCCCTAAAGACCCTTCCTCTTTTTCCACATCTAATCTTGGGATCAACCCCCCAGATGCTCCCTGCTGCGTAGGTACCATCCTGCAGACTTGCTTGGCCAGTAAAGTGGATGCTGAGAATGGGAGATTTGAACTTGGATTCTAGGCTGAGCTGCCCTTCTGGGCTCAGTGGTAGTAAGCTGAACTCTTGCACACGAGTGTGTTTGCCCTGAGAATTTTCCCAGACCACACTCAACCCTATCCTTTCTGGGGTTCTGACATGCTGAGAGGAGACCTGAAATCAAAGATATCCAAAGCATTTTTGCACAAATTCTCTTGGGGAGACGTTTGTCAGAGAAAGGCAGGAGGCTTTAGTTTGATTTACCCAAGGGTGAATGGGGTCCCCAGAAAGGACACCATCTCAAAAACACCTACCTGCCCAGCTTTGATGGGCCTAGTGGGAAAAGAAAACTGTCACTTAATCTCAGGTGACAACTGGGGTATGACCCAGTGAACAGGAAGGTGTCTGTCTACCCCCCCACCCCTTTGTCCTCTGCCTGGACAAAGTCCCTCCTCTGATGGGAAAATGTGTGTCAGTCTTTTATATTAGACAGGCTGCTAGTCTTTCTTTTTAGGATTGGGTGGGGTCTTATGGGGCTAGCCTGGAATCCATACCCCAAAGCTGATGAAGAATCATTGTATTATGGCTGGAGCAGTCTGCCCTGTACATGTTCTTCTTTTTCAATCTAGGTACTAGAGACTGCCACCCACCCAAGCCTCCCACAGGCCACAGTGCTCTTCTCTGTGTCTCTGAGTCCCCACATCATTGACAGCTCCTGTCAGCTGGAAAGGAATCATTGTGGTCCCTTTGCTGAGACAGAGGGGATAATTCTACCTTGCTGACCCACAATGCAGCAGTCTCACCATCTTATACACCCTTTGCATGCTTCTCAGATCCTTGGCTTTCTCTGCAGAATTCCTGTTAGGCATGGTTCTTTCTTCCTTGGGCCCACCCCAGGCCCACATGTGGCCATTTTTCTGACAATTACACTAGGGTGTGTGTGTGGGGGGAAGTACTCCTTTCCCATAGAGACCAGATTTGTCATCATCACTGCACTCATTCCCTTACACACATCACTTACACACATGTGCACACCACAGGACAGCTGTAGAGACAGACACACATCACTCCTGTCCCAGCAAACCCACAGCACTTACACACTCACTGTTGCACACCTCCCTAGGTGACCACTGCAGAAACAACTCAGAATTCATCTTCCTCTTCCAACAAGCTTTACTTGTGGTGGTTCCATCCCGATGTGACCCAGTGCCTGATCCTTCACAGACAATAAATATTCATGCAAGAAAACATGCAAAACTGCCCCTTAAAAACAAGCCCAGGACATCTGCACACCCTGTCCAGTCCTCACTATTGAACGTTCACACGCAACTTTCACACACAGTCCCACAAACACAAGGTAATTAAGTCACCACACATAGCCCTGAGCTAAAGGACAACCTCTGCCCCTGGGGTCTTTCCCAGAGGAAGCTGTATGGGGTCCAAAGAGGACTCCCTCTGGGAACTCCAGCTTCTCTTCTTCCTCTCCATGCCTCAGTTGCAGCTGCTCCCCACTTTAATTAGAGGTACTTCTTTATTTTGCAGGCAAGAGGGAGGTTGTACTGAGGAGGCACAATTGCCAGGTGGCTTCCAGAGGACAGGAGAAAGAAGGGTGGAAACTCACCTAGACAACATGCAAGGCAACGGTCAAGCTCAGCGGGAGGAAGTATTTTGTGAGAAGCAAAGCTGAACGCAGTGCTGGAGTCCAGTCTGCCTCTTCCCAGCATGCAGTGCCTGGGTTTGCTCAGGACAGATAGCAAAGATGGCATCACAGACTTGTGAGGATTGATGGACCGCTCACTGCTGTGATCAAGGGGACCTGAGCCATCTCAGGTGATCTCTAAGTGCTGCTCCCTCTCCCTCCCTCCACTCTCCTAACAGGGCTACTCTGTAAAGTGTGAGCCACTGCTCCAGAAACACAGAGGAAGCTGTAAGCTGGGAGGAGAAGGGGGTTAAGGGAAGGGGCAGAGCTCACTAAATCCAGATCTTCTGGTCTCATCTTTCTAGCTAGAGACTGAGGTGCGAGCAAAGCACAGAACCTTCCCAGCTACCCTGGGACAAGCACCAGCAATCACACTGTACTTTCAGAACTCCAGCCTTCCAGACTGGATTGGGATAAAAATTGACTCAGAAAACAAAAAAGTTGGGAGTGCAGGGAAAAGCCAAGGCACTCCTTGACTCTAGGATTCCACTAGCCACATAATCTAAGTGGGTTGCCTTGACCTCTGGCAACCTTTCCCCAGGCCAGAAGATGTCAGGAGTTGGGAGAGGCAGGAGAGGAAGGCTATAGGACCAGAAAGATACATATTGGTGGGAGGGGGAGGGGGAAGTGTGGAGAAGATTGAGGTGGTTTCCAGCCAGGGCCTCAGAGTGATGTAACTCTGAAGAAAGAAAGAAAGAAAGAAAGAAAGAAAGAAAGAAAGAAAGAAAGAAAGAAAGAAAGACAGACAGACCTAATGTGGCAGACCTGTGGTTAGACTAACAAAAGCAGACCCACTGGCCTCCAGCCACAAGGATGCTACAGGGTCCTCTGCCATAGTTTTCAGCCACAGATAGAAGTAGTTTTAGGTGTTGAGTTTCCAGTGCAATTCCCTTCTGCCTGTGGAACTTTGAACGGATTTGTCTTTTCTCTAAAATGGCATATGGGAGGCTGGAGAGTTGGCTCAGCAGCGGTTGAGCGAGCTTAGAGCTTTTGCACAGGGCCAGGATTCAGTTTCCAGAGCCCGCATGGTAGCTCAGGACCAGCCATTACTCCAGTTCCAGGGAATCAGATGCCCTCTTCTGGCCTCTGCAAGTACCGGACATATACACATGGTACATATACAGGCAAAACACTCATGCACATAAAATAAATACATCTCAACATTTTAAAATAATGTGTAATTCACATTTTATACTTTCAAACTTTAAACATGCACAATTCAATGACTTTCAGAATATTCATGAAGTTTTGCAGTTACCACCACTAATTGCAGAGAATTTTTTATAAAGATTTTGTTTATTTTATATATGTGATGAGTATGCTGTAGCTGTCTTCAAACACACCAGAAGAGGGCCTCAGATCCCATTATAGATGGTTGTGAGCCACCATGTGGTTGCTCACATGGAATTGAACTCAGAACCTCTGGAAGAGCAGTCAGTGCTCTTAACCACTGAGCCATCTCTCCAGCCTCCAATTGCAAAGAATTTTAATCATTCCAAAAAGAAACTCTGTACCTGGGAGCAGTCACTTCCCCTCTTCCTCAAGTCCTGGCACCAACAAGTCTACTTTCTGTCCTATGGATTTCTCTGTCTTGGCCAGTTTACATACGTGATCTCTCTAATGTGCGACTCTTTGCGCCTGGCTTATTTCAGTTGTCATAATATTTCCCAGGTTCATCTTTGTTGTGGCGTGAGCGAGCACATACTTCCCCATTATGTTCCATTTTGTGGATATACCATATTTTTATTTGTCCATCAGCTGATGGACAAATGGATGCTCTGTGCTTTCATTCACTCAGCTTTATTTGGTAAAAATATCGGGCCATATCCATCCGCTTCTTAGGGTTGTTATGGGTCTCAAAGGAGTGTGGGATGTGGTGTAAGATACATAGTAACCGCTCATGCTGCTTCTGTTCATGATAAAAGGCACAAGATGTTCATCAGGTTCAGACAACTTCCCAAGTAAGTTACAGGAGCCTGTGGGTCTGGTATATAGAGGGCTGAGTGAGGAAGAAGAGCCTGGCAGCAGGCCGGAGCTCTACTCTCCCGGTCTTGTTTAGTGTTAGAGAACAACTTGCTTCATGCTTTCTTATCTTCTCTTATCTTCGTCTTGAATGAGCATTTGCTCTCCTGGTTGAAGATGGGGAGAGTATTTATCTGAGAGAGATGCCACTGAGTTTCTAGAGTTATCCATAATACTAACTTCTGGCTTATCTTTCTTTGTTGTATTGTCTGTATAGAGCATAGTAGGTCTTCTGAGGTCAAGACACTTTGCTGTCTCCTCAGTACCTAGAAAGTACCAAGTACATTTTAAGTACACAAATATTTGCTGGGCAAGTCTCTATTAATTTATTAGTCATTCAAGACTAGCATGTTTGATTTGTTGGGACTGTTTGGGGAGGAGGACACATATATGCCATATTATGCTATATATATGTGCCATATATATGTGCCATATATCATATATATACACACACATATATATGTATATATGTATATGATATATGTATGAATGTATATATGTATATATATATATATGAATGATTTCCTGTCTCTGGGGAAGTTTTGTCAAGTGCCGGTGTCAGACAGACTTGGCCAAAACAAATAGATTCCACTGACACTTGGTGACTGTGGCTTTGACATGCTAGCGCTTTGCCTGTTAGAGACCTTCCAGTTGAGCATGGAATCGACCTGAAATAGATCTGAACGCATAACCTATGCTTTCTTTTTTCCAGAACTTGGCTCCTAGGAGGGAACAGACCTTTCCCGACTGGAGAGAGGAAAGAGAGGAAGCAGAAGGAGGGAGTTTCCTTCTTTTCTCTTGGGCTCTCAGCCAGGCAGCCACAGGCATAACTTTGAAAAGGCCTAAATTTGTCCTGGACGCACTTCCCTGAATCTCGTCCCAGCAGCCCCAGCCCCCACAGCGTTAAGACCCAAGGCCTCCCTCCAAAGATTCTTTTTCTCTCACAAGCCCAGAGCCATTCACTCAGGATTCATAGGAATTGCTTTTGGGAGCATCCGTTTACTCAAAAATGAAAGGGGCACCTTGAGGAACCGGCACCCTCGCACAAGCTCCAGACTAATCCGTTGGCTTGTGCCTGCTTTTCAGGATTGACTTTCCTTCCTTTAAATTCTCTAAAGAGACTGAGTTGGAGTGGCTGCTAATTTTTATAACAATATATAGTCAGTTCTCCATAGGACCTGTTTTAAAGGACAAGCCTGAACTCACCGTCCTGCCTCGGGGCCTGGGCTCCATACCTGGGGAGTAGACAGTCTTCTACTTTCTAACAAGCTGGACTTGAAGTTGCAGTAAATCTCCTGGTTGAGTGACAGGTGTTCCCCAGCTCAGCCCTTGGGGAGATTCTCCAGTTGGGCAGGACACCTGTCCCCAGGGGCCTAGTGGGCTGGACTCCTTCGGCCCAGTTCAAAGTGAGGGGGTGGTTCCTACCAGGTTTGAGAAAGGGCTCTGATTTCCCTCTCCTTTGGTCCGTCTGTCTGTCCGTCTCTGGGAATGGCTGCTTCCTGATCTTTTTCTTTCTCATTTTAAAACCCTCTCTCTGTAGCTCTCCTCCTTTCTCTTCGCTGAAATTACTCAGAACCCTGATCTCCGTCCCTCTGTCTCTGGCTCCGGCATCTGTCTGGGCTCCTGGCCTCCTTCTCCCCCTCCCAACCCCTCCCCCGCGCTGTCATTCACCTCGCTCCTCTCCACGCACAGCCAATGGAGAGACCCGGCCGAAACAGCTAGGCTCGCTCGCTCAGGGCTTTTTCGCCCGGTGATTGATGTCCTAGAGTCAACAGCGAGCGAGCAGCCGGAGAAGGGAAGGAGAAGCCGAAGAGGGGAAGAATACAGCTCCCCCTCTCTCCTTCCCCTCCCCCCTACTTTGGCCCTTCTGCGCACTTCGCCTTCAAGTCTCAGCGCAGCCTGGAGCGGCGATTGCCTCCGCGCCCCTACTCGCTGCCCGCGTAGCCCAACGCAGCGAGCGCCCGCGCCCGGGCCCCCGCGTGGGGCCGGGGCCAGCATGGAGCATCTGGGTCCGCACCATCTCCACCCGGGCCACGCGGAGCCCATCAGCTTCGGCATCGACCAGATCCTCAACAGCCCAGACCAGGGCGGCTGCATGGGGCCCGCTTCGCGCCTCCAGGACGGAGAATACGGCCTTGGCTGTTTGGTCGGAGGCGCCTACACTTACGGTGGCGGGGGCTCCGCCGCTGGGGCGGGGGCCGGGGGCACAGGCGCTTACGGCACCGGTGGCCCGGGTGGTCCCGGTGTCCCGGCGGGCAGTGGCGGCGGTGCCTGCAGCATGGGCCCACTGGCCGGCTCCTACAACGTGAACATGGCCTTGGCCGGCGGCCCCGGTCCGGGAGGCGGCGGCGGTGGCGGGGGTGCCGGTGGCGCCGGGGCGCTGAGCGCTGCAGGGGTGATCCGGGTGCCCGCGCACAGGCCGCTAGCTGGAGCTGTGGCCCATCCCCAGCCCCTGGCCACCGGCTTGCCTACTGTGCCCTCTGTGCCTGCGGTCCCGGGTGTCAACAACCTCACCGGCCTCACCTTCCCTTGGATGGAGAGTAACCGCAGATACACAAAGGACAGGTTCACAGGTGAGTCCGGCCCGCGCGCGTCCCGCCTGGCCGTGGCTCGGGCTCTGTGCTACCCACTGCCCTGCTTGGTGGCTCCTTGAAGCTCTTCCTGAGCGCCAGGTCTCCTAGCGGCTCTCCGTTCGTTTCCTAAGTTCAGCTGCCTCCAGGATTCTATGTGCTCAGAATCGCTCAGCTCCAAGAGTTCTTGCAGCCTGGGTTCTTCTGTCTCTCCTCTAGGACTCCATTCGTGGAAGCAAAGCTCGGTCCTCTCTCGGGATCTCGGGCCCAGTCAGGTAGAGGGCTGTAAATTCAGGACCATCTTCTGTTATACAGTCTAGGTTTTGCACGTGTGAGCAAAAATGTTTTTCTGTCCTGTTTGCGGTTTCCTGACGGAGGTCAAGAGCCCCAGAATTGGACACAAGAAAAGGTTCTCCTACCTCTCGTCCCCTACCACACACACACACACACACACACACACACACACACACACACACAGACACACTTAGGTGCTATGAGTTGTGCGGGTCGCTACAGATCCGCAAAGGCCCCAAGCCCGGATGAAGAAGCAGAGCCAGCTTTCTTCCTGGACCGCCGGGCTTTTTTAGAGTCAGTGGCAACACAAGGCTGGGCCGATCTTCGGTTCTATCCTGGGTATCCCTCCCAGGGGTCGGCTCTCTTATTTGGGGATGAATAATGCACCCGCCTGCCCAGAGAGTTGGCTGGAGGACAACTCCCGGGACTGTGCCCTCGGTGACGGGCAGCTGCCACGCGCTGTCTGCACCTCCCTCCGCTAGCCCTAGCTCCCTCTGACCTGGCTTCCGTTCTCTCTGCCTTAGCTCTGGCGTGCCCACTTTCCCTGCTCTCACTTCCCGCTGTCTGCCTTTAGTTGTCCTTAGATCTTTAAACTGTGAGCTGACCCAGGAAGGTTCAGGCCCAAATCCGGACACACAGCTGTTAGGAATTGGGCCCCAGTTAGCTGTTTGGGCCTTAGAGAGGGGAGGTAGTAGGTTTAGGCCGCTGCTTGTGGATGGGACGACCCAAAACAAGCTTCAGGTCTTAACTGTGAAGTGTGTGTGTGTGTGTGTGTGTGTGTGTGTGTGTGTGTACATTCTACAGCAGCTAACCCTATCCAGGCCACCCAAAGTTACCCTAGGCCCCTCTGCTTCTGTTACAGACAGCACAGGCAGAGAGACTGTCCCTGGGGGCCCTAACCAAACTTCGGGGGCCACCTCAGAAATGGGAAGGAGTCTCTGTGCTCACTGTGGAGCGTTCAGGAAGGGAGCTTGTCAAGGGGGTTCAGTGCTAGAATCTAAGTCCTCTCATGAGGGAGGCAGGGGACCCAGAGCCTATTTCAATCTTCTACTTAAGCCCAGGCCAGTGTCAATGACTGACTTTAACCCACACTACGAGCCCACTGGGGTGTGTGTGTGTGTGTGTGTGTGTGTGTGTGTGTCTGTCTGTCTGTCCTATACAAAAGATATCCAGCACAGGCCTACTCTGGGGAGTTATAGTGAACTGTAGTGTCAGGCCTGAAGGAGGCTCTGAGAGTGGATGGCTGCAGTCCTGCTTTGCCCCATGTCCTGTTGCTGTCTAGGTGTGCAGTCTCTTCTGCTGAAGTACAGATTTGGAAGTTTATAGCTATATCTGCTGTGTAACCGTGGGGCTGTGACCAAGACTGAACAGGCCCTACGGCCTGGAACTGTGATCACCCTGGGCCTCATACTTTATGGAGTGGCCCTGTTAAGTTTAGTGGCTGAGGCTGAGGAGACTGGATGTTTAGCTGTCCTTAGGTGGGGGAGAAGGGAGCCAAAGGGGAAGTGGATGGAATCTTCGAAGCCCCCGAGCTAGGAAGATTTCCGAAGTGGCAGCTTGGGGAGGCGTCAGTCTGGCGGGCAGGAGGGAACACTTTGCGGTCCCGGGCTGGAGGTGGAGAGTTTGCCGGGGTGGATCACTGCCTTGCTTTTAGGGGGTCTAGCCACTGCGCTCGGCCTCGCGGGGTGTCGGACCTGGGACGCCTCCTGACGCTCTGCCGCTTGCCTCTGCCGTCTGTCTGTCTCCCGCTCCAGTGGCCCTCTCACCCTTCACTGTAACACGCCGTATAGGTCACCCCTATCAGAACCGGACGCCCCCTAAGAAGAAGAAGCCGCGCACATCCTTCACGCGCCTGCAGATCTGTGAGCTGGAAAAGCGCTTCCACCGCCAGAAGTACTTGGCTTCGGCGGAGCGCGCTGCTCTGGCCAAGGCGCTCAAAATGACCGATGCGCAAGTAAAAACCTGGTTCCAGAACCGGAGGACGAAATGGAGGTGAGCTCGCGGGGCGCACCGGTGGCGGCGGAGCGGGCTTTCTCTGCCTCTCTCGGGTCGCACGCACTCCTTCTGCTTGCTGGTTTAGACTAGTGAACTCCTACAGTCACTCCGGACTACAAACAATGAAGGGCAGTAGCCTGGTGGGGCTGGAGAATCCTTCCTGTGTTTTAAGAGACGCTTCAGGGCTTTCAGGACAGGACAGTCTACCCCGTGTATTCGCTGCTCGTCTCTGCCGCTGGGGCAAACGGGCCTATAGACCAGTCTATGCGATCCGGACTCTATACTCAGGGAGTCCTTTAGGAGCTTTTTGATTGCCCAGCCTGCCTTTACTGTGGGGAACCTCCCCTGACCCTGGCAGACAGAAGGAGCCGCGCCAGGTCTCTGCGCTCCAGCCGGACTCTCTGCAGAGCGGCTGGGGCCCCGGGACCGCCGGCTGCCGCTACTTACTGCTTCCTCCCCAGGCACTTGAGCTCTGCGCAGTCGTCCCCCATCCTGGAAAGGGAAAATCAATCTGCGCCGGCTGTGGCGGGGATTCTCGGGTCCCACTGAAAGGGGGAGGATCAATTAGGAGCAGATGGGTGTGCGGGAGAAAGAAAGAGACATTTTCCTTCTGTCAACGCCGAAGACAGCGCTTACCACGCTCTTATTATTTTGTTTTTTTCGAATGCATACACCTCGACCTTCCTCACCTTCTGCTCATCTTTTCCCCCAGTTCTAACGAACATAAGGCATCACACCCTAAGCAGCTTTATTCTCTGCTCATACCCACACATTCGTGCATCCCTGAGTCTTTCTGGTTCCCTCTGTGCTTCTGGGAGTCTCTGAGCGCAGACCCTGGGGAGGTGCGTGGCAACAGTCTGAGCAAAATCGGCGGCGCCGCTCCGGGCGGGCCTAGAGCGGGAGGAAGGAATTGGAGTTTCCTCTTTTTCTGAATGAAGGCGAGGAATCTGCCCGAGATTCCGCCTTCGAGGCCACAAAGGAAGCCCGGGCCCTGCTAGTCGTCTGTCCCCCACCAACATTCCTGTGGCTGGGGAAGGGGTGGGGAACGTGGTTTCAGCCCTTTGCAAAGCTAGTCAGAGGAGCTGGGCTAGCTGCTGAGGGTGGCCAGTAGCCGCCAAGCTTACCGTGGTGGAAGCGGGGTGGTGCGCAGAAAGCCAGCCACAGGCGAGGAGAGAAACTTAACACAAAGGAAAGAGACAAAGACGGCCCATTTTACAAGGAAATAAAAAAAATATATATTCTCAAAGGTGGGACAAGGGTACGGGAGAAATGCAAGCAGCCAGAAATCGGTGAAAAGGAAGGTATCAGATTACTAAAAAACGTAAATTTTCCCTTCGAAAAATTTCCCCTAATTTAGAGGAAACGAAGGAGTAAAGAAAAAAAACATGGGGTAAGACAGAGCATGGAGGGAAACATTTGGGCAGGAAATTCAGGAAGACAGGAAAAATGAGAGACAGAAAGACGAGGAAAAGTCAGAAAGGCTCTGTGCGAGCAGCCGGCGTCCGCCTTGCCTCGGGAAGAGCCGCAAGCTTCAAGCGGTTTCATCGATCGCCTACAAATTGCTTCTGGAGGCCCCGGGGACTCCCATTAGGTCTGTCCACCTTAGAGACAGACGTTTGATCTCAGTTGACAGGGTGGAGGGGCCGCATTAAATGGAATAAGTGAGTCACCGCCTCTCTAGACCGCCTGGGAGGAAGCTGGGGGGTTCGGAGAGAGCCTAGGGGCACAGGATTTGGCCCAGGAGGTCTGAGGCCTAGGCCAGGCTGGAGGTGAGAAGGAACAAGCAGGTCTTTGGGGCCTTTCAGGCTTGGGATATAGTATTTGGTCTTGGGATAGACCAGTTTATCCATGGTGTGCTTTTGGAAGTGTAGGTTATGTACGTTAATGGGGAGGCCCAGGAGTTTTGGACTTTTTCATTGCTCCTCTGGGATACTTCTGTTCCATCCATTTTGGGGGGTTCCAAGGTATTTTTGTCAGTCAGGACCCCCAAGAGTAGAGAGTGCATTAATGGGGCCCGTACAGGAGCTGAGGGGTGCTTAAGGGACTACCTCCTGGGAGCGTGCTCCAGGGCCTGCGCAGGCGCGGGAAGAGGGCTAGAGTCTTGGCCAGTAGTAATAGCTTGTTCCCACTGCAGGCGACAGACAGCAGAGGAGCGTGAGGCCGAGAGGCAGCAGGCGAACCGCATCCTCTTGCAGCTGCAGCAAGAGGCCTTCCAGAAGAGTCTGGCCCAGCCACTGCCCGCAGACCCACTGTGCGTGCACAACTCCTCGCTCTTTGCCCTGCAGAACCTGCAGCCGTGGTCTGACGACTCCACCAAAATCACTAGCGTCACGTCCGTGGCTTCGGCCTGCGAGTGAGGACCCAAGCCCAGTTGAGGGCTATCCAGAGAACCAGAACTCTCGATACCCTTTCTGACTGCACGCAGGAGGGGAACGGGGCTTCTCGGCAAGGCTCCAAAGTACCGCCTCCCTGCTCCTGGACACTGTCCTGTCTTCGGTGGAAGAGGACTGGGGATAGAGGCGGAGACATCTTCCCAGAAGCCTGTGTGATCCTGTCCCACTCTGGAACTGTTCAGAATCCTCTGTTTTTCTCTATTTCATAAAATTTACTCTGATTTTAACAAGGGACAGAGAGACCCAAGGGAAGTGGGGTCCGGAAGGCTTCTGGGATCCCCAGGAAGCCATCTGTACTAAAGCTGGAAATCTCTCTATTCCTCTCCTCGTACACCCGGAGGCCCACACAAAGGTGATACCACTGTCCCTCCTGGTGTCACCCCAGAATCACACTCTGCCCATGGCAGAGCTTCATGCACACACAGGATCATAGCAATTGACCCTGGTTGTTGGGCATAGTCTGGGTTGACTCTCAGACTCACCCCAACAGCATGGACCTCCTCTCACTCGAACACAAGGCCATAGTCACACTGTGACACACCAACTCACACACAACAGCTAAACTTGGCCTGTCAGGCCCTCGCCACACACCCCAGCGGTACCCAGGTATGCACAGACAGGCTTTCACACAGAAATGCAGCCCATTTCTCCAGATCCTGTTTGGGGAGGGGGGTAAGTTATGCACTTATAAGTTATGCACTTATAAGGTGTTTTCTGTGTAACCATTTTATAAAGTGCTTGTGTAATTTATGTGGAAAAATAATAAAACCCTCCAGATCAGGCCTCGGGGCTGTCTGCTCCTTGCCGAGCCCAGCCTTGTCAGATACTTGGGTTTGGTGCAAGATGGAGCTTCAGAAATAGCATTGAGTAACCTGGATGTGGGGGATTTATGGATGGGCAAGATGACCTGGCTCTATAGAGAGAGGAAAAGGAACTGAAAGGGAGAAGGTGGAGCTGAGGGGAGCCAGGCCATGCTGGGATTGCCTGAGTTTGACACTATGGGTGTCTTTGGGAGTTGAGAGCTGAGAGAGAGAGAGAGAGAGAGAGAGAGAGAGAGAGAGAGAGAGAGAGTAAGAATGAGCCATTTGGGGTTTTTAATTGTATATGTATTTAGTTTTCCTTTGTGAATCTGGTTTTGTGGTAAGTGTGTGTTTCGGATTGTGTATCATCTCTAATTGTATAGGTGTAATTGTGTGCAAGAGATAACCATGTGTGCCGTGTTTTCACTGTGAGGCATGTACTCTCGTGCATGGTGGTTTGTAATTGCAGGAAGTGGGGATGGTTGTGGGGAGCTGTCCCTGCAGGTAAGAGCGTGAGTGTGTGTGTGTGTGTGTGTGTGTGTGTGTGTGTGTGTGTGTGTGTG
>JANHMN010000003.1:170942190-170967174 GCA_030674055.1 Rhabdomys pumilio
AGAGATAGAGATAGAGATAGAGATAGAGATAGAGATAGAGATAGAGAGACAGAGATAGAGACAGAGAGAGATAGAGATGGATGGATGGATGGATGGATGGATGGATAGATTGTAGACTTGGATTTTTTCAAAAACTTATTTTTAAAAAGGTTTTTAAATGTTTTAATGTTTTTTCTAGCCCACCACCCACCAGAGGTAGTAAAAAGGAAATGTTAATAAGGCAAAGGAGGATGTGAACCTGTTTAGAAATAGTTCTTTGGATCAAATCTAATCAGGATATCAGAGGTTTAGTTCCCATGAATCAGCAGCGGCGGCAGCGCGGTCTATTCTCAAACACCACTCAGGAATCACAGCATAGATGACAGCTATCTCAGTGTCACACAGCTGACTCTGTTCATCCCAAAGAGACTTCATACTTTTCTTTCTACTTCCTTGAAATTCATTAAATTCAACCTGACTTACAATTGTAATGTCAGGCGTCTAAAGATCTTGTAAAGACAGGAGCATCAGGATTTATCCTGTATTCATGGGTCATGGACCACCCAGCCACAATGTTCTTAGAAAGAATCCCGGATGTCTCCCTCCTAAAAACTTTAGACAGCACGTTGTCAAGGCAATGATGGTCAACAAAACAGGCTTTAGCAGAATGTTCTTTGTAGACTAGGGATTTGGGGGCCCAGCTTTCTTCCAGTTATCCACATCTCCAAACAGAACCACTCCCTGCTGTCCAACTGGGAAGCTCACCTCAGCATCTCCAGAAAATACCCACTTACATTAAATTCAGCCAAGGTTAAAATGGGTCACTCTTTCCTTGTGAGGACACTCTCGAGTCCCCTAGATAGCAAGTCCTGGCTTCGTTTGGTTTGGAAGCCTATTCTTTCTCATTTTGTTTCCCTAGCAGGCATCCTGAGTTCCCGTGGACTTGGAAAGAATGTTGGAGAGGAAGGGAAGCTTGGGAATCAATGTGATCCCCTGGCAAGGTGGCTCCATAAAAAGTCACCACAGCATCAGACAAGAGGGCGTGGTCAAACACGGGGGTGTGGTCAGACGACGGGGGCGTGGTCGGACAATGGGGCGTGGTCGGACAAGGATGAAGGCTGCTTGAACTTATGAGAGAGCTACAGGGTAGCTGGGGGCAGCCAAAGCTTCTGAATGCCCCTCTCTTGTCTGAGTCCCTGTCCCTGTCCCTAAGGTGTTGCTTTTCCCAGCCATCATTTTAACTTGATAGGGCTGTGGTTTGTTCAACTCAGCTCAAGAACTGTGGAGGGTCAACACTGGGATTGGCTTATTTTGTGCCAACCTTTATAAAATATGATAAAATAAATTTCAGTATTGCCTATGGGTTTAATTTATTGGTTTGAGCTGAGAATTCTAGCTTGTTCTTCACTTTCTGTATAATGCCTTACACCAGATACACTGGCCTGTAGTCTCTTGAAACCTTGCTCTCAGAGAATACTTTTATTTTAGGTGACCAAGGGCAACAATTTAATTAATTGCTTAACATCATATGGCATAGGCTACTGGCTATCCATGGGATTCAAGAATTCCCGAGTGCTCATAACTCTACAATCCTAATGAAGCCAAATACTTCTTTCTCCCAGCTTTCTGATAATCTTTGGCCTACCATCATCTGGTTTTACATACCACTCAATATTCTTGGCAGTAAGTACCGATACTAACACTAGATACCCTAAAGATGAAAGAGTAATGGGAGTTCTTTGGAAGGATGTTAGGTTAGGCGAAGAGTCTGTACAACTGCCAAGGAGCCAGTGTGCAGAACGATGGGCATGGCAGCCAAGGTCTGGACGAGGCTATCTGGGCTAGGAGTCTGATGATGTGCCTGCCGCCGAGTACTCAATGTTATGTGCTCTGGGCTTCCAACCCCACTTTGCCCCCACTTTGGATATTTTTCCAGCCATTCCTGTGTCCTTGAGTCATCCTGGGTGGGAGAAATTAACTAGCTAGACTTGAGTCACAATCTACGGCAGATGAAGCTCTGCCTCCCTCCCTTCAAGGTACATACACAAGTGGGGTATGGTGGCACATGCCTTTGATCCCAACACTTGGGGGGCAGAGGCAGGCAGATCTGCAAAGCCTGGTCTACAGAGTGGGTTCCAGGATGTCTAAGGGATACACAGAGAAACCCTGTCCAAAAAAAAAAAGACGAAGACAATGATACACACACAATGCAATCAAATAAAAGGTTCAGTTGGGGGAGAACACACACACAGAGAGAAAGGAGAGGGAGGAAGGGAGAGATGGAGAGAGAGAGAGAGAGAGAGAGAGAGAGAGAGAGCTAACTGTAGAACTATAGTAATCAGGGACCTCCTGACTCCCCCTTTTTTCTCCATACAGCTTAGACCCTTCAGCAACTGTAGTCTGACCCCTTATCTGACCCATGGACTCCCTGGTCTTGGACCCTTCTAGGCACCTCATGTCTTCTGTCATCAGGCCACAGAACCCTGCAGGAGAAACACACACAGCAGCAGAACAGATAAATTCATGGTTCCAGCCTGTGATGGTTTGTATATGCTTGGTCCAGAGAGTAGCACTGTTGGGAGGTGTGGCCTTGTTGGAGTAGGTGTGTCACTGTGGGTGTGGCCTTTAAGACTCTTATCCTAGTTGCTGGGAGCCAGTATTCTGCTAGCAGCCTTCAAGTGGAGACCGTAGAACTCTCAGCTCCTCCTGCACCATGCCTGCCTGGATGCTGCCGTGTTCCCACCTTGATGATACTGGACTGAACCTCTGAACCTGTAAGCCAGCCCCAATTAAATGTTGTCCTTATAAGAGTTGCCCTGGTCATGGTGTCTCCTCACAGCAGTAAGTGCATGTGGGCATGAGGAAACCATTGTGGGCTGTTGTTGTTTTCTCTGTGTAGCCCTGGCAGTCCTAAAACTTGCTCTGTAGACCAGGTTGGCCTTGAACTCACAGAGATCTGCCTGAATCTGCCTCCCAAGTGCTAGGATTAAAGATGCATGCTGTTGCCCCCTCCACCACCTAGCTGACAGAATTTCTTACTAGTTAAGAATTCTCTAGACAGAACAGGATAGGCTGGTGAGCCCCAGGGTTGTGAATGCTGGGATTATGATGTGCCACCACAGAGCTCAGTCCTATCTCAGGGCAACAGACAATAAGATCACAATTCTCCTCACATGGCACAGTGATCGGGACTTCAGGAGAAAAGACAGGGAAGACTCTAGAAGGATGAGCAAAGCTGCTGCTGTCGGAAGGGGCCCTGTAAGCAGCAGTGCACCAGAGTCCTATCTAAGGCTCTTTCAAAGCTCTACTAACAGGGTCCTAGTGGTGAGGGCAGGAGTTTTGGTGAGAATGCTTAACATCCCAGATAGCCTGCACTTCAGGTAGAGCATCCTGGCATACCCACCAAAGCCACAGACACTTTTAGTATCTTCATGTAAATATGATAGCTAGAAAGTTGACAAAAACAAACAACCTTAATTTTATTATTTTGGAGTGTGTCCTTGGATCCGGTGCAGTACATGGTGCATTATAGCATGAATGTTTGACAATGACCTTCCAGCCACCAGCGTGATGTTGGCATGCCAGGAGCAGGCAGAGTGACTGTGCAGAATATTGATTTTATCTAGAGAACAAGATAATATCCTTCTTTCTTTCCAGGTCCCTTCTCCTCTCCTCCCTGTTTCTTTGTATCTTTCTTTGTTTCTTTTTCTCACAAGTTAGGGACCAAATCAAGAGCGGCTCACATTCTAGACAAGCACCACACCACAGAGATACATCATCCCCAGCACCAGGCCATATTTGACCAGAACAGATGAGATACCTCCATGGTGGGAGGGAGAGATGGCTCTGTGGGGAAGGCCCTTGCAGCATAAGCATGAGAAACAGATTCCAGATGCCCGCCCCCGTGCCCCCACCCCCACCCCACTGAGAGTCTTGGGCCTGTAATCCAAGCCCATGACAGGCTGTGAGGAGGTCTCAGGTGCTAACCAGATCACTGAGCCCTGGGTTCAAATGGGAGATGTTACTTCAGTATATAAGGTAGGGAGGGATCAAGGAAGAGTGTTCAAGTGCACACACACACACACACACACACACACACACACACACACACACACACAGTGTATCTTATTAATACAGGTTGTTGTAAAAGTTGGTATTGAGTGTAAAACAAGTATCAGTTTCTTACTGTCGGTATATATAGAGAGGACCTGCTAAGGAGATTTCTCAGGGATTTCCCCATTTCTGTTTCTGTGGTAGGATGAGGGAATTCTTAGGCCTTTCAAGCCCTTTTATCTTCCTTTACCTGTTTCCTTTCCAAGAACTCAGTTTCTCTTTGCCTAGAACATTTTCAATAAACTCAAGTTTGGCCAAAATATTTCTTGAGTATCTGTAAGGCACCAGGCACTGCACTGTATCCAAGGTTAATTAAAATAAGTTTGTTTGTTTGTTTGTTTGCCAGCTTTTTAGCCATCATGTTACAGGAAGAAGACACTGGAGGGTTTGTTTGGGGGATGTATCAGGATGCTCTGTCTGAAAATGCAGGCGGTCTAGCATGAATGAAATGCCTTTTAGGGGTCCCTAGTAAGATCCCTTAAATAGGTGGAAAGGCATCCTCCAGAATGACTCAGACCGATACACAGCAAATCTGTGCAAACAACAATGAAGACCTGATTATGTCTCATCCACAGAGGCGCAGAAGACAAAATCCAAAATCGGAATGCTTAAGCTGAGAACCAAAGAAGGCAGACACGTGATGTCCCAGTCCCAAGAGATGAGGCATGAGGCTCTCTATGATCTAGGATGGCCTCATTCCTAAAAGGTTGGAAACTGTAGCCTCTCCTTTCTTTTGCATGTAAGCCTCTTTACAGGGCCACTAACACTATGGCAGCTGGCTTCATCAGAACAGATAGGGATGTTCTGAAGCCATTCTAGGCTACTTAAGAAAACCCTGTCTCAAACAAAACAAAAATGCAAACTACAGGTCACAGCTGGCGAGAGCAGATGTTTCCAGGTGAGTTCTGTGCCAGAGGTTCTGAGAACAGCGCTGTCGCCTCAGACCCCAGGTGGGGGACTCCTGTAACCAGCTGGGGACTTGACCAGTGACAACAGGGATTAAGTCTCAGCCTTCCCAGGTTGTAAAATGGAATTCATTTTCTTAACCTCACAGTTACATTCTTCTGATTCTGTATTTCTTCTGATGATTTCATACCTGAAAGTGGGGTTACAGAAGGGTCCTCTGTTCTCTGGGAGAAGGCAGCAAGATCTGAGAAGACTCTTCATTTCCACCTTTAGCACATTAACAAAAATAAATAAATAAATAAATAAATTTAAAAAATGGGGTCCTGGAGTCAGCGAGGAAGACCCGGGAAAGAGAGGCATGAAGTGCTGGCACATTTCTACAAGAGGGCGCTCTCCCACGATGCCCACGGTATCATATTTCCAAAATCCCTGCTCAGAAGCTGCCCAGATAGGAACCGACAAATGGAACAGAGAATCTGAGAAGGGTACAGCATTGTAGGAAGGAGAATGTGATTCGTACGAGGCCAGGACATATCCAGAAGCTTAGAGAAAGCCAGCCCTTCCGTGCCCCTCACCATCTCCCCCAAGGCCATGCTCCTCCAGTAGGGTACCCGATACTCTTGGTCTCTGTGTCCTCAGAATCTTCGTGAGGGATCAAACACATGTTCAAACAAGCAGGACACAGGAGCAAGGACAAAGACGTATGAAGGTTGCATCCACGTACATGTGTGTGGAACAATGCACATTTCACATCACTAATGATTTCTGAGATGGGAGGCAGATTCTGTCATCAGAGGAGTGGGGAAGAAGTTAAGTTAGCTCTGTCGGGGCACTAGTGGGCAGCCATAATGAAAGAACTCCTGGTCCCACACACACTGCTGTGGAACTACTCGGGAGTCGCTATAGGACAAGGTACAGGATATGGCATGTGCTCCTGTAGAGAGGAGACATGTACATCTGCATGTGATAGAAACTCTCTAGAGAAATACCCAGAAACAACAGCTCTGGTCTTCCAGAGAACAGGGGCTGCTGTGCCCATCAGTTTGGTTTTGTGGTTTGTCACCTTGACCCAAGTTAGAGTCTGGGAAGAGGCAAACGTGTGGGGCTCTTTATTAGTGATTAAGGTGGGAGGTTCTAACCCACTGTGGGTGGTGCTATCCCTGGGCATATTGTCCTGGGCTGTTTGAGAAAGTAAGTTGGGTGATTGGTGGGGATCGAGCCAGTAAGCAGCTTTCCTCTGTGGCCTCTGCTTCAGTGCCTGTCTCCAAGTCCCTGCCCTGAGTGAGTTCCTACCCTAAGCTCCCTTCCAGACAGCTGTGAGATGGAAGATGAAATTAACCCCTTTCTCCCCAAGTAACTTCTGGTTATGCTGTTGATCATGGCAACAGAAAGCAAACTATGACAGTGCCTAAGGCATAGAAGGCTCACTTGATACTCTTTTATATGAAGTTTGAATTGTGTGAGAATACAATTGCTTGGGGAGAGACAAGAGAAGACTCCTTGTGTCTCAATTCCTTCACCTGTAAAACCAGGCAGTTAAGAATCTTTCCAGTACATTGTGAGTGTGGAAAGGGTGACAGGCCTGGGGGTTTTCTGGGTCTGCCACCATCACTATCCTTTACTACAGACGACCAATGAGGAGAAACCTCTGACAGGGAGAGGCCAGGGTCACTTATGTAAACCTTACAGAAGACAAAGTCCTGAGAAATGGAGATTGGCTGTGTGTTCCCCGACCTTGCTAATTTTAGCACCAAGATCGATGCCCTCATGGGAATCCCCTGCTGAGTCATGTTATCCTTCCCCATGTCTCTGGCCACACCCAGAACCAACACTCTGTGGTTATATAACTCACTGGCTGCTTCCTGTCTGTATTTTACTAATGAGGAATTGTTGGGGTGAAGGAATGGTACAGAATCCCTCCAGAAAGTGTCTATGACTTCCAGGTTTGTGGTCTTCAGAGACATTCTCCCTAGGACAGTGACAATGTGGCTGCCTGGTCACTGGAGCTCTTAGGTCATTGAGGCTCCGAGAGGGTGTTTCAGAAACACACTGTCACCATGCATGCATTTAAGTTTCCTTTATTCTGTATGCCCCTTTCTTCTCCAGAGATGTAAAGAAAGCAAGGTGCCTGAGAAAGTTATGATCCGTTGGTCAAGATGATCAGATGGGATTGCCAGAGTCAAGAGAAGCAAGTACTGCTCCTCTTCTGCCAGGTCTTGAGATTTAGGGGCCTCTGAGGGCTGGGGTAGGGCTGAAAACGTTGCTGGAACATTGTCTTCATCATGGAAACACAAAACAGTGGGTGTGAATGACCGGGTGTGGTGGTGCACCCAGCACTCAGGAGGCAGAGGCAAGCGGATCTCTGCGAGTTCAAGGCCAACCTAGTCTAGAAAACGAGTCCAGGACAGCCAGGCTGTTACACAGAGAAACCCTGTCTCGAAAAACAAAACAAACAAAAAGCTTTCTAAGATCACGGGGATATTCATGTTCAAAGCTGCCATCACTTTAAAGTGCCACAAGAGGGCGCCCATGCTCTGCTATCGGCTATTCCGGGGCCCTTCTTCACAGCGGCCAAACATTGTTTTCTCCACTAGGGGCTGATTACTCACACTCAAGGAAATCAGAAAGTGATGTAGAAGCCTGCCAATTCCTGCTAAATTCAGTGTGTGTGCCAGAGCAGACTATACATGGTACCTAACAGCCTGGCTCTGGTGTTTTCTCTTACAGTCTGGATATTTTTCTCTAAACTCATCACCTCAGAACAGCTCCAATTCCCTGCATCTGTTATCTCTTTTACCTCTTTGCTGTCCTCCCCTGCACCTCCCCACCCCCACCGAGCACACTGGACCAAGCATGCACAAGGCCTATCCCCTAGAGAAACATCCACTGCCAAGAGGGCTGTACATCCGTGAAGCTGACGCCCAGTCACACCCCCAGCCAGTCCCACACAGAAGGAAGGAATGGTCTCCCACAAAGGCTGTTCTTGCATTAGAGATGTGTAAACTGCATGGTCTCTGTCCACGTGGCCTCGGAGAGGATCTTAGGCAGACATGATTTAGAATGAAATCTGCTGGGGGCTGGATCTTAACTGCTCAGCGGTTAAGATCACTGACTGCTCTTCCAGATGGACCCAGGTTCAACACGCAGAACTTACTTGGCAGCTCACAACTGTCTGTAACTCCAAGATCTGACACCCTCACACAGACATACATGCAGGTAAAACACCAATGCACATAAAATAAAAGTAAATAAATTACAGAATTTATTATAACTTCTGACCAGCTTTGATTGAATGCCTCCATCCAGGGAACAAGTGTGAAGAGAACTAGATTGTCACTTAAGGTTTGGAAAGCCCAGGTGTCCCAGGAGGAAATATTCCCAGGCTTCCTGTGCTTTTCTTCCCTTTGCCATTGGAGACTCGCCTTGGAAGAGTTACGGATGCAAGTTGAGAATCTGAGATAAGAGAGACGGAGCTGAAGAAAGACACACAGTTTGGGTAGGAGCTGACAGGAAGTCCAGTAGTCCTCTTCCTTCTACTGATGCTGTAAGGAGTAGCAGATACAGCGTAAGCCTTGTCGGGGAGCTGTTCCAGTGAGAAGGGCAGTTACCAGACCTTCCTTGTCACTTGCTTTGTCACTGTCTGTGCCTCAGGCACCTGTGCCCGCCTCAGCACCACAGAGGCAGCTTCCTGGGTCCCCGAGGGACCTGAGTCTCTATTCCTTGGTTCTGTCAGCACCCATTATGGTAAAGAGATGAGGTGACCTTGGGAAGTGACAGACACTGTGCCAAAGATGCCCCAGTTATCCAGAGAAACAAGAGGTGAGTGGGATTTGTGATTCTGGAGCTAAGTTCCTGGAAACCTGTCATATAAGGGTATGTGTGCCTGTGACAAAGTGGGCACAAATGCTCAACTCTCTGTGCCCGTTTCACTACAGATGCACCAAAAGAAGCCATATTTAAAATGAAAAACAAGCCGGACGGTGGTGGCGCACGCCTTTAATCCCAGCACTTGGGAGGCAGAGGCAGGGGGATCTCTGAGTCTGAGGCCAGCCTGGTCTACAGAGTGAGCTCCAGGACAGTCAGGAAACCCTGTTTCAAAATCAATCAATCAATCAATCAATCAATCAATCATCAATGAATCAATCAATCAGATGAGAAGCTCAAGGTAATGAGGAAAAGTCCACATGACTGCCTTATGCACTGCAGCCATTAGCTAAGAAATGAACATATGATACAGACCAAGAAACAATATTCTCTGCTTCCCAGGTCCCTGACACACCCCTTCCCAGGATCAGCTAGTGACAGTGTTACCATGGTGATGGCTCCTTTGTAGCTTACTGTCTGAGGCTGAAACCCTCCACAGTACAGTATGGTGTGCTCTCTCTTGAAAGTTTTATACAAGGAATTATACTGTATGCACTTTTTTTGTTTTTGTTTTTGTTGTTTTCTTTTTCAAGACAGGGTTTCTCTGTGTAGCCCCAGCATTTCTGGAGCTAGACTACCTTCCTTCTGTTATTTATCACATGTTCACATACAGACCCTTAATTCTGTTCCACTAGACTTTTCACATGTTTAACTTCATGCCAACTCACATTTGTTACTTTTTCACTACTGATAATGGCTGCCGTTGGGGCTCTGGGGTGCCTCCGCGGGGATTCTCCGCGGAGGGAGCAGGCAAGGCAGGAGAGTTCAGTTAGAAAGGGAGGGTGGGCTTCCAACGGATGAAGTGGTCTGGCTCAGAGAGGTCAGAAGCTAAGAAGCAACATTGTATAAAGGTTGGGCTGTGGGACTGCCCCCCCCTCAGTGTGAATTTTCTCAAACATGCTTTGTCACATCCAGTTCTGCATACAATTTCACGAACCACATGTTTCATTAGCATCATAAATCAGCACTCAGTATGTTTCAGCTTTTTATTGAACCACGGGTCACCTCTGAGCCTAGGTGGCTGGGCTGGGAGATTGGTGTTCTTTGTCGATGGGTTTCCTTCTGTGTAGCTTTGCATGTGACTTAGAGCTGGTCATTGCTGCTACTCCCCTGCCACAGGAACTATTCTGATCACCCTCCCTTGTCTTGTTTTGTGTCCTATCATCTTTTAAGAAGGGACAGAAAAACATAGTTTTGTTTGTTTTTTGTTTTTGTTTGTTTTGAGACAGCAAAGACGGTCTTGCTAAGCAACCCTGGCTGGCCTGGAGCTCACAGACCTGCCTGCCTCTGCCTCCTAACTGTAGGGAGGAAAGCCCGCACCACTGCACCCAGCTCCGTTTGCTCAACTTTCAATTTCACTGTTTTTTCTCTACTGACTAGTGAATGCTTTATCACATGTAAGTCCTACTAAGCACATGTAAGCCCTACTAAGCTCTACTTGAGGTTTCCTGTGCTTCTGATGTTTTCCTATCTTCTGGCACCAAGTGCTGGTACCATTTGCTCCTGTATCTTTACACTGTTGTTTTATCTTTTGTTTTAAGATAGTCTCAGGAACTTACCTGGCCGGCCTGGAACTTTCAGCAATCCTTCTGTCTCAGCCTTCTAAGTGCTGGGAATACAGATGTGAGCCTCCACACTAGGCATCTCATCTCTGATAAATATGCTTGCAGTTGTGAATTTTCCTGTGAGTCCTGATTTAACTTTGTCTCACGAATTCCGACATGGAATGTTTTGTTATTTATCATTGAGTGTTTTTAATTTCTCTTATTACATCCTCTTTAAACAAAGAATTATTTGGATTTCTTTTTTTTTTTTTTTCTGTTTTATTTCTTGTATGTTGTTCATTTGCTGTCGCGCCCACCTCGACCAGCAAGGAAGACACGACGCTGGAGCTCTTCTTCAAGCGGTTTATTCGGAAACTTAGTACAGTCTTCTTCATCCGGCAACACCCTCACCCTATCTATATACCCTAGGCATGAACCAATCAGAAAGGGCCACGTGGCAAAGCCTGACGGGCTCCCTTAACACGGAAGCACCAGCACTCAGCAAGCTATCCTTATATGGCTTGTTTATTGGGCTACAAGCAAAGCTTGGCACTTAGCCAGGCGCCATCTTGGGGAGCGGGTCTCCACAATTTGCTTGAAACAAAGCCTCACTAGCTTTGATCTTTTGACCCTTCCAAGTACTGGAATTCAAGGTGTGACCCACGATGCCCAGGAGAAAGTATTAGTTCACTGGGTAAGCAAGTCTCAAAGCTGTCACTTGGTACTTTCCAGTTTGATTTCCCTATGGCCTCAGGACTAGGATTTTGTTTTTCGTTTTTCGTTTTTTGTTTTTTTTGGGTTTTTTTGTTTGTTTGTTTGTTTGGTTGGTTTTTCAAGACAGGGTTTCTCTGTGGAACCCTGGCTGTCCTAGACCTTGCTCTGTAGATCAGGCTGGCCTGGAGGCTTGCCTGCCTCTGCCTACCGTGTGCTGGGAGTAAAGTTGTGAGCCACTATGTCCAGCTATTTAGAACTAGTTTTTAAAACCTTTGTGTGCACTGGTGCACATGTGGAGGTCAGAGGACAGGCTGGATTGGTCTCGCCTTCTACCTTGTTTGAGACAGGGTCTTACTTGCTGCTCTTCTGTCATGATAACTGGCCGGCGAGCTTCCGGAGGTCCTCCAGGCTCCACCTCTCATCTTGTCGTAGGGGCGCCGAGACTACAGATGCGTGCTACGGTGTCCACCTGTACCTGGATTCTGAGGCCCCGACTCAGGGAGGCACATTTGCATGGCAAGCACATTATCCCGGTGCCATCAGCCCTGAGAACTAGTTTTGTTTTGTTTTTTATATATTTATTTAGGAGCTAGTGAGATGGCTCAGCAGTGAAGAACACTTCTTGTTCTTGAAGACCTGAGTTCAATTCTCAAGATCTACATGGAGGCTCACAACTGCCTGTAACTCCAGCTCCAGGAAATCCATCTTCTTCTGATCTCCAAGGACACACAAAATGTGGTATATATGTGTGCATGCATGCACACACACACATGCAAACAAAAATACAATAAATCTTCTTTAGGTGGCTTCAGTTTTTTTATTTATTCATTGTTATTTATGTGTGAGTGTTTTTCCTGGAGATATGTATGAACACCATGTGCTTGCTTTAGCATCCTCGGAGGTCAGACGGAGGCATAGGATCCCCTGGGACTGGACTCGAACTCCCAGTCCTCCGTAAGAGCAGCAAGTGTCCTTACTTGTTGAGTCATTTCTTCAGCCCCCAAAGTAAAATGAATATTAAAATACAATATTTATCTAGGGATTGGAGGCTGGCTCCGTGGTTAAAGCAACAGTTGGAAGCTGTACTTCCAAAGGATCCAGGTTTGATTTTCAGTACCCACATGGTAGCTCACACAGACTGAAACCCTATTCCTAGGGAATCTGAAAGAAGGAGGCCTCTTCTGACCTCCAAGGTCATCAGACATGGTACACAGACATACATGCAGGAAAGGCATCAGACATGGTACACAGACATACATGCAGGAAGGGCATCAGACATGGTACACAGACATACATGCAGGCAGGGCATCAGACATGGTACACAGACATACATGCAGGCAAACAAAAAAGAAGGATATTTGATTGTACTGTGAACCCCCAAAACTGTGTTGTTTAGAGACAGAAAAAAAATCCATTTCTAGTTGTGGTGTGGCTCAGCCCTTAGCACACGCTTTTAATCTCTCTGTCTGGAATACAGAGACAGTTTAGCATACACCTTTAAGCCCAACGATGAAGGGAAAGTTAGTTTGTAGAAGGAAGCACCATGTTTGAAAGTGATGGCTATTTGGTTGGCAGACAAAGTGACAAATCAGAGAAAGGTTTGACAGACTAGGATATGCTCAACTCTCAGGAGGAGAGAGAGGAAGAGGAGGCTGCCTAGGGGAGAGCAGCATGGAGAGGGAGAAAGGGACAGCTTTACCAGGGGAGTTTCACAGAGACAGACTGAAGAGAGAACAAGCTAGACACAGTGAAGGCAGAGTGAGCCAGAGAATGAGAAGGAGCCAGATTAGAACAGATTGCCAGAGTTAGTTTGAGGCCAAGCAGAGCAATTCAGTCAGAAGCTGCAAGCAGCAGCCAGTTTGAATCAGTCGGCTTGGAGAGGAGATTAAGCCAGAAAAGCTGAGTTGAACCAGCCAGAGCTCAGAAAGAGCAAGGGTGAGCTTATTTAGCAATAAGTCAAAGAGGCTGAAACATTCTAGGCCTAGATTAAATTGTATGGAGGCTGGAAGCTTCCAGGACTAGGCCCAGGTTAGACAGAGGCAGTAAGCTTCAGAGACGACAATTACTTCAGGCAAATAAAAGTTACTTCTACGAATGTCAATGTTCATTTATTTCTGTGTACGTACATGTTTATATACAAGGGCCCACACATATGTACTTGTTGACACACAAGGGCCCACACATAACACACTGTGTATGTGGAGCTCAGAGGACAAATCCCCTCAGCATTTACAAGGCTCCAGGGATCTGAGCTCATGCTGTCTGGCTCACACTCTCAGGGGTTCTTTTGCTCTGAGGAAACCATGGCCATAAAAAAGTTGGGGTGGAAACGGTTTATTTTAGCTTACAGTTTCACATTCCATTCAGTCACCTAGAGAAATCGGTAGGAACTCAAACCGGGCAGGAACCTAAAGGCAGAACTAAGTAAGAGGCCATGCAGCCCACGCTTACTGGCTTGCTCCCCATGGCTTGCTTGGCCTGCCCTGGTGGCACTGGCCACAGTGAGCTGGGCCTTGCCACAGCAATCAAGACAGTGCTCTGCAGGCTGGAAAGATGGCTCAGTTTTTCAGAGCCCCTACTGCTCTTCCACAGGTCCTGAGTTCAGAGTTCAGATCCCAGTACCCATGTCAGGTGGCTTACAATCACATGTAACTACAGCGCCACAGGACCCAGTGCCTTCAGGCTACCATGGCCACCTGCACTAACTCAAGGCACGCACACACACACATATACATTAAATCAATAAAATCTTTAAAAAAAAAAAAAGGAAAGAAAAGAATATTCCCTACATACTTGCCTACTTAGGTGTCAACTACAGGTTTTGAAAACTAAAAAGAGGGCTGGAGAGATGACTCAGTGGTTAAGAGTGGGCACTGTTCTGGCAGGAGACCAGAGTTTGGCTCTCCCCACCCACATCAGGCAGCTCACAATCACTTGTGACTCCAGCTCCAGGGGACCCAACTCCTTCTTTTGGACCCCCATGGGCACTGCACATACACGCAGACACACACATACATGCAGTTATGAAAAATTAAAAATAGCAGGGCATGATGACATGCCTTCAGTCCCAGGACTTAGGAGGCAGAAACAGGATGATCTCTGTGAGTTTGAGGCCAGCCTGGTTTACATAGTGAGACCCTGTATTAGAAAGAATTTTTGTAAATGATTTATTTATTTTATGCATGTGAGTACACCATTGCTCTCTTCAGACACACCAGAAGAGGGCATCAGACCCCATTGCGGATGGTTGTGAGCCACCATGTGGGTGCTGGGAATTGAACTCGGAACCTCTGCAAGAGCAGTCAGTGCTCTTAAGCACTGAGTTTGAGACAGAGTTTCTCTGTGTGGCCCTGGCTGTCCTGGAACTCACTCTGTAGACCAGGCTGGCTTCAAACTCAGAAATCTGCTTGCCTCTGCCTCCCAAGTGCTGGGATTAAAGGCGTGTGCCACCACTGCCTGGCTGGAAAGAATTTTTAAAGGCTTCATAAACACAAATAAATAAACATTCTTTTGAAAAAGGACTCTAACCACTGTGATGATTTATCTGTTCCCACCCCCAAATTTTGTCAACTGTGATTTATACTTTTCATGTCTATTCTTCATAACTATCGTGTCTCCTTGAACAAACCCTTTGGAGGTTTTATCTATATATACTATCTCCTTCATGGTCAGAACTTTGGTTCATCATCTTTGGTTTTGTTCTGGGTACACTATGTAGCCAAGTCTGGCTATGTGAAGATGACCTTGCCTTAATCTGCCCAGTGTCCACTTCCTGGTGTGAACCTCCACTTGCAGGGGTGAACCTCCACTTCCTGGTGTGAACCTCCACTTGCCAGTGTAAACCACCACTTCCTGGTGTGAACCTCCATTTAGAGGGGCGAACCTCCACTTGCAGGGGTGAACCACTACTTGCTGGTATGAACCACCACTTAGAGGGGTTCCACTTCCTGGTGTGAACTTCCACTTACAGGAGTGAACCTCCACTTGCAGGGGTGAACCACCACTTCCTGGTGTGAACCTCCACTTCCTGGTGTAAACCTCCACTTCCTGGTGTGAACCTCCACTTGCAGGGGTGAACCTCCACTTCCTGGTGTGAACCACCACTTCCTGGTGTGAACCTCCACTTGCAAGGGTGAACCCCCCCACACACTGGCTTTTCCTTCCTTATTTTTAGACTTTCTGTTTCTCTTTTAAAAGTCATAACACATTTCAACTCAGTGATTCTTTATGTTTAATGTGAGATTCTGTGTCTCCTGATTTACAAGTTTAATCACATCTTTCTCCACATTTATTTAATTTCTGTCACACAGTGAGACTTCTGTGAACCAGCTTATTTCATATTTCCTACATATTAGATGTAAGTTTTTCTTTTTACTTTTTTTGTAACTTTAATTGAATAGAATTTTCTTTTGCTAGTTTTAAAATCATTCATTTTATTTTCATTCTTCTGGGTTTATTACCCATGCATATGTGTCACCTTCTTTTTCTCTTCCTCTTTTTCCTCTTTCTCTTCTTCTTTTTAATTTAATTAATTTTTTTTATTGGATATTTTCTTTATTTACATTTCAAATGTTATCCCCTTTCCCGTTTCCTTTCTGAAAACCCCCATCCCATCCTTTTTCCCCCTGCTTCTGTGAGGGTGCTCCCCCACCCACTCACTCACCCACCCACTCACTCCCACCTTCCCACCCTGGCATTCCCCTACACTGGGACATCGAACCCCCCACAGGACCAAGGGCCTCTCCCCCCACTGATCCATCTTGTTAACAAGTATTTTACCTACTAGGTCATCTCACCACCCTAGCCCTAAGAATATCTTTTTTGTTTGTTTGGTTTTGGTTTAAATTTTGTTTTTTTTTTGTTTGTTTGTTTTTTGTTTTCAAAACAGGGTTTCTCTGTGTAGCCCTGACTGTCCTGAAACTCACTCTGTAGACCAGGCTGGCCTCAGACTCAGAGATCTACCTGCCTCTGCCTCCCCAGTGCTGGAATCAAAGTTGTGCACCACTAGAGCCCAGCTGCCTGGGCATATCTTTATTTCAGGTTTTGGTAAAATTATAATTTAGCTGAATATAAAAATTACAGTTCATACCAGGTGAGATGATCGGCACATTTAATCTCAGCACTCTGGGAGCAGAGACAGGTGAATCTCTGAGTTTGAGGCCAGCCTGGTCTGGTCTACAGAACAAGTTCCAGGACAGCCTGGGTAAAACAGAGAAACTCTGTCTCAAAAAACCAATATATATATATATCATCTATGTATCTATTTATATCTAATAAAATCTAGTTCCTAAGTTCTTTTTCTTCCATCTGGAATCACTATTGCAGAAACTGATGTCAGGATGCTGAAGCAGGTGCATTGCAAACTGAGGCTAGCCTGAGCTATGTAACAGTGAGACTTTGTCTCAGAAAACAAAAATCCAGTCAACACCCAAACCTGTCAGCAGAGCCTGGTCACTGTATCCCACAGTGGAGAGAGAGAACTGATTCCTGAAGTTGACTGGGATGATGCGGTGTACACACACACACACACACACACACACACACACACATGCACAAGTACACACACATGCAGTAGCACACACACGAGCATACACACACATGTGCATATGCACACACTCATGCACAAGCACACACATGTGCATACATACATATGCACACACACGCATGCATCAGTGAGCACGCACTCTCATATGCACACACATACATGCATCAGTGAGCACACACTCTCACGTGCACACACACACATATAATAAATGAAAATCTAAAAAGGGAAAAGAAGCAGAAACCAAGTAATACTTCCTTCTTCTGATCAGCTCTTTAAAAAATTGTTATTGTTGTTTTTGTTTTTCTGATTTGAATTCTCTGGAATCTTTTAGGATTATTCTGCTGCTTACTTTATTAAATTATACTATAATGTGGACCAGGCTGGCCTCGAACTGCTTCTGCATCCCAGGTGCTGGTGATAAGGGCGTTCACCGCTGCTGCCTGGTGGCAGTAAGCACTCTTAACTGCTAAACTCTCTCTCCAGGAAAGTTCAAAACTCTTCCACCTTTTTGGATACAATGTCTACTTATTTTGTTCGGCTGGGTAACCAAGATGGCCGACCCACGAGTTTCAGGGAATCCCGGTCTCTGCCTCCCAACTCCCTGGAAGTGCACTGGGTTACAGACATTCTCCATAGGCACGGGCTTTGATGTGTTGTAAGGACTTCAAGTCAGATCCTTATGCTCTCAGGTAGCCCAGGCTGACCTTGACTTTACTATGTAGCAGAGAGTGACCGGGAACTCCTTATCCTTTTACACCCACCTCCCACGTGCTGGGGTAACAAGCACACATCACTACCATCCTGCTATGATGATTCTTTCTTTGTCGAGAAAGAATTATTTAACTGTGTAGATGGGAAGGCTCAAGGGCGATGCGCGCAGGCGTGCAGGTGCCCACAGAGGCCACTGGCACCAGATCCCCTGAAGTTCAGGCGTTGAGAGCCTGACTTGGGTGCTGAGGCTGGAAGCCCAGTCCACCGCAAGCGCAAGCGCAGTAAGCACTCCTCTCACTGAGCCGCCTCTCCACCCCTCAGCATTCTCCTATTTTCTTGCGACCCAAATATTTACTTCCTGACTTTTTTCCTCTTCTTTTCTGCGACTTCTAGTTTAGACACATATCTTCCATGCTTATTAATTTCACCCTTTTATTTTCATTTCTTTATTCCTTCCTAGGAGGGTCCGTCAATCTTCTCTTGCAGTTTATAAATTCATTCTTTGTCTGGAGCTATTTTTTCCACTCAACTTATATACTGAATTCGTTATTTCAACCACTCTATCTTCCATACGCTAGAACGTCTCCCTGTACTTTCTCTTCTGTTTCAAATTTGTAATAATCTCCATTGTCTCTTAGAGAATTTTTATTAGGATTATTCTGAATTCTTGTTCTCCCTGCTCCGTTAATTCTGCTTCCCTCACACAGGTTGTTCATCTTTTGGATTTCCTTTATGGAGATCGCATGACTCAGGTGTGCTCTGCTTCCTTATGAGCTTGTCTTGCCCTGGGGCTATCGTCCCTGTGGCTGGCAGGATGTACCACAGCTCTCTATGGCACTTCAATACCTCCACCACACCCAGTCAGCTCAAGGGCCTGTGCCTACGGATGAGCCTGGGGTATTTCAAACTGGGTTCTATTGCTCCTGAAACACCATCCCCAAGGCCAGCCTCTCCCTCTGGAGGGTCCAGGTGAAGGGATTTGCAGGAGGAAATATATAATAAAGATGGATAGAAGCCTGGGCCCCTGCCAGGAGGGTTCTGTTCTGTGCCACCATGGTTAGACTAGACTACATTTTCCAGAATACTCACTCTGTATAGTTCTGGGTTAGAGTTAGCCTAAGGAAATATGTTCATGAATTGGAAGAAAGTAAGACAAATTTCAAAGTCACTGGGGCTAAAGTCCACAAGAAACCAGTTCAGGGGCTCAGTGGTTAAGATCACTTGCCCGTTCAGAGAACCCCAGTACCCACATGGTGGCTCACAACCATCTGTAACTGTAGTTCTGGGGTATCAGACATCCTTTTCTGGCTTCCATGGGTACACGACATACATTCAGTACACATGTCGGCACACATGCAATGCACATACATACATGCATACATGCAGGCCAAACACTTAGACACATAAAAATAAAATAAAATAAAGTAAAGCTAATAAAAAGTGAAGTAACATCTTTAAAAATAAAAGAAACCTATGCTAAGGTATCAGACTCGTGATCCAATTTTAATTTTCTTTTCATCCTCCCTGTGTGTCCCCTCTTCTCCCCCATTTATCCCCTAGATTGACAGCAGAGACCCCAGACCCACGGCTACAAAGTGTGTGAGAACTTATACAAATACTGGCCAGAAGAGGCAACCATCTACTGACCACAGCAGCCCTTTCCTGATTCTACTCCAGGAAGCCAGGTCATTCTGTTTCTGGGTTTCTGGGCAGACACCTGTATCTCAGCTCCACTCCCCACAGTACTTTCTGGGGCTGTGATGGTTTGTATATGCTTGGCCCGGGGAGTGGCACTATTAGAGGGTGTGGCCCTGTTAGAGTAAGTGTGACCTTGTTAGAGTAAGTGTGTCGTGTGTCGTTGTGGTTTTGGGCTTTAAGACCCTCACCCTAGCTACCTGGAAGCCAGTATTCTGCTACCAGCCTGAAGATGTAGAACTCTCAGCTCCTCCTCTACCATGACTGCCTGGATGCTGCCATGTTCCCATCTTGAACCTCTGAACCTGTAAGCCAGCTCCAATTAGATGTTGTCCTTATAAGAGTTACCTTGGTCATGGTGTCTGTTCATAGCAGTAAAACCCTAACTAAGACAGAGGCCTAGAGAGATTTTTCCCATGATCTTCCGTCTCTGCTTCATGGGCCTTCTTCCATCTCACAGGAACTTGGCCTGTAGCTCCCGCTCCCTCTCCCGCTCCCGCTCCCACTCCCGCTCCAGACATCACGTTCACCTGACTGGGTCCTGCTTACCCTGCAGTTTGTCCTGACTTCAAGATGTCTTTGTCCAGTGTCACAAAAGCATTATAGCAACACCTGTGACTCAGTACCTGATTATTCTACAGCTGTCTCCTCTGCTAGACTCTCTTTTTCTGTAACACAGAACTCCAGGGGCAGATCTTACAGCTTTGATCACTTCTATGTAGAAAGTTCTAGGAATTAGTGAAGAAGCATCTGGAAGCCATGGGAGGGGGAGGGATGGTATCCAAACAGGACTAGTGGGGGAGGGGGACCCAGGGACCTAGACATTACCCAAGCTGGCATCCATTTAGTAGACCCCCAGCTTTAGGATCCGTCTCATTCCTTAGGGATAAGGAAAGGGATAACGAGATTTTGCTTGCTTCCTCCCGGCCTTCATCTTCTGTCTTTCCCAGAAGTCCAATTCTTTGTCAGTCCCAGGAAAGGATTGCGTTGATTCCCTAGCTGACCACCACCAACCCTGTTACAAAATCTCTCTCAAAGGTAGTAGACTTTAATGGTCACCCTCTTTTAGGGGTGTGACTTAATTTTGAAGGCTCTCATACGTCCATTGGTGGGCCCATAACTTATTTTACACATTTATGTATCATTTAGCGTGTGTGTGTGTGTGTGTGTGTGTACACACGAGTGTGCCTCATGTATGCTCTCAAACATGCACATATTCTCAAAGATCAGAGGATAACTTTTGGTGGATCTCTCCTTTCACCCTGTGGGCCCTGAGGACCCAACTTAGGTTGTCAGGGCAAATGGCAAGTACTTTAACCTCCTAAGGCATCTCACTGGCTCTGGGCACATAATTTGATGAACTACTGAGAAAGGACAGAAACTTAGGAGGCGGTAGACAGGTAAGGAGGATGGATCCTTGGGGTGTGCCCACCGGGACTGTATCTTGCCCCTATCCCATCTCTCTCTGCTTCCTGGCTCCCATAGCTATGCTGTGCTGCCTTACCATGGGCCCCCATGTGACACACTCTGCCTCTGCACTGCCACAAGCAATGGAGCCAGCCAGAAAGAGACTAAATTCTCTAAGAATGTGAGTCAAAATAAGTTATTCATGTTTTTGTGCCCCTCACCCCACCCACCAGGGTTTCTCTGTGTAGCCCTGGCTATCCTGGAACTTGCTCCATAGGCCAGGCTGGCCTGGAACTCAGAGATCTGCCTGCCTCTGCCTCCTGAGTGCTGGGACTAAAGGTGTGTGCCACCACCTGGCTGATCAGGGCTGATCGTGTTTTATATCAACTTTCATTCATATGTATTTTATCACAGTATTAAGCTGACTAACACAAAAAGTTATTTTAAGCAAAATGGAATGCACTAGAAGTCCCAGAAGGCCATAGAATTAAAGCAAAGGAAGAACAAGAAGAAGCTCGCGTTGGCACTGTATGGCCAGTCTCGCTCCGCTGAAGGATGAGCTTCCTTCACGGCTGCCTCTCCAGAGACTGCACCTCAGGACTCGGAGCTGGAAGTGTGTGGTCAGGCGCCCAACCTGACGCTTAGCAGTGGTGGAAACTCGTCTGAACTTAAAGACGACGTCCTCATTTTTAAAGAGCATCCCTCTTTGTTATTAAATGCATTTATTGCGGTGGGAAGTGAAGGACATGCACGGTTGCCATGGTGCTGAGAAGGCCAGGGGATGACTTGTGAGAGTCTATTCTCTCCTTCCACCATGAGGGTCCTGGGGCTTGAACTCACTGGCTTGATTTTCTCACTTTAGAACACCTACATAAAGCAAGGCAGTGTTTTGCTTTTTCTTTTATGGGGTTTTTTCCTTTTTTTGTTTTTATTTTTGAAGAAATTGAGGGAGATTTCAGCCATGTGATGGTACACACCTTTAATTCTAGCACTTGGGAAGCAGAAGCAGGCAGATCTCTGAGTTGGGGCCAGCCTGGTCTATAAAAGCAAGTTCCAGGACAGTCAGGGCTGTTTCATCCAGCATGGGCTCTGCCTTGGCTTCTTCTCTAGCACACAGTTGCAGGCCAGTGTCACAACCCCACTTCCTTCCTTCCTCATCCTGATTCTGCCTCTGCACTCACCTTCTCCTCAGCAGAGATAACTTTTGTGACATTCTGGTGGCGTTCTGTCCCTGTCTTTCGAGATGCATCTCAAAATGGTTTTCCCAGCTGCTCAGTGTCCTCTCGTGGGGAGGCACACACGAGACGTGAGGGAGACTTCAGAGCACAACCCCTAGTTTATGACTCTTGTGTTTCTGGATCTGAGCCCCTAGATGAACAGCCTCCTTCCTACCATGTGACTTGAAGTCTCTCCTGCCCCAAGTTTCTTTCTGTAGACACTACTCTCTGGTTCTGCTTCTTGCAAGACTCAGGTTCCCTCCTAACATGAATGTATCTCACACTCCAAGAATGTCGGGGTTGGAGGGTGGGGTCCGCCAGGCAGCGCCTGCCTTCGTTTCTGTTCTCCTTCACCTACTGCATGAAAGCCCATCCCCTTCTGGACTCAGGTCATCAGCTCTGCCCTGATAGTCCCTTAATGCTCTCGTGTCTTCTTGTTCACCTACCTCCAACCCACTGTCCTTCGGCTCAGGATAGGATTTCCCTTCCCCAGAGTAGGTAGACAGGTGACTGGCTAAGCAGAGAAGCCTTGCGTTCCGCCTCTCCACCTCACGACCTGGGCTGGCTGAAGCTGGCTCTTCTGTGCGTCTCCATTCGCCCCCACCCTCCAGGGTTCCTAAGTTACCTTTGTAGCCTAAACCCCAGCCTCTGCTTTTCCAGACTGTCTTCGTGTTGAATCCTGCCTGCGGCAGACCCCTCCGCCTCCCTCTCTCCCTCCCCGATTGGAAGGTATTCTATTACACAGCAAAGTGCAGTTTAAGTAGCTGTAAGGAAATGTGACAGAAAAATCTGTCAGGGTTCAGTCAGACTTGCCAAAACCTGGTGTAACTTTTGGATGTTGTCAACGTGCCTTGTAAGGAAACCTGAGCTGATGGAAGCCAGAGGAGTCAGGATGTTCAGGTAAGAGGCCGGAAGCATTGTGGAGGAGGGGCAGACAGAGTTCAGCACCCATTTCCCTGCCATAGCCTGGTCTGATCCTGGGGGTTGGGTACCAAAGACTTCTTTCTCGGGGTGCTACCAGACAAAGGCAGACAAAGCAGTAGGCTTCCTCCACGTTTTACTATGGGGGTCGTGGGGCAGACCATACTGGAGTGGGCTGGGCTTAGAAGTAAGTTAGAGTAAGACAAGATTGCCTCCCACAAGTCTAATTTGAAATCAGGGACATCTAGACCCTGGAAGGAAAGGCCTTCCCTCTAGAGACCAGAAGTTGGAAATTCTTGAAGAACAAGACCAAAAAGCCTCTGCCATGTAGGGCTCAGGATAGCTAACATGGGTACCCAACAGGGAGCCTGACAGATGGTGACATGCCTTGAATCCCAGCACTCAGGAGGCAGAGGCAGGTGGATCTCTGTGAGTTTGAGGCCAGCCTAGATCAGAGTGAGATTCAGGCCAGCCAGGACTACACAGAGTAACCTTGTCTCAGAAAAACAAAAACAAAACAAAACAAAACAGTACCCAGCAGGGACTGGAGACATCTCCCGCCTGGGAGAGTCTAGCTGTGTGAAGCCTGGACTCAGAGGTTCAGCCCCCAGCATTAATAAACTGCATGTGGCAGTGTGTGTTTGTAATCCTGGCACTTGGGAGGTATAGGTGGAAGGACCAGAATTTCAAGGTCATCCTTGGCTACACAGCTAGCTTGAGATCAGTCTGGAATACATTAGACCCTGCCTCAAACAAAACACTCAACAGGCTCAAACAGGAAGTGTCAGAAATGATCTCCCTAGATTCCACAGCCTTTCTGAGAATCTTCCAGCTTCCATCCTGGCCCAGGCAGGGCTGGGTCTTCTTTCCTTCCACACCCCACCCCCATGAGCACTGTACCTGCCAGGGTGTGCCAGCCTTGCCCAAGCCAGCCTCCAGCCCTGACATGATCTCTCTGGTCTCAGCAGGCTGAGCTACCTGAGGCTTCAATTAGGCGCCACTTCAAAAGCTTTCTGAAGCAAGTAAGAGATAATATGTAAACAAGCGGCTGTGAGTCACCCGCTGTTCCTATCCATCCTGTGGCTCCTCTGCCAGTCTCTGAAGAACCAGCCTGTGTTGTCTCCCAGAACAGATGCTATCCTGGGGCCAAGGCCTGTCCAGGCTCCTCTGCCACCACCACTGCCTGTATCTTCTTCAGCACACGCCCAATGTCAACCAAGCCATGACTCATGCGTGTAACTGTAGACCACTAGCTGTTCTAACCCTCCAACCAAGCTCAGGAGTCTTGTTGAGCTCACCTTAACCAGCCTGGAGCACTTCTTCCCAGCTCTTCCGGCCCCTTTTCTGGAACTCCCACCTGTGCACACATACACATACACTCACACCACACACACACACACCACACATCACAGACACACCACACACATACACACACACACACCACATACCACAGACACATCACATGCCACGCACACCATACACATACACACACATACACACATACATACACACACCACAGACACATACACACACATACACACACACCACACACACATACACACACACCACACACACATACATACCACATACACTCACATCTCACACACACACACATACCACAGACACACCACACACATACACACACACCACATACCACAGACACACCACATGCCACACACACCACACACACCACACACATACACACACACCACAGACATGTACACACACATACACACACACCACACATGCATATACATACCACATACACCACACACACATACACACAGACCACAGACACATATGCACATACACACACACCACACAAACATACACACACACCACAAATACATATGCACACATACACACACCACACACACATCAAACACCACACCACACACACACCACAGGCACACCACATACCACAGACACACCACACACACATAAATACCACAGACACACTACACACACACAGGTTTATTTCCAAGAGTAGCTGCCATGTGGCTTTACCTCCAACTACACACTCATCTCATTTTCATGTCACATAATAGCCATCCTCTCTCTTACTTTCCTTTTCTTCTCTTCTTTTTTCTTTTCTTTTCTCTTTTTCCAAAGTAGGCTTATAAAGGGTGGGAGAGAAGGGATTTTCTCAACCCTGTTCAGAGACAGCGCAGTAATGGAAGTGACGTTTTTGTAAGATTTCCTTGCATGTCAATTTTTAAAAATCCATAAGAGAACTAGAGGAAGATGCTGGGTAGGAGCTGCAAAGTCACCCTGTAAGTGTGTGTACTGGCTAGTCCCATAATCTCAA
>JANHMN010000003.1:170967184-171004964 GCA_030674055.1 Rhabdomys pumilio
TCTCAAAGTCACCCTGTAAGTGTGTGTACTGGCTAGTCCCATAATCTAGCATTTAGGAAGCCGAGGCAGGATTACTATGAATTTAAGGCCAGCCTGGGCTGAATCACAGTGGGACCTAGTCTCAACATACACGGGATGATGACTGTGCAGCCTTTTTCTTGCCTTTTGCCATGGCCAGAGCTCAGTCTCACCCTCAGAGACAGGAATGTGGTACAGGAAGTGTCAAGGCAATGCCATAGCAGGTCAAGCTATCCTTCTCCATCTGCGGCTGAGGGAGGGGGGAGGTTCGGGGAGAAGTGCGGCTATAGGCTTAGGAGTCTAAGTCTCATTGCTCTGTGGCCTTCTGAGGTTCAGTGACTTCATCTGAAAATGAGACTATAAATAGCAACTAATTCTAGGCGTTGAGAGGAGTTGGCTCCGTTTTGTAATCGTTGTAATGATGGTTGATTCAGGAAAGAAACGGCCTTGAATGCTAAAACAACTGGGCAGGAGTTTGCTGGGAAGAAGGGCAATCTCCAGGCGTTTCCCTTCAGTACACTCATTAATTTCAAAGGAGGAAAAAAAAGTAATTTTTACAACGGGTAGGTCTGGCAGGAACTCTGTTAACCAAATGAGCAACGTTAGCATTACTAGTATGGGATGTTAACTGACACCCAGTGCCTCCCTGCTGGTGCCTGGAGCAGGGGACATCCCTCACCTGACACCCCTGAGTCTAGTCATGAGGACTGTGGCAGGCAGCTGGACTCTTCTGAAATATCAGCATCCCCTAACTGAAGAAAACACAGATGTGACAAAGAATCAGGACACAAAAGCCAGGATCTGACTTCTGGCTCAGGAAGAACGCAGTTCTCTAAAAGACAGCACTGGCCCCAAACCTGAATTCAGACCTTATGTTAAATGATAGTATCACCGCAGTGACATTTCCTTAATAGAGTGTTCGTCTATAAAGTGTGTGAGAAAGTCAGGAGTGGCGGCCCAAACCTGTAACCACAGCACTCGGAGGCAGAGGCCGCTGGATCTCTGTGAACTCAAGGCCAGCCTGGTCTATGTGGTGAGTTCCAGTGCAGCCAGGGATATACAGAACAACCCTGTTTCAGGGAGAGAGAGAGAGAGAGAGAGAGAGAGAGAGAGAAGACATCTCTGTACTCCTGTATCTGTGCACACAAATGTGGCAAAATGTTAATTCTGTAAAAAGAAATTTGGGAGTTTTTTCATCTTCTTGTCTTTAAATGTTGTATTAAAATTTTTATATGTACAGGTGCTCTTCCTGCATATATATTTGTCTATCACTTACATGCATATCGTGGTGGTCTCAAGGACCAGAAGAGGTCACTGGAGTCCCTGGGATTGGATGGAGTTAAAGGTGAGTACTGGGAACTGAACCCAGGTCCTCTGGAAGAATTCCAGTGCTCCTAAAGCTGTGCCATCTCTCCATCCCCCTTATTTTCCATCCTTACAAAGAAATAACTGTATTTGTCTCTTTACTTAGGAGGGATCACCTGTCATGGTGACTTTGAACCTACTCTGTCACCAAACCTAGCCTTAGCCTTGTGATCCTCAAGTTTTAGCCTTCGGAATAAATGGAGTTAATCGGCACGTGCAGTCAGGTCCCTGTGTACCAGACCTTAGCAGACACCAGACTACTCCACTGCAGGACAGTGGGCCCAAGGACAGATAGAAAAAGAACACAGAGAAAGTCCACAGCTACTGGGTAAGTCAACGCTCCCCAGCCTCTTTCCTCTGTGGTCCTCTGTGTCGGGTGGGTTCCACCCTTCTCCGAATCTTCCAGGCCAGAGCTGAGAGATGGAGAGTGGGAAGTGGGAGTTGCTTGGGGAGGGGTGGGAGGTGGCAAAGAACTTCTGTCCTCACTCCCAAGAATTGTCTTATGAAAAAGACAGGACAGGTTTGTCCACAGGCACCGGCTGCCTGTGCTAAGAGGGTTTGCCCACCGCAGGGAGTCACTGATGGAAAGGCAGGACTGTTCTCTAGCTTGTCTACTGCCTCTGGGCCCCCGCAGCTTCTGAGTGCTGGGAGAGGGATCTGCACAGAGCCACCAGCAGCTCAGAGCTTGCTATAGCCGGCCGGGGTGTCAACACCCTGACAGAGAGAAGTGCTAAAATGCATATTTGAAGATGTCTGAACAGACTTGTTTGAGAGACAGCAGGAGCTGTGAGGTAATCCTGGTGTCTCCCCTGTCTCAGGTTTGAAGGCTGGGTTTGCCTGCAGGCCTCTGACCTTGAGCACCCTCTGTCAGTGTTAGCATTTAACAAAACTTTGCTTAAGACTTGGGAAGTGACAGAAGTCAACACAGACTGGAGCTTTTATCGGTGCTTCTGGGAGGCCTAGTCTTTAGACCACTGTGGGCCGGAAGTCACTCAGCTTGAAATCCTCCAGGCCTAATACCTGGCTCCAGATATGGCTCCAAGACAGACCTTTGCCTCTGATCCACTGCTGTCCTGTGGACCCAGTTACCTCTGGGTACTATGGAGGCCTGTTTTAGGGGTCAGAGTTCTGGGTCCTGCTTTACAAGCCCTTTCCAAAACAGAAGTAGTTTTCAAGAGCCAGATGGCTGAGCACAGGCAGAGCAAATCATGGGAGAGATTCTGGCTGCCATACAATGACTCTGACCTGTAGTGTCAGACCTCAGAGAGCTCAGGGGACCATCCAGAGCCATGACTGCTGCCTTCCTCTGGCAGAGTCCCTGTCACACCTGAGTCTGAAAGGGATGTCACACCACACACAAGTACAGTCAGCTGGTACCTCGCCCCACAACCTGCTCAGTCTTTTATAAGTGCTTCTTTGCCCCAACAAGGGCAGTTTGAGGCTGCCGGTCACAATGGCCTCCTCAAACCCCTGCCTGTGGAACTCTGCCCAGGGAAGGATTCTTGACCCAAGCCATGCTGCGGAGCTTCTTAACTTGGAATTTCCATACAGGAACAGAAAGTCTTTCTTCTCTCTAAGTGTGGAGATACCAGTAGAGCAGTCAGTCTTTCACCGTTTCCCACACACAGGGAAAGGGGCAGAGGCCCAGTGTCTTTGTTTCTGGATCTATTTCTCTCTGAAGCCTTCTCCACTGTTCAGCTCAGCTTCATGAGCTAAGTCATTTCTGCTTTCTCCTTCCATCTGTTTGAGGAAGAAGAAACTGGGTGTCGTCCCGACAAATTATGGTTCACGCAACACTCATTGTGGAAGACTGTTCCCAACACACACATAGGAAGGCAGGAAGGCTGATGGAGGGACTGCCCCTCTAACTTATTTTATATCTGTTTCTCTATTACAAACACACACACACACACACACATCACACACACACACACATCACACACACACACCATACACACACACCACATACATACCACACCACACCATACACACACACTCACATATAACACACACACACACTAATAGATACAGAGGCTTAGGGATACCTCATTGGATAAAAACCTTACGGCACAGATATGACAATGGCGGTCAGATTCCAGAGCCTGTGTAAAAGCTGGGTGGGAAGGGTTCTGCCTGTGATCCCAGCACTTAGAAAGTGGAAACCAGGAACCTCTGAAGCAAGCTGACTCGGTAGACTAGCCCAATGGTCAAGTTCTGGGTTAAAGTGGATGACACTGCTTCAATCTATAAGGCAGAGGGCAATGGAGGAAGATTCCCAAAGTCAACTTCAGGCCTCAGCAAATGCATGTATACCCACACACATGTGAGCACGCATACACATGTGCATTCATAACACACACACACACACACACACACACACACACACACACACACACGTACACACGAATAAATAAATAAATCAGGACCCAAAAAACTAAGAGTAGATATTGGACTCCACAAGGACTAGAGATGACTCTCCTAGTCTGGGTTTAGGAAAACTCCTTGGCTGAAGGTTCAGTGATGGAGAAAAAAGTCGGTCAGGCCTGGTCATACACACTTGTAATCCCAGGTACATTGGAGGCTGAGGCAGGAGGATTGCATGGTCTCAGACCCACCAGAGCTACAAAGGGAGAGGAAAAAGAGGAGGAGGATGGAAAAGAGGAGGAAGAGGAGGAAGGCAGCTGATGTGCTGGGACCAACAGGAAAGGAATGAAAAGCAGGTGGGTAAATGACAAACAGCCCAGTGTCCTTGCTCCCTGTCCTCTCTGCCACAGTCCCCGAACCTCTCAGTGCATCCCGACTTAGGATTTTGTGAGTATAAATGTCAGAAATATGTCCAGCCTTTCCCGTGGAATGGCAGTCATCATAGAATGCAGGTGGAACTCTGGGACAGGTGGTATAGCCAGGCCTTCCGGGATGACTTGGAAATCTGGTAGCCCTTCTCTCCCAGGTCCCATGGTCTTGGGTATCTTGATGGAGACCAGTATCTTCTAGTTTGCCATGCACATGAGGCTGAACATTGTCTGTTCACAATCCCAGGTTCAAGAAGTCACAGAATTCTCCTGATTTCCCAGAAAGAAGACTCTGGAAGGTCCAGTCTGGGTCAATCTTTAACGTATCCAGCTAGCTATGTCTGGGTGGCTGACTTCCTGGAAGTATCCCAGTGGGCTGCCTTATAGATATATTATACCAAATGTACTGGCTGGTTTCTTGTGTCAACTTGACACAAACTGGTGTTATCACAGAGAAAGGAGACTCCCTTGAGGAAATGCCTCCATGAGATCCAGCTATAAGGTATTTTCTCAATTAGTGATAAGGGTGGAAGGGCTCCTTGTGGGTGGTGTCATCTCTGGGCTGGTAGTCTTGGGTTTTATAAGAAAGCAAGCTGAGCAAGCCAGGGGAAACAAGCCAGTAAGCAGCATCCCTCCATGGCCTCTGAATCAGCTCCTGCTTCCTGACCTGTTTGAGTTCCAGTCCTGACTTCCTTTGGTGATGAACAGCAATGTGGAAATGTAAATTGAATAAACCCTTTCCTCCCCCAACTTGCTTCTTGGTCATGATGTTTTGTGCAGGAAGAGAAACCCTGACTAAGACACCAAACTAATGTAAGCAGTGTCTTAGTTTGGGTTTTATTGCTGTGAAGAGACACCACGACCAAGGCAGCTCTAATAAAGGAAGCATTTAATTGGGACTGGCTTATAGTTCAGAGGTTCAATCAACTATCATCATTATCATCATGGTGGGAAGCATGGCATTGTGCAGGTAGACTGGAGGCACCAAGAGTTCTAGATCTTGGTCTGAAAGCAGCCAGAAGGAGACTATCTTACACCTGGGCAGAGCCTGAGCATAGGAAATCTCAAAGGTCACCTACACAGTGACACACTTCCTCCAACAAGGCCAGACCTCCTAATAGTGCCACTTCCCTATGGCCAAGCATTCAAACACATGAATCTATGGGGGCCAAACCTAGTCAAACCACCACAAGCAGCCTTCATTCACTGCCATTGAATGAAGCCAACTAAGATAATTACAGATAGCTTTGGAGCACTCATGGTTTTCCCATCACCTTTTCTTATTGGAGATGTAGTCATGGCCAACTGTTGGGACACCAGTCATTCTACTGTGGGCGCTGGGAACTGTCTTCCACAATGAGAATCCCGTAAACCATAGTTTGTCGGGATGACACCCCAGTTTTTTCTTTCTCCACAACCCCTTACCATCCCTGAGGGAGCACTGACCCAGTAGCATATCATCTAGGTGTTTTCTGCAGCCTATGGAGTGTTGTGGAAGATATTTTGAAAACGGCCACTGGTCAAGCCAACTATCTAAGCTGAAGCGGCTCTGCCTAGCTCAGCCACCATGTGTAAGTGGCTCACATACCCAGAATAACCCTTTTCACCACCACTTTTTAACTGAGTACTAAATCTCTCCTTAAGTACAGAAGAAATATTTCAACTGGAGAGCGTACTTCCCTCAATCGTCTCAGTGAATCTTGTCTTGTCCAAGGCCCCAATTTCCTGTTTGCCTCTAAGACTGGTGGGCAGCTCCTGTTGAGGCTTAGGCTGGTGGGGGATACATGGCTGGATGGAATCGCCTTCTGACAGAGAGCTGCTCAGTAGTCTAGCAACCTTGCAGCAGCCTGGGTGGCACTTGGGATGCACACAGGATGCAAGAAGGTGATGTCGCAAGACCGACTTTTCCTGAACTCCTGTCAACAGGAACAAATAGTTACCAGGAACAAAGCTCCAGGACCTGAAGCAAAAAGAAAAGAGAGATTAAATATCAGGCAGGCCTTGGCTTAACCAAAGTTAACGTCATCAGCAGTGAGTCACATTGGTTGTGTATCCTCCCCGATACCTGTGTCCCTGGTGGGATGTGATGGAAAGGGTGCTTCACCTATGTGGTACTCTCCTCCTAGTTCAAAGCCCAGTCTAAGCACAGGAAAAACCACCCAGCAAGTTGAAGATACACCTGTGATGCTTGGTCTTAATTGTCAATTTGACTGGATCAGAAACAAATGAAGAGGGTTTCTCCTGTGAAGGATTTTCATGATCAGATTATCTCAAGTGAGAAGACCCATTTTCGATGTGGATAGCAGTCCAAACAGGAAGAAATGTGGCCAGTAATAGACTAATGTCATTAGTCCTAGCACTTGGGAGATAGAGGTAGATTGATCTCCTGAGTTCAAGACCAGCCTGATCTACATAATGAGTGCAAGGATAGCCAGGGCTACGTTGTGAGACACTGTCTCAAAACAAGCTAACAACAGAGATGGAGACAGAAGATTTGTTTTTACCTGCTTGCTCTCACTATTGCTGGCAAGTTCATCTACTCTACTGCTGCTGCATCTTTCACTGATATTAGAACCCTGTAGCTGGTCTTTGCTATTTTGTGGGTTCTTCTTTTCCCACCCTTAATCCTCCAGGTTTTGCCCCCCTTCAACAGATAGAAGAGAAAAGAGGGAAGGGTGGGAGAGAGAGAGGGAGAGGGAGAGAGAAAGAGAGAGAGAGAGAGAGAGAGAGAGAGAGAAAGAGAAATCACTGAATCTAATTTCTTTCCTTTTGTTTCTTCTTTGAGCACAACTACTAACAAACTACAACCAACCTCTCCATAAATGACCAATACCCACCCAACCCTGCCTCTCGGAGCTCTAACATTTATATACTCTCTGAAAATTTCCCAGAATTCCAAACATCACACAATCACAGACATTATCTGCAGCTGGCAAAACCATGCTTCTGCTAGAGCTCAAGGCAAATCATAGCCAGCTGCTGTGGACAGTCCAAAGCAGCCCCATAGCCCATGCCTGGGATTAAAACCAAAGCACATTCTTATAATATTTCTGTATTTTTTAAAGAAATAAAAACTACAGAATTTTCATAAGTGTCACTATAGAACCCAGTGTCTTGAGGGCTTCCAACATGGACTGAAGACCAGCAGGTCTCCAAGAACCTCCCCAGGAATCTCTCAGAATCCCCCAGCCTTCAGTACCAGTTTGGGAATACAGAGACACACAAGCCTCTCACCCAAGTAGCAGCCTTGTCCTCAGCCCCCAAGGTGGACAGCTATGTGGGACTATGCAGACCAAGGGGCACAAGCCAATTGAATGAATCCCCTCTTAGTATAAGTTTATCCTGTCCATTCTGGTCCTCTAGAGAATTCTGCCTAACACAACACCCCAGACCTGCCTCTCCGAGCTGAAAAAAGAACGAAAACAAAGAATGTCTGGGAATCATTGGTCACAGAAAGACTAAGAAGCCAAGGCCGCTAACCATCATGTGCTGTCTAATGGCATGTAACAGGGTGTCCTTAAGACGACCCAGCGTCAGATAAAGGATGTGAGTGGGAAAGCTGGTAGCACTGGAAAGAAATGGGTAGCTTGGCTACAGCAGTGCACCGGTATTGCTTGCTGAGCTGGGGACAAAGATCTCACGGTGATGTAGTGCTTCAACAGTTGACAGTGTATGAGAGCCATGTGTACTCCTTTTGCAATGTCTCTGTCTAAATGGTTCCAGTGCACACATCTTTAATCCCAGGACTCAGGAGGCAGAGGCAGGCGGATCTCTGAGTTTGAGGCCAGCCTGGTCTACAGAGTGAGTTCCAGGACAGCCAGGGCTACACAGAAAAATGCTGTCTCAAAAAACAAAAGTAAAATAAAATAAAAAAGGGGGTGGTAACATGGGGGTGTTCACCTGGCTTTACACCTAAGAAGAAGATTGAAAACTTGGATGGTAGAAGCCTGGGAGCTCCTGAGCTGACCCGTAGAGGCTGTGGTCTTGAATCACACAGGTATCTGCCTCCTGCACATCTGAGCAAATGGCTTCCCTTACCTCTGGGCAGAAGACATGGTCTCTAGCAACTTCAATGTGTGTTCAGAGTTCTGGGGCAACTCTTGTTAATACAAAGCTTTGGATGGGCAGATCTGGACGGGGCCTGGTTTCTTTATCTCTGACTTGCTCCTACTGCTGCTGCTGCTGCCGGTCCCTCACTGCACTCTGAGGTCACCTGAGAGGAGGGGAGGAGGTGGATGGTGGGGAGATGTGCTCTGGAAGTTGCACATTCTCCGGTTTGGAGGCTGAGGGGTACAACATTCCTAATAGTCGCTGAGTTAGGAGAGCCAGGCAGGGCTCCCAACCTTATAGAGGTGAGTTCAATTCCCACTGCTCCCGTGCAAACTGTCACACCAGACAAATTCCACCCCCACCCCACCAAGCCTCATGCTGTACAGTGAACACCGTAACATCTGACATGCATATTTCTGAATTGTCTGGGTCCTGGACCAAGTGACCACAGGCAAGAGGCTTCACTCATTGAAATGACCCTAGTACCTGCCAAAAGCACCCACTGATTGACAAGGATTCCATTTCTAGGAACTTAAGGTTTTTATGACTGCATTGCTTGTAGCCCAGGTTATCCTCTCATTTAGTATCTAGCTGGGAATGACCACATGAGACCATTTTGCATTATTTAATCAGTCGACAGATGGATACAAGTAAGAAGCTTCAGGCTTCCAAGTGAACTGAAGACCTGCAGCTCTCCGGGACAATTTGGGCTTCTGAGAATTTGCTGTCTAGACATCTCCGTGTGTAGAATTCAGATTTATAGATGGTAGGGCTGAGGAAATGAGGAGGTCTCACCTCCATCTCCTGTGGCAAATTCCTCTTCGTTTCTGTTCCCCTCTCCCTCATATCCTTTCTCAACCTGAGTTTGAGGAGGGGAGACAGGAAATTCCCACACCCTATAGCTCTTCACCTACTGACTCCAGAGGGAGGGCGACTACTTGGGTCCTCAGCTCCTCCCCTCCTACTTGAAGATCAGCCTTTTATCAGGCCACAGGGCTCCCACACAGCCTCAACCACAACCACCAGCTGACCCAAGAGGGACAAGGGGCCAGGTAATCCCAGCTTGCCCTCAGGCTGAATGTCTACAAACACAGCTATATGTGGTCCCCAGGGCTTAAAAATAAAGGCAACGTATCTTGTTTGTTTGTTTTCACAAAAGATGGGGAAAGAAAATGGAGATTGTGCCCTTGGCCTCTTCCAGGTCAGAGGCACTACTATTCTCCTAAAAAGAGATGTCACTACCCACAGCTCTATGACTCAGTACATTGCTCCCAACTCTGTTCCAGGTAGAGGGATTTTAGGAACTTCTTGGAACTTACAGCTATTTGAAAACACAGCCGGCCAACAGGGTAAGGTGAGGTCAGGCGATGTCCTTCCTATATTATATTGTAAAGTGAATGGATATGCTCCCCTTTGGGTAGGATTCCCATTACCAGGGCCATCACTACTGTCCTTGGGCCCTCGGGTCCTCAGCTTACATCAGTGGTCATTCATCTTTATCCGCCTGGAAGGAAACCTTTGAACTATCTTCTATCAGCTGCGAGAGACTGAGTGAACCAGGCTGGATGCCACTGGCTCAGTGGAGTATCCTTGTCTGTGCTTCTCCTAGGACCTTGGGGTACCTGAATGATCGCGGTGTCTGAACCTGGGACTTTGGGTCCACTGTCCCTTCGTGGAGCTCCCCGAGCGCCCTCTAGTGTTACTCTTAAGTCCTCATCTGAGGATCAGCATGGACCACAAGTGAGGGGCCATCAGGAGCTAGAGTGGTCACTTTGGGCTTGCTGATGGGAATTGCCATAGCCTCTATATAATACTGACTGCCCTGACTAATTGTGCTGAATAAATATTTGATGTTGAGGGACTTAATTTAGCTAACAGGCAGGAGTCAGCTACTATTACCACCCCCACTTTAAGAAAAGGGACCTGAGACACAGAGAAGTTGGATGATTTCCATAAGGTCTTCATGGATAGGATTTGCACCCAGGTATTCTGGTTCAAGAGTCTGTGTTCTTTAAAAATATTTATTTTATTTTTATGTGCATTGGGGTTTTGCCTGCATGTACATCAGTGTGAAACTGTTGAGATCCTTGGATCTCTTGGACAGTTGTGGGCTACCATGTGGGTGCTGGAACTTGAACCTGAGTCCTCTGGAAGAGTAACCAGTGCTCTTAACCACTGAGCCATCTCTCCATCCCTAGAGCCTGTGTTCTTAATAATGACAATGAAGAACAGAGATCTGTATACTGTATCATCAAGGGGAACAGATGCCTAACCCAGGAAGCTTTTGAATTTGGAGACCTCTTTGTTATAGCATCTTGGATATACCTTAGTATACCCAATTTCTGCCATCAGAGATACCAACAAGGCATCCCCAGACATCCCAGGATCAGAGAGTTCCAAGTTAGGCCTGGTTGTTTTCTGTTTGGGTTGTGAACTTTTTAAAGTCAGTAAAAACTGTGTGGTGGTGATATACACCTTTAATCCCAGCACTGGGAAGGCAGAGGCAGGCAGATCTTTGAGTTCAAGGCCATTTTGGTCTACAGAGTGAGTTCCAGTACAGTTATGGCAACTGAGAAACTTTGTCATGAATCAGTCAGTCAGTCAGTCAGTCAGTCAGTCAGTCAATCAATCAATCAATCAATCAATCAATCAAGGAAGCATCTATCCTAGTTGGCTTACCAGCCATTGAAACTCCTGTGCATAACCATGACTGTCTCTGTCTCTGTTCTCCATTGTGGGCACAAACCCTTCTAATGCCAGGATGCCCTCACTTCAACTTAGTGAGAACAGGGCCTTCACTACTTCCCTGACAGACAGTGTTCTATGTATTTCAGTTCTCATCCCAACAGTCTCCTCCATAGCTATCAGGTAAATTTCTCTTGTGAGTACAATGGGCTGCAAAGAAAAGGAGGCCCTGGATGGGTGAGACACCCACACATGCCCTAGTGGGGAGATGAAGGCACAGACCTGCCTGTACTCTCACCTCAGGAGTGCTTGCTCTGTCCGCAGAGATCACTACACAGGCCCAGAGGCAGGGGCTTCTCAACGTTCTGCATGTGGTGTGGATTTTTTTTTCTTTTTTTGGTTTTTCGAGACAGAATTTCTCTGTATAGCCTTGGCTGTCCTGCAACTCACTCTGTAGACCAGGCTGGCCTCAAACTCAGAAATCCACTCTCCTCTGCCTCCCAAGTGCATTAAAGGCACACGCCACCACTGCCCAGATTGCGCAAATTTTTTTTGAATGATAACCAGACTGACACTGAATTGTCCTTTTTGCAAAGCATTATGGGGACGTCAGCTTGTTCAACTCTCAGAGCCTACATCTTAGGTATCAGCTACTGTCCTGTCTCACAGATGAAGGACTGAGGCTCAAGTCGGGCACTATGACATAATCCCAGCACTAGAGAGACTGAAGCAGAAAGAGTGTAATTTGGAGGCCAGCCTGGGCTACATAGCAAGACCCTGTTTCCAAGCAAGAACAAGAAATGAATCTGAGGCTCAACAAGAAAACTGAGGTGGGAGGTTCCAGGCTTAAACTCAGGTTTGGGTTCACAAAAGCAGAGTGGATTCCTCATATTCCACACTGGGGAGGAAGGAGACGGATTCTGCAGCCCACTGCTGTGGATAGGGAATGGGAGAGTAGGACTTTGTGAATAGTATCCCTAGGAATCCTAAGTGAGTGAGCTTCCCAAGAAAATGACCAAGAATGAATTAAAGGGGCAGAGGTCCAAGAATGTATTTCACACAGCTTGACAGAAATTTTCCAGGTTTAAAACAAGGCAAAACTAGTTAATACTAGTCTTAAGAAAATAAACATGAGTGACAAAGAAAAAAGGTAGCAGAAGGAGCAGAACTTTTCAGAAACTCCCTCTTAAACCTGAGAAGAAAGCACAGACTCTTAGCAGCATGGTGAAAGTCAGATAATGCTGACCAAGTTTCGAGAGCTATGGCTCAGTTGTAACATATCAATGTTGTAACATATCACTGTATCACATTCCTCTCAAAGATCAACAAGTTGAATGTTTTATAAAAATAACTTTAAGGAATTGGAAAGTGTCTATGTGTGGTGCCTCCAAGTGTTTTGGAACTAGGGAGACAGAGGCAGGTGGATCTTTGTGAGTTTAAGGCCAGTCAGGGCTGCACAGAGAGAGCTCCTGTCTAAAAGAAAACCCAAACAAAATAGAATCGGGAAATGGGTAAAGAAGGAAACAATCTTCACACTAGGCATGTTTCTCAGTTGTTCCCAGTGATCTCTTTCTATGGCTCTGCAGTGGGGTCCTAGAATCTAAATTTTCTGCAGCTCAGATTAGCATGTAGCCGACCCTGGCAGCTGCCTGTTTGCTGCTCTTCCATGGAGTTAATGGAGGGATGGGGTGTGTCCTGGTTCCAGGGCACTGACCCCCCAAACACCAGGATGTCCATACCATGGAAAGGCACCAAGACTCCTGAGAAGGAAGCAATGCAGGAAGGACAGGGCGTCCTCTTACTGTTTTTCTTGCCTAAGGCCTGAGGCTCAGGATTCTTATTTCTACTGCCTGAGAGGACCTCGGGGTTCCAATAGACTGCCTTATTCTGATCTTCACCTGTGGGACCCAGCTCTGAACAAAGTGAATGGGACCAAAGTGAACTGGACCAGAACTCTGGGATCTATACACAGAAATGGAACGTCAGCCCCCATGGAAGGTTGTCAGAAGATCTCAGGTCACAGAGAAACTTGGAAATTCAGTGCTTCTCCTACCACACACGTGCAACTGCTGTCTTCCTCCTCTCTTCAGTGAGGACTGGCCCTAAGAAAAGGACAAAGATCCACATTGACCTTAGGGCTACTTCATCCTGTATGTGCCCCAGGCATCCTGCCCTCTATGGATCCCTTGCACCTCCTAATGCCCAGATCTAGAGAATACCCTGTAGTACAGTGAAGCTAATCTCCCCAAGGTGGGACCTTGGAGAGGGTAGCTGTGCAGGGACATTGAGGAAGTGTCAATAGATAGTGGCAGTCTGGACTAGGGTAGGAGAGTATGTGGCCTAAGGATTGCTCAGTACATACATACGTACATACGTACATACATACATACATACATACATACATACTACATTCATTCATACATATATACATACATACATACACATATACATGCATATACACATGCATATATACATGCATAATTGACCAAAAAATTTGTGCATATTTACAGTGTTAAATATGATATGTGGAAAGAAATTCCTAACCTTTCCCACCTCACTGGCACACTGTCATTAGGAGATAGTTGGGCCAACCACAGAAGAAAAAGAGATACAATTGGTGCAGAACTCTGAGCCATTGCTTTCCTGTGAAAACTCATAAAGCCCGTGAAACCTTTTCTATCTTTTTGGAAAAGGGTCCTCCTTCGTGAAATACGGATGGCTAAGACCCACCCACCCAGTACCCCTCCGCAAAGCAGATCTGAAAATTCACTGCTTTGCAGTGAACTGGCCCAAGCAGTGTCACATCACGACCAGAGGAGGGAGCTCTTGCCTAATCTTTCCAAGGCAAAGGCGGGACCCAGTATCCAGATTTGGGGAGTCAGAGGGGTCTTTGTTACCAGTGTGGGGATGACGGCAGAAAGAGAGAGTCTAGGACGAGTAAGGATGATTAGTGACTAAGAACTTTCCCTTTGGGTGCTCAACCTCAGGAAGAAGTTGCCTTTTCCCACACCCCAAGGAGGACCTAGCCTTTGTTGTTCTGTGTTTTTGGTTTTGCGTTGTTGTTGTTGTTGGTGGTGGTGGTGTTTTACTATCCAAAAACGGAGACATCGGGTAGACCCCCTAGCTCTGTCCAATACCCAGTCCTGAAAGCACGATTCCCAGATTTGCAGGTTCCAAAGGCCCGCAGCGGCATCTTCTTATTCCTTGCTGCGGCGCTTCCCAAGCCTCCTAACGTGCTGGGAAGGGGCAGTGGCCGGTTTTGAAGCAAAGGCTTTTTTTTTTTTTCCTTTGAGCTGGAAGTGGCTACAGCACCCGCTTTGGGGTTTCAGATCCGGTACCGAAACGAAGTGGGTAAAGGGTCCTTGCTGCTGAATGTCGCCACAAGGGCCGCTAGGTGGCACTCAAAGCCCGCCACATGGAGAAGCGCAGGCTTTTAAAGGGGCGGGCTGGAGCGACTTTGAAACCCCAGAGGAACTGGAGCCAGGGTCCAAGGACTGCTCACAGAAACAGAAGGACAACCTGCGTACATCAAGGACTGGGAAGCAGTTCACCAAAGGCTTCCACAGGAGAGATGAACGGAACGAGAGGTATGCAAGTGCTCAAGACTAGAGATAAGAGCCCAGCATTCCCTTAGGACTGGGATGGAGATCTTTGGTCTCAGTCTGTCATCAGACCACCAGCCGGCCCCTGGCAAAAGAATTCTTCGGGATCTAGGTCTAAGTTTGAAAAGGGGGGAAATGCTCACACCCATGTGCTCTCTGCAGACTCTGGGTCTGTGGCAGCGCCTGTTCTGAGCTCGCCTGCCCGACTCCTGCTACTAGAGGGAGGGAGGTGGGAACGTGGGACTCTCCCAATCTCTGAGTTCCCTTCTTTGTACTTCCATTGCATATCCTCAACCTTCCCAACCCCAAGCTAGAATCTGTTCCAAGCCTAGAAAAACTGACAATACCCTTCCTGCTCTTCAGGATGAGGAAGCAGACTCTTGTCTTGTCCCTCCCAGGGCATCTGAGGGAGCTGGCCACTCTCTGCCTTTCCAGAATCAATCCCTCATCCCCGCCTCCCACCCCAACCCCATCCCAGGCAGCCTGTAATTGTAAAAACTCTGTCTTGTAACTTGTGTGACCCTTCCTCGGTCTCTTCCGTCTTCTGAGATTTGACCCAAAGGGTCCTCCATCCCTTCCCACTCCTTATTCTGTGATTTCAGTGGGACTTGGGGAAGGAAGACCTCGTGGCCAGTTGGGCAAGCATTAACCATATTCATCCATCTGGGAAACTCAAGTCTAAAAGCTGCTGGCCTCACAGGATTAATACAGGGACTCTTAAGAGAGACTGGGACTCACCCCTTTCTCCTCAAGAAACAGGATGAACATGGAGAGGGAAATAAGATTAAAGCAAAGAGGCCTGGGACCCTGGCAAGATGCTTCTCTGGTGGCCCAAGCCCTGCCCTAGGGACCTTAGCAGAAACCCCAGATCTGAGTTGTTGGGCTTAGGGGAAGGGAATATATCAAGAGCCTGAGAACCCCCTTCCCTTAGATTGCCAGCTGTTGGAGCTCAGGGCCTAGTCGCTGCCCAGCAGGTGGCTCAGGAAGCAAGAGAAACGTTGGGTATCTGTCTCTCCAAGGTGTCCCACCACCCTGCAGCTTGGCGCTATCTGCCTCCAAGGCCTCCGGGGGAATGGAACCAGCCCTGGAAAGTTCCCACCCCCTCCCTCGAGGCCAGAGGTATTAGTGCTGCTTAGTGCTGCTTGATCAGACCTCATTTCCTGCGAAAATGGAAACATGTCCAGGGTCCTTAATAAAGTGAATGACGAGGCTTCGGCTGTAATTGGGCTTCTGTTTGGTGGCTATTTCCTTAAACTGACAATGGATAAACTAAAAGCCCACAGCACCCAGATGTAATTATGGGACTATCAGAAGTACAGGGTACTCCCAGGGAGGTGGCACAGATTCCAGCCCGGGCAACAGAGGCAGGCATATCTCTGTGAGTTCGAGGACAGCCAGGGCTACTTTGTCTTTTAAAAAGAAGTACACGGTAGATTAACCTGCTCTTGGCTAACCCACCTTCTAGGAAACCAGCACAAACGCTTACCCAGACCAAGGGACCCAGGAGGCCGGAACCTCCACTCCACCTCTGCAATCAAGCCGGCGACTCTGAGACCTTCAGCCTCTGGACCTAGCCTGAGATTCTTCTCACTGCTGCCATAGGCTCATCAGAGATCTTTATTTATACGCTGGTGTGGGAGGGGCGGTGTTGGGTGGGAGTGGATCTATTCCCTTCCCTGCAGAGGAGGAGCAACCTCGAGGGCAGGGTAGGGGCTGTCTGATTGTGAGTCCTCAAGACTGCTCCCCAGAGCCTGCGCGCTGGCTGCATATTTCTATGTATAATCCAATTTTTTCCGTGACTATCTAGTTAAACTCTTTAACAACAGCTACATAATTAGAATTCGGATTCCCATTAATTTTCCCTGGGCCTCGAACCATTTGCAGCTCACACTGGTAATTAATGCGATACATCACTAACTTTACCCAGCGCCGGCCAGCCCAACTCAGGTCGCTCAGTCCGCACCCGACGCCCCCGCGCGGAGCCCCGACTCCAGACTCGGCTTCCAGAGTGGGGGCTGAGTGCCTCCCTCCAAAGCTGAATGCCTCGGCCCGCGCACCCAAAGCCTTCTTTCCAGGAAATTTCACAATTAAAAATATTTATCGGGAGCAGATTTACGTTTCTGGGTTTCCAGTCTCGGGGCGTCTGGGTAGGCTATTAAGAGTAATTAGCATCTTTTGCGCATGCAGATTTACTTCGCTCATTGCCACATAACTCATCCCTAAAAGCCGGCGCAGGCGAACGCAGGCTCTGCCGCCAGAGCTACAGCCGCCGCCCGGGTTGACTCAGCCCCGCTCGCCTTGAACAGTACAGACTTTCAGTCAGTCTCTCTAGCCTTTTGGGTCCCTTCAGGGCGGGGACAGGCAGTGCCAAGGAGTAAAAGGCTCCCACTCTGGAAACCAGTGACTTTAAAGCGACCCCAGACCAAGAGGGAAAGTCCCAAGCTAGGCTGTCCTGGTCCCTGCCTAGACCGCAGGCGGGCATCGTGGCAATGCATGTGTATGCATGAACGAGTGGGCATCTCTATGTGCACGCAAGCGTGAGCGCCTATTTACATGTATGCTGTGGCTAGTGCGTGTTCTTCTGAGCGCACATGATGCGAGTGGAAAATCACTTGACCCTCTTGGCTCGCGCCCCGCCCAGTTTCTCTCCAGCCCACCAGTTCCGAGGACATTAGTTCAATTGCGGATCCTAGGCCACTGAGCTAGGACACCAAGTCCTGGGCCTCCGTTTCCCCTTTACAGAGCCAGCCTTATCCAGCCAGACCACCTGAAACACTGAGCCTAGAGCAGGCGCTCCGGAGGTGGAAAGAAATTGGGGAGGCACACTCTGTTGTGCGAGGGCCAGCCATGTCCCAGAGTACTGCATGCCTTCTAAAGATGCACCACAGAAGCTCAGGCCAGGCCTGGCTCAATGAAGAGATGTTATGGAAGCCCCTGGGGGGCAACAGGAGACGTTGGAGCCGGCTGGGGCGGGGAGGGGGCGGGCGGTAGGAAGCAGAAGAGAGCTGAGTCCTATAAGGTGACAACGACAACGTGATGTTAGGAGGGCTAAGGGCAAGAGAAGTGACTGTGACTTCCGCTTCTGGTGGAGGCACCTACCCACCCACCCACCCACCCCGGGTTCGCTTCGTTATTAACGCACTGGGAAGTCCGCAAGCCGCCCAACTTTCTTCTCTTTAATGAGCCTAGAAGAAGAGGCTGCCCTGGAGGGGTTTGTTCATTAAAGATGTAGCTGGAGGAATATTGTCTCATTAATTATCTGGTTTTAATTACACTCCTACCCTTTGAATCTGGAGATGGGAAAAGTTGATTTGATGGCACCGCCCCCTTTAGCTTAAAGAGTCAGGCCCAGGGAAGGATACCAGGAGGGGGCGTAGGGACTATGTGTGCCCAGGAGTGTGTGTGGGACCGTGTCTAGTGAGACTCTGGCACACGGGGGCGGGGGGGGGGGCTAAATATCTCAGTTCGTGTATTGTCCTAGATATGTCTGGTGAGACTCTGGCACACGGGGTCGGGTGGGGGGAGGCTCTGTATCTCAGTTCGTGAATGTTTGCAGTCTCTATGTGTGGATCTGAAAATGTGCATGTGTCTGAATGTGTGTGACCACGTGTGCCTTCGAGGCTGTGTGGACGTGACTTGGATGTCTATGTTTGTTCTCATCCTGTGTGTGATTCTGTGCTTGTGGGTAGCTGAGTGTATCAACACACAGGCCTGAGAGCGGGTGTCTAAACGAGTAAGCATGTGACTGGATAGTTGTGTCTGTAAGTGTCTAAGACAGCGGCTTCCTGCCCACGAGTTCAAGTGACAGTGTCTGGCAGTGTTTCTGAGGCTCTGCTGTGCCTGCATGTGCCTCGGATGTTTGAGTGATGTGGGGGGCCTCTGTGACTGAAATGTCCCATGAGGTCTACTGCTCCAAGGACGTTGCTTATTTTCCCAGGGTCCCTAGGGCTAGGGTGCCACCTGGAAATCATGGTTCTTTGGGGGGGTACTTAAGGGGGTGTTGCTCTCTGCCTTGTCCCTTGTCAGGCTGGTGTGGCACTAGAGCGGGGGCTGTTTTCCCTTTAAATCGAGGACACTTTGACAGGGGACATTAAGGACCCGGCTGCTCAGGCTGAGCAGATCATAAAACCGGACAGGCAATTTCTGCTCCCGCCAAATAGCCGGGCAAACTCGTTCTGCATCTTTGGTTTTAATGCACTAAACTGGCAGCTAAGCAGGGAGCGAGCAAAGGAGGGGGTGGGGAGCCCCCCACACACACCGGCACACACACACCGGCACTCACACAAGCGCCCCTTCACACCCTGTGCCCCCGTGCCCAGCCCTGACCCCCCCACTGGCAGAATTATCAACTAGAATTTGATTAATATGCAAATCGCAGGCAAACAGCTCCATATAATTCTTTCAGTGGAGAGTAATTAATCACCAGTTAAAGCAAATTAATACATATATCAATTTTGTCAGAAACATGCTTAGTTCAATCGCCCGTAAAATTGAAGTTTGAAGTATTAAGAGGCTCTGCAGAAACGCCAGAACTAAAACTTTCAAATTGATCCTATTTAGTAATCAATCAGGCTCTCCCCTCAGGTTAATCTGCCTAATTTTTCATCTCAAATCATACACTTTACTGACACGCCATCTAGCAAACAGTCGATAAAAAGTTAACAAAAATGATAACGACTCAAGCCAGAGCCATTGTGCAGGGCGGGTGGGCGGCAGACGCCTTTGATTGCATTTCGAGGGTGGTTTGGGATTTGGCGTTTTCCTGGGCCAAGGACTGGGAGCTCCCTCAGACAGAAGCCTCCCTGCCCCATCACCCCTTTTGGTGACTTCAACCCTCACTGTGGCTGGGCTCCCTTTAGCGTGAACTGGTGGCATTTCCTCCAAAGTCACTCAGACAGCCAGTTCCCTCCCCACTCTTGCGGCTGTGAACAGGAGGAAGCCTGTTTGTGAGCATCCAGCAACTGTGGCCTGAGCTCCTCCTCTTGCTGGTGTGTGTAGAAGGCCGGATAGTAGTGATGTAAATCTGTCCAACTTCTGAGGTTTCTCTGTTTAATTTTCCCTGTCTTCCTTTTTTCTTTTCTTTTTCCTTTTTTCTTTGTTGTTGTCGTCTTCTTCTTCTTCTTCTTCTTCTTCTTCTTCTTCTTCTTCTTCTTCTTCTTCCTCTCTCTCTCTCTCTCTCTCTCTCTCTCTCTCTCTCTCTCTCTCTTTTGACAAGGTTTTGCAGTGTAGCTCTAGCTGGCCTGAGACTCACTACTGAACCACAAGCTGGCTTCAAACTTGTGCCCACTCTTCAGCTTCTGCCTCCTCCTGAGTGCTTGAACTGCAGGCACAGACCACCATGCCTCCTGTGCATTTATTTAATGCATATGCTGTCTGAATTTAGACGGATGTGCTGTGTCATATTCAGTGACATTTTGTGTCCAGGAACCCTGTCTCTGTATCACTGGGTGCCTTGCCAATGTTCATTGTTTCTGGGCTGTGTGATTGTGTGCCTGTGTGTGTGGGGTGCTCTGGCTTGGCTGGGGGATGTTTCATCCACTCTACACATACATACCTGTGAGATTTCAGGCAGTTGGGTACATTGGTTTCCTCACAGACATTTAACCTTGAATACTCTCTCAGTCTATGTAAGGGGTTGTTCTTCCCACCGAAGCTCTAAGCTGTACTGGGGAGGGGCATGGAAGAAGGGAGAAAAGCCCCTATTGCTTGGCAGAAGGGACTCTCAGCCATGAAATCTCCCCACTACAAAGCCCTGGACCCACATGGTCCTGGACCACAAAGTCCTGAGACAGGCTCGGGATTGTTGGAGGGGTCAAGGAGCAGACATTGAGTCAGGGATACCTTTATCCCTTATACTCAAAGATGTCACATCTACCCCTAGATGCAGTTACAACCTGTCATGAAGCCCTTTATACACATGGTGACACTGGATCTTCCCCAGGGCCAAAAATTGAGGGCTCCCCCAGAGAAACCTCTCTGCCCTCTCACCGTGCCCTGCTAACACAGCCCTGTTGGTGTGCTCCCTCAGCACACCAGAATATTGGCAGAATTTTCGTCAAAGTGCCTCTGTCTAGGTCCCAGAACATAAACAAGTAAACAATTTTCTTTTCCTGAAGTACCCACCGAACTTACAAACCACTAGAAACACCCAGCTCTCCATTAGGGCAGCCTGCATAAGCAGCTATGTCTACAAAACACAGTCCGGGCCATATGCCAGATGCCAAGATGAGGGCAACTCGGTTACATCCTGTCGTCCTGCTGACGGCTTTGCCTTCTCCACATAGGAGAAACGCATACAGTTGTCTTTTATATTCTTCCTGCTGTGGGTAGAGCTGAGACCCTCTACATGGAGCAAGTGCTCCCTTCCAGTGAATTGGAGGGAACCTGGGCACACTGAAGATATACCCCAGGGGCTTAGGCTCAGCCTAGGAGTCAGTTGAATGGGAGTGTAAATAAGGAAGCCATCCAGGGGTGGCAGAGAATACCTCCTCAACCTTTTCTCAGAGAAGCAGAGCCCACGCTGTGGTGTCCTTCAGTGGCCTCAGCTGCCCTCGGGGTAGACTCATGTCTCTGCAAAGGTTCTCTAGACCACCATCTGCTCACCTCCAGCGAGCTACCTTCTCTTCAGGCTCGATACCCTCCGCCCTCTCCCCTTATCTTGTACATGTACTGTCTTCCTGAGTCATGGTGGCCTAGCAGTTTGGAGCTGGGATCCAAGCAGTGCCTACTCCAGTTTCACACCACTGCTCTTTCTTTTGGCTATCTGCTCACACCCAATCCATACACACCCCAGCGGTGCTCACCCGCAGGTCACCCCCACTCTTTTCCTCTCCTCAGCACAGACTTAGGCACAGAGACACAGTTGCAGACGCTTGTCTACGATGATTGGTTACACAGGCCATGGCAGCACACCCCCCCCCCCCCCCCCCCCCCCCCCCCCCCCGTTACACATGCTCCGTTTCTATCCATCAGATACATGTGTTTGGTCTCTAGTCGCATGCATTCGATGACACACTCAGAAATGTACCCTTGTTGGTCTCCCGTGCAGCTCAACACCCTAGACACACACACACACCAGCACCAAGTATCTTTTAGGACTGGCAAGTTTGGCAAAGAGAAAGAATGGATTGCTAAAACAGCTAAGAGCCTGGATGAGCAAAGATGGGGTCCCAAGAGAAACTGGAGGTGGGAAACTCCACCAGGATTGACCCTCCCACCCCACATAACCCACATAAAACCCAGGAGCCTCTATTTTCTTCCTGAGAGCCTTTCCTTTGGAAGACCCAATCTATTTGGCTACACCTTGGAGGCCAGGCACTTAGGCCAGACCTACCTAGGAATGTTCTAGAAATAAGCCTATTTCCCACACGGTTGCTTACCTGCATCACTTAGCTCAGCAAGCTTTACCACCAGTCCACACCGGCCCGGGGAGCCTATGGGGTTCACTATTGTACACAAGCAGCTAGCCCTACTCACTCTACCCACTCAGGTTCCCTGTCCCCTTCCCTGGTGGCCTTACACCCCTTGATCTCACCTATACCGGCCTCTAACCTGGCTGTTACCCTCACATCTTTGAGGTCCCCTTATGTCCCTCTTCTAAACGTATATGTTTGGAGAGCAAATGTGCTTCTAGCACAAAATGTCTCCAGGGTCCCAGGAAAGAAGGGTTGTTTGTTGGAGGTGGGAAGAAAAGCCCGAGTGTCCCTGGGTTCTGGTGTCTGAGAGCCAGCATGGCTGGATGAGTGGACTTTCCTGGACCCGTTGGCTCAAACGGGTGGGGAGGAGGGGGGTCCCCGCGGCAAGCGGCAGGGGCGGAGAGGAGACGTGCGGCCCCAGCCCGGCCCTTTCAGGGGGGACTCATGCATCAAACTTCAATTTTCCGGACGATTGAATTAGTGATTTTTTTTCTCCTGAACTAAAATACACTTAAGTCTTTGGGATTAATTACCACGTTCTGGTCCCTCAGACTGGAGTATTACTTATCGGAGCTGCGTCTGACACTGGCCCGACACCTCGTAAAATAAGGAACTGCGCCTCCCGGCCTCACCCGGCGCCGACCGTCAGGCCACCGAGCTGGGGAAGGCGGAACCGCAGGCTCAGAGGAGGCGTGCTCCAGCCGCGCAGCTCGACCTGTCCGCGAAGGGAAGGGGCTCCAGTCCACGAAATCGGTCCCAGGACTCAACAAGCCTCACCAAGGTCCGGGACTCAACCAAAAAGGGAGAAACAAAGCCTCTAATTGTCCTTTCTTGGTCAACCAGGAACCGAAAGTGGTTTACACAGGGCTGAGATTCCCAAAGAAAGAAATCTATATTGATCCCAAGCGATCAAGAAACTCTGGGTGAAGGGCCGAGCCTGAACGAACTTCACCCAGACTGGGCGTGGGGCCCACAGCCCTACATAGGGTCCAGGTCACATTCAGACAGGAAGAAACAGATATGCAAACCCACGGCCAGCTCGCACAGAGCCGGGGACTTCCCAGCGTGATAACAGCACACAGCCTCACCGTAGGCAGGGACCCTATGGGAGGCTCTTCGGTGTCACCTGGAGTTCAAGGCCCTCTTACGTCATAGGTCTCAGAGGCAAGACTTGAGCCAAGTTCCATTTGAACGCCTCTGGGTCCCTTGTTGGCTTCAGCCTTCATCAGATAGCTAAGAAGATGCGGGCTAGAGTCCCGGCCTCCCTGGGTTAAAGCCCCTTCCTTGGCCCATACCCACAGTTAAGGTTTTCCCCACTGCCTGGTGCTTAACCTAGCCTGGAGGGTGAGCCTCAACCTGCGGTGCTCGGCAAAGCTGGAGTCAGGCCTGGATAACCTCACCCTGAAGTGCTTCAGAAGCACAGCGGCAGCGGGGCAGAAGCACAGAATTCAGCGGAGCCGAGGTGACCGCCGAGTGACTTCGATATGCTGATCAGAGTTCCCGCACGCCTAGTGCTCACCGGCTGGGGCTCAGCCTAAGGTGTCCCTTCCTTCCACACGGTCACTCTGTCCTTCAACTGGACTTCCCTGCCAGCCCACAGACACAACGACTTGCTTCTGTCTCTCAAGGCCTGAGTCTTAGGCCTCCTCCTCCAAGAAGCCATCTGCACCCAGGAGCCCGAAGTTGCATCTTGGCCTTTTGCAAGCAGCACGTCCCTCAGGGTCGGCGAGGATTTCCTAACGTTCCCCAGTGCTTCCGGGGCCTGCAGATTAGATTAGGAGCGTCTTGAGGGCAGCGACCAGCTCAGCTTCGTCTCAATTTCCCTAGACACCTGCACATAATAAATATTTGCTGAATCGATTCCCCCCTTTTATTTATTAATCCTTCTCCTTCCGTCTTCCCCTCTTTCTTTTCCTCCTTCCTTCCTCCCTCGTTATTTTTTATTTCTTGGTTATATTCAATTGTCATGTTTTTCAGGCTCATTAAATCCATTTAGAGACAAAAGAATAAAAAGGCAGAAGAGAAAAGGGAGGGGGAGGAAGGGAGGGGGAGGGGAGGGGAGGGGAGGAGGCCAGAGAAGCAAACAAATAACCCGCTTTAACTAGACGGGCGGATAAATGGCCCCGTTTCTCCTCAGCCCCGATGCGCCTGCTTAGCTGCGCGCCCCGCGGGCGCCGCAGCTCGGGTGGGCTCAGCCCTGGGGCCGCCGCCCCCAGCCCGATGGGACCCAGCAGGGCCCAGCCCAGGGCCTGGAAGCGCGGAGCGGCCGGAGGTGCCAGGGCCGCTTCATTGGGATTCATGGGCGTGTTGGGCGGGCGGCCCGGGGGCTCCGGGCGCGGGGTGGGGGCCGGGCGGGGGGGTGAAGTGCGCGGCGGGCGCAGATGCCCGGGTGACCGCCGCGCCGCGGTCCCTGCGCCGCCTTTGTGCCGGGGAGGCGCGCGCGGGGACCTAATCCATCAAATTGTCTACAAATTGTGAAGAAAATTCAAAAACCATATGGTCGCCAGCGCTGGCGCGCTCTGGGCTGCGGAGGGCCACGGCCGTGCCCGCACCGGGAGCCGCGGGGGGCTGGGCCCGGCTATTGTCGCCTGTCAGCGGCCGCCCGGGCCCATTCGTCCCGGCCTTCATGGTCCGCGCTCCGAATTACAGACCCATCCATCCTAAGAGAGGGCGATTTATGTCGCCCGGGAGGAACCGGCCGCACGGCCGCACGGCTGCCCGGCTGCTTCTTGCCTTCGTCGATCCCTGTCCTCTCTTCTCCTCGCCTCTTCCTGTTCTCCCCTTTTTTTCCTCCGTCTCCCTGCCCCTGTTTCTCCGCGTCTATAAATGGCTCTCTCTCTACCCTTCCTCTCCAGCCTGTCTCTCATACCCTCGCTCTGTTCTTAGCATCTCTCTGTGCTCCTTTCTCCTGTTTCTGGCTGTCACTTAGCTTCCTTCTTAGACACGCACGTTCCTGACTCAGGCCCCGGGGCCCCATCGCCTGCCCGAGACCAGATGCGCGTTTCTCACATCAATTTTTCGGAGAAAGGGAGCCCATCGGCCTGGAGGCGGGACCCAACTCTGATGACAGCGGCCACTCGCCAGCCCAAAGACAACAAAAGCTCAGAGGAAAGCTCCCACTCAGTTCAGGAAAGTGAAAGCTGCCTCAGCCCCTAGCCCAGCCGCCCAAAGAGTACTCAGAAATCCAGAAAGAAGTCCCGGGACACATAGTTCTGCTGCGAGCTCCTGGCCAGCGTTTGTAAATGTTACCAGAAATGTGCTTACAACTCCCAGACCCTTTGGGTTCGCTTTCCTGAAAGCCCTCGAGTGCAATTTAGCCTGTCCCGGTTGCTGATTCCCAAACCAAGCTGAAGCCCTCAGGGCATGACCAAAACTTGGGAGGCTTCAGCTCCACCCTGATCTTTCACAGAGTGGCACCTGCCAGTGCGTCTGTGTTTAGCAGGTGTCAAAAAAGCACAGGTAGACTGCGGAGCTCAGGGGTGGACGCAAAACCGCAGGACAAGTCTTGCCGTGCCTCGGAGCCTTTCGTGTACAAACGACTTTTCTGTCACTATCGCAAGCCTAGCTTTTTTTTTTTTTTTAACCCGGACCCGACGAAGCAGGCTTCTTAGTCCACTTAGTAGCTGCTGAGTGTTTATGGGCCTGGGCAAAAGGCACTGCCTCCTCCCACTGCTTGCCTGATGTTACTCACCCCTAAGCCTGGCCTGAAACTTCCCCAAATCTCCAAGGCTAGTGGGACCTACAAGGGGCAATAGAGACAATCTTAACCTACAGCTGCTTTGAGTAAATCCGGCCCATTCTCGCAAATGCGGTCGCGGTTCATTCTAGTAAAATGGCAAAGACTTTATTTATCAGAGTAAGAGGCCTTGGGTACAGTCGGAGAAAGAGAGGTCGGGGCGAGAGCTGGGAAGGGCACCCAGAACCCACCCTCACTGGGCCATCCTCAAATGGCCAACTTGAGACGGGAGAGAGATGTTGCTGATAGACAGACCCAGAGCTACAGAGGAGGTGAGGGTTAGCGCTTGGGTTGTCCTTCGTTAGGTCTCTGTCACATGCAAAAAAAATTCTAAAAAGAGTAAAAAATAACTCTAGGGCTTTGGGTTCTGTTTTCGATGATTGGTTGGATGTTTCCTTGCTTTTTCCCTAAGAGCTAGACTCCAGCAATCAGTCCGAGAAAATGCAGGAAGGTTTGGAAAAATTTTAAAAATAGTTAGTGGGCATCGGGAGGCAGACACGCCATCGAAAACAGACTTCTCTCGCTGGGGAAAGAAAAGATCGATTTTTGAAACTCGCAAGTCAAGGCCCGGCTGTTCCCCCCCCACCCCCTTCTCACGCAGGGAAAAAAAAGGCAGAAAGGAAATTAAAAGTCAGCTGTAATAGGCCGAGGGAGGTGAGCGGACCGGTGCATTCGCCACATGCAGACAAAAATTAAAACAGCTTCTTAGACCGCAGGAGTTAGTGTTCGCCGCTCTCGAGTCCGCCTCACCGTCAGCCAACCCGGCAGCACCGGGGCTTTGAAAACACTGAAATCTCTGAGATTAAAAAAAAAAAATCATAACAAAAGAAAGAAAAAAGATCAGGCTATGGTGGGAGGAACCCACTCTATAGGCTTAAATATTTATACAGAAGCCATACAGAATTGCACGGCGAGGGCTTCCGGGGCGGCGGAGGCCGCGTGTGGCGGGGCCGGCCCGGATTTATTGCTTCGAGAGGGGGAAGAGGCGGCTGTCAGGGGCCAAGTCCGGCCCCGGGACAAGGGTGGCGGCGGGAGGTGCAGAGGAGGTCCCAGCTCCCCTTAGCGGTCCGGTCCGGGAGGCGGCGGGCATGCGGGCACCGGGGGGGGCCCGGGCGGCAGGAGGTCCAGGGCGCAGCTCAATCATCCACATCGATCTCTTCATCTTCCTCATCCTCTGAGCAGTCCTGGCTGCTGGCCCGCTGGTCCGTGAGCGGAGAGGCGGGCGAGAGCTGCAAGGGCCCAGCGCCCGGGGCCTGCGGGGCGCCTGGGGGGAGCGCGGGAGAACCCGGCCTAGACTTGGCCCTGCCGCAGCCACCGCCACCGCCGCCCGATGCCTCCGAGTTCTGCTCCAGTTCGGCCAGTGCCACGATGTCCATCTGCCCGCTGGGGCCCAGTTTCTTGGCCGACTCCACGTCGGCCTTCATCTCCTCCAGATCCCGCTTGAGCTTGGCGCGCCGATTCTGGAACCAGGTGATGACCTGTGCGTTGGTGAGGCCCAGCTGCTGCGCAATTTGGTCGCGATCTGCCGGGGACAGGTACTTCTGGTATAGAAAACGTTTCTCCAACTCGTATATCTGATGGTTGGTGAAGGCCGTGCGTGATTTTCGCCGTTTCTTGGGCGTCTGCCTCTGCCCAAAGATGGTCATCCCATCGCGGCCTGGAAAGAAATGACAGTGTATGCTCGCGACCAGAGAGTCAAGACCCCACCCAGACTCTCTCCCATAACTCTCCACCCGACCCAGGCCCGGTCCACTGTTGTTTCTTCTCCAATTCGATTCCATTCTCTAAACGTGAGCAAATTGGGCCATGGGACACCTCCTGTCTCTGGTCTCCTAAAAGTCCCTAGGAAAAAAATTGTTTTGGTCTCTGCTCCCTAGCAGTTTGTCTGAAAGATCTAAAGTCTCACAGAGTACAGGGAAACCATACAGAGACTCCCCAAATGTGTTGTGAACACCGATTCTCCACCCCTTTCCAATGGCCGGACTCCACCCTACCCAGGAGTTGTCAGGAAAAAAAAATTCACCCTCTTCCCAGTCCAGGAGTAAGTCTAGGAGAGTCTAAACGGACGGGAAGCCTAGGTAGCCGGCCAGCCTGGGTTCCCGCACCTCTTTCAGATCACCCCAGAGGTCCCTAGGAAATAGGCTTCTGCGCCCCTGTCTCCAGTCTCAGCTGCAGAAGGCAGGACTGGAGGGGCCTGACAGCCGGCGTGGGCAGAGGCAGGGGGTCCGAAGTGCAGGACACTGCGTGTGGGTGACCGGGCACAGGGGAATCTGGGCTCGTGCCTACCTTCGGCTGCCTGCAGGACGCTGACCTCCAGCCCCTTAAAGGTCTTGCTGGCGAGCTCCTCCAAGGCGCACAGCGGCGAGGTCTGCGAGAGCAGAGCGCGGCCCGCCAGGGGCAAGCCGCCCGGCGCGTGCTTGTCCGCGGCCGCCAGCAGGTGCGCCGCCCCACACAGCGAGTAACTTCTCCGCACGGACGGCTTGTTGAGGATGTCCTCGATGCTGAACGGCGTCAGCGGCTTGTTGGAGTTGGCGGGAGGCGGCAGGTGGTCCAGAGGGCTGCGCCGCCGCTCCTCCCCCGGCGCCGCCTTGCCGTCCTCCTTGGAAGTCATCTCGGCCTCGCTTGGGGGCCCGGCCGGGGCGGCTCGGGCCGGGGGGACCCAGCCCGCGGGCAGCTCGGGCGCCGGACGGTGCGAGAGGAAGGCGAGAGGCGGGCAGGAGGCCGCGCCGGGCAGGGCGCGGACGGGCAACGGGCCGATTAGCGCGGCGACCCGGGCGATCGGAGCAGCGCGGGGCCCCGGGAGGAGAGAGCTGCTGACGCGGGCGCCGCCACCGCCACCGCCGCCGCCACGGCCGGGGTTTCCAGCAAGCCCGGGCCGGAGCCGGGAAGCGCCGCGCCGGGCTCCAGTTTCGCCAGCCCCGGTGCTATTTAAAGGTGTCAGGTGGCTCCGCCGCGGCGGCTCCTGGCCCGGGGTCCTGGCGGCGGCAGTTGGAAGAGCCGAGGCGAGGGCGCCGATCCCGGACTGCGAGGGGAGGCGGAGAAACGGGGCAATTGACTATTGCTAACAAGTTAGCCTTGATCGAGGAGTAATCAATTATCCGCAGCTGCACTTCTCTTTCTTCGCTCTCCCTTCTTTCTCCTCTCCCTTCTTTCTCTCTGGTCCCTCTCTCCCCCGTCCTCTCTCTCTCCCTCCCTCCCTCTCTTCACTCCACTCTGCTCCCCCCGTCCCTCTCCTTCTCTACCTCTCCCTCGTCCTCTCTTTCACTCTCTGTCTGTCCAATGCAGGCGGCTCTAAGTTGGGAAGCTCATTAATTAGCGGGCCGGGGGTAGGAGGAGCCGGCTGGAATTAGCCTGCCTAATGCGCCTGTCAGTCCCGGCTCTACGCTGTGCTCGGCCCGAGATGTTTGTAAATTACATTAGAGGTGCCTTTATTGCTCCTGAACCTGGGGTGACTAAAAAGCCACCGCCCTCCCCCACCCCAAACTGAGAGCAGTGCACTGGGCACACCCGTCTCCCGCCGGCCTGGTGGAGATGGTAGCGCCAGCCCGGAGGTCTCAGGCTCTCTACAAGCCGCGGATGGGAAGCTAGAGAAGGGTACCAGGAACCTCAGCCGCGGAGTAACGCGGTCACCGCGCGGGCCAGGTAAGAACTGGAGCCCAGGCGGGCCCCGCTGCTGCCCAGGGTGGACTTTGATGATCCCAAATCAAGAGCCCAGAGTCCCCTATTCTTACACTCTCTTGCCCCCCACCCCCAACCCCAGCCATGGGCCGTGAGCCCGGGAAGAGGAGAAGCTGAAGACTCCCCGGGCTGGCCCCTAGGAGGTCAGAGCGGGCTTCACAGCCTTGGGTGGGCGACACGGGACAGAGGTGGGGATCCTAAGGGTTGGGGGAGGGGAACAATTGGAGAGCACAGTCTTCCCCACCCGGAGAGGCGGAGGGAGGAGTTGGCTGTTCTACACGCCTCTCCCCTGATCTGAGCCTGAGGCGGGCGCCCTACCTCCTTCTGCAATCTTGCACACTCTTTCCTCCCGCCGTGGCTCTCGGGGCAAGCTAGGGCCACCGCACGTCTGATGACGGGCGTCTGACGGAAACTCAGCCGGGTGTCGGGGTTACCCCGGCGGATTCCGGGCTTCCCTGCTGCTCTCTGCCCGGGCCAGGGCCGGGGCCCCGCTGCCCGCCCCGCCCAGCCGGGCACAGGGCTTGAGTGTACAGCACAGCCCGACTCCAGCTGTTCCGGATGCGGGGTGGGGGCCGGGAAGGGGCCGGGCCAGGGCTGGGGCTGTGCTCTCGGAAACTCGCTGCAAGGCCGGAGAACATGGTTGTGGATCCCAGGGCCTGGAATCTCTGAATATTAGGCGAGCTTTTTGTGTGCATCGTTATTTGTTTTGTTTTGTTTTTCTAACGTGTGCATTTGTGTGTGGTTCACCGTGTGGCTTTCTTTAAACGTTTATAGATGTTTGAACCTCAGCTATTCCTTTCTTTTCCCTTGAGACGCGACAGTGGGGCTGTACTCTGAGGACCCCTCTTCTCTCTTGCTGGTTTTTGTTGGGCCCTGATTTTCCACTTCTTCTCTTGGAAGAAAGAGGGAAGTAAGAGGGAATGGGAAGCGGAAGGAAGAACACGTCTCCCTTCACTCGCTGCACACGCCAGACCCGCTTTGTTTGTAAACTCCTGAATGGTCTGCGTGGTCGAAAAGCTTGGACCAGAGAAAGGTTTCAAAAGCAGCTTGAGAATTTGTGGACCAGGGCAGGGAGTGGGACCGAAGGAATGGGATCCTCCCTATAGGAAGTTGGGAGGGAGAGAGAGAAAAAAACTTAGCTGGGCTGGGGGACAGGAACAGGCTTCCTCGGTGCAGAGTCCTTATCTCATTTAACTATTTGGAATCATGGCTTTGTAGCTCTCTGGAGTAGAGAAAGAGATTCGTACCTGGAGGCCCCAGTGCGATAGGGACTGACCTGCTTGGGAACGTTAGAAATCAGCTTTCTACTTCCTTCCCAGACTTCACCCTGCATTTTCAGGAGGTGGGGAGAAGGTAGGGGTTGCTCTGAGGCAGAACTGGTGGTAATGGAGGAGGTCCTAGTTCCCTGTCTCTCGTCCCTCTTCCATCCATGATGCCCTGGAAGCCCTGAGGAGGTGCTAAGCCTAGTAACTGGAAGATCTAGGGACTGGTGGAGAGAAACGGGAGGGAGAAAGGGCCAGAGGAGCCTTGAAGGAGGGCACAGGGTACTGCTCTCTCCCTACTTCCCGCCCTCAGGATCCTGCCCCTTCCTGTTTTAACACCAAGCCATTGATGAAGACTAAACCTTAAAGTTAAGTCCAGCGTTATGGCTCATCTCCCAGTTTCTGAAGACCAGGCAAGTTGGATTGAGGATTTCTGAGAAACTGCCAAGAGGGGTGGAATGTGAGCTGGGGAGCAGAAAGACCCACCTCTCTGGGATCTTTGTTCATATCTTGTCAATTTCATCGATGTCCTGCAGTCATTTGCTGTTTTACCTCCATGCACCTCCCCTTCCTGCCTTGCCCTATCCTGTGGATTTGCTTCTTTGGCCTAATTGGTTAGCCTCTCAGCCAGACATACTAGGAGCTCAGCATGTCTGAGGGTGCAGGGAACTGTGGTACCACCTGGCATTTTGGTGTTTCCATTCATTTTGCCCAGATTAGTTGTCCAGGCCACCTTGAAACTCGTTTACTTGTCCCAGTCATCTTTTTCTCAACCTGAAGGCCTACCCGATCTCCAACTTCCCAGCCCCCAAGAAAAAAAGCATGTGGTAAGCCAGGGTCTTCTAGACTCTTGGGAACCCAAATCCACTGGTCTTTGCTATCCCTGAGCAATGGGGTATATTCTGAATTGGTGATAGGACTCCCCCTCCTCTTTCCTCTCCCTCCTGCCAGAGCTTGAGAGCCTTGAGTTCAAGAGCCTTAGTCAGGAGACGCCAAGCAACCTAGATCTACCCAATCCTAGGAGACACCCATTGTCTTACCCATCAAAAATGTCAGATGAGTTTTCATACAGCAAATAAGGTCAAACCGATTGTACACGGTGGAGGGGAATGGCCCTGGGCCAAACTGTGCTCTCTCAGAGGAGTTGAGAGATCACAAGAATCAAAAAGAAGAGGAAGCTTCTGAATCAAAAGTTCAGCAGGAGGAAGTGATTGGAAGAAACCCAGCCATCAAAGTTCAGACTGTATTTTCCTATCCACTAGCCCTCCTGAGACCCCACATGGGGGTGGGAGAGTGGTGACAGAGACACTCACACACCTAGCCAGCTGGCACAGGGACTTTTCATCTGGAGCTGGAGGTAACTAGACCCTGGAATCTCCTCCACCTCCCTAGAGGAACACCCACTCCTGCAGAGGCTCCTGTGTCCGTGAGGGCACTGAATTATTGTTCACTACAAGGCTAGAGTCCAGCCTTATTCCATCTCTGATGGAAGGAATTATTCTGACAAAATAACTGTGCATTTTCAAATTTAGGGAATATCCCAAAGAGGGGGAAATATACATCCCGTGAATTGTCATGGAATTGTGTTCTAAGGGGGACCCTGCAGACCCAAATGAAACAAGGTGTTTCTTAGCAACGGATAATATTTCACTTCACCTATCCCCAGGCTCCATCAGATTCAACCCAAGTTGCTTGGGTAGCCCCACTCATTTCTACCACTCACTCTCAAGTTCCTTCTGAAGAGAGCTGTCTGGGTCTGGCATCACTCTATATAAGTAATGACCACTAGTTCTGATGGCTTTTGTCCCATAGGGACTACTACTCAGTCCTTGAACTTTCAGAGAGTCCTTCTGCCATGGAAAAGTCTCCCACAGTCCCATCAACCTGGCTGAGCTAGGATTAGTCATTTTGGGTTTTATATTCTGTCCTGGGCCATGTCTATAACAGGAACAATAGCCGTGGCTAAAAATAAAATATCATAAACCATTTCTTTGCCTGGTTGCCAGATAAGCTATATTCATTTGTTACTTTACAACTTTTTGAGGTAGTCATGACTAATAGTCCTCATTTTACAATAAGAAAATGGGGAGTAGAGACGGCCAGGAGCCTGTCTAAGGTCATGCGGCTTGCTGGGAATTCACTGGGACTGGAATACTATTGTTCCCCTGACCTGGTTCTGTGTTCTTTTTCTCTGACCTCTGAGCCTCTTAACCAGAGGTATCTCCAAGCTTGGTGAGCAGGTTTCAGGAGTTCTGAAGACTCCAGACACTTTGTGTAAACTTCATCTGCAAGCCTGAGTGGACATATTTTTTCTGTGGCTAATATTATATAACACAGTGGATTCTCAAAAGGGTTGGAGATCCAGAAAAGGCAAAGGGCAGAAGGAGGCCAGTGGGGGAAGGGAGGCAGGCCAATGGGGAACAGGAGGAGAGCTGCCTCCTCCTCCTGGGCCTAGGAAGCAAGAAGCCAGCTGCTCCAAAAATCAGGCTGGGCTCCAAGCCTACTTCTGAACCTGCCCTGCTCTCCCTTTGCCAGGCACAGCTCCCCTGACCTCTGCCTGTGATGGTGGGGGCAGGGTTTGCTCCTGGGCTATTCTTTGGGGAGCACACACAACTGCTCCAGCTCCCTCCCTTCTTGGGTGGAATGAATTCCTTTAGATCACGGTGTCAAGGCACTTCCTTCTCATGGATGGAGGAACTAAATGTTTTTTGGAAGACATGAAGGAAGCACTGACACACAGACACTAAATGACAGAGACAGACTGGGTTGCAAACGTCCCCCTGGGATGCTTGAGGTCTGTGTGGTATTCACAACAAACCTCTCTTTTTGTTCTAGGCTCCCCTCATCCAGGGTCAGAATGGCCTCTGCCCCTCTCTCCTGGCAACTCTTTCCCTATGCCAGTGCCCAACTCATCACCTTGGGGAAATCCTCCGGGCCTATCCAGCTCCTCAGCAGACCCCCTGAGAGTCACTGTCACATTGCCAGACATGTGATGGTTTGTCTGTCAACCCTTCTGCTTCTCTCTCCATCTGGTTGTGAACTTGAGGAGGACAGGACAGCCATTTCTCTGTGTGCCCCCGTGCCAGCCAGGCCATGTACCAAGAGCTCCCCAGGTATTTGTTGAATAAATAAACTAAATAGATAAGAGACAAAGAGAGCCAGGCAGAGAACTGACTTAGTCTTTGCCCCTGAGAGAGGACAGAGGGTGCAGGAGAGGGTATTTACATTGTTTTGGTCAGCTGCAGCAGAGCAGAGCGGCGAGGTACCCTGCTGCTCACACCTCCAACACTTGCAGAAGAGTGCAGAGACTTAGTTCTTTAACGCTTTTTGCGTGGGAGGAGGAAGGGTGCTGTTGGGAGAAGCTAGGATCTGGATCCAGCTGTGGCCTGACTAATAACTGGACTTCGTTTCATTTTGTTTTGTTTTAAACAGGATTGATTCCCTGCCATGTGATGGGTTCAGAAATGGAGAGGAAGAAAGGACAGAAGATTGGGCTGGAGTGAGGAGCAAAAGGAAGGGCAGAAAATGCACCCACTGTATCCCAATAGCCCGGGGGTCTGTGAAGGTGAAGAACCCCGTGTGTCTGGGCGGGGTTCACTAGTTCTGTTCTAAGCAGAAGCTGGCATTAGTATTGCACTTTGAAAAACTGGAAGCATTTGGGCAGGTGGTTAAGGGATAATCGTTTGGAAGCAAGGGAAATCGACTCGTTAGAGGTGTCCGTCCAGGGGACAGAACCTCCTTCTGTAGCCTAGGCAGTGAATTACTAGCCTCGGAATGAAACCCCAGCACCTGGTGTACCCCGGAAGGTTATTGGAATGCTGTTTAGCCCTTGAATGGAGGGGCTGAGGAACAGCATTCTGCACTTGTGGGTGGGCCAGCAATGCAGGCTCCCTGCTCCCTTCCAGCTTTTTTACTAACTGCGGAGGTGGGGGAGGGTGGGGAGTCGCGGTAATCCTGTTAATGGTAGCTATAGTCTCTACTCCACCGAGGTTTCTCTGCCCTGGGGAGGGCGCTGGGCAAAGGAGACATCGAAGTCTGGGCTATTATGCTTGGTGGAAAGGATGGGGCAAGGAAGCGGGAGAGGAGGCCAGGGTACTATGAGCCGTGTTGGCGGCTAGGCGGGTGCGGGGGGGTTGGGGGTGGGAAGAAAGGCCTGAGTCAGGCTTCTCATAATAAACGACACGTGAATAATTCAGCAGCCTGGGGGATCATTGCATTAGCGCCAGGGCCACCTCATACCGTACTCACGAGTGTGCCGAGCAGCGAGCAGAGCAGCGGGCTCACCAAAAAGCAGCAGGCTCACCTACCAGCAAAAGTAAGAGACTTGAGTAGAAGACTCCCTTGACCCCAGGCGTCCTGAATTATGTCCAGGCCAAATCCTACTAGCAACCTTGTCCTGGATCCCCTTGGACTCTTCTAGTCAATGGCCGCCTTCTGGACAGTGCTGCTCTATCTAAGGCTCTAGAGTGCTCCCAGACCCTAGGCAAGAGAAAACAGGCCCAGCTGGGGCCAGGGTAGGAAAAGAGGATGCAGGCATCTGCCTTGAGAAAGCCCGGCAGCTGAAGGGCCCTGATGGAATGCAGATGCGACTCTAAGCAAAGCGGAGGACAGAAGTTCCTCCAGAGCTTGGAGCAACGGAGCCCTCCGTGGGCTCAAGTCCCTAGGTATCCTCACCCATGGCACCCTCAGGTCCAATTTCCACGATGTCAGACTTTTTTCCAAACCTAGCACATCCTGTCCCTGGAAGGAAGCACTAGGCTATTCCTACTGGAAGCCTGGTTTCGTTCTCCAGAATCTGTTCCCGCTAGCCTTGCCGGCTTTCTTCACACCCTGGGTTTCTGACCTAGAAGGCTGCAACCACCGACTCCCACATCTCCCCACACCTTTAACTCCTTCAGAAATCCACGGATTTCTTCACTTTCTGCTCTCACTTTGTATTTCGTTCACTTTGGTGAGATCAACCCCTCCGGTTGGTTCTTCGGCTGCCTGCTCCTTTCTCCTTCCCTCTTCCTCTTAGTGAATCTTGAGCCAGGACCCTCACTCTGGCTCCAGAAGTATCTTCAAAGTGGCAGAGCCAGATCCAGGTCAGGAGGCAGCTCACTCAGTCCCTGGGCTGCTGCCACACCTCCCCCACTCCCACCCCTGATACACCACCCTCAGCAGCCCTTTCCTATTGATTTGAATTTTTCTGAAGCACTTGATCCTCAGGCCTGGCTCCTGGGAAAGCCTAGACTTACTGTGCAGCTCCCGCAGAGGGGTTCTTTCTAAACCAAACACGTAACTGCTTTCCAGAGGCAGCAGGGAAGCCCAGGAATCCTCATAGACACATAGCTGCAGGTGAATCTTAACTAGTGTGGTCTTAGGTAGGTCTTACTCTCTGAGCCTTGCTATCCACCATTGTGCGGAAGGTTTAGGAAGGGCGTTGGGAGACTAAACATTTTCTTTTGTTTAGGGAAGTGGGTTGCCTAAACAGGAAGCAAGGTTGGAGAGACGGCCATTTATTTTAACGAGTATTCTGGAAACAATTGGCAGTTGTTTTTCGTGTTTGGTTTGTACAATAGATTGGGGTGCCAGACAGGTGAATCCTCTCTAGTCCTTGACACATCTCCGTTTGCTGAAAAGAACTCTGAGATTCAGCCCTGGTCTCCCTCACAAGCATTATTTGAATCCAGAGGCCGATCTGAGCATCTCTTGCATCTCTTGCGTTTAAGCTGTGTTTTATCTCCTTGGCTGAGAAACGGAGGCCTGGCAGACTGAACGGAAGAGCATTGTTTGTTTCTGACTAAGAAAGTTTTGAAAGCGTCAGCTTATTTTCTTTCTGTTTGTTTTTGTTATTGTTTTGTTACGTTTTGCTTGGGTTGTTTTTTGTTTTGTTTTTGTTTGTTTGTTTGTTTGTTTGTTTGTTTGTTTTGAGACAGGGTTTCTCTCTGTGTAGCTCTCCCTGGATGTCCTGGAATTCACTTTGTAGACCAGACTGACCTAAGCTCACAGAGACCCACTTGCCTTTGCCTCTTGTGATGGAATTAAAGGTGCACACCGCCATGCTCGGCTCAAAACCTCATTTTTAAGTAAACGATTTTGGTGGCATCCAAGGAAGGATGGAAGTAAAACTCACAGAAGGACTTTCAGGGACTTTCAGCAAGTTATAGGAGAAACCCACAGGGGTTGGGAATGGGGTGGGGAAGCAGTGTCTCCCCAGCCAAGAAAGAAACCATCATCATCACCTGTCTGTTTTCCTGGGGGGGCTATATCCTTGCAGACCAATAGGAAGCAGGAATTCAGAGGACTCCTCGACTCTCTTCCTCTCCAGGAGGGCTTCTCAGAGATCAAGTGAATCCCGAAACTCCAGGGGCAGGCTTGGCTGTAAGGAGGCAGAATGGAAACTGGAGCCTAAGACCCTCTGGGCAGGCAGCATGGGCTTGAGCGCCGCTCTCCGGGACGAGGTCGTGGCCCTGTGGTAGCTGGTATAGACCAAGCGTCCTGCGCCACAAGTCCCATTACATTGTATTTATGTTTCGCTTTATTGTTTTTTTCCCCTCTCTTATTATGGTCTCACTCTGGGGGAGGCAAAGGATATAATATATTCATCTTTATTATACCAAATCTGTGTGAAGCATTTAATAAAACGCTGTTTCCCCACAGCCAGGGACATTAGTATGAGCCATTCTTAAGTTAATGCTCCTGGGCAAAGAGTGCCTGCGTCACAGCGCCTGCTGCTGGCGGATGGGGAGAAGCGCATGCTACTCTGCGTTCTGAGTGTCTTAACTATGGCCTGTCGACTCCCGAGGCTCCCGCACCTCAGGAGGGTCTCAGAAGAGTACAAAAGCCCGCTATGTTCCTAACCCTAGGTTAGAGCGAACGAAAAAGATATGATTTCATCACTGACCCTGTTGTAGGGTTTTGGCGAGACTAAGGACGCTCAGGGTTTAAGATCGTGGGGGAGGGGAGCTATGAAGGCCAGAGAGGAAGAAATGAGAGTGGTTTCAAATAGTTTGGACAAGGTTGGGCCATAAGGGAGCAGAGAGGGCAGCTCTAGGTTGAAGGGAGTCCGGGAGCTCCTCAGACTCCTGGATCTCACCTCCAGGAGGCAAGAAAAGACTCCATCTGTCATAATTAACTCTTGAGTTCTCTCTCTCTCTCTCTCTCTCTCTCTCTCTCTCTCTCTCTCTCTCTCTCT
>JANHMN010000003.1:171005647-171020255 GCA_030674055.1 Rhabdomys pumilio
ACACACACACACACACACACACACACACACACACACACACACACACAGAGGAGATACTCAAAGAGAAACCATCAGCTGACAGTTCATATCCAGGCCTGCTATTCCCCACCCTCCAGAGCCCACTTCCTGGTTACTTCTATGATTCTATGATACAGATCTGATCTGCCTTAGGCATCTTGAAGCAAAACACCAGAGACAGCAGGTGGCTGGGCAAGACACCCAGAGACTTTGAGCAGAAGGAGCTTGAAGAAGCCCCATGATCCCCCATGAGAGCTACTATCCCTCAGTTCTCAGTCTTCCTTTGCTCTCAGCATCCTCTCTGTGTGGTAGAAACTTAGTGGCTCACCCACTTGGTGAGGGCTTCCTGAGTAAGCTCCTTTGGAGGATGGAGGTTTTTGAGGAACCTGACCCCTCCCCAGTTGGCTGGACAAAGGACTCAGGGAGTGACTTGGACTTTGTGTTAGGCTAAGGCAAGGAAGGTACTGTGGCCTCAAGTTTAAGGAGACATGATCTCCGCACTGTGTAGAGTCTTTAAGTGTGTATCTTAAGCTATCTCTCCCCTCCAGGCCCACCCCAGCTCCACTGGGTGGTCCCAGGAGGTGAAGACATGACCTGTGACCTGCTGAGAGGGGCTAGGGAGGCTGCACTCAGCTCACCCTTGTGAGTATCTTTTCAAAGGATAGAAGTGTAAGCTATGGAAAGAGAGGCCTTATGTGGGAGTGAGAAAGCAGAGCAGACAAGAATAAACTTGGGTTCCTACTATCACCACCATCACCATCATCACCACCACCACCACCACCACCACCACCACCATCATCACCATCACCACCTTCATCACCACCACCACCATCATCACCATCACCACACCACCACTACCACCACCACCACCACCACCATCACCATCACCACCTTCATCACCACCACCACCATCATCACCATCACCACACCACCACTACCACCACCACACTCTACCATCTCCGTTAACACCACCACCATCACTACCACCATCACCACCATCATCACCATCACCACCACCACCACACCACCACCACCATCACCATCACCACCATCACCATCCCTATCGTCACTACCACCACCACCACACCACCACCACTACCACCAATCTTTCCCATTCTGCCACCACTTATCCTGTGTGGAGTAAGAGCTGTGCCCACACTGTCCCATGTAAAGCACAACTGTTTTAGCTATGTGCTCCTTCCAGTGCTCATAGTTATTGTGGCAAGTGAGGGGCACATTGGCTCATTGTGTGGCTTGCTGCTGCATTGTGGCTGCTATACGAGGACTTGTCTCAGTGCGTCTGTATGAGTGGTTAGCTTTTCTTGTCTCATCCAGTGTGTGTGTGTGTGTGTGTGTGTGTGTGTGTGTGTATCTGTGTGTATGTCTGTTTGTGTGTGTGTATGTCTGTATGTGTGTATCTGTGTGTATGTCTGTATGTGTGTGTATGTGTGTGTGTGTGTCTGTGTGTATGTTTGTATGTGTGTCTATGTATGTGTGTGTGTATGTCTCTGTGTGTATGTCTGTGTATATCTGTGTGTATGTCTGTATGTGTGTCTATGTGTGTGTCTGTGTGTGTATGTCTCTGTGTACATCTGTGTATGTGTCTCTGTGTGCCTCTGTGTGTATGTCTGTGTGTATTTCTGTATGTGTGTCTGTGTGTGTATGTCTGTATGTGTGTCTGAGTGTATGTCTGTGTGTGTGTGTGTATGTGTATCTGTGTGTCTTTGTATGTGTGTCTGTGTCTGTGTATGTATGTTTCTTTCTGTATGTGTGTCTGTGTATGTCTGTGTGTGTATGTCTGTGTGTATATCTGTGTGTCTGTGTGTGTCTGTGTATATGTGTGTGTCTGTGTATATGTGTGTATCTGTGTGTATGTGTGTATATGTGTGTGTATCTGTATCTGTGTATGTGTCTGTGTGTGTATAAGTGTATGTGTGGAAGAGAGGGGGGGAACATGAATACACCTAAAAGCTATCTGTTACCTGGCTATAGTGGCTCACAACATTAATTCCAGCACTTTGGAGGCAGAGGCAGGCAGATCTCTGAGTTTGAGGCCAGCCTGGTCTACAGAGTGAGTTCCAGGACAGCCTGGACTACACAGAAAAACCCTGTCTCAAATAAACAAAAACACAATTAATTAGTAAGTCAGTTGTTTTGTAGACTGTCACTGGCAGAGCCACTAAGGTGACTCCTGAGGAGCCAATACTACCTCTCCAGGTACTGCTTTCTCCTTTTCCACAGCTGAGCTGAGTACAGCCAGTGCTTGAGGCCTCCGTCTACATTCTGTGTCAAGCTGTATGCTAGCTCGTGAGTAAAACAAGAGCCAGCCAAGCCAGTTGGGATTCTACCTGGGAAGAATAACCCAAGGACATGAACTATTCAAAGCTCTCAAGAAGCCATGCAGGTGGAAAGGGGATTTCTGGGGGATCAGAGTCTGGAAGGACCCCAGAGCTAAGAAATCTGCATGGCAGATCTGGGTCTAAGTTTTTTCTGGAGAGTGGCTAGAATGGAGTGGTTGTGGGGGGAGGGGAGACCAGAAACTCAGAGTTGGAGTCAGGGGCAGTAAGGACCAATGGTCAGGTTCAGGAATGTCCATAATAGTTTTGGGATTGGCAGGCTGGCCTACCTAAAATGACATAGGATAAATGGGAAAGACATTTGTGGAATATCTTGACCGTCCAGGCCCAAAGCTAGAGACCAGAAAATCAAGTTCAGAAATTAGAGTAAGTGGAGTCTGGAAATCATAACTCCAGATCAATATTCAACAACTAATTTTGTCCAAAGTTGTTGCCTCAGAAGATGTAAGAGGTGGGGTTTTTTGTTGTTGTTTGTTTGTTTTGGTTTGTGTTTAGATGGGTCTTCTGTAGCCCAAGCTGTTCTCCAACTAGCTATTTAGTAGAGGATAACCTTGGGCTCCCAATCCCCCTGTTTCAGACTCCTCAGTGTTGGGATTACAGGTGAGTCCTACTATGCTCAGTTTTATGTGGCCCTGGGGATTAAGCCTAGAGCCTTGTGCACCCAGGCAATAGTTCAGCCAACTGGGCTTCATTGCCGGGCTCAAAGTGTATTCCTCTTCTCCATGGGGCTTCGTGAGGTCAGACTATAATTCTCGCTCATAGGAGACTGAAGTGACAGGATCAGTTCAAAGCTATCCTCTGGTGCCTAGGGAGGGAGACCTTGTGCTACGGAAGATCTCATCTCAGAAGAAAATCAAATCAAACAAAACTGGAACTCTTCGAATTGGTTGAGACAGAAAATCAGAACCCAAGACCAAAATTCAACACCTAGTGTTATCCAAAGCTGTTGCCTTAGATGGTGTAGGAGGTTAGCCTGAAGCCTGATACCAGGACAAGAATGACGTAGCTGTCTGGGGTGCCCCAGATTAGAGTTTGAAGTCTGGCACTTTCTGCCTCCTTCTAGGCATCCTGGGATGGGGCGGGAGTCCTTGGGCTCTGTAGCCGAGGTCTTACCTTTACCCTCTGACACAGGTGGACTCTTAGTGTCTAGTGGGCCCAGCTGGGCCATGCTGCTAGAGGGTGGAGCTGCGGTGCCTATGGTGGTGCCAGCAGAGCCAGTGTGTAGGCGTTGCTGTACCGGCCTGTAGCGGAGCGCAAGCCTGCCAAAGAGCCAGAGCGCTGTGCCGCGTGGAGGGTGTCAGGGGTGGTATTGTAGGCACACAAATGCTCAACTTTATGTACTTTTAACTAGAGGTGTAACAGATGGCCCCGTTTCTGTCCAAGCCAGGGAGACTGGTGCCCATTCCGGCTGTAGCCAATCAATCGCTCCACTCTGGGGGGAGCTACAAGCTGGGCTGGGAGGCCTGGAGCCAGCAGCCACACAAGGCTGTCTGCTCAGGCTGCCTCCGCCAGCCGCTCATCCACAGGCCCGGAGGTAGGAGGGCAGGCAAGTGGCATCCCTGCCTGGAGCCTGGACAAGGCCTGTCAGGGAGGGAGAGACTGAACCTATATACCAGGTTTCAAATGGCCAACGGAGACAGTCAAGTCCCCAACTGACCTCACTTGGTCCTTGCTCTCATATGGTTCTTCCTCAGCATCTAACCCCACAAATATCTAACTTCGAGACAGTCCAGAACCACAAATGTGCCATGCCCTGCATTGTGAACGCTATGCATTATTAGAGACTGGAGCAGACAATTTCACCATTGGGAAGAAGAATCATGGGGCTGCATAGGGCATTTAGAAATACCCAAGACATCGAAAGAAAGAGGAAGCCGGACGGTGGTGGCGCACGCCTTTAATCCCAGCACTTGGGAGGCAGAGGCAGGTGAATTTCTGACTTCGAGGCCAGCCTGGTCTACTGAGTGAGTTCCAGGACAGCCAGGACTACACAGAGAAACCCTGTCTCGAAAAACCAAAAAAAAAAAAAAAAAAGAGGAAATAGGCCCGAATGGCCGCAGAGTAGAGAGAAACTCAGTAATATATTGCTTTATTTTATTTAATGTTATTTACATATTTATATTTTTAATATATGTTATTAGTTTTTTGAGCCTTTCATACTGGCCTTTGTCTTGTTTTGTAGAGGCAAGGTCTCATGTAGCCCAGGCTGGACCCCAACTCATTATGTAGCTGAGAGTGACCTTAAACTCCTGATCCTCCTGCCTTTACCTCCCCAGTACAGGGATTACGTGTCCCTGCCATAATGCCTGGCTGAAGTAGTTGATTCTCCTATTAATATAGTCAACCATCAAATAGGGAGTAGAACTTCTTATGAGCCAATTCCTTTCTTAAACATAAATAACACATAATTTCTGTTCTTGAGACCTTGCAGACAGGGGAGGCAGACAAATGCACAGGTTAATTGGAGCATGAGATAGGATTCATAAGTCTGTAAAAGGACTGCAGACGTTCAGAGCGGGGACGTTTCATCCTGCCTGTGTGATCCAGCAATGTCTTGCTCTAAGCTTGTGCAGGTAGGGGCTTCCATGGAGAAGGACACCCGACAGGGAAGGGACAGATGTATAAAGTCAAAATGAGAAACTGCATGCTTGGGCAGTGTGGCACACACCTTTAATCCCAGCACTCAGGAGGCAGACACAGGCCAGTCTCTCTGAGTTTGAAGCCAGCCTGGTCTACAGAGAGAGTTCTAGGATAGCCAGGGCTACACAGAAAAATCCTGTCTTGAACACTCTCACCGGCCTGACCCCCCTCAAATAAACTTCATGGCAATGGTCCAGGTCTGGACAAATGTGGGTGGGGCAGGGGTTGGAATATAGGCAGAGGGTATGAAGACAGGAGAGGACAATCCTGACCCTTTGCCACAGTTTGGCAACCTGAACCGGAAAGGCTTACCGCTCAGTTGCTCTCCTGTTACCCTAGCCCTGTATCCCACGCAAGATCAGAAGGAATGAGGAAGGGAAGAGACGAAGAAGCACCATAGAGTAGAATTCAGGAGTGAACAGCAGACCGTTGTCCTCTATCTAACCTGTGGACTTCTGGGCCTTTCCGAAGGGTCCTGAGGAACAGCATGGGTGATGTTCAGTCACTAAGCAGTAAGCATTAGCTTACTGTTGAAAGCCAGGCAGGAGAATGGTGCAGGCAGGCCATTATTCTTGACTATGGGGGTGGGGGTATAATCCCAGACACAAGAGAATAACAGTAGCCTGGGCAAGACACAGGGGTCCATTCAAATCAGAGAAAAAAAAAAACCCACAAAAAACAAAACAAAACAAAACAACAACAACAACAAAAAACCCACTGTTTGTAGCCAAACCTATAAGGTTTGTTGTTGGAATTGGATCTGGAAAGCTTGTAGGGACAGAGAAGGCTCCCAGAAGCCTCTCTCCATTCTAAGACTCAGGCACTCCATGTACCTCTTTATTTCCATATGTATCTCTCCTCATTGATATTATCAATTATTGTTATTAATTAACAACTGACAGCACTAATTAAATATAATTAAGTAACAATTGTTATTACTATTGTTACAGGAGAAGAAGGAACAATCCTTATTATGCTCTGAGTCAGACACAAGAGTGTCCATGTTTGACTCAGTTAATTCTCTTACTGTGAGGTAGGTTAGTTAATTTTGCCACCCCCATTTTACATACAAGAACACAAAGGCTCAAGGAGGTTGTCACCTGCCCTGCATTCAAGCCAGGAAGTGGTAAAGTCAGGATTCTCACTCAGGTTGGCCTCCAGAGCTCCAGCTCATAACTGCTTCTGACCCCCGTGCAGCAGCGAGAGCTTCCTGGGTTTTCTCATAATTTCTCATAACCGTGACTTGCGTTTGACCAGCCGGCCCCTTCGAGTCTCTCTCTACATCACCCCTGCTAACTGCTCCAGTCGCTCAGTATTTCACAGTTCAAATTCCCAGGAGAGGGAATCGGACCGGCCCAGATCATCTTTTAATGCCAGGCCACATGGTAAGCAGCTGCCCAGCTGGGGAGAGCCCTGCGCATGCAGTTCGGGAGCTGTGAGTGAGTAACGCTTTACCAAGAAAACATAAGGTGCAACAAGAGGATGAGGGTGTCTTCACGGACGCCAGGCTGTGGCCTGGGTCTTGAGATAATGTTGGGCTTTGGGAGGCAGAGACTCGGAAGGAAGAGCCAGAGTGGATATAGGAGGGAGTGGTATGAGTCAAGATGCCTTACCAGGCCAGTGGAGTGGGTGGGAACAGTGCAAGGTAGGCTGGAAAGGTAGGACTTGAAGGTCGGTGGCAAACTGGGATATAGTTCAGTGGGAGTCACAGGATGTCTTTGAACAAGAGACAGATGTGATTTGGTGTACCCATGACCCTCTGAGCCTACTGAGAACAACCTTTCCAAAGCCCTGGGCAGTTCCAGTTTATTTCCGTGTCTCACTGCCCGACTATGTATTTTAATCTGGAATTACTATTTTTACAGAGCCTGCTCTTGCAAAACACATTCTGGTTTATCCAGACATGGTGATGTACACCTGTAATTCCCGTGCTCAGGAAGAGGAGGCGGCAGCACTGCAAATTCTAGGACAGCCTGGGTGAAATAGTGAGTTCAAGGTCAGATGGGTTCCACTTTGAGGATATCTGTATATATCTAGATGCAGGAGTGTATACTCGTAGTCCTAGCACTTAGAAAGTGAAAGCAGGAAGGTGAATAGTTCAAGATCATCCTTGGCTATGTAGTGGGTTTGAGGCTAGCCTGAGCTACATGAGACCCTGTCTTGGGAGGTGGGGGGCATTGTCATTGGGCTGCAGCCTGGTTTAAATGTCAAAGTATTTCAATGGGCTCATGGGCTGCTGCTGTGGTAGGATCAGTGTGAGTGTGGCAAGAGAGAGGCAGGAAGTGCCATAGAAAGGAGAGAACACAAAGCAGGTAGGCGAGAGGGCCAAGGTGGACCTGGGAGGTGTGGGTTTGGGCTGGCTTGGGGAGAAGGAAGGAGGGAAGTAGAGCTTACTAGCTCCTAATGGTGACGCTTGATTGAAAACATGGTAGGGTCTGAGAAGGGGCTTGCTAGAGGTGGGGTTAAATGGGGAACGGACATTATGGTAGAGACTTTTTTGGGATATCGTAGGTGCTCAGCAGGCAGTTGGGCTACACCAGGACTTGGAGCTGTCAGGTAGAGATTTGTCCAAGCAGATGGCTGATTACCGGGGAAGTGGTTACCGTGCCAGAGAGGGCAGGGTTATGTTAGGACCGAGCCCAGTTTCTAGGAGATGCCTGTGAGCAGGAATCGGGGAGGAAGGACAGAAGTCGGTGGAGTAGCCGAATGAAGAAAAATATTAGGAAGTCGGTGGCCCAGAGGCCATAGGGTTCTTCAGAGGGACTTGCAGAGCTATCAATGAGCAAGACATGGAATGGCCAGTGGGCTGGGGTTATTTGCATATTACAGGTGACAGTGATAGGCTGCAGTGTTGAGTGATAGGTGGGCAGGGTTGCTTATTCATTCAAAAACTTTATCCAGGGGCCTGGAGAGGCAGCTCCGGAGTTAAGAGTGCATACTGCTCTTGAGAAGGACCAGAATTTGGTTCATAGGATCCTCAGGGTTAGTTCAGGTCTGGGGGCTCTGACACCCCCTTCTGCACTTCATGGGCACCTCAGGGTTAGTTCAGGTCCAGGGGCTCTGACACCCTCTTCTGGACTTCATAGGCACCAGCACTCATGTGCCCATCTCCCATCTACAGTGAGCGTAGTGGTTTCTTAAAAAACCCAGTTATGTACGTTATATGAATGTGGCTTTGTTTTAAATCCCTGGTGCAGAGTATGGGGCTGCTTCAGATGGTCCACAGCCAGTAACTATGACTTGTCTCGTGCTTTAGGAGGGGTGTAAGTTTTGCCAACTGCAGATAGCTTACATTTGGAATTCTGGGGACTCTGGAGAGGGTATAAATGTGATGAAGAGAGCCCCGAGAGGACCCTCAGAGGCTGCTGCTGGTTTCTATACCTGCCATTCATCAAGTGGTCATGAGCAAAGAGAGAAGAAATCAGATGGCCTGACCAAGACTGGACTTGCCCCAAGGAACTCGATGCCCCTAATAAGCAGGAAGTAGTCTAAAGAGGTCTATGCCCCCTTTCCCCTCTAGCCTTCTTTCTCGACTACCTAGTTTTGGGGACCTGAGGTGGTAGATTTAGGAACCCAATAAAGTATGCCAGGCAACGGTGGTGCACGCCTTTAATCCCAGCACTTAGGAGGCAGAGGCGGTGGATTTCTGAGTTCAAGGTCAGCCTGGTCTATAGAGTGAGTTCCAGGACAGCCAGGGCTATACAGAAAAATCCTGTCTCAAAAAAACAAAACAAACAAACAAACATCAAAGAATCCAATAAAGTAACCAAAAGGTATGATTACACCCTTTGCTCCCATATATTAAAAAACAAACAAAACAAAACAAAATACAAAAACAAAACAAAAAAACTCCCTAATGTTGTCAAGGAGAAAGGATGAAGGGGGGAAGGGAGAGACAAGGGAGAGGGGATATAGATGTTGCTGGTGGAGAAAGTTCCTCAGAGCATCTTCTCAGAAGCAGGAAGGAAGGCACCGGTTAGGTGAAGCCGCAGAGAAATTCTGAGGTAGGCTAGTAGGTTTGGGGAGAGGCTCTCTGATTTTCCATCAAAAGTGGATTGAGGTGAATGGAGGTAGTGTATGTAGGCTGCTCCGATGTGCCCAGGAGGAAGAGCCAGAGAGCGTGTGGCAGCATCCTGTAAGGCTGGAGATTGGTGGGTAGACTGGCAGGAGGCACGGGGCTGAAATAATGGCTGATGAGGGCTGGGAGAGGAGGGAAGAGCAGGGCAGAAGGGGAAAGGGGCAGGGAGAAGGAGGAGGGTTCAAGTGGGCAGTATTGAGGGAATGACCAAGGGGAGGGGAATGTGGGTTGGGTTTATAGAGGAGACTTTCAGACCCTGGAATTCTGGGATTTCTAGAGCTGAGGGTGGCGGTGCTGTTTTGTGGCTAGATAGAGGATGCATGGCTGTCCTTAAGACCTTGAGGACCTCAGCAACCCCAGAATGGGGACCAAGGAGGCTGGGGGCTGCTAGGGACCACACTGCTCTGAGTATTTCCTGTGATACAACATTTAAAATCACACAAAGAGAGAGAGAGGGGGGGGGGAGAGAGAGAAAGAGAGAGGCCAGGTGGTAGTGGTACACACACCTTTAACCCAGGCAGAGATAGTCGGATCTCTTGAGTTCTACACAGTAAGTTCCAGGACAGCCAAGGCTACAAAGAGAAACCCTGTCTATAAATAAATAAATAAATAAATAAATAAATCACACAAATGGTATGTTTCTTCTTATTTTTTTTTTTAAAGTCAATTCAAAGCAAATAAACAAACTAGGGCCAGAATGATTGAAGTGGAAATTTCTGGTTTCCTTGGAGACTCAGTTGTGTCACGTGATGTTTTTCTGGAAGCTGTCTTGTGAGAGGATGTTTTGCTGAAAGGGACACATGGGAGGGTGTTTTGCTGGAGCAGGAGCTTGGAAACCTGTGATGTTTGGAAAGAGCATGAGTAGAACCCCACAGACAGTGAACGGACAGTCTTGCATTGCTACCCCTTAGTGTTTTGCTGGTCTTCACTGGTCTTCACTTCATACAGAGAAATGGGCCAAAGAACTTCTCAAGGTACTCTGGCTGATTCTTGCCGCTTCTGCTTACCTGCGCTGATTAGGCAGAACCTTGCGGTTTCTGCTGGGTCAAGCCACTGCTACTGATTTGTGTTTGGCGTTTGCTATTGGACTGAACTACTGGTATCCAGACAACCAAGAGTGGAACCGAAGAACTGCTTCTAAACAGATCCACAGCCCCCCTTTCCTATAAACCTTTCTCCCCTACCTCTAGCCAGTGGGCTAGAAGGGAGGTTGAAGGGTTCAGAATCCTAAATAAAGTAGGCTTAGAAAAAAATCTAACCCTATGAATGATGTCACCGTGCTGGTCTTGCAATAGATCTAGGTTCAGTTCCCAGCATCCACATGGCTACTCATTGCTCTCTCTGTGTTCCAGGGGATTCAACACCTTTGTATGGCCTCCCAGGGTGACAGACAGGCCCGCAGTGGACATGCACACACGCAGGCAAAACACTTAATACACTTACAATAAAAATAAACAAACTGAGGGGTGGCTGGTGAGATGGCTCAGCGGTTAAAAGCACTGACTGCTCTTCCGGAGGTCCTGAGTTCAAATCCCAGTAACCACATGGTGGCTCACAACCATCTGTAATGAGATCTGATGCCCTCTTATGAGGTGTCTGAAAACAGCTACAGTGTACTTACATATAACAAATAAATAAAAACCTTTGGGCCAGAACGAGTGGGGCCGAAGCAAGAGGAAGAAGGGGGGAGATTAAAAACAATAAATAAATAAACAAACTAAGTATGATGGTACCTGCCTTTACTCATAACACCCAAGAGTCAGAAGCAGGTGAATCTCTCTGAGTTCCAGGCCAGCCTGGTCTACAGTTTACATAGTGAGTTCTAGGACAGCGAAGGCTACAAAGTGCGACCTTGTCTTTAAAAATAATAATTAATTAGTTAATTAATTAATTAATAAAAAAGAGAAAATTAAATATTTTTTAAAATTTAAAGAATATCTGGTAATTGAAATAAAACTAATTTATAATCCCATCCCTTAGAAGTCCCCAGGAGTGATGTGTTGATGAATGCTCTCTTGGATATTTTTTGTTTGTCTGTTTTTATTTATTTTTGAGACAGATCTCTCTTCCCTGTCCTGGAACTCACTGTGTAGACCAGTCTGGCTTTTAATTCTGAGTCTACCTGCTGTGTCTTTCTAGTGTTGGGATTAAAGGTGATCACCACCACACCCACCTTTTCCCCTCAGTTCTTCATGTAAATATGCTTCATATAGTTCTTAGCTTAGGGAAAACAGAACTTAATTTCTCACAGTTCAAAGGCTGGGAAGTCCTAGCTTTGTCTCTGATGAGGGTCTGCTTCTATATAGATCGTGCCTTTTAGCATCTTCATATAGAGGAAGAGCTAAGTATACACTGTAAGAGCCAAACTGGGAAGTCACATTAAGTACACACAATGGTTTTTAAAACAAAATGCACTGCTGAGATCATTTCAGGCTCACGACTTGTAAATAATACAAATGTAAAGAATACAGGGAGTGGCCGGGCAGTGGTGGTGCACGCCTTTAATCCCTGCACTTGGTAGGTGGATTTCTGAGTTCGAGGCCAGCCTGGTCTACAGAGTGAGTTCCAGGACAGCTAGGGTTACACAGAGAAACCCTGTCTCGGAAAAAAAAAAAAAAAAAAAAAAAAAAAAAAAAAAAGAATACATGGAGTGTTCATGTCTGTCTTTCTCAGTCTTCCCTTACTATTAAAATTGTACATTATCGGGGTGCGTTTGTCACAGGAAATCATCATTGGACCATTGTGAATAACTGACCTCTAAACTTCATTTGCCTGTCTTGGGATTTTCCATACAAACCTTTTTCTTCGTCCAGGATCGAGTCCAGGGCACCGTATTGCATTTAGTATACACACTGCTTTGCAACCTGCGTGTTCATTTAACTGATGCTAACTGCTCTTCTACACCACTGTTTTAATGGCTACACAGTATTCTGTGGATGACGGTACTGTTGCCAATCCCTACTGTGGGAGAGGTTTAGGTTGTATCCAATTTTTCATTCTTATCAAGGAGACTGGGATGAGCCCTTGAAGCCAAATTTTCTGGACGTTCCTGGTTTGCATTTTTACAGTAATTCTTAAACACAGTGTTGTTGGGGCAAAGAAATACACCGTGTGGGGCTGTGGCTTCTCTTCTGCAGCTATCTTGCTGAAAGGCTATGCCATTCACTCTCTCCCCAGCTCTCCCCAGATACTTTTGTGTGTGCTGCTTTTGTTGTGTTGGGGGGTCGAACCCAGGGTTCTAAACACATTGGGCTTTTCCTTTCCTTTTCTTTTTTAAATGTATGACATAGAGGGGTGTGGATAGACAAACGCCTAAGAGAAGCTGCCCACATTTTGTAGCCTCAATGTTCCTTCTTGCCAAAGGCTACTCTGACCCTTAATGCAGGTAGCAGCCAGAGTTGGGAGTTGGGTAGTAAGCTATGACTCCTGGCCTCATGGATATCTCTTGACTTGAAGGCTGCAAAGGGGGCTGGGGCTGTTTCCTGGGCTTTGTTCTTTTGCCAGCAGCTCAGCTCCTAGAGAGAGAAGGGATGAAGAGAAGCTGTAAGGGGAGAGGGAGCCTCTGGTCCCCCCTATGAAAGCTGAGAAGCAGGAGGAGGGCAGTTCCCCGAGGGAGGGGGGCAGTAGACAGATTGGGAGAAACGTAACCTCCTGGAGACGCATGCTCCAGTTCAAGCAGGAGGTATTAAGGATGAAATATCTCCCGAGCAACAATTCATCTCTAACTGGGAGGAGAGGGACTCGCTGACATTTAGCTGTGATCGGGGGCTGCACACGCCTGTCTCTAGAAGCCTAACAGGAGCGCGGCCGCTTGTATATGAGCAGCCGTGCTGTGTACATGTACGTGGCACACATAACGGAGTGTGAGGTGCTGTGTGCAGCTGCAGTGAGGTGGTGGCTATGGCAGTAGTGACCTGCATGAGATCTGGTGAGGGGTGGGAAAGGACAAGTCGTGCGTGGCTCTTAGGAGGCTCTTAAGTGTGCCCACTTAACAGGATATGTGTGAGAACATTTGTGTGATTTGAAAGTCATGTCTCTAACACAGTGCCAGAGTCTATGTGAATTTGTGTGTGAGGCTGACTGCAGGCGGGTGTGACAGGGTACCGTGTGACCTTGTTTGGTGACAATTGAGATGGAAGCTGAAGCTGGGTTGCGGACACCAGTGGATTGATAAAAGATGGTAGATAGAAAGCCAGCCCCTAGAGCAGGCTGTGTAAGCCATTGCCAGCCCATGTGGACTCTTCGTGAGCTTTAAAAGATACCCCAGGGACTGGGGAGAGGCTATGCAGGTACTGTGCTTGCCTGGCATGCACGAAGCTCTGGGTTTGATCTCCGGCATCACATAAACCACATATGGTGGCTCACATCCATAATCCTAGGATTGGGAGGCTGAGACACGAGCTTCAAGAAATTAAATGTCAGCCGGGCAGTGGTGGCGCATGCCTTTAATCCCAGCACTTGGGAGGCAGAGGCAAGCGAATTTCTGACTTCGAGGCCAGCCTGGTCTACCGAGTGAGTTCCAGGACAGCCAGGACTACACAGAGAAACCCTGTCTCAAAAAAAAAAAAAAGAAAAAAAAGAAAAGAAATTAAATGTCATCTTCCACGGAGAAGCCAGAGGCCAGCCTGGGTTGCATGAAGTCCTGTTTATAAAGACAAAGAAAGGAAAGAAAGAAGGGAAAAGACCAACCTGCTATAAAGCCCGAGCCGTTAGCTCCCTCTATACCCTCAAAGAACTCCCCACGCAGTACTAGCCTTCATGACTCCAAGAAGACCCTACTTGTCCCCACTTCATTTCTTTACATCCTCTTTAAAGAACTTTATCGTGGTACTTACAATTTCAATGTTTCTGACTATTTTGTGTCAATAAAGCATAGTGGTGGTTAAGACTCCTTATGTAGTTTTGTCCTGCACATGAAAGTAACACCAGTTGCTAAACGAGGGTCTGGGAGAACAGGCTAGTGGCTTGACATATATTTCCTGAATGGAAATATATTTTATATATTCAAAAATTCAATAAAAATATATTCAAAAATGAGTATTTGTTGAGCCAGACAGGGAGCCTGTGCTTGAGTATGGGCACACAGACAGGTAACAGTGTGGAGCTGAGCTGGGAGTCTCTGCATCTGCCGGATGTCTATGCCGGACGGACGTGTGACTGTCATCTCACACACTCCTCCCCCTCTCTCCCAGGTTCCTATCTCTAGATCGTCCAAATATAGGAAGCTTGTGATAACAGGCTGAGGCCACTTCCAGCTCTCCACTGAGACAAGACAGGGAGGAGGGAGTGGTAAGGTTAGACTTGCTGAATGAAGGGGCAGCCAAGGCTTATATCCCCCCCTACACACACACACACACATGTTCTTGCACCCTCATTTCCCTAGTTGGGTCCTGACAGTTGTTTCTCAGAGCTGGGCTCAGAAGAAACTAGTGACCAAGCTGTCCAGGCTCTGTCCCAGGCTCTGTCCCAGGCTCTGTCTCCAGACTCTGTCCCAGGCTCTGTCCCAGGCTCTGTC
>JANHMN010000003.1:171022439-171105691 GCA_030674055.1 Rhabdomys pumilio
ACACACACACACACACACACACACACACACACACACACACACACACACAAATAAATGTTAAAAAAAAAGAAGGGCTGGAGAGATAGATCAGTGGTTAAGAGCACTGGCTGCTCTTCCAGAGAACCTGGGTTCAGTTCCCAGCACCCTTATGGCAGCCCACAGTTATAACTGTGGTTCCAGGGGACCTGACACCCTCACAGACATATATGCAGACAAAACACCAATGCACATAAAATAAAAATAATTAAAAAAAAAAAAACCCAGCCAGCCAAAACAAAACCCAACAAAAAATAAACAATTAAAAAAAAAAAAGAAAAAGAAAACAAACCCAAAAGATACAGGTTCTGTTTTCGGATGCTTTGTTCCCAAGAGGATTAAGACAGGGAACTAGGCTCAAATAGAGATGGTAGGTCCAGGTCTGCATTCCTTCTCATTACCCTCCCCCAACTTTCAAAGCTTCTTGTTTCACATAAGACTGGAGCTCACATAAGACTGGAGCCGGTTGCAGGTAATGCCCCTGTCAGGGTATAGCTGGGCTCATCCATCATCTGCTAGGAGCTTGCCCATTGTGCCCTCCTGGGATGAGCCCGAGCGTCTCTTCCTTTCTCTCGGTGACAACTTGATCAGACTCTATGCTTCTTAAGGATAAGCAGCAAATCTTGTTCATTCAGTGCCTCTATGGTCCAGTCAGTGCCTGGTACTTGGTAGTCAGTCATCGAAAACTCCAAGTAGTGAATGAGTGAATGAAGGCTGGGGGCGTGGCTCAGAAGGGCTGGGGGAGTGGTTCAGAAGGGCTGGGGGCGTGGCTCAGTCGGCAGAGTGCTGGCCTAGTGTACATGAGGCCCAGGGCTGATCTCAAGCATGATGTAAACTGAGCATGGTGTCCAGCGTCTATGGTCCCAGCATTTCTGTGGTAGAGGCAGGAAGATCATTCTTGACTATCCTGAGTTAAAAGACAGCATGGCCTTTTGAGTTTACTCAGCTCATCTAGCTAGCATTGGGTGGAGTCTCTATTAATGAGGCCTGAGCTCTGTCTAAAGTTCAGGCAGTCTTTAGAGCCAACCCACACACCCTCTCTACATATAGGCCTTGTCTTGGCTAGGAAAGTAAATTAGAAAGGGCTCTCATGCCGGGCGGTGGTGGCTCACGCCTTTAATCCCAGCACTTGGGAGGCAGAAGCAGGCAGATTTCTGAGTTCGAGGCCAGCCTGGTCTACAGAGTGAGTTCCAGGACAGCCAGGGCTACACAGAGAAACCCTGTCTCGAAAAACCGAAAAAAAAAAAAAAACCAGAAAGAAAGGGCTCTTATTTCAAAATCTATAAATCAAGATCTAGTTCCCTTCTTCCTTTCTTAACTCCTGGCCCTCCATCAATTATATATATATGTATGTATATGTGTATATATATGTATATGTGTATATATACACATATACACACATATATATTTAAATTTATATATTTAAATATATAAATATTTAAATTTACATATTTACATATGTATATTTTATTTTATGTACACTGGTGTTTTGTCTGCATGTGTGAGGGAGTCAGCTCCCCTGGAACAGGAGTTACAGACAGTTGTGAGCTGCCACGTGAGCGCTGGGAATTGAACCCAGGTCCTCTTGCAACAACAGCCAGTGCTCCTTTTTTAAAAGAATTTTTAAAAAAAGATTTATTTATTTAACATACAGTATTCCACATGTATGTTTGCCTGCACACCAGAAAAGGATACCAGATTTTGTTATAGATGGTTGTGAGCCACCATGTGGTTGCTGGGAATTGAACTCAGGATCAATCTGGAAGAGCAGTCAGTGCTCTTAACCTCTGAGCCATCTTTCCATACCCTGACAGTTTTGCTTGAATGAAAGGTAGACCCATGCCTACAGGTCATAGGATCAGGCCAAGGATCTGAACCTGATTCATGTATCCATCCTGGGGTAGCTTCGGATCCTCTTCCTTCCCACTCGGAGGAAAGAACCACATGTGGCTAGAGGGGTAGACTGTGCACCCCAGATGACAGAAGTGCAGGGCAGAGATGGTGACAAGGTCATCCCTCTTCCCTCTTCCCAATTCAGACTCAAAGCTCTTACTACCTGTGGAGGAGGCATACTCTATCCAGGGTCTGTCTCCATGGTAAGCCTTCTGAAACAGAGCAATGGGTCATTATTCTTTCTAGAAACCCTAGGAATACATAAGCCGGAACAAGACCACTGAGTGAGATACTACAGTCAGGAGGAAGGGTATACTTTTGAACTGCTGCACAGCCCAGGCTATAGACTTGAAGTACCTCTGCCCCCACCACCTGCGTGGCAGGATTATACACATGTGCTAACACGTCTGGCTCTGGACTAAACACCCCCTGCCATAGTTCACTCTCCTTCCTCCATAGTTTCTGAGCACCCAGCTGTCTACCCTGGAAAGTCTTTCTGGAAAATACCATTTCTTAGCCTGCTTTGGGCTTGAAAGTTCCAAATCAGCCTTCAGAGACCGACTATCCAAACCTTGCTTGGTTTGCTCAGCAAAAACTCAAGAAAAGATGTTGGCAGGATATTAGTCCCAGAAAGGGTAAGGCACTGCCAAGCTCCCTGGCCTAGCCGGGCCAACCTCTGTAAGGGATGGCAGAGCCAAGGCAAAGGTCTCATAAGATGTTAGCCAGGGATCTATAAGCTGCCATGTCCAAGCAGGCAGGAGCCTTGAGTGCAAAAGGTTAAATAGAACAATGGGGACTTGATCTGAGCTAGACGACTGAGTGAGGAGGGGGCTGGGTGAGCAAAGAGTCTGAGAGACTATTGTGATAACTCCGTGTGTGTGTGTGTGTGTGTGTGTGTGTGTGTGTGTGTGTGTGTGTGGTGTGTGTGTGTGTAATTCATGTATATGTGTATGCATGTGAGAAGGCCAGTGACCAGTGTTTTTCTCAATTGCTCTCCACTGATTTGTTTGTTTCTTTTCCAAGACAGGGTTTTTCTGTGTAGCCTTGGCTATCCTGGAACTCTCTCTCTGTAGACCAAAGCAGCCTTGAACTCACAGAGATCTGCTTGCCTCTCTATCCCGAGTGCTTGAGATTTAAAGCGTGCACCACCACCACCACCTCCCAGCTTTATTTTTTTATTTTTATTTTATGTGTATTAGTGTTTTGCCTGCACGTATGTCTGTGCACTGGCTCCCTCAAAATCCAGAAGAGAGCGTTGGATCCCTTGGGACTGGAATTACAGACAGTTGTGAGTCACAGTATGCGTACTAGAACTCAATCATGGGTTGGTCCTCTGGAATAGCAACGAGAACTTAACCCCTGGGCTATCTCTTCAGCTCCTATATTTATTTTTAAGTTTTTATGTGCGTGTATGTATTTGAGTATGAGCATGTGAGTGTAAATACCCACAGAGACCAGAAGTATCAGATTCCCCTGGAGCTGGAATTACAAGCAATTGCAGGCTATCTTTTTTGTTTCTTTTTAAAGACAGGGTTTCTCTGTGTAGCCCTGGCTATCCTGAAACTGGATGCATAGACCAGGCTGGCCTGGAATTCAGAGAGATCAACCTGCCTTTGCCTCCCAAGAGTTGGGATTAAAGTTATGTGCCACCACACTGCTGCAGGGCAATTGTAAACTATCTAACAGTTCTGAGAATTGAACTGGGGTCCTCTGTAGTAGCAGTGTGTGCTCCTAACCACTAAGATATCGCCAAACCCTCTACTAAATTTTTTGAGACAAGATCTCTCACTGAACCTGGAGCTAGACCATTTTGGCTAGACAAGGTTGCCATCAAGCCTTCTGGGATCAGCCTGTCTCTATGCTACCTCCACCAGCCATGCCTGGGGTTAGTGTGGAGTCTGGCTGTCCAAACTGAGGCTCTCATGCTCTACCCAGGAAACCATGCTCCATCCCCAAGAGATTATTCTGACCAGGAAGTTATAGATATGTTCTGAGATTTCTAGACAGAAGAAACAGATGTGGGTAGAGGGTAGGGAGTTTCCTTACAGTACCAAGATGGTGGAACTATTGGAAGCTATAATATAGGATAGGGAAATGGTTGTTATAGTGAGGTTGAAATTGAAGCTATTGGGCTGAGTATGGTAATAGCAGAAATGGGGTGATGAGTGGTCAGTGTAAATGAGTGTTGCCATGGTGATAAAGGGAGTAAGTGGTGTTGGCTGTTGTCATGGTGAGGGGGTGTGGTGACATAAAATCTCCAAGTAACAGAAAGGACCATTTCTGGAGTTGAGGTGGCATCAGTGGGTGATCCTGACAATAATTATAGTGACAAATGAAGGCAGCTGTAAGCTGACGTGTTTTCCAGGTGTGTCGGAAATGGATGCATTGGTAAATACAAGCTCTTTGTGCGGTGGTCTTCTTCTTTTAACCCCGTCTGTGTATGAGATGGGTCTAATCCTTTAGGTGAGCTCCAGAGGGACACACTATGTTCCCCCTGAGCCCGATGCTCCTATAATCATACATGATCTTTCCTGGTCTACTTGTTTGGATTAAAGGCAAAGTGGGAGTGAGGACAGGAATGCTCCGGTTTTCCCTCTCTTGCCTCCATCTTCCTGGGGGTCTACTCGATTCCTGAGATAGTCCTGCCCCAGGGTCCAATACAGGAAGCTAGGCTTAGAAGCCAGAGCTTGCTCTGTGTGCCAAGCATCTGGCTAGAAATGGGATAACTCTGCCAAAAGGCCCTCCTTGCAGCAGTAGGAACACTGGTTACTATAGCTGCTACTCTCAACTCAGGGCTGGTCCTCAATCCCTAATTGGTTTTCAGCCTCCAGCAATTCCCTTAGATCTGAGCTGGCCAATCTTGCCACTTCTAGCCAAATGTGGCTCCTGAGCGCTGGAAATGACTCCTCCAACTGAGATGTTAGTTTGAAGACCTAGCATGAGAGAAGGGGATATAAAAGAGCCCCTTAATAATGTTTTTATGTTGCTCACATGCTGAAATATTGTGTGACTGTTGAGCCACATAAACATATTACGAAAACCAAGCTCACCTGCTCGCTCTCTCTTTCATTTTTCAAGTGTCTACTGGAAACATGTAAGTGCTGTGTGAGGTCCACGGGACACAGGGCAGTGTTGGCTTTGCTCACCTGCTTTTCCTTTGTCCAGGGATGATAAGGAAAAGAAGAGATGATGAAGACTCTGAAGTAACGGTGGCTTGGGCCATGAGAAGTTTGCTTCTCTCGAATTCCACAAAAAAGAAGCTCATGCAGGGACCAATGTGTCAGCCACGCCCCAGTGTCGGGGCTCCAGGGGCCTTCTTCACTATTTGTCTACCATCCTAAACACAGCTTTTATCTAGAGGTCAAAAAGAGGCTGCTCCCGCTCCCGGTCCATGTTATACCCATGAGAACTGGTAGATGGTGAGCTCCTTCTCTTAGAAGCAAAGTCACAGGCTGCTTTGACAGTTCTGCGGGTAAAGGGTCTTAACTAACAAGCTGAAAAACTTGAATTCCGTCTCTGGGCCCCATATACTGGAAAGGGGAGAGCCAACTGTTCAAAATTGTCTTCTGACCTATACGCGCACACACACACACACACACACACACACACACACACACACACAGAGTCATACACACACTTACACAAACACTCACTCACATACACACACACTCACATGCACACATCACAGCATGTGTCTGCCCAGGTGTCTACATGCATCTACAAACAAGTAAATAGCTAATTAATTAATCTGATTAATAATTAATCAGAAATTGATTAATTAATTTCAAGTAAATAAATAATTCTGATTAATGATAATAATTATTCTGATTAATAATAATTAATCAGAATAAAAATAGCGCAGAAAATCACCTCTGCTCACATTTCATTAGCCAGGATCTAGTTACCTGGACACATCTAGATGCAAGAAAATCTAGGAAACGGAGTCACCTAGACTAGGTGGCCACTGTCTACCTGACACTTAAGGATTCAAAGAAGCAAAGGAGAATAAATATAGGAGAAAACAGCAGTCTTAATGGCACCCAAGGAAGGGCTGTTACCCAAGGCCCTTCTCTCCTCTGGGTCTGAGATACTGGTGCAGCTGGCATCAGAAGAGTGGAGAGACAGTCTCCAAGCGAAGCCTGCTCTTCTTAGAAAGACCTCTTTGGCCTATTTTTTTCTTTGCTGTTTTGTTTGTATGACTGGTTGATTGTTTTGTTTTATTTTGTTTTGTTTGAGACCAGTTTCTCTGTGTCATCCTGGCTATTCTATAACTCTTTCTGTAAACCAGGTTGGTCTTGAACTCACAGGGAGTCCACCTGCCTCTGACTTCCAGAATACTGCCTTGAAGAGAGATCTCTTTAGGCTGAGGGGAATATCCCACACACCTCCAGCCTGCTGATTTACCTCACTTTTTGAGACAGGGTCTCTCTCTATGTAACCCTGGCTATCTTTGAACTAGCTATGTAGACCAGGCTGGCTTTGAACTCACAGAAATCCTCCTACCTTTGCTTCCCAAGTGCTGGAAGTAAAGGCATATGCCACCATAGCCAGCTTCAGCCTGCTGCCCTTTTGTGTAGTGAATGAACTATTTTTTTCCTATGAAAAGAGGTTGGGGATATAGCTCAGTTGGCAAAGTAAACAATTTGTTTTTCTGAGACAGGGTTTCTCTGTATAGCCCTGGCTGTCCTGGAACTCACTCTGTAGACCAGGCTGGCCTCGAACTCAGAAATCTGCCTGCCTCTGCCTCCCAAGAGCTGGGATTAAAGGCGTGCGCCACCACTACCCGGCCAAAGTAAACAATTCTTTAAAATCTAAGCTATCTTTCTGAGACGTTGACCATACTTGCAATATTTTGGAATTTATATTCAAAGTCTTCACTGATCACGTGGCACAAGAACGATGACTTCAAACATTTCTTAGGTAGACTCTTGCCGTTAGATGCTGCCTGCTCGCCTTCTGTCCTACCACAAATAACTTTCTCCACCTCTATCAGGTGCCTAGTGCTGGCACGGACACTGGTAGACCCAAGTGACATAAAAGACTAGGCTTCAGGGAGTGTATCACTGTAGAATTTATTTTTTTAAAAAAAAGTGTTGGTGGGGAGAGAAAAGAAAGAAAAAAGAAAAACAAAACCGAGGACCATCGTCCAGATGCAGCTTCACCTCGCTATTCTCAATTAAAAGATTCTTGAGAAAGATAAACTTGGCCTGTAAATATAGGATCTCCATCTATCTTGCCCACCGATGTGTTAATTCCTTTTCTGTGTACACAGCAAGTGTGAGGAGCATCCGTTGAATGAAGGGATGAACGACAAGCCTGCGTTTATCCTGGAGTCTGAGCCAGAATGGAGTAGTGAGGAGAACCATTTGAGAGGTTACTGAGTTTTTAGTAGGGTCTCACAGGACACCCCCGCCCCAGTTCTACTTCATTGTGTCCCTTGTTCCTTCTCTGAGGTCTAAGACTCTGGTTCTACACGCCAGTCCTTCCTACCACCTTTTCCACTGATGAATGAATGCTTGGTCTCCTAAACTAGGGGCGAGCTGCTTTTGGGGAACCAGACATATTTGGCAGAAAGATGGGGTGAATGTGGCCATTTCCAAAGAGGTAACCTTTAGTCGCGGCTCCCTGCTTTGGAAGGCCCTTTGTTCTTGCCCGGTGGCTGCCTGTCCCAGCAGAGCCTTCTCTAGCAGCACCCGCCCTTTCAGCCAGGGTCAGATAAGGCGACCACAAGCAGCTTTAGGAGAAGGCCTGTCCTGGTAGAGGGGCCCACACCCCAGACTTCCCCCTCTCCCATACATCTTGGTGTCAAACACATTTTATTTCCTCACGTCTGGGGACCCAGGGGCTTCCCCTTCAGGATTACTTCCTCCTCCGGTTTGTTTTCCAGCTGGAGCCTCCAGGAGCCCCACTGCAGGGGGCGGCTCCTCCTCTGTGGCCCACAAGCTTCAAAGGGCAGTGGAATGCCAGCTGGGAGACCGCTAGCCTGGGAGGAGGGGGCACTACCAGCCAAGGTATGGGGGCGTCAGATGGGGGTCTCTCACTCATTTTCAAGCTTCACGCTCCCTCTCTTGTAAGGGCTGAAGAACTCTGTCTATGGACGGAAGGAGACTTCAAAAGTTAGAACTCAGGGACTCTCTGCCACCCCCTCCCCCAGGGCTCAGAGGGGGCCAGGAAATGCCCCCTCCATGATGGATTAGGTGCCTAAGAGCCATGGCAAGCTCAAGGATGGGGATACCTTCTCCCTTTTCATGGGGCTCAGATTTCACGATTTTGGGAGGGAGGAGGGGGTGAAATAATTAGTAATTTGTGATTAAGTCTTTTCATGGATATTTTGTTTCTTTGTTCTGTGATGTCGCCTGGAGCCATTTAAAAAATGACTTAATGACAAAAAGAAAATAATTGCTCTTTGTAACTAATGACTGTGTCAGAACTTAGAAATCACCAAAGCTTTGGAAAGTAGAAACCAAGATAAGGATGAGGTGGGGGTGCCGCTCTCAGAGGAATCCAATCACCAATTGGAAAAGTGGCCCTGAATCCATTTGCCACACCATGATGCCCTGTGGCCAGCAAGCACCCCCATACCTGTCCATACCTGTCCTCAGCCTTAGGGATGTGGGCCAAGTCCCTTAGTGTCAGGGAATAGTCAAAAGTCCCAAGGCCATCTAGAGGGTCTCATCTTGGCCTGACCTTGGGACTGCTCTCTCTTCTGTAAATGTATCTCGAGAAAGACCACTCCACTCCAAAAGGGGTTTTCCAGGTAGGAAAACTTCTCCACTTATGCAGTGGCACAGGATCTCACAGTTGTCCTGGGATCTAGATTCTTCTGAGTCTTTCAAAACATGTTGAATTGTCTAATCAGACTGAGTAAGCTCGGACACCGAGAATCACACTTGTGATCTGGAATACTCAGAAGACTGAGGCAGAAGGATTGCTCTGAGACTGGGGCCCATCTGGTTTCCATAGTGAATTCTAGGCCTACAGAGCAGGACCTTGTTCCTCCTGTTAGTATTCTGTCTAAACTCTACCTCCACAGTTACCTGGCAACAGCCAGGTATGCTCCTCCCCACAGTTACCTGGCAAGCACCAGGTAGGCCAGTCACTATAAAAGGGGCTGCTTGCCCCCTCCTCACTCTCTTACCATCTCTCTCTTACTCTTACCCTCTTACCCTCTTGTCTCTCTGTCCCCTCCCCCCTTCCTCTCTCTCCACATGGTCATGGCCGGCCTCTATTTCTCTACTCCTCTGCTTCTCTACTTCCTCCACCCCTCTCTCTCTCTCTGCCTCTACTACCCTCCTGGCTCCTCTCTCCATGCCCTCAATAAACTCTATTCTATACTACACCGGTGTGTGACTGGTCCCTCACGGGAAGAGATGCCTCTACATGGGCCCGCTGAGACATCCCCTTCCCCATACCTCTCCACACACCCACAGAACATACTCTCTTTATCTCTTTATCTTTTTATAAACACTTCACCTCCCAAAACAAAAGACTGAATATATTCAAGGTGTTCAATGGGATGGCTCCGTAGACTTTTCTAGATCATTAGTGCTTACATCTCTCCAGCTAGACTAATGGACACTCCTGGCCACAGAGAAAAACCCCTGTTTGGCAGCATCCTGTCTGTGTACCCTTCGGCAGGGAGACCAGTTGACTAACCTACAGCTTCACCTTGGGCCTCCAGCTGGGAGTTGCTGGGGCCTACGCCCCAAGGACTCCGGGGCGGGCGGCTCCCCACCTCCTGCCGGCACCTCTGCAGCGGCACCTCTGCAGCCTCTGGGGAATGGGCCTGGAGATGGGGAATTGCTCACGCAGCAGATTCCACTCCCGTTCCCTTCCCGGGCCTCGCTCTGATCTCTCCCAGGGGGGAATGCTGGGGGGAGAAAACCCGTTAACTTGTGCCTTCTATTTGGTTTTCCTCTGGTTATTGTTTAAAATGCAGAGATTATGAGGTCAAACTCTCCCAGCCAATATTTTTCTAATGAAAAATGTAGTAAGGCACGATTGAGTAATCTAATCTATAAGTTAAGCGTTCCACACAGCAGCGGTTTTCACCGACAGAACTTCAATAAATCTTGTTTTGAGAAAAATGATATGGGGCTGATGTTCTATTTTTGTCAATTTGAATGGACTCCCCTGCCCCCCAGTCCCCAGAAACACTGCATTGCACCCAGCCAATCTCTCCCTTCCATCCCCCAGCGCTGAGAAGATGAAGGGAGACAAGAAAGAAGGGCTCTGAGCTTGTGTTCTGATCCAGCTCTGCTCCGGAGAGTCTGGGGCCGGAAGTGTGTGGCCCAAGTGGATCCGGGTCTCTGTTGCTCTCATTGGGGGCGCGGGATCAGTGAAGGATTAGCTCCTCTCGTCTGCTTACGTAGCTTTGGGGTCAGGATACTCAGGCAAGCCTGTCTCCCTCAGCTTGTCCCAAGGCAGCTGACCTCCAACCCTCCCCCTAACTCTCAACGAGCCCTTGATAGATTTGGCAGGAAAGGCCTCACCTCGCACAGAATTATGTAAATCCACCCTTAAAACTGCTGCTTCCTCATTGTCTAACAGGAACACCACTCTTTACCTCAAACGCAGACAAGGAGGAAAAAGATAGTGAAAACTGCCTCACTACGAAAGGAACGCGCGCGTGTGTGTGTGTGTGTGTGTGTGTGTGTGTGTGTGTGTGTGTGTGTGAAGGAGGCAGGGCTTTCATGATGGGTACACAGGGCATAAGGCCCTCATGGGTAATGGCTGCCAAGACTAAAATACAGAATGGTGTTTCAAGCCCAGGTCACATGTTGGAGGGCAGGGTGTCTGAAGACACTAGGGACACTAGAAGGGCAAGCCAGGAAGGATAAAGATCCTCATCAAAGAGAAATCAATTACAGGAGCTTTGGAAATGAGGCTCTCCTGGCCCTCCTTCCAACAGCAAGCCACTGAAGCTACTGGCAGGCAGAAATGCCCAAATGCTCCAGAGAGGCTGGGGGAGGAGGAGTTTTCTCTCTCTCTCTCTCTCTCTCTCTCTCTCTCTCTCTCTCTCTCTCTCTCTCTCTCTCTCTGTGTGTGTGTGTGTGTGTGTGTGTGTGTGTGTGTGTGTCTGTCTGTCTGTCTGTCTGTCTGTCTGTGCTCGGGGAAAGCAAGTGGGAGTGTTTGAGTTGAGTTTGGAAGAGCAGAGGATGCCTCAGTATTAAAACAGTCATGGAAAACCAAGAAAGGGGGTACCTTGGCTTCTTGGGGTTCGGGGGAGCTGAAGATATGGGAAATGGAGGGCCAAAGTTGGGTCACAGACTACAAGACCTAGGTCTGACATTGCCATCTGACTTCAGGAACAGTCCTGCTTGCCTGCTAGGGATGTGAGCAGGTCAGAGGAGATGGCATGTATGTTCAGGTGCTGCTGAAGCAAAGGCGAGTCACCACAGGCATGTGGCTGTGCCTTGTTGGGAAGCAAACCTGGGAACAATTCTCATGCTGACCCCATTCTTTCTCTAGAAGTCAGGACAGACAGGGTGGTGGTTGGGACTGGATACTTGTCCTTGGCCTGCACCCAACCAAGGTCTGGGCTTACAGATTTCAATTTTTTAATTTAATTTTTTGTTTGCTTGTTTGTTTTTGGTTTTAGAGACGGGGTCTGTGTAGCCCTGGCTGTCCTGGAAACTCTGTAGACCAGGTTGGCCTCGAACTCACAGAGATCTACCTGCCTCTGCTGGGATTAAAGGTGAGTGCCACCACTGCCCAACTAAAGATTTCTTACTCCTTATAAGGAAATAAGGAATTTGCATGGTCCTGTGTCTGTCCAAGTGTACCAGTGGGCTACAACAATGGAAATGATCTTGGGAAATGCTCTGGGTATGTGGAGGTGAACAGTCAGGACAAGGAGCTGGGAGCCTGTGACAGAGGTTCTTCACAGGGGAGGGAAGAGTCAGATAAAGGCCAGCTCCTCCTGGGTCCTGCCAGGTACCAAGGCTGTGTCTCTTACTTTCCTGGCCAGTCCTTCTTCTCCCAGGTGTCATTAAATGGTCCATTCTGAGCCTTGTACCAGCTTCCCACGTGCAAAAGGGTGGGCTTTTAAAAGTCTATACATCAAGCTGGGGCATTGTGGTACACATCTTTAATCCTAGCATTCAGGAGGCAAAAGTAAGTAGATCTCTGAATTTAAGGCCAGCCTGGTCTATAGAATGAGTTTTGGGACAGCCAGAGTTACACAGAGAAACTCTGTCTCAAGAAAACAATAACAGTAACAAAACCAAAACATTAACAACAACAAGAAGAAAAATAAAGACCACTACATATCAAACATTGGTTCAGGGGCTAAAGAGTCTGCTCAGTGGTTAAAAGCATTGTCTGTTCTTCCAGAGGACCCAGGTTCAAGTGCCTGCACCCACATGATGGCTCACAACCATCAGTAAGTCCAGTTCTAGGGCATCTGACTCTTTCTTCTGGACTCCGAGGGTACTAGGCATGAAGGTGGTACCCAGACATACATGTAGGCAAAGCACATATACAAAATTTAAAAGTAATAAATCATACAAATCAAAACCAACAACAACCTGACTCCAAGTCACTGTTCATTTTCTGGTTCCATTTTTCACACCCCACTCTTCCCAGAAAGGGTACCAAGAGCCAAAGGGAATCTGGGAGATTGTGAGGATAGCTGAAGCCAAGGAGATGTTCCAGCAGCCTCAGAAATTCTGCAAGTCCACTTCCCAAGAAAAATGGCAATGACATGGAAGGAGACGATGACCTCACATAAGACCAGGCTGAGAGGGGAACTTTTTAAAGGCAAGACTCTTCTTGAATCTCTTTCATGCCTGGGCATGGGAAACAGACTCAGCAGGATCTAGTTGGAGCTGAAGGAGTCTGTCCCAACGTGACTTTGAGAGTTCCAGTGGCCTAGCCTGGGTTCTAGCCTTGTCTGCAAACAGATCCTAAGTCTCTTAGGTATAACAGCCCTAGAGACCTCCTCAGAAACAGGAGTTGTGTGGTTGAAAAGAAGGAAGCTTTACCCACTAATTAGATCTTCAAGGAGCTTTTAATCACATAAGAATATTTTCAGGATACATTTTAATAAATATGGTATGCAAAGCAGTTGATACAGAATGATCCCATTTAAAGCTGGGTTTGGTGGTATAGGCCTATAGCCTTCGGACTTGTGGCAGGTTTGAGTTCAAGGCCAGTTGGCAGACAGATTCTGTTTTAAAAATCTGGGGCAGGAGAGATGGCTCAGTATTGAACAGCACTAGATGTTTTCCAGAGAACTTGAGTTCAATTTCCAGCACCCACACAGTAGCTCACAATCATCTGTAACTCTAGTTCTGGGAGATCTGACTCCTCCTTGGACACTAGGCATACATGAGGCATGCAGGCATACCCATAATACCCAGACATATAAAATAAAAATAAACATCTTTTAAAAACCTCATGTATGGAGCAAAACCAAATCCACATATTAAAAAAGAAGACAACAAGCAAATTGCAGACAGTGAGTGAGCTGTATGTGGTGGTCTTTATTTTTAAATTTTTATGTAACATTTTAAAAGACTTGTTTGTTTGTTTGTTTGTTTGGCCTTTGGCAAGACAGGATTTCTCTTTGTCACAGCCCTGGCTATTCTGGAGCTTGTTTTGTAGGCCTTGAACTCACAGAGACCCATCTGCCTCTGCCTCCCAAGTGCTAGGATTAAAGGTATGCATTACCAGATCTACTCTAAAGATTTATTTTGAAAAGCATTCTGTGTGCATGTGTGCGCATGCGGATGTACACGTGCGTGCAGATGCCCACAGAGGCCAGAGTGGTTGGATCCCGCTGGAGCTGGAGTTCCAAGCAGCTGTGAGCCATCAGATATGGATGCTGGGAATGGAACTCAGACCCTCTGCAAGAGTAGTGTGCACTTTTGGCCACAGAATCCTCTCTCCAGCCTTTGTTTGTTTGTTTGTTTGTTTGTTTACTTGGTGTATGCACGTCCATGCAGGGAGATAGTAATCTCCTTCCATCATGGAGGAAATCTTTCAGGGGTCTAACTCAAGTCATCAGTGCTGGTTTTCATTACCTTTATTCAGGCAGCCATCCTGACTGCCAGTTTGTTTATTTCTGAGACAGGGTCTTTCTATGCTTCCCTAGCTGGCTCAAAATCATAATCCTTTTCCTGCCTCAACTTCCAACTACTGAGATTTCCAGATTCCACACCTAGGCTGATTTTATTTTCTTTTTACCTCTCTAGCTCTCAAAATTTCAACCGCTAAGAAATTCTGAACATAAGAGGAAAATTTGGGGATCAAGTTGACACCTCAGAAATAAGGTAGAACTAATGCAGACTGCAGGCCCATAGCCTATGACCCAGTCAGACTGCTTTGGTTATCGTTCACTGGCCAGTGGGGGAGGAGAGACTGGCAGCTGGGAGTCAGCTGTGTCTAGAGACAATCCGTGTCCAATGGGAGGTGGGGCTCATTTCTGAGCTGGATGGAAGCCAGGCTTAGGGATGGGGACCGGTGTTCACTGCTGTTCCCTACCTCTGTCTCTAAGGAGCCAGAAACCCCAGGGTCAGGCTCTGCTCAAAGGATGGCTACCTTCTGCCTTGTCACAGGTTCTGTCTGCAGCTGCAGGAGAGGAGTGAATTTCTAGGCTCAGCAAGGATGATGTATGGGGACGAATTCTGGCCTGTGAGGTCCCTTTCCACTTCTTCCCAGGATCTGTGGACTTTATCAGGAGTAAAAAGTAAACTGATCCAAGCTGGCATGGTGCCACACAGGGTCTCAGTTAAACCCGGCTGAGGGTTAGTAAAACCCTCACTACAAAATCCTAGCCTACCTTCAGTGATTCAGTTATATTAAAGCAGAGAAGAAGAAAAAGGAAACACACAAAAAAAGGCTTTTGAGCTACTTATTTGAGAGCACATGGAGAACTTTATCTCAGTCTTGCAGCTAGTGAAGAAGTCTGAGACGCGCCATCCAGATTATCTCTGGGAAGAGGTATTTTGGGGATCATTGTTAACATGGACTGAATAGCTCCTTCAAACACTTGCTGTTGGCAGAATAGACTAGGTTCTGAGAAGAAAGAGAATTCTGAATCTCATGAGAAGTTTGTCAGAGGAGTGCTTCGGTGCTGTGGTCAAGGAGGCAGTTCAGAGGCTGGGTGATGGCTCAGTTGGTAATGTACTTACCTTGGCAAACACCAGGACCTGACGCTGATCCCCAGAACATACATCAAATACCAGGTGCAGTGACATGTGCTCATAATTGGTTTTTTGGGGGTGTGTGTGTGTGTGTGTGTGTGTGTGTGTGTGTGTGTGTGTGTGTTTTGATTTGAGACAAGATTTTCTTTGGGTATCCCTGGCTTTTGTGGAACTGGTTTTGTAGACCAGGCTGGTTTTGAACTCACAAAGATCTGCCTGCCTCTGAGTGCCGGGATTAAAGATATGGGCCACCAGGCAGTGGTGGCGCACGCCTTTAATCCCAGCACTTGGGAGGCAGAGGCAGGCAGATTTCTGAGTTCTAGGCCAGCCTGGTCTACAGAGTGAGTTCCAGGACAGCCAAGGCTACACAGAGAAACCCTGTCTCGAAAAACCAACGCCCCCCTCCAAAAAAAAAAAAAAATCTGGGAGACTGTGACAGGCAGACCCCTGAGGCTCACCAGTGTGCCTGGTTTATATAATGATGGAGACTGAACTCAGGGCTTCTCACATGCTAGGCGAACACTTTACTAAGCGACCTATACCCCAGTATCCCCACTTTGTCTTCAGTTGAAAATTCTGCCTCGGTTCCTGCTCCAGGGTGGCAACTCAAACATGAAGCAACGGATACACAAATCCCAGGGTCACCTATATCCAGGCCTGTGCCAGGCACCAAAAAGAGAGCAAGTCAGAGGGCAGGAGATGCAGGCTGAGTGTCTCTGTGCCAGGATCTAACCAGGTCAGTGCATCCAAAAGTTCCCTCCTATTGGAGAATGGTTGACAGGCTTGTAGCCTCTAGTTTGGAGCTTTGTACCTAGTTGGGGGGAAGGGGGGATGACTGAGTCTTTAGTAGTAGGACAGGTGATTCCAGATGGTAAGGCTAAGTTATCCTAAATTGCACGGTAAGAAAGTGTTTCCCTTGTTCATTCGCTTTCTTTCCTTCCACTAGATCTCGAGCTCAAGAAAGTGAATAGTCATATTTGTTGAATCATATACATTCCATCGCTGACTTTTTAAGACAGGATCTCAAGAAACTCAGGCTGGCCTCAGACTCAGGCTGAAGTCAGGAACAGCCTTAAATGCCTGCTCCTTCAGCCTCTGGGATTTCAGGTCTTTTTCTGTTTGTTTTGGGTTTGTGAGACAGGGTTCTGATAGGTGGGCCTAGAACCCATGATCCTCCTGCCTCAGGGTCCTGAGTGTTAAGATTAAAGACATACACCACTATTACCTAGCCTCAAAACCGGTTCTCCACAAAATATTTTATTATATAGTTAGTTTTCTTCTTTAGTTGTTCAAAAAGGATAGTGACTGTGACTCAGAATGGCGGTACACTCCTGTAATCCCAGCAAAGGCCCATAATCCCAGGAGCATCTTGAGGTCAAGTTCAGCACAGGCTACACGGTGAGACCTTGTCTCTGAAACTAAATAAAAACAGTAAATGCTTCCTATGAATCAATAACATAGAATAAAATCTCAGGGCCAGGGAGATGACTTGGTGGGGAAAGGCACTTATCAAACCTGGAAGTCCAAACTTGATCCCAGAATCCACACAATAGAAGAACCAACTCTAGTCAGTTGACCTCTGACCTCCACATCCATACCATACCCCTCTCCCCCCACAATATACAAAATTCTCAGATATTGTCAGATGTGGTGGCATGTATCTTTAATTCTAGCATTCCAGAGACAGGGGCAGGCAGATCTCTGTAAGTTCTAGGCCATCCCGGTCCACGCACTTAGTTCCAGGACAGCTGGGACTACATAGAGAGATCTTAGAAAGAAAAAAAGAAAAGAAAAGAAAAGAAAAGAAAAGAAAAGAAAAGAAAAGAAAGAGAAAATCAGACCTTGACAGTACCTGACAACTAACCAAATAGTCTTCCATTGTATTCTTGCTTTTAAGGTAGCTGTCCTGGTTAGTTCTTTGTCATTTTGACATAAACTAGAGTCATTTGGAAAGAGAAATTCCTCCATCAGATTGACCTGTAGGCAAATTCATGGTGGCAATTTCTTGATTAATGATTGATATGGGAGGTCCAACCCACTGTAGGTGGTACTACCCCTAGGCAGGTGGTCCTGGGGAGGTGGTACAAGAACACACTAAGTCACAGAGCAAGCCATTAAGTACCACTCCTCTGTGGCCTCTACTTTGGTTCCGGAGTTGAGACCCTGCCAGGATAGACCTGAAAGTATAAAATGAAATAAATTCTTTTTCTAACATGGAGATTGCTTTTGGCTACAGTGTTACAAACTGCAACAGTAACTGAAATCTTACATCCCACATTCACAATACAAACTGTAACAGTAACTGAAATCTTATATTCCACATTCACAATACAAACTGTAACAGTAACTGAAATCTTACATCCCACATTCACAATACAAACTGTAACAGTAACTGAAATCTTACATCCCACATTCACAATACAAACTGTAACAGTAACTGAAATCTTATGTCCAGTATTTATCATCCTCTTGCTTTCCTTTTGATGTAGTTTTCCTGTGTAGCCCTGGCTAGACTACAGCTTGCTCTGTAGACCAGGCTGGCCATGAATTCACAGAGATCTGCCCGTCTCTTCCTTCCAAGTGCTAGGATTGAAGGCATATCCTGCCACGCCCGGTTCACACTTATTTTTTTTTTAATTTTATGTAAAAATATTCGTTTGAGACTGGACCATATACCCCAGGCTGGTCTCAAACTTGTAATTCTCCTAATTTAGCCTCCTAAGTGCATATGTGCCTCCAACTCTGTGCTTTGTATCCTTTAACTGTCTCGGCTGGGTATGGTGGTATACATGTATATTCCCAGCTGGGTATGCTGGGATACGTGTATATTCCCAGCTGGGTATGGTGGGATATGTGTATATTCCCAGCTGGGTATGGTGGGATACATGTATATTCCCAGCATTTAACTGTAATAACAAAGCTTCTGAGCTGAAGACAGAAGCTTCCAGGTTTGAAGCCAGTCTAAGATACACAGTAAGACCCTCTCTCTGCCCCCCACCAAAATTTTTTCACTGCTTTTAATTTTATTAACAACGACATTAGGTCACAAATGACTTTTTATTTTGAGTTCTTAAGATTTATTTATTTTATTTTTGTCTGCATGCGTGTGCATGTCTGTTGCCCTTGGAGTTCAGAAGAGGATGTTAGATCCCCTGGGACTGGAGTTACAGGCATTGTGAGCCTCCATGTGGGTGCTGGGAATTGAACCAGGGTCTTCAACACAAGTGGTGAGTGTTTATAACACTGAGCCAGCTGGGCAGTGGTGGTGCACGCCTTTAATCCCAGCACTTGGGAGGCAGAGGCAGGTGCATTTCTGAGTTTGAGGCCAACCTGGTCTACAGAGTGAGTTCCAGGACAGCCAGGGGCTACACAGAGAACCTTGTCTCGGAAAAAGAAAGAAAGAGAGAAAGAAAGAAAGAAAGAAAGAAAGAAAGACCCTGAGCCAGGTCTCTACTCCTTTTGTTTGTTTGTTTGTTTATTTTTGTTTTATTTGTTTGATTTGAGACAGAGTCTCTTTGTGTATCTTTGGCTGTCCTGGAACTTGTTTTATAGACCAGTTGGCCTCAGATTCACCGAGATCCACATGCCTCTGCCTCTCAAGCGCTGGGATAAAAGGCGTGTGGTACCACACTTGGCCCTATAAAGTGTTTTTATTGGTGAACATACTGGAGTGAAGACAGGACATTAATTTACAGAAATGTGTCAAGTAACTACTACTCTAGATAGACTATAGATGTGACATGACTCAAGAGGCTGTCGCCTGATGCCAGCATTTGGGAAGCGTGACTTTATCAGTTGCTCTGACTGGCTGGTCACTGTGATCCTTCAAGGTTGACAGCCCTGAGGCTGAGAGTGTGACTGCTTCAACTCTACTACAAAACAAGCAAGGTTAGCAGCCTCTGATATTCTAAACAAAGGGTGCAGGTCATGAGAGTTCGGCAAGTGTCTGATGAGAGGCAAGGCTTTTCGTTAGAGCTGGGACTTAGTCTTAGCCTCAGAGGATGAGCAGAATTTAAGGGAAGATTAACAGGAAATGAGAGTTCTTTCAGGTAGAGAGAATGGCAGAAATGTCATACTAATCAAGATGTATCTAAGGGCTGCTAAGTTTGGGTTTGGAAGCCAAGACAAGTGATAGAAAACAAAGAAAAGAATAAACCAGATGTGGTGGCACAAGCCTGGAAAGCCAGCAGCACTCAAGAGGTAGAGGCAAGAGGATTGGCAGGAGGATCGGGAGTTCTCGGCCAACTGCAACTACTTAGGGAGTTCAAGTCCAACCTCGGCTTCTTGAAACCTGTCTCAAAACAGTTGGTAAGACAGTTCAATGAGGGAAGGGTGCCTGGCACCAAGCCTGATAAACTGAGGTCAAGCTCTAGGACCCACACATGGAAGGAAAGAACCGGTCCCCGAAAGTTCTCTGACCTCACACAATCAACCATGGCATAAGCACGCACTCAATAAATAGAATTTTAAAATGTCCCTAAACAGGGTAAAGGAGGGAAAGAAGGGAAGGAAATCTACTTGGAGAGCCTGAAAAAATCTAAAAGGACCTGATCCTTCTTTTGTGAGATCACACCAAGCCTCAGAAAATTCTTTAGAAAAACTGAGGTTAGAAAATGAGGTGAGAGCCGGTGTTGGTGGTGCACACCTTTATTCCCAGCACTTGGGAGGCAGAGGCAGGCAGATTTCTGAGTTCGAGGCCAGCCTGGTCTACAGAGGACAGCCAGGGCTACACAGAGAAACCCTGTCTCGAAAAACAACAACAACAACAACAAAAAGAAAGAAAGAAAAAAAAAGAAAATGAGGTTATTCGGCAAGTTAAAGCATTTTCTTCACAAGCCTGGTGACCTGCATTTGACCTCTGGGAAATACAGCAGAAGGAGAGAAACAACTCTTAACTGTGCCCTCTTAACCACCACACATGCATGTTGGCACACACACACACACACACACACACACACACACACACCCTCACTCACACATGCATGTACACACGCACAAATAATAATGTGTAATGAATAAAAGTGGGGAAGAGACTGGAACTGAATCTCAGCTAACAAAACGCATGGGCAAAGCCTTGGGTTCAATCCCCAGTGTGAATAAACTAGGCACCATGACTCACATCTGTAATCACAGACGTCAGCAGATAGAGACAGGAGAATCAGAGATTCACGGTCATCTTCAGCTGCATATCAAGTTTGAGACTAGGCTGGGATACATGAGACTCGACTCAGAAAAGCAAAACACAACACAGAACAGAATAAGAGCAATAAGGAAACATTTTTAAGCCATGTACAGTAGTAGCTCACGCCTTTAAGCTTGGCTTTTGGAAGGCTAAGGTGGGAGGACTAAGAGTTCCAAATTAGACTGGATTACATAGCAAGACCTCGTCTCAACAACAAGCAAAGCCTTGGGTTTGATGATGATGATGTTTCCTTGCCACACTTCCGTGCATGCACATAGTATACTTGGACCATTTTACCTCCTCTTACCCTCTCATTCTCTCTCATTAAAAGCTCCTCTAGGAGCCGGGGTGAGGGGAGGAGGGCTCCAGCCGCTCAGAGGAGAAGGGGAGGGAGATGGAGGAAAGACTGTGGGAGGGGGCAGTGGACAGGATGTAAAGTGTAAAATGAATAAGTAAGTAAGTAAATAAATAAATAGATAAATAAAGCTTGTCTGGTCTTGTTTTGTTTTGAGACATTGTTTCTCAGTAGTCTTGCTTTGAAACATTGTTTCTCTGTGTAAGCCTGGCTGTCCAGGGGAACTCACAAAGATGTACTTTCTTCTGTCTCCAGAGTGCTGGGAATACAGATTTACACTACCTTCCGGCAAAAGCTCAACTAGTTTTTAAATTTTACATATATGATGAGTGTCTTGTCCCAATTTATGTATATACACCATCGCATGCAGCGTCAGAGTAGGCTGGGATTGGGCAACAGATTCTGAAACTGAGGTTACAGACGGTTGTGAGTGAGCCACCATACGACTTCTGGGACTCAAATTAGGGTCCTATGGAACTCCTAACTGCTGAGTAATCTCTTCAGCCCATCACAGAAAGCTCTTGAGCAGGTGAGGAATGTGCTGAAAGAACTCAGATGTTGAGCGGCTAGCACCTGGTTTATGGTAAAAATTCTCCCCATGTCCAGTCTAATCTTGCTGTTCATTCATCCCTCAAATATTTATCAAAGGCCTAGAGACAGCAGACACTGCCCTGTTGATTCAGTGATGCATAAAAATAGACTCCTCAGCTCACAATTCTCTAGTGAGCCAGAGACTAAAAGCAAGAATCTCATCAACATCAAAGTACAAGGTGTAGCTGAATCCTCAGGGAGGTGTCTCTGGCATTGTGAGTCCATTCAGTAGCAGGGGACTGGTTTAGGAGCTCGTTTAGGTTGTTCTGAGTTGAGAAGTGGCATCAGAGTAGATTCTGGAAGGAGAGGGGATTGGGCAGGTGAGGAGAAGGAAACACGCTTTAACTCAAGGACCCAAGACCCTGTGGCTACCAAGGAGCCATGAAGAGCCCCAGGTGGAAAGTCTGGGTCTCTGAGGGAGTGCAGGGGATTGTGGTAGGAACAGACTGGTGGGGGTGGGGGTCAGTAAAGGTCAATAGCCTTTAAAGGATTTGGACCTATCTCCTGGTACAGAAGGGTGTAGCAAACCTAGCTGTGATGTGAGCAGGTGATATTCTAAAAACAAGCTCCCAGGAGCTCTGAAGGCTGTGGGTGGCTTCTCTGAAGCCTGTCTAAAGAAAGGGTGCAGGAGGCATGCAGCAGGCAAACTGCCAGGGCAGAATCCGACAGAGGGCAAGTTGAGGAGGGGGTGCAAAAGTGAAGTCTGTGTACAGCCGTGGGCTGGGGGAGAGACCCTGAGAGTACCAATTAGCAGGATTCTCAGGCAGCAGGGGAGAAAGAGGCTGGCTCCTGGAGAAGAACGCACAACCTTTCAGAATCGAGAAACTGTGGCAGTGACCGAGTTTGCCCAGGAGAGGGCTCCACCCTAGGGAAGATGGATAAGTCTCAAGGATGCAGATCATCTCTGAGATCCCCCAGAGAAATGATGTCCAAGGACAGGTCCCTGGGGAAGCCCTGACTAGAGAGGAAAGGGAGCTGGGGACAGCAGCTGAAGGCAGGCTTCATATGGACACTTAAGGCACCTGAATAGAAACAGGAAGGGGACCAGGAAGAGCACTGAGTCCCAATGACCAGTTTATGAGCAGGGACAGAGAGGTGGCATGTTTAGGTGATCAGCAAGTCATGGAGGCCTGTGAGTCCTAGGTCCCTCTTCCCAGGGGAAAGACACAGATGGGTATGGCTTTACTTCCTCCTGGATGTGGAGGAAAGGGAAATTGGAACACTGGCCACGATGATGGAAACATCGTGGAATGGATGGACTGGAATGAGAAATCTTCTCCTCCTCTCATCCCACCCTTTACTTTCCAAACCTCCCTGGGCTGCAGAAAAATAAGGGGACCAAGAAAATTTCTTTAAAGGGATCAGGACTGGGTGGCAGGTATGGAGACAAGAAGTTGGAATGGAGCCCCATGGTGTTTTTCTATATTTTTTATTTTGTGTATATTTATGTGTCTGAGTATCTGCTTGAATGCATAGGAATCCTATGTATCTGGTCTCCATGGAAGCCAGAAGAGGGCATTGGATCCTCTGGAACTGGAGTTACAGGTGTTTGTGAGCTGCCACGTAGAGGCTGGGTATTGAACCCAGGTCCTCTGCAAGAGCCCCCAGGTCTCTTAACTGCTGAGCCATCACTCCAGTCTCAACGGATCCATATTTTAATAGTGTAAGGTGTGTTTGTGGAGCCCCAGGTTTACGTGAACACGTATGCGGGTGTGCATTACATCCTTATTTCAGACACCCAAACGTGCTTGTTCATACTCACCAACACTCATGAACCTGTGCAGGCTCTCACATGTACTCATTCATACATCCACATGCTCACATCTGTACTCTCAGCCATGTTCAGCAGACGCAGCTATTCACAGTGGTCCACGAGCTCTGCGTGTGTCGTGTGTACTCCCTAGCAGAGGTAAGTGACTCTACTCTATCCTGCTATGTGCAAATAATAGAGAATTCAGAGAGGCACCACGTGAGTGGAGGAGACATCCTCAGATGGGTTCTGGATCTTTAAGGGGGTTGAGTGTAGTGATGTGTGCATTTGGTCACGTGTTCATTCACTTAGCAAAGTCAGCAGGAAGCCACCATGTGCCAAGCCGTGAGCTGGGTTAATCAATGAACTGTACAAGCATGGCTCCCATTCACTTCTAGTGGTTCCATCGAAGACAGGCCTTTAGGACACAGTTGGTAAATGTCCTCTGGAGGAGGGCCCCATGTGCCATGAAGAGAAGTGGGCCACGGGGCTAGAGAATTTCCTCCTGTGGAGTAAATAAAGATTCCAGACTGGAGAGCATCCTCCTGATGTGAACCCCCGACCTTAGCTGTAACTGTACTGCTGTAACTGTACCTACTTGCATCATTTCTAGTATCTCACACATAAAGGGGCCTGGAAGGCCAACAGAAAGATTTGACCTCCATATGGGGTTCAGATCTCGCCTCTGTAGCAACCTACTCCTTGGTGCCCTCATAATTGGGGTGATGATATGTATCCTGCAAGGTTGTAGTAGTCACTGGTTGCAACATATAAAAACCATCACCTAGTAAGAACTTAGTGGGTTTTAAATTTTAGATTTTATTCATTTTTTTCTTGTTTGTTTTTATTCTGGGGATTGGACCTTCCACATAATAGGCACGTGTGAGCTATATGCCCAGCCCAGACTGGTTTTACGGAAAGACTTGTTGAAAAAGATGCCAAGGCAAGTCTGCTTCTTGTCAGTTCAGTATTTCTATGCTGCAATCCCCAAATCATAAAGAAAAATGCCGGGGAAACACAGTGATAACTCAGGACTAGGGAGGTTATAGAGACAAGCTGGATGGCAACCTAACATTAGACATCTGGAATTCCAAACAGATGTGGAACTGGAGAGGGAACTTCTACCATTCTGAAAGAAGAAACAGGCCACCTTCCCATGATTAATTTGAGTTTTGCAACCAGAGGACTGACTTACTTTGTGTCTGTTTTGTTTCTGTTTTTTGAGACAGGGTTTCTCTGTGTGGCCCTTCTTTAGATTATGCTGGTCTTGGAGTCACAGAGATTCACCTGCCTCTGCCTCTGGAGTACTGGGATTGAAGGTATTCACTGCTATTGCCAGCTTGCTTTGTGTCTTAATCAAATTCAATATAAATAATTTCAGGAATCCATGAGAAGACATAAAACCAGTCCCACATGAAATACTAAATCTGTCCTACACTATTTTCTATTCTAGGATGAAGACTTTTCACTGAAGATATCAGATCTGTCTGTAGATCTTATGACTACCTGGCTTCATCTCTCCCAAAGAGACAAAGCCAGGCCTGTGGAGACAGCCTCTTTTCCCAACTCTGGGATAAAGAGCTGTTTCTGGATAGCAGTGTCTACTTATTTTGGCTGCTCCTCCAGACGTGTATCTATCACTAGCTGCTGCTGCTGCTACTTCTCCTTCTCCTCCTTCTTGTTTATTTATTTTGTTTATGAGTGCTCTATCTGCATGTACAACTGCCTGCCAGAAGAAGGCATCAGATCCCATTATAGATGGCTGTGAGTCATCATGAGGTTGCTGGGAATCGAACTCAGGTCCTCTGGAAGAGCAGCAGGTGTTCTTAAAGCTGGTCTCTCCCATGCCCTAGCTTTATTTTCTTCCCTCCTTTATGTAGGTGCTGTGGTGCCCAGTTAAACACAAGCCTTTCGGCTGATGTGCAAGGAGGGTCTTGCTAGTCTCAGATTTGCCTGTCTAGTGTTCCTTCTCCTGCCACACTCTACAAACTCTTTCATGCATCTGTATTCGTGTATCTTTGTCCTTTGTTTTGGAGTAGTCGTCCATTTTGTTGTTGATGGAGAAACTGGACTATCCCAGACTGGATATTTTGAACACTCTTGGACTTTTGCTGGATAACAAACTTGCATTTTCCAGGAGCACATTTGCCTGGGAAATGTGGGTAAAACATACATGTGTTCACTCTTCGTTTTGGTTTTGGTTTTTTTGAGACAGGGTTTCTCTGTGTAGCTCTTGCTATCCTTGAACTCACTCTGTAGACCAAGCTGGCCTTGAACTTGGAGATCCACCTGCCTCTGCCTCTCAAGTGCTTAGCTTAAAGGAAGGTTCCACCACTGCCCAACTGCATGTGCTCACTCTTAGCACTGCCCAACACTGGTCTGCAGTGACTTTCCTCTCCCAGCAATCAGTGCTCTCTAGTTTTCAGTCTGTCCATTCATTCCAGGGGGCATGCTGATTTTTTTCCCAATCACAGCCATCCCTTTTTGGAGTTTTATAAAATATATCATTTCCAGATGCTTAATCCTAGAGACCCAAGTTGATTTAATCTGGTGGGACCTGGGCATTTATAACTTTTTTTTGTTGTTCTTATTTCAAGGCAGAGTGTCTCTGTGTAGCCTGACTGTCCTGGAATTCACTTTGTAGACCAGGCTGGCCTTGAACTTGGAGATCTTCCTGCCTCTGGCTTCTGAGTGCTGGGATTAAAGTGGCACCACCACTGCCCAATTTTTCTGGGTGAATCTCACATTTAAGTTAAGGGTAAGAGCAGCTAAGGCACAGATCTAAGGCATACCCAGTGCCTCTCTGGGGGTGGAATGAAGAGTATTGCCAGGGGAACCTCTTGTAAAGCGCTGAAACCACTGCCAGTGGCTTCACATCCTGCTCACCTCTGACCTGGAGCTTCAGAGGAGGAGGCAGATTCAGGAGTGTGTGCTACGTACATACGTGTGTGTGTGTGTGTGTGTGTGTGTGTGTGTGTGTGTGTGTGTGTGTGAAAATGTGCTTGGAAACCACAGGGAGTGAGGTAGGTAACCTGTCCACTGCTGTCAGGACTTGGCTCCTCAAGGAGCTGACTATTTCCTTAAATTCATTTAGCTTCTTGTAGAATTGATCTGTTCCTGCCTCCCTGACTTCTAAGATGGTGGTGGGCTCCCTGGGATCTGAACTATGAGCTCAGTTGATATCGTTCTTATTCCTGCTAATCCCTTCCCTACCTCAATGTCTGAGAAGCTGAAGAGGTTTGGAGCAGGGCAAAGGTCACCCAGCTGATTCCCTCTAGCCCAGGTCTTCAGATCCACTGAGCTGCTCTCTCCCCAAGGCCAGGAGACCCTTATTCTTATATTTAGTAGAAGGAACCAGGGAACCCCATAGGGCTTACCTAGGGCCTCCACATGTCCTCAAGTGGGAGCGAGTACAGGTCCTGCTTTTGCTGGGAAGAGTATGTGGGAAGAGAAGAGGGGAAATAAAACAGAGGGCAGGATTAATGAAGTGGCTTCAAAAGCTAATAGCGCATTTACCAACATCTCCTCCTCTGACTCTCCCATACCGGGGGAAGCGGCCACAACTTGAGGCAGCCTGTCTCTTGGAGTCCTGGTCCAGCCCCTCTGAATATCTCTACCTTCCTTTATTTTGGAGGCTGAAAGAAAGCTTCTCATGGTGAGGGAGACTCTTCTACACCTCCAACAACCTTTGGAGATGCCAATGCTACCTGGTGAGCCTGTGCAATTCTCAGAGCTGCCCAGCTCAATAGGAAATGCCATATGCGCTGGTGCTTTGGGGACCTATGCCCCCAAAGCCCTGGCACTTTCCAGTTTCTTTCAGTCCATCCTTATTACATCACCTCTCTCTCTCTCTCTCTCTCTCTCTCCAGGCCTCCTCTCTAGAAGCTGACCTGGAGCTGGATTCCCAAATAAACAGTAACTAATTGGATTAGGAGCTGATAATACTGTTGACCTTTCTTAATGTCTGCTGGCTGTCTTTCCACCACACTGAGGCTTAATTGTATAGGATGGGGAGAAGGGTGGGGGACTTCCAGGAGTGAATCCTGACCCCTGTTAACCTCAGATAAAACGGGCTCAGCGGCTTCCCAACTGCCTGTCATCCCCCACGGAGCAGGAACACACACATGCTCCCAGTCTCATCAAATAATTACACAGATGATACACACATGCATAGGCATGCATGCAGAGATGCAAAGGCTCCCAGAGGCACCCTGAATCCACACATGCGCACTGTGGACTTTGAACCTGGATTGTGTGCATACGTAAGTCACACTCAAATGATATATGTGCAAAATTGCCTATATGATAGACAAGTACATTCATATGCACAGTACCACACGTTTGTAAAATGCAAGCACAGAGGTTCATGTAGACAAATATAATGATAAAGATGATGTAAGTGCGTTATAAATATGCAGATGATGACCACAGATACGGACACAGGAAAGTAAAATACACTGACAGACACACAATACTCCACACATAGTGCTTGGAGACATCAGTATACAAAATATATGACACATGTGCGTGCACACACATGCTTCCCATGCACATACCTTTGCACACCGGTGCACATCAGAACCCCGCCCTCCATACATACAGGCAATTGGCCCCTTCCCAAACTCCAACTCTTTCACAATCTCTGCTGCTTTCATTTTCTATTTGCTCCTGGGAATGTTCTGAGATCCTGAGTTTATGGGTTTCTTGGAGTTCTGGTCCAGTCTCTGTGCGTGTCTCCATCTTTCATTATCTTTGGGGCCTTGTGCCTGCTATCGCTCTCATTCTGGCATAGGGTAATAGAAGGACCCAGGAAGAGAAATGAAAAGAGGAGGATTGGAGAAGGGAGCCAGAGAAGGTGGAGAAGAGGGCCGGGAACCAGGGGAGCGGCGAGGGGCGGGGAGCGCGGGCGGGGGAGGGGCGCCTGCCTGCGCACAGCAGATGTTGCAGCTCCTCGGATGGAGCTGTTAATGTAAGTGGAGTTTCTGCAATGGTAATTAGGAGGGCCCTCATTACCCTGGCGGAGCCGGCTGAGAGCCGATAAAGCCGAGGGGGAGAGGGGCCGACATCAGGGTAATGGGGGAGTAGGGCCATTGAGGAACTGGAGCCGAGCCGGGGACTGCTCTGCGCGCAGCTGGAGCGGGGCGAGAGGGATGTGGAAGGGGGGCGTGGGCCGGCCCGGAGCCCAAGGTGGGTCGGGACTAAGAACTGCCAGGCTTTGGCAGCCAGTGCTGAAGAGGGCCTGCAAGGACCAGGTCACGAGTTTGCCCTGTCTGCCGAAGGGGCGGGTTGAGGAAGGTTCCCACTGCCTCGCAGGCCCAGCAGTCTTAGGCCTCTGTGCTTGCCATTCACTCTAACAGCTGGATAGAGATGGGATCAGAGGACGGGAATATGGAAGGGGCAGCTTCTGCGCCTAGGAGGCCTATCCATTGTACAAGCATGGAACCCAGGCACGGACTCTAGAATAGGCAACAGGAAAGTTAATGTCCACGTGGAAGACTCCAGAATGTCAGGTTTGACAGGAGAGAACTAGCAGCCAAAAGTGGAACCATAAACCCCAACTCTTGCTTCTCTGGAATTTGAGCTCAGTCCTTCTGTCCTTCTGCCCTTCTCATCTGTCCTGTCTTTCTCTCTTCTTCTCATCAATGCTGCATAGCCTTCCTCCATCCCCCTCCTCCCACACACACACACACTTAGCAAAGTACCCAAATTAACACACTGCTGCTGACAGCCAGTCCACAGAGCCCTAAGCATCTTGCCTCCCTTTCTGGGGGCCTTATAGCAAGAACAAGAGAGGCTGGGAAGATGTCCACCTGCATCTGTGCTCCCCAGCCAGGATCTCCCACCAGAAGGGGTCCAGAACCCATTCTGCTGTCTACACCAACTGGGTATTCTCAGATGAACCCCAGAGCTCTCCCCCACTGAAAAGTGAGTGGCCCTGCCCATGCCCTCAACTGAGAGCAGAATGTTCCCCCTTTTCCCTCCTGCTCCTGCGAGGGCTTAGCCAGGAGGCCAGGAATCTGCAGTCCAACCAAGCAGGGCAGGGAAATGGAGGGGGTCAGCAGAGGTCCCATTGCCCCCTTATATGACCTTCTTCACACAGCCCCACCTCAGATGCTCAAGGTCATTTGACCCCAGCTAGTCTGTCTGGTTTGCTGACTTCTCAAGTATTGCCTAAGCCCTCCATCCCTGAAAGCACAGACCAGACAGAGGGGCAGGCAGAATTTTCCTCCAGGCAAGGGAAAACTCGGGCCTTTGCTGACCACAAAGGTAAAACAGCATTTCCCACAAGACTGAAAGGACCTGTCTGGTGTTTCTGAAGAGACCAGGGTTTGTAGGGAGGGAGCTCCTAAGCCTGGGGAGAGCCCCAGATCCCCCATCCACACATAGCTGTGTGGCAGAGCAGGGGTTAATGGGGAGAGGCTGCAAGGCTGGAGCAGGCGGTGGCTCCCCGCCTCCACCCCCCCAGAGTTGCTGACTCTTCTTTTTGTTCAGGCTGACAGCGAGCACCTGGTGTGCTCCTGCTACAATATTGCTCCTGCCTCCTCCCCCCCAGGCCCCAGGCTCTCCTCTCCCCCTCCCTGCCTGAGGCAGCCTTCCTCTCTGCCTCCTTTTTTCCCCTGCCCCTCCTGCCTATGGCCTCCCAAGCACCCCCCACCCCACCCCAACCACCACAAGCACCAACCCTGCGGTGTCAATAAACACAACATATGCTGCCATTAATGTGAAAATCGCGCCCTCCACTCCATTCATCCCCTCAGCCTGCCTGCCTGCTGGGGGTGGGGGTAGGGATGGGGGTGGCAGAGGAAAGGTCAAGTGGGAGCCATTAACTACCCTTTTTTCCGTCTGCCCCATTCCCTTGCCCCTTCGCTGTTCTGAAGGTGGGGGCGTGGACAGAGTTTGGTTGAGGGGTTTCTGAGACGCTTTCTTTAACTGCCACCCACCCACAAGTCTCCCATAGAGAAATGTGAACATCTTCCTGCTGCCATCCAGTCAACTCCAACTCCAGAGTCAGGGCAGGTGAGACCTCAGGACCAGCAAGGAGAGCCAGGCCAGTGATGGCAGAGAGAGTCACAGGGGTCCATTCTTTTGACAAGTTAGGAGCATTCCCTCACCATCTCAACTTCTTGGAAATTGTGTCAGTCTGTCTACCCAGCTCTAAAACAGGAACTAAAAGTGTGTAGGTAGGCTGGGGCTTCAGGAAGCCATTGTGGAGGGAACCACATACTTTCGATGGCCAAGGAGGGAGTGGCCTGGCCTCAGTCTCCTCAACTAAATCACCAGTTCCAAGACAGCAGGGAACAATAAAGATAAAAATAATATAATAACTACAGCTAACATGTGTTGAGGGCTTATTTATGTACCAGGCATTGGGCTAAGCATGTTACAGCTTTATCTAATTTGTTCCCCCCTAAGACCCCTATGGGGAAGTTACAACTGATAGCCCCATTTCACAGCTGAGGAAAACAGGCTTAGTAGGGATGGCTATGTAAGATATGCTCACAGAGCACGAGGTCCTGTGCGGAGGAGACCAGGTCAGTGACAATGTGAGGTCAGCGTCATTATTAGGGACACCTTATGAAAGAAGAAAATGACTCTTGAAAAGGCTTAATAACTTGCCTCAAGTCGCAGCCAAATACTAAAAATCGTAGCTGGGAACCTGGTCTGCCCGGTGGCCAAAGCTTGTGATCTCAACCCTTCTATATTCCTGCCTCCTTCCCACGCCCCTCCAATCCACTTCACTCGGGGTTGAAACCTCAGCAGGGCAGTGGAGAACTGAAAGTCAGTGAGTAGCCTGAGCCCAACTCCTCCCCTGCTCTATGGTCACTCCCTGCTACCGCTGAGCTGTGCCCATCCAGCTTTTGTCCCCATTCTGAGGATTCACTGTGAACAGGCAAAGTGCCCCTTTAGGCTCCCAGAGCACAGAGCCATTGTGCTTGGCTCTGCAGCTCCTCACTTCTGAGACTCCAGTTGCTTTATTGATATTAACCTAACCCCCACCACCACTTCCCTGCTCGCCCTAGCCCAGTCTGACGGGCAGAAATCTGCTGCCTGGGCACCACCCTGACCTCTCTTTTCCTCTTTCATTATCTACTCCCGGGCACCAGGGAGCCAGCACCAAAATTAAAACAATAACTAAGCCCGAAGTGGACCCAGCAGCCCCCACTCACACCCCCAGGGAAGGAAAAAAAGGCCACAAAAACACCTGGAGAGGAGAATAATCGATGGGAGTGGGAGGTGACTCAATCTCATGCCAGGACCCCCACCTGTCTTAACCCTTTCTCTCTTGCACTGTAATCAGGACACCCTCATGTCATCCCTCTAGCTCATCCTAGATATAAAAAATTGAAACGGCAGACTCAGGCATCAACTCAGTCCTTTAGTACTTTAGGGTTCAAGAAAAAAAAAAATTGAGACTATGTGAGGCCCTTAGTAACCCATACTTTGTGGCTAAGATCCCTAAAAGACCCCAGTCCTGCCAAAGGAGGAAATTCCTCTTTGGGCAAATTCTTGGAGGATTTTCTGATTACTTGGTGACCGACACTAAACACTTGATGAAGCGTACTGACATATTTCATCTTCACCGCAACTCATGAACTAGGTGACGGTATTGTTCCCACTTTTCAGATGTAGAAAAGTCAAAAGACTTATCCATGCTTTTGTCAGCTACAGAATGACAGGAGCAGGTTCTCACGCAAGTTCAGTGCTCTGTCTCCAGAGGCTCTGACTCGGCCATTTTGCTGAGCAGCCTGCATAGATCTCTCCAGAGTGTTGTGGAGCCTGGCTAAACAAGGAGGTCTAATTCAGGGATACTCTGGCTCCTCATTTCCCAGGTTATGGAATAGGACCCCTGTGACCTGTCATCTCATTTCAGAGTGGCCAGCCAGAAGGCAAAGAGGTGGAAGCAGGGCTAATTCCAGCATTGTCAAGGGCAGCTGAGGGGGCTGCTGTAGCCGAGGTCAAGTGGGGGGTGGGGGAAGAGAAACTTGGCAAAGTTTGTTCTCACTGACTGAAGGTGTATTTCCTCAGACAGCCCACTGGAATGTCTAGGGACCAGAGGCTCCAGCAGAGGGTGCCATACAAGAGCGAGGAGACAAAGTTAATGGCACCAAATTGTCCTGTATGCTGAATTCAGCCTCAACCATCTTGGCCTAGAGACTCTAATCACCCACACAAAGCTCACTCCTTCTTTCAGCAGTGCCCTTCTCTGATCTCCTTCATCCATAGTCCAGCCTCAAGGGGCTTCTATTATCTTAGCCTGGCAATGAACAAACTCTTGTTTACCTTGTTTCTGCTGACATAAGGAGGGGACTCTTCAAAGGCATTGTGGTGGAGAGGGGGGGGGGGGATCAGAAGAGCCAAATGTGTGCTTATGATAGCCAAGCACTGATCCTAAGGACTTTGCCTAAAATGTTCCCATTAATTCTAAGAGGTAGGGACCCCGAGTCTACAAACGAAGGGGAAGAGGTTCAAGCTGGTAAAAGGCACAGCTGAGATTTGAAGCCAGGCAGTGCAGTCTCATGTAACACTACGTTTTTTCTGAAGCAGAGGAAGAGAGGGAGAGAGAGGGGAGTGGTGTTCGGGGGTGGGAAAGAGAGAAGCTTTGAAGTTCTTTCAAATTTTTTTCTTGTTGTTTTTGTTTGTTTGTTTGTTTTGTTTTGTCTTTTTGAGACAGGACCCTTCTACATAGCTGTAACTATTTTGGAACTTACTAAGTTAGACCAGGCTAGCCTTGAATTCAGATCCACCTACCTCTGCCTCCCAAGTTCTGGGATTAAAGTCACATGCCATAAAAGCTTCAGTTTTTTTGTAGTGCACTAGGCCAAACACTTAGATCCTTGCCCGTCACTGCATTGCTATAGGGCATGGCAGAGTGAGACGTGCATTAACAATGCCAAGGGAATTTTAAGACAACCCAAGACCTCAGAGGACTGCCTGCCATACCCCAGAACAAAGATAGGTATTTACACTGATCTTAACATTGACTGATGTAGGTTCTAGACTCAGCTACACTGACTGCTAGCCAGAGGTACAGTGAAACCAGAGGCAGGTCTCTTCTGGTCTTTAAGCCTTTCTGGAATTTTTTCTTCATTTGACTCCCTTAGACCATATGAGAGCCAGTGTTGACTTCTATAGTTAGTCCTTAGAGAACCCAAATACCTACCTCCATTTCCCTCCATAGACTAGTCAGCATCCTTAGGAACCCTCAGGGGCCACTCCTCCTTCTAGCTCAGGTCCCATTGTGCCTGTCAGCCTGCAGCATATGGTTAGGGCCAGGTCCACCCTTCAGAAGCACAGCTCCCTCACCCTGGCCCCTTCTGAGTTCAAGTTGTCCTGGAAGCCAGAAGCCCTCTGCCTCCACCTGTCCCTGGCCCCATCGGAACAGACATTATTTTGCTGCCCCCTCAACACAAGCCCTCTGCTGCTCTTGTTCCTGACACAAGAGTTTCCTCCAAATCCCCACACTGCCTTCTGTGACCCACTTAGAATCTTAACTCCATGGACCTAAAATAGAAAGCACTCAACGCAAGCATTTCACTTCCCGATACTGCTGAATAAAGCTCGCCTCTTAAAAAAAAAGAGAGAGACAAAGCCACCAACCAAAGTAATAGTTGCCTACCCATTTGACATGTTTAACACCATTCATTTGTCCAGGCTAACACTCTTTTCTACTTGCCCCCACTGATATCGGTTCATGTGGGTCTCTCCTACTATGTGATTAGTGTGTGTGTGTGTGTGTGTGTGTGTGTGAGAGAGAGAGAGAGAGAGAGAGAGAGAGAGAGAGAGAGAGAGGTATCTGGGGCATTGATCTGGCTCCATTGATAGCTGATTGTTTTTACACGTGACTCGGTTGCATTCCTCAAATCTCCGCCCTTCTGCACGCTTTGCATGACAAGCAGCCGGAGGCCTCAGTGGGGAGAGGTCGCTCACCTCTGACCAGGATATAATTGGAAAAAGAAGGTCATTGCCGCCTTTGCTTCTGGGGCAGATCGGCTTCGTTCCATTTGTGTCACAAGCTCTTGCCAGCACATATTCTCAATGACATGGAGACAATGGCTGTACCCCACCACGGAGCCCACAGAGATGTGCTCAATGTGACACAAACATACCACAGGCCCACACTCACTCAGGGCAGGCATGTACACTGTGGCGCGCGCACACACAATAGGTGCTGTCAATAAACACAGACGATACTGATGACACACCGGACGACGGGTATCCAGTGACATCCAGAGAGGATGCACAAAGAGAAGCATAAAGCAAGGCTTATCCAGTGATACAGATATCCCACATTTACACATCTGTGACATGGTCGTATTCACAAGGGCAAATACCCAGTGCTGAGCTACCACATTCAATGGAAAAAACAAACAAACAAACACCCAACACATTAGCAATGGTTCTCTTTAGGTAATACCCACTTGGGGATGTATCAGAATTAAATGGGGGAGCTCTGACAAAGTACATGTTTCCAGAAACCCCTGCTGGTGTATACACACCCTTTACAGTTAAGGTATGTGAGTAAATCTATTTGTGTTAAAGGAGCCTCATCAAGCAGCTGTGGTAGAAACAGAAGCTGGAAATCATTGATGTGCTACTGCCATTAGACTCGCCTCTTCTGGATGGTACAGCTTGCTGGCAGGGATGTTGTTCTTTGCACAGTCCAGGAAGGGACAGACCCCAAGCTGAGAAAAAGAAAGGGGTGATATGTCAGTGACCAAGAGATTAGGGGGGTCAGACAATTTCCAGGAACCGAAGGAGTTAAAACTGGGCTTCATGCCATTGATCCTTAGCGACCTTGGCTGGACTGGTCAGCGCCTTATTCAGCCCGTTGAAGGACCCCTCTCGTGAGAACATTTCCAGGATTCCATATATGGAGTCAGGATGTGAAGGCCCAAATTCCATACCCAGGCCGAGCTGACACTGGCTAGCCCCAGGCTCTGTGACACACAGTCTTTGGGCAATAAACTGCTCCAGGGTCCCAGGGAAACAAGCCCAATAATAGCGAAAGTCAAAGGCTCCTCGTATTCCTGGACAGGGGCGCCTCCTTACTCTTATCCCAGCTGCACCCTAAGGCCTCTGGGAGAGGGCAGAGGACGTTGGCTATTCAGGGACCAGGCATTGGAAGCGACAGGTCACAGCCTCGACGAGGAAGCACGGAAATCCCCTTGGCGACCAACAGGGTCGCGCCGCCCCCTGGCGGTTCCACAGCACAGATGAGATTGGAGAAGCCAGCGGCTTGAGGGTCGCACAGCTCAGAGACAAGTTCCTCCTTCCTCGCTTCCAGGGGGCGAAGAATGCTGAAGCGATGTCCCCGTGAGGACCGCCTGTACTGTCCTTCCCTTTGACCCTTCCTCTGCTCCTTTCTTTTTCCCCCCTCTCCTCCTCCTTCCCTCTCCATCTCCACTCTTCTTCCTTCCTCCTCTCTTCTCCCTCCCTCCTTCCCTCTCTCCCTCCCCGTCGTCCTTCGCCCACCCCTCCCGCCCCCGCCGGGCAGCGCCTCGGTGCGCCAGCTTGGCAGTTAGCCCATTAGATCTCGTACTATTGATCCGCTTCTGAGCCGAAGCTGACAGTGCCCCCCTTCCCGATTCTCCCCCCCTCCGTCCCCATTCCCCGCGGCCCCCTCTCTTCTCCCCTCCCTCCCATCTCCAGGCAGTCCTGGCCTGAGATCACCCCCCAACACCCCCTCTCCCGCCCCCCAGCCCTCAGCGGGCTGTGCCGAAGTCTCGCCCTCACGAAGGACAGGAACAAATGTAATTAAAGCGATCTGCAAGGGGGGTACGTCCTAGCAAGCAAGCGCGAGCGGGGGTCCCAGCGGCCCATGCGGGGCCCGCCACCTCCTTTCCTCCCAGTCCCTTCCTCGCGCACCCCCCCGACCCCCCGGAGCGGGAGCATTTGGGTTGAGCGGCGCCTGTCCTATAAATCCACATATAATTCTCGCCTTTCCTGTTCAGCTAAGGAAAATAAACGTGTAAGGCTGTTTCTGGGAGCCCAGCTCGGGGACCGCTCTAAATTCTCCTCTTATTGAGTCGAGGCTGGAAATCATTCAGCTCGGCGGCGCGCCCCAGATCCCCCCCAATCCCCCTCCCAGGTCGCTGGGGTCCGGGCCCGCGCCTGCCGCGCACACGCACGCGCGCACACGGAAGGCAGGCGCTGGGTATATAAATATCTCCAGCTCTCCCCATAGCCGGGCAGATTTATTCCGCTGCCAAGCCTGCAGAAAATTGACTTGTTCATGGAGGCGGCTATTGACACATCACCGGGGGGAGGGTTAGGGGAGAAAGCAGTGGAGCCGGCGCCCCTCCATTATACGTTAATGTAATCAGCAGTGTGCGAAATGACTGCGCGGAAAATAGCATCACTGACATTTATATTAGAGGATATTGATGGCAGGAGCTGTGACCGCATCACTCTGCCTCCCGTTTCCACGGATTGACACAGGAGCCTCTTGTTGGCTCCATCCACGCTTGCCTCCCCTCCCCCTCCCCTCCTTCCCTTCTCTCTTCCTCTCTCCACCCACTCTGTGTCTTTCAGCTCTCCCCCTCTCCGCTTCTTACCCCCACCCTGCTTGTTTCCTCTTCTCATCATTTATTTTCCAAATAATTCTTGAGTACCTACTGGGTGCCCCTCTCCAGGGTCTTTGCTCATGAATTTGCCTAGGTTTATCCCTCTCCCCCCCCCCCCCCCCTGCTTTTTCCCCGTCCCCCCCCCCCCCCCCCATTCGCCTCCCCCCCCCCCCCCCCTGCCTTGGCTCGATGGCTGGACCGCTGCTGTCACAGCAGATAGATAATTGAAAAATGGTCCTCACCTTTGCAGCCAGCAGGAGTGGTTCAGGCGGTAACCGCCGGGGTTACCTACTCCATCTCTCAGGCCCAGGCTCCAAAAGAGATTCTGAGGAAATTGGATTTTACATGGATGTTTTACTCGGGCAGAGGCTTTAGTGTATATAAATACAGGCAAGGAGCCTTGGCGGGAAGGATGAGTGAGGCCAGATGTTCTGCTCTGCCTACACCACCTCCAGGTTCAGAGGAGGCAGGCAGGCCTTGGGCTCTGCTCTGGGTCCCGGACCTGAACATCCGTGCACTGCCTGTCGTTATTAGGGACAGAAAGAGGTTAATGCCTCTCAGCAGCTCCTCCAAGGCTGTCTTGGAAATACAAGTGTCTTTGTCAGGGCTTTGCAAGGCACGATACTGAGAAGAAAAAAAGGAAAAAGACGGGAGAAGTTTGAAGGCTAATTCTCTCAGGAAATATTTATGGAAACTTTACCTCTGAGTATTGTTGTGGGGTACAAGAATAAGTGGGTTAGGCATAGCTGTTGTCTTCAGGAACAGTCTGCTTAAGGAGTCAGGCTAGAGAGGGGAAAAAAAAAAAAGGCCAGGGGTGGGGAAAAAGTGATGTTAAGATTTCTTCTTTGGGACCTGATCAGGAAGGGAGCTTGGAAAAAGAAGGAAGGAAACTGAACACGCTGGGAGATGGGGACACCCTCAGGTACACTCTGGCCTGAGTAGCAGAACATCTAAGAGCACTCTATTATCAGCGGTCACTCAGCCTATGGGCTAGCTCACATCCAATGCTCACATCCAAGGTGGAAGTCTCCGGAGGCTCAAAGGATGCACCATCAAGGATCCAAACACACAACACACAATGGGAAGAGGACGCGCTTTGGGGGAGGTCGAAATGGGAGGCACAAGGACAGGTAGGAACATCAGAAGAAGCCAAACACGTGAGACCGTCCATATGTAAAGGAAAGACATTTACCTAGGTTTACAGTTTTGGACAATCCAGTTTGTGGTCAATTAGCTCAGTTGTTTTGTGCCCCAAGGCAAGACAAAAAATTACGACAGGAGTCTGTGGCAAAGTAAAAATCACTCCCTTCATAGTCGGAAGCAAGAGAAAGAACTGAGTCCGGAAGGAACAATAAGTTCTGGAAGTACAATGCTTGCCCAGCAGGCAGAAGGCTCTGGGTTCAATTCCAAGCACTGAAGGAAGAAAGAATGAAACAAAGCGGATTGGGGGTCAGGTGAGAAGAAAGGAGGGGGGGTGATGGAGGGATGGAGAGAAAAAGAAAACCAAATCTCCTTTGTAGTCAAGGACACCCCCCCTCCCAATTCCACTGGGTGTCATATCTCCTAGGACTATAGACTATACCTTTAATACATGGGCCTTCTAAGGAATTGAGATAACAAACTACAGAAGGAAGGAGTAGAAGCTGGGCCGGCCGGCCAGGGGTGGAGTGGGGCAGGGTGGCATGTGTACTTAAGAGAAGATTCTCTGGCACCAGAAGCCTCAGTTACAGTCACAAGCAGGGTTTTTTCCCACGTGTTGCCTGATCTCTGATATGAACCGAAGAAACTGAGGGACCATTGCTGTTCTTAAAAAGAGGAGATCGCTTGAGCCCTTGGCCGAAGGACTGGAATGGAGCGGTGAATCCTGACACAGACTGCTCACTGAAAAGCTCCCCCTGAGCACAGGACAGACAGCAGCTGTCTTACCATAGCCACATCACTGAAAGCTGGACCTACTGCCCCCTCCCCCAAGAGCAACACCCCGAAGCCCCCTGTTCTCTGCCACATTGTTATGTTGTTACATCATCAGCTTTGGGGCAGGACAGGTGCAGGATGGATCATAGCCGTCCTCCCAGCTGCTTCCACACATCCCAGGCACTCCCAGATGGCATCCTGGGAACTCCAGTCCAGCTGTATGATGGGAGTAGTCTGGGGTAACTAGACTCCTTCTCTGCACTCTCCCCACCTGATCCTTGTCAGCGTTTTTCCCCTCCTCTGAAGATTACATCCATCTGCCAGCTTGGGGCACAGGAGTGTCTTTTCAGCTGTCCAAGAACTAGGCCTTTCTCCTTGCCTCCATCACCTGTGCCTCCCTCAGCCTCTACTCTCAGAGAACCACAAGGAAGAGTGCTCTCACTCTCTAGCCCCCCCCCCAAACCACTCTGTTTTTATTTTCTATTCCTGTGACTCATTTGACATATGGACCCTAAGATTCCTATTTAGGAAGCTGCTATGGGTTGAATGTCTGTGGCCCTCTAAAAGTTTCACTGAAATTTAACCTTCCCTACAATAAACAGTATTAAGAGATGTCTATAATGGATGACTGGGTTGTAAGAACCTGCCTTCATTAATAGAATTAATGTCAGGGGCCAGAGAGATGGCTCAGTGGTTAAAAGCACTGGCTGCCCTTCCAAAGGTCCTGAGTTCAATCCCCAGCACCCCATGGAGGCTCACAAACATCTGTAATGAAATCTGATTCCCTCTTCTGCTGTGCATGAAAACAGAACAGTCATATACATAACAGAAATAAATCTAGAAAATAAAATTAATGTCCTTATAAAGGGCTGGGAAGAAGTCAGGTAGTGGTGGCACACACCTTTAATCCCAGCACTTGGAAGGTAGAGGCAGGTGGATCTCTGAGTTTGAGGCCAGCCTAGTCTACATAGTGAGTTCCAGGACAACCAGAGCTATACAAAGAAACCATGTCTTGAAAACAACAACAACAAAAAAAAAAAAAAAAAAAGGGGTTTGGGGAGCCTATTTATCTATACTCCACTATATGAGGGTGCAGTACCATCTATGAAGCAGAGAGGGAACCTTGACCAGACCCGAGTCTTCTGCTAGCCCTGAACAGTGTGGGGAATACTTTTTAGTTATTTACATCTTGTAATTTCAGCAGGGGCAGACTAAGACCTCTCAAACAGGCTGGTGCTGAGAGCATAGTGTATATGTACAACGAGTGTATGTGCATGTGCCCACACTGGGGCCCTGCACATCTACAGCACAGGGGATGTCACTTTTAAAGGCTTTGGTTTTTCTGTGCCTCAGGGCCAGTGCTCTAACTTAGTTAACAGAGGCTAACATACATGAAGACCTAGGTTGGATGCTAGCACAAGTGCACACTTGCTAATCTCAGGTGAGGGCAGGAGATCAGAAGTTCAAGGCTATCTTTGGGTGCATAGCACTTTCGAGGCTAACCTGGACTACATAAAATCCTGTCTCAAAAATAAACAAATTAGAAACTTGACATTTTGAGGGAGAAAAGGTAACAAGAGAAGTGGCGTTCCATGGTGCAAGGATATCTCTCAGTCCTCCAGGCCTTATGAAGATAGACTTCTAGGATGTGATTCAGAACCATCTGCCCAACAAGCTATCAGATGATTTGGGGAATGGGCTTTGGAAAGAGCTGGAAGCAGAGGCTCAGAGCCCCTCGGTTCCCTTTCCCTGCTTGAGAGGCTGGCTGGAGACCGGGTTCAAAGGATAAGAGACCCATAGAGGTAGCTAGGCTGTTTCTCAGAATGAAAGTTGCCAGAAGCTGGGAGGTTGAAGGTCTGGATAAAGATCAAAGCTTTACGGAGAAATACTCCCAGCCTCCTCATCAGCCTCGGCATTAAGGCTGCTGTTAGCTGTCTCATTGTGATTGGCACCCAACCTCTCTGCTTTTAGATTCCTCACCTGGAACGTGAAAATACTACGGTTCAGTTCTAATTTCTTGATAACCCTGGGTGTCCTGGAACTTGCTCTGTAGACAAGGCTGGCCTCAAACTAAGAGATTTACCTGCCTCTGCCTCCCAAGTTCCGAGACTAAAGGTGAGAGCCACACTGCCTGGCCAGTTCTAATTTCTGTAGTGTTTACAGGGTTGGACTTAGGAAGGAGTAAAGCTATTTCAGGGCTGAATATTCAGACTTCTGAGATGGATAGAGAGTTAATTGTACTGAAAGTCAGCGGGGCCTGAAATCCCTCAAGGGACACTTGGAGTCTAGGAACTGCTGTGACCAGGACAGTGCAGAGCAGTAAATCAGCTCAGCTGCTGGAGACTGAAGAAAGGCAGGATAGATCACCAAGCAGTGTCGCCTAAATTGTCTCTGCCCTGGAATCTGGCCTGCAAAGCCCAGGAGTGATGGGACAGCACGGCAGCTGTCAGTCAATAGCAATAACATGAAATCTGTGCACTATTCTGGTCCGTGCTTGGGCAAGGAGTATTGGATAGGAAGTGAGCTTTTTGGTTTCCTTTCTCCAGTTTCTTAGTGAGTTGCCTGTTGTGAGAGCACTAACATCACTTCGGCTGTTAGAGTGGAGGAGGAATCAGGGCGCCCCTGGTGGTAGAGTTGTGGTTAGCAGGGGCAACACCTCTTTAGACTTGTTAGAGGGGCGGGGTACAGAAGCAAGTGGGAGGAGCCAGAGGGGGGTTAGTGAGAGTAATGGAGACACCCCACCCTCATCTTGACTTGCCAAGATGAAACAGAACAAGCCAGTAGGGAGACTTGTAGCGGAAAATTGCCTTGGATGATACTCCTCAGAGAAAAAGGACTAGAAGCCCAGAGTCATGGGCAGCCAGAAGCCAGCAGTCAGGGGAAGAGAGGTGATGAGAGAAGGTATCCCTTTCCACGGCTGTGCCTTGGCTCCTGACCAAGCGAACGGGGGCAGATTTTCTGTCTTGTCCCAAGCCCCTGCATCTGCCACCTTGTTTACCTCATGTCTATTTATAGTCACAGGCTTCAAGCCTGGTATGGGACTCTGCGATTTATACGACTATAAACTTCCAAAGGGCACTGAGAGGAGGCAGGGCAAGGATAGGGACAGAGGCAGCCTCCCACGGTCAACACGCCTACCCTTCCACCTACTCTGACTTTAAACTAAAGGACAAGGGGTTCTAAGACCAGACCCAGAACACCAAATCAGGGGCAGGAAGTCACATTGCTGGTTTGATCCTTCTTCCCCTGAGTTGTGGCTGTGGAGTGAGCTTAGTCTGACCTCTTCACACACTTGGGAGCGCGTAAGGAACTTCTGTATGGTAAGAGTGCATCTCATCAGAAAGTGACTGAATCTGAGCGACTCTAGACTTCAAAGGAAAAGGTAGAAACAAAGACCTGCAGCCCAGGCTCCACCTGCCCCACCCATTGACCAACAGGAATCTTCATGGCCTCCTTCTCCGAGTGCCTTTGGAGGCCTGAGCCGGCTCACTCCTCACTCAGATCAGAAAAGGCTTGACTATAGGATACTGAGAGCAGCTCCTTGCTCAATCTTTTCTTCCTAGAGGGCAGCCCTGATCAGCCCCTGGCAGATTCTACTTAATATGTCTATCTCTTTATGCTCGCCCACTCTCCTGCTCCTCAAGTGTTTTTAGACCTCTGCTCTTTGAACAGGTGTCTAGACTGTCAATTCTCCCTGCCCAATCAATAGCAACCTCCTGCTGTGCACTCCACCCTCCAACCCCCACCCTCCACTGGTCCCTACTGGTCTAGGATCTGTCTGTCATATGAGCATTAAGGCTGGGTATATCTCAGCTCTCTGTCTATCTGTCTCTGTCTGTCTTGTCTATCTCTCTGTGTGATGTGACAAAAATATAGATAAAATATTATTTCTGGATGTGTCTGTGAGGGTGTTCCCAGGGGAATGTTCACTTTTGGTCATTAGGATTCTAGAAGGAAGATCTGCCGTCACTCAGGTGAGGGGGCGATATCCAATCCACTGAAGGCCCGAATAAAACAAAGAGCCAAAGAAGATCAAACTCGGCCTGTCCTCCTGCCCTGGGATGTGGCATTCCTGGTTCTCAGACCTTTAGCCTCTCACCAGGACTTCCACCAGTCATTCAACCCTCTGGTTCTCGGGACTGAGACTATGCCATCAGCTCTACTGTGACAGCCCCCAGCGACAGATCTTGGTACTTCTCAGCTTCCTTGATCTGTGAGCCAATCCTTCACAGTAATAAATCAACACCTCTCTCCTTCCCTTTCTTTCCTCCTGCCCTCTCATCTCAATCATGTCTGCTTCTCTGGAGATCCTTAATTCCCTGTTTGAACTCGGGGAGAAATCCAACAGCTGGGTGGGGCAGATAAGATAAAGAGAAGGATGCATCAGGCTGGAAGGAGGGGTGAGCTCCCCTCCTGCCCTCTCCAGAGGGAGGCAGCAGAGGACCATGGGAACTGCCCCATCCAGCTATTAGCACATGGTTCCTTCAGGTCCTCTATCTAATATGGAGCCACTTAGTGGTTTGAAGTTTTCACACTTGATTTCTCTGATAAAAAAGGTACCTTGGGAAAGCTGGTCTGTTTCCAACTTAGTCTCCTGCCCCCTCTGTTCATTCCTGAGCAGTGACTTCTTTCATAAACAAACAAACCAAACCAGAACACACTTTTGTCTGCAGCTCTGTCTGTTCTTTATACTTCTCAGCTCTCATCATTGTGGAGCCTCTGTGACGCCAGCCTGGACAGAGCCAGTCTAGCTGGTTTCTTTGTACCCACTGGGTCATCACTATGATAACTATTTTTAGGCAGAACATACCCGATCTTCCCTAGGGAGTTTTACTTCCTGGTGTCTCTTCACTCCTATCCAAACACTTGGCAGACTCACTTCCTTGGGAACAGGGACTGGGTCTGGCCCCAAGGATGCCCAGGAAGACAGTCCTGTGTTTGGGAGTCAGCCAGCATTGGGCAGTGATGATTCGGAGGACTAGAAACCACACCCTCCCCCAGGCATGGCACTCTGGTCCCTCAGTCTGATTGACAATTGGCCTTGGGAAGATCAAAGTCAGGTGGAGAAGGAAGGTTAGGAGAGAAGAGGACATGGGGAGGGAAACATCTCAGTTGTTGACATAGTTAAGGAGCTAAAAGGCTGCAAAGTTAGACTCTGGGGCAGAGATCATCTCCTGTTCAAGGTTGGAGTGGGGTAGGGACAGGTGGCCTTGGTTTGAGGCCAAGAGAGAAATAGGAATGATTAAGTTATAGAGATCCAAGGACTCTAAGAACTTTGAACTCTAATGAGGGCAGGACTGTGGGTCTGACCTTGGCTTAATAGAATTGAAACCTCAGCACACCAGAATCCTGTGCCAGCCAGTGACCAGCATAGCCACAGGAAAGGCAGCTGGGGAGCTGCAAGTGGACTGACCTTAGCTCTCCCACTGAGTCACCTGTCATTTCTTCAAGATTCCAAGATGGAAGGTAGGCAGACATCTCCCCAATCATCTGGCCTAGCACTATTCTACAGATAGAGAAAGAAAAATGTGGAGAAGGCCCCTAGTCCCTGCTGCTGCCACCACCACCACCTCTAGTCATCCACCATCCTAGTTCTGACTCATGGAGCTCCCAGCTGATCTGTCTGCCTGCCGCAAAAGTTTGTCAGAGATTGGACCTCACTGTGCGTTTTGTTCTATGTTCAATCCTGCCAGGGCTATTTGACAGGCTGGGAACCCCGTCCCCTCCTTTTTCCTTCCCCAGACTGAGACTTGGGGGGCGGGGGGAACGGGGCTCCGTTGCTTTCCATTACAATGCCTTTACCACTGTGTCTCTGCCTGTCTTTCTCCTTCAGCCACTGTCCCCACTCTTCTTACCCCCTCCTGCAACTGCTGAGATGAATCTCAGAAGCTTCGTGTTTCTGGGGTAATTGAGTTGTGCTCCTTGGTCGTGCTGGGGAAGAGGCAGTGGCTGCCCATTGGTCTAGCCCTCCCCAGCTCGCTTAGCCCCGCCCACCACGATCCGGCAGCGAGCGGGGAGTGACAGGGTGCTTCCTCTTCCCCAGCCCAGCTGCTTTCTCCAGCTCCCGGACTCCCCCTTTTCCCCCTCCCTGCTCCATCTCCTGCACAAATCACATGGTGACAGCGCCATCCAACCTTTGGGGAAGGGTTTGTAAATGTGTCTTCCTTAGCTCTGATCTCCAAATTGTTCCTTTTATTGCATTTGTCACGGTGAAGATTAAAGTCCCTGGGTGGCCTGCACTACAAATCACAGAGTCTGCTCTGGGAGCAGCTGCAGGTTGGGAACCGATGAAGGGGTCTGAGCCATGTTCCAGGGTGTGCTTGTGTGTACACACTCACACATTCTCCGTGTGCAGTGTGAACTTGTGCCTCAGAACAGAAAGCTGCTCCCCCACCTCCGGCCCCCGCATTGCCATTCTGAACCATTGGTCCGGTCTGTAGCAAATGGTGACTCCCTCCTCCGGGCTGTCTTCCAGAATCGCTCTACCCATACTAGAGGTCGGGGATAGCTCAGTGGTACAGTTCTTGCCTGGTGTGTTTGAGGTCCTGGGCTCAGTTCCTAGTGTTGCAAGAAAAGGGAACCAAGGTGAGCGAGCCTCTCCAGGTCTCTAACGGATGTTGCTGTTCATGTTGGTTGGTCTTCCTCTCATCTCTTCCATCAGGCTTGAGGGAAAGCTATACTCGCTGCAGAGATATTTTGCTCTCTTAATGAGTCAAGGACAGCCCAGCAGCCAAACTCCCTGTGTCTAAGCCCCACAGGCACAGCTGGCCCGTCCTCGTCCACAGCTCCCGCATCCTTTCTTTCTCATCCCGGACACAACTGGATGCAGGGGAGACACACACAGCTGAGGAGCCCAGAGGACAAAAGCTCCCTTGTACACGCACTAAACAAAACAAAACAAAAAGACAGTCCCTTTCCTACCCTTATGAGGTGGGCTTCCTGTCTGTCCCTCATGTACATTCATAACATTCAAATTTATGCTGTAATCTCCGCCGCTCCATATGTATGAGGCTTTGATGGGTGTTTGGGTTTATGGGATGCACCCAGCCCTCCGCTCCCTCACCCGCCCACCGCCTCTAACCACTGCAAAGACGCTCGTACATAATTGACATCGGCAGATTCTTTCATTATACAAGATTTAGCATCTGCTCAGGGATCGCTCTCTCCTCACTCACTATAGATGACTTTTCCCTGCGTTTCCTATTATCAATTCAAATTAGCCCCATCTCCCCACCCGACCAGTGCAGCGTTTACACTTGACAGTGAGGAAACAGCAAGGCTGTAATGGGCTTCTCAATTATTTAGGCCCAGTTAGGCCAGGACCCAGAAGGCCTCAACAAGGATGTGAGCTGGGATGAGGTCACCACAGGGAGAGGCTAGGGTAATAACTGGACTTCTCCTTGACCTCCGGATAACCTTCACACCTCTCACCTTGGGGACCCCCAAGTATTTGAGTCAAGGCTGAGACAGTCCCTTACTGCCCCCACAGTCCTCAGCAGTACCGTCAGGTGCACTTACTCAATAGGAACACCTAATGAGCTAGCAACCTTAACCAAAGAAGCAAGAGTCTTGCCAGTTGAACCAGCCCCCTCCTCTTATGAAGTATTTCTTTAGGCTTGGTGAAGATAAGAGGTGGTACCCCAGGACCTCAGAGATCAGTGGAAGGTATTAAAACCAAGCTCTGGAGTGTCAGGAAGAGACAAGGAAACAGGAAAGCCTGAGAACTGAGAATTCAGACGTGTTGCCTGGGCTTTGGGAGAAGTCAGAAAAGCAGAAAGAGGCTTAAGAGACCCTTACTCTGTTCAGACCATAGGGCTGTGCTGAGTTGTAATTAGGTCAGTGGTGCCCACTTGCTGTGTCGCTCTGACTAGTCCAGACCAAGCCTCCTGGAATATAACTCTTGGGTCCAGGGGCTGTTCAGAAACCACTGAGCTCTCTGAAGCCCTCTAAAGGCCCAAATGCTGGGGCAGAATCTGCAAATCAGCACCAGGCCTGAGCCTCAGAAAACTGCCAACCCCTAGCTAGTGGTGTCAGGCAGTGTCAAGCAGCCAGCTCAGCTCCCCTCAGCCCTGGGCTCCTCGGCAGCCCTCCCCTCTCCTCTCCAGCCCAGATCAGTTTCTGAGGGCAGTGGTGGGGGAGGAGGCTGGCGGAGGTCTGGGAGGCTGTAGGATTACAAGTGACTTTCCCATGCTCGGCCCCTGCAGAATCAAAGAATTCCTCCATCTGACTGGATTTACTCTAAGTCACAGGCGTGTGGGACCTTTTTTCCCTCAGCAACAGCTGGAAACAGCCCTAAATATGATTAATTAATGCTGTGAAAAGCCCTGGACACAATTAAGATGTATGTGTGTGTGTGTGTGTGTGTGTGTGTGTGTGTGTGTGTGTGCATGTGTGCGAGCACACGTGTGTTTTGGGGGGGGTGTTGAGCAGGGCAACAGGAGGCATGTAGATTTCCAATTTAGCTACCTACGGGAGCCCTCCAAGGAAGCCCAGTGACATTTCCCCAGAGACACTTCTTTGACATCCATCCCAGGCAAGGGTCATTTTATCCTGCCTCCAGTTTTTGACAGATTAGTCCTTTCCTTTGTCCCAGGGGCACTGGGCTATTTTCTTTCTGATGTGGGAAGGGTGGTAGGTTGGGCAGATGTGACATCTCCCCTTTACAAGTGGAATATTCTCCAAACCACGGTTTCTCTTGCTGATTCTAACAATCAGAGACATACGTTGTTACACCAAGCTGCTCAGACATAAACCCAAATGAGACAAAAATGGGAACTCAGAGGAATTTGAATGAATAACTGATCAGCCAAACCTCCTCTCCTGAAAATGTCTCATGATCCCTTTCCTCCTCTACACCTGTAAGAAAGACTAAAAGTTTATCTTGTGCTCTTTCCATGCCCCAGATCCAGCTCTGTGTCACTGAGTTTTCATTCTCTAAGGTATGAACACATCTTTGCCTTATCAAGATGTTGGTGATAAGCCAGGCAGTGGTGGCGCACACCTTTAATCCCAGCACTTGGGAGGCAGAGGCAGGCAGATTTCTGAGGCCAGCCTGGTCTACAGAGTGAGTTCCAGGACAGCCAAGGCTACACAGAGAAACCCTGTCTCGAAAATCCAAAAAAAAAAAAAAAAATGTTGGTGATAATCAGGATTATCTATAAGGAAAAGGGAGGGGCATAGACCATTCTAAGGAATCACCCAAAATTCAGTTCTAAATCTCAATAATGCCGTAGAGTTTTCGGTTGCTGTGAAGAGACACCATAACCATGGCAGCTCTTATAAAGGAAAACATTTAATTGGGGCTGGCTTATAGTTCAGATATATATGTCTTGTTTAGTCCATTATCATCATGGTGGGATGCATAGCAGCACACCGGCAGCCATGCTTCTGGAGGAGCCACGAGTTCTACATCTGGATCAACAGGCAGCAGAAAGAGAGAGTGATAATGGGCCCGGCTTGAACGTTTGAAACCTCAAAGCCCACCCTCAGTTACACACTTCCTCCAACAAGGCCACACCTACTCCAACAAGGTCACACTTCCTAATAATGTCACTCCTTATGAGCCTATGGGGACATTTTCATTCAAAGCATCAATAATATAATAATAATAATAATAATAATAATAATAATAATAATAATAAAATTTATATTATACTTGGAGGATTTTATATGTGCATACAATGTATTTTTTATTTTAATTGAATTTTTAAAGTCTTATGTGTGTGATTGTTTTGCCTGCGTGATACACGGAGGTCAGAAGAGGTTACTGGATCCCCTGGAACTGGAGGTAAGGATGGTTGTGAATCACTATGAATGAAATCAAATCCTCTGAAAGATGGCACCATCTTGCCAGACCTTACAGTGTATTTTTATCATGTTCATCCCTAGTGTCCCCCTCCAACCCCACCCCTCCCCTGCTAAACTTCCCGGGGTTTTGTCTTGTTTTTTTTTTTTCTTTTTTTTGGGGGGGTGCTGTTGTTGGTTTTTTTCTGTTTTTGTAACCAAGTCCAATTAGTGTTGCCTGTGTCCCAATCTATGTGGGGCCATTCACCAGGGCATGAGGAAGCTACAAGTGACATCCTTAAAGAATGCCTTAAAGGTGCCTTCTGCAAAAGCCATCAATTGCTAAGAGCTCCTCAGCTACATGTGGGGCACTGTGGGCCTCTCTTCTACCTATGCTGGAATTTTGACTGGCTTGATTGTATGCAGGTCTTGTGCAGGCCACCACAGCTGCTGTGTCTTCATGAGTCCAACTTCCCTGTTGTGTCCAGAACACAGTCCTTTCCATCTTCCAGCCCCTACATTCTTTCTGCCCGCCTTCTGACGTGTTCTTGGAGCCTGCTTGAGGTGGGTGGAACGATACAGAGGTATGTATTTGGGGTTGAATGTTCTCAGTCACATATTATCAGAATTTTGACAAGTTAGGAGTCTTTGCATTCACTACTTCCCACTGCAAAAAAGGTTATGGGATTAAGTTCAAGAGCATCATAAATCTATGAGGATAAACATAATCACTTAGAAGGCCATAAATTATTATTTATGGCAGTGGACTCACTGTTTTGCCGAAATGATTCAGTTCAAGAAGAAGTTGCCTGGGGTTCTAGCACTGATTGGAATGAGCATGGGAAAGCCCCATACTCTATTCCTCATCCCGGATCCTTCTGGGGTCAGTGGGACATCTTAATGGCCTGGTGTGCTCGCTGGTTTATATGTCAACTTGACACTGGCAGAGTCATCTGTGAGAAGGGAACCTCAGTTGAGAAAATACTCAGTTGAGAAAATAAGACTGGGCTGTAGAAAGCCTGTAGAGCATTTTCTTAATTAGTGATTGATGCAGAAGGGCCAGCCCATTGTGGGTGCTGCCATCTTTGGGCTGAGCAAGCTACAAGGAGCAAGCCAATAAGCAGCATCCCTCCATGGTCTCCATATCAGTTCCTGCCTCCAGGTTCCTGTCCTGTTTAAGTTCCTGTCCTGACTTCTTTCAATCATGGACTATGATGCAGATATATAAGCCAAACAAACCCTTTCCTCTCCAACTAAATTTTTGTTATTGTGTTTCATCACAACAATAGTACCTCTAACTAAGACCCCAGGATTTCAGGAGAGCAACCCAGGAAGATTTGGTGATGCCCAGATGTTCCTTCAGAAAGGGTTTCCATACTTCTCGGTGGAGCACATAACAATCAATGTTCCTGAACTTAAGCCACCAGGATTGGAGTATCTGGATATCAAAATCTGGGTATCAAAACCAAGGAAGATGTAGATCTTGCTTGTCAGACCTGGCCCTTCTCTCTCAGGAAGAGACTGAGCTTTGCAGGGCAGTGCCCTTTAGGAGGAGCATTGATGGAATTAAGGCCCACACCAGATCGATAGAGTGAAGGGTGAAAGAGGGTATGGGGGGCAGGGCAGGGCAAAGCATGTCCTGAGGCCAGATGAGCCTGGGTTCTGACCTGGGCTCAGTTATGCAGAGAATCCTAACATTTACGCCTACAATGTTCTTTAGCTTCTATAGCAGGGAGGGGATTGTAATCATAAAGGGGGGGGTCAGGGAGTTGGAGGCTGGGAAGAGGTGAGCAGGAAGGCAGGAAGGGGATTTGCAGTTTTTTGGGATAGTCTTTATGCTTGAACACAAAGTACTCCTTGCATCTAAATGACTCCTTGCATCCTCTTGAGTGAGTTTCTTTCTTTCAGATTTATTTTTATTTTATGTGCATTGGTGTTTTGCCTGCATGTGTGTCTGTGTGAAGGTGTCAGATCCCCTGGAACTGGAGTTACAGACAGATGTGAGCTACCACATGGGTGCTGGGAGTTGAACCCAGGTCCTCTGGGAGAGCAGCCAGTGCTCTTAACTACTGAGTCATCTCTCCAGTCCCGAGTGAGTATATTTCTGCATGGGCAATGGCCCTGTGGCTAGGGATAAATGGGTCAACAGAAAGAACAATATAGACATTTATTTTATTTTTTAGTTGTGTACGTGTGTGAGTGTATATATACATGTGTGGAGGTCAGAAAACAACCCGCCACCACTTCTATCATGTGTGTCCCAGGGGTCTAACTCAGGCTACTGAACTTGGTGACAAGTTTTTATCTGTTGCATCATCTTACTGGCCATTCATTTTTTTATGTTTGAGACGGGGTATTGTGTACCTCAGGTTGTCCTCAAACTTGTTCTATAGCTGAGAATGAGTTTGAATTCATGTGTGTGTGTGTGTGTGTGTGTGTGTGTGTGTGTGGTCATGTGTTAGGGTATGTGTGCATGCATGTAGAGGCTACAGGACAGTCTCAGATGGCATTTCTCAGACAGTACCCTTGTCTTTTCACTTGCCTAAAACCCTAACCAAGTAAGCTAGGCTGGCTGGTCAGCAAGACCCAGGGATCCTTCTGTCCCTCCTTCCTTCCTCGGTACTGGAATTATGGGTGTGCAGCACCATACAGCTAGTTTTTCACTCTTGGAAAAGGCTAAAACTTCAAGCCAACCATGTGGCCCAGCCCCTACCAGAGAGGAGCCCATCATAAACCAGATCTGTCCCTGGGATGCCCCATCCAGGTGGCAGTTGCCAGGAAGCTTCCTCCAAGCCTGGGATAGAGATGGGAAAGGAAGAAAACGTGGCTTAGATGGAACCAGAGCCTCACATATGCTAGGTAAGTGTTCTGTCGCTGAGCTACCTACCCCTGTTTAGGCCAGAGCAGCGTTTTATGTGCTGCACCTCCTAGAATGTTGGGCAATCAAGTGAGGTAGGTAGCGTTGTCATCTACCGATGAGATAAGAAAATGGAGGCTCTTGGAGCACCAGAGCTGGTTCCAAGCCACATATCTTTCTCTTCCGGGGCTTTGCGTTCCTGAATAAGTCAATATAGAGTCTTACAACAATGAGCATAGGTTCCAGAGTTAACAAATGAAAATACAGGACACCCAGGAAAACCTGAGTTTCAGATAAACCAATATGCTTTCAAAAAGCTATAAGTGAGGCTGGAGAGAGAGATGACTCAGCAGTTAAGAACACATGCTCTTGCAGAGGACCTGGGTTCAATTCCCAGCCCAGCACTCACCTGGCAGCTAGCAGGTGTCTTAACTCTAGCCCAAAGGGATCCAATGCCTATTTTGATATCCACAGGCTCCTGCATGCATGTGGTATACATACATATACTCAGGTACACACATACACATAAGATATAAATATATCTCAAATAGCACAAAGGATGTACTTGTGCTATTTACTTCTATTTTTTAGAAATTGAATTTTATCTGGCTCTTTTATGATGGAGTCACAGCCAAGGTCAGCCCTGCCTTTTTCTACCAAGGAAAACTGAAAAGTTTTTGGCTGTTGAGGCATATTCCTGTAATCCCAACAATAGAGAGGCCCAAGCAGGGAAATCTTGCATAGTTAAACCCTATCCAACCAGGTAAATAACCTTTATCTTTCTGATCTTCATTGAACAGCTTAGCATTAATGAATTTCATAGTGTAGGTGGAGGGATAGTCAAATATATTGTTCCATTAATATGTAAGACTTTAGGGGGAAAAAAGACTTATTGGAGCTGGAGAAATGACTCAGTGATCAAGAACACCTCCTGCTCTTGCAAAGAACCCAGGTTTGGTTTCCAGCACCCACCTGGTGGTTCAAAAACCCAGTTACAGGGGATCTGATACCCTCTTCTGACCTCCTTGGGTACCAGGTACATACCTAGTACACAGGCATATATGCAGACAAAATACCCATACACATAAAACAAATAATTTTTAAAAGATAATTATTTACTTTTACTTTATGTGTTTGGGTGTTTTGCCTGCATACATATCTGTGTACCAGATATGTGAAACACCCAGAGAGGACAGAAAAGAGCATCAGATTCCCACTGGAATTGCAGAGGGTTCTGAGCTATCATGTTGACGCTGAGAATCAAATTCAAGTCCTCTGAAATATTATCCAGTTCTCTTAATCACTGAGCCATCTCTTCAAGGCCCTCTTCCTAGGTTTCTTTTCTCTTTTCTCTCTTTCTTTCTTGCAGGAAAGCCCAACTCTGAGTAGCCCAGGAGGTGATGGAGTAGGCAGCTCTTTTTCATCCCTTAGGCCCACTAGTTCTGGCTCACCACGGCCAGCCACAGACCCTGGCTCCATTCTGGCTCCCATCTCTATCCTTGGCAGCTGAGCTCTGCTGCGCTCCACCCCAGGCTCCATCGCTCTCTCCAGCGCCTGCTCAGGCGTTTGCTCTCTTTGCTCCCGTTGGGCTCACATTCCTACTCCCAGCTTGCTTGCTCGGCTTGCTCGGGGCGTCTCCCTACTGAAGAATTATGTTGCATAAAGCAGCCGCCACCATCTTGAACTGGCAGTGAACTTTGCTTTCTACATATAAATACAGATAGCAATCACACCCCAATCAGCGCCGAGGCTTCGGGGCATCATCTCAGCAACTCTAACTTTCCCATTACGATAATGTGATTTTCACTCAGTCTATAATATCACCAGCCATGAATAAAGCAACTGGCTCTTTCTGCCTCTCTCCTCCCCACCCCCCTTCTCTGCCTCTCCCCACCCTCCTGACTCTCGTTTCTTTTCCTCCCTCTTGCCTTCCTCTCTGTCTCTGCAGCCCTCCTGGAAATATCTCCATCTCTGTCTCTGCACCTCTGAGCATCTCAGTCTTCTCTTAGTCTCTGCCCCCGCCCCTCCTCTGGGACTCACATTCCCTAAATACTAATGGTGGGGATTTGCAGTGCCCTCGGGGTTGTTTTAAATTCTGATCCCCAGCTCTGCCATCATCTGCCTTTGCCTGAAGGTGAGAATCTGCCAGGGACAGGGAGTTGGGGGCGGCGGTGGCGGTGTGTGTGTGTGTGTGTGTGTGTGTGTGTGTGTGTGTGTGTGTGAGAATGGCTGGTTGCTAAGCTTCAGAAGGGGGTGAGGATGTGGGGAGGGGGGCTATGAATTAAATCTTTCCTCCTTCCCTTAGGTACCAGGATGGCTTTTGGCAAAGGACTCCTAACAAGAATGCCCAAGTCAAGATTCAGCGACCACCGGATTCAGCGAGGGAGATATAAGATATTCTTACTTAGCAGAGGGAGGGTTCAGGAGGCTCTGGCATTCTGCACATTGGGGGGACCCACACCCAGACATTTCAAGTGCCAGGCAACTGTGTTAGACAGAGCTGGTGAGAAGGTGCTTCAGAGAAGCCCGAGAAAGGGAGACTCAGGTCCAGTCGTTCCAGAGTCTCTCCTGAGTTCAGCTTGGTCCCGGCAGAGCTGCCCAGGCTAAAGGTGACTCTGGCGGGACCTGGAGAGAAAAGCGTGCAGATCCTGATGGAGATGCCAGCCACCTTTCCCGCTCCTGAAGAGGGCTTCTCTCTCCTTTGTGGGGACCTCGCAGGTCAGTAGTGACTCTGATAGAGGAATGGTACTTTGAACCTCTCGGTTCCCTTACCATCCCACACCACCCCCGACTTTTTTCCAAATATTAGCTGTGGCACCATGGACAGAGCTCCTGTTTTGTTTTGTTTTGTTTTTTCCCTAAGCCTCAGTGTATTCGTCTATAAAATGAGAATTACATAAAACATAGCCTGATAGCACAAGGTGGGTCCAGCAAAATCAAAGTTCAAGGTCATCTTAGCTACACAGAGAGTTCAAGGGCAGCCTAGGCTACGTGAATCCTTGTCTTTAAAGGGCATAATGATGGTATCTACTGCCCTCGGCCACAAGTCAACTGGGTTCACCTGAAAGGGGGGCTGGGAATGAAAGGGACAGAGGACGAGAAGAGATGAAGCCAAGACAAAGTTCTCTGACCAAGGCTCAAAGCTTTAATGTTAAGCTCTCAAATTAAAGGGGAAGGCCCAACCCACAACCCCTCCTGGTTTCAGCCAGAGATGGGTGGGATAATCCATAATCCGTTCTAGGTCATGGCCAGAGATATCTCAAGGCAAGCCCAGGGGCAGTTCTGCTTCTTGTGTTCTGTGCAGCTAAGGTAGGTAACTCCACCTAGATCCTTATCACTTGGTCTGTTGTAAACAAGGTCTCTCAGGCCTGCTCAAGGCTAGGGGAAGGGCACAATCTACTATCTACTCTCTGAATTATATGATGTGGGTGACAAGCTTGGACCATTGTTAAATGTTCAATAAGTGTTAGCTTTTATTACTTCCACCAAATACTGAACATTACCTTCCTATGTTTACGCTAAGCAGGTTACCTCAGGGGTTAGGAGCCTGAGGATAGAGCAGTTTATAGCAAGGTAGTCTTGGAAGTGTCACAGCCTCTGTGGGACTCCATTTCCTCAACTGTAACATAATAGGAACAGTCTTTGGTCCACAGGGTTGGGTTGGCCTTAATACAGTGCTGGCATGTGCTAAGAGCTCTAGGAATATTAGTAAGGGCCAGACACTGTGGATCCAGCTGAAGATGGGGTGAACACATCTGAGTGCCCCAGAGGCCACCTTTCCTGTGGGTTGGGATCTGGGATCTAGATCCTTAACTTTTTATGTTGCTTGATTCACTACTGGTTTGACCTTTTACCCCTAAGCAAGATGAGGATGAGAACTTTCTTCAGCTTCCATATTTTTTTGTCCCCACCCCCAACCTTACAATGTTTCTCTGTGTAGCTCTGGCTGTCCTGCAACTCACTTTGTAGACCAGGCTGTACTGGAACTCAGAGCTCCACCTGCCTCTACCTTCTGAGTGCTAGGATTGAAGGCGTGCACCACCACTGCCCGGCTCAGCTTTCACTTTCAGTTGTTCACCTCCCTGGGCAGACAATTTTATTTTAGAGAGGGGCAAAAATGTCTAAAAGGTGTGTGTGTGTGTGTGTGTGTGTGTGTGTGTGTGTGTGTGTGTGTCAGAGAGACAGAGAGAGACAGACATACAAAGACAGAGAGACAGAGAAAGACAAGAGTCAGGAACAATTCCACTGGAGATTCACAACTCCATTGTGAATCTCCAGTGGAAGAGAAGAGTCGTCTTCAGCTCCCTCAGGCCAGGAACGGGTGTCAGGGCTGCCAATGTTAGAGCTGGGCATTGCTGAGGAAGAGAAGAACCAGGGCAGAGTGCCCAGCTAGAGACTAATCTGAGTCCCTTTTCTCATACTTAGCTTCTTTGCCTTCACTATAAGAAGGGTAATGCTATTCTTTGAAGTCCAGCAAGTGAAGGGAGTTGTTTTAGGGTTTTTCTTCTGTGAACAGATACCATGACTTGGGCAATATTTATAAGGACATATATTTAATTGGGGCTGGCCTACAGGTTCAGAGGTTCAGTCCATTATCATCAAGGCAGGAACATGGCAGCATCCAGGCAAGTGTGGTGCAAGAGGACCTGAGAGTTCTACATCTTCATCTGAAGGCGGCTAGTGGAACACTGGCTTCCAGGGTCTTAAAGCCCATCCACAGTGACACACCTCCTCCAACAAGGCCACACCTACTCCAACGGCCACACCTTTTAATAGTGCCACTCTCTGGTCTGATGAGCATATACAAACCATCACAGGAGTGGACAGTCTGTGAATTCAGTAGAAGACTAAGTGTCAGGTCTTCCTGTTCCTTTGTCCTCTTCTCCATGAGGAGTAAGACAGGGTCCACCCCTTCCAGGAAGTTCCAGTTCGGTGAAGGAGGCAGATGTGAAAACAGGTAATTCAGAACACAGCAAGAGTGTTAGTTAGCGTTTTGTCACTGTGACCAGAATACCTGACATAAACAATTTACTGGAAGAAAGAGCTATTTTGCCCACAGGCTCAGAGGGTTCAGTCCATCCTGGGGCAGGGGAGTAGTGTTCTGAGGAGCAGAGCTCTATGCTTTGTGGTGGGCTGAAAGTCAAGAAGAGGAAATGCCAGTACACAGTTCTTCCTTCTCTTTTATTTCAAAACCCAGTTCACGGGGATGATGCCAACACTGTTCAGTTTCCTCTTTAGTTAATCTCTGAAACACCTTCATACACAAAAGGCTGTCCCAGGATAAATATCAGAGTGAGAGCCACTCACAGTTCAGGGTACAAGGAGATGAGAAGAAGCTGTCCTTTCTAGGAGGGGCTCCTGGAGGAGGCAGGACTGGAGAAGAGAAGGGCATTATTCTATTCTGTTCTGTTCTGATGTATATGGTTGTTTGATCTGTGTGTCACTTGTGTGCCTGGTGTCCACAGAGGTCAGATGAGGGTGTCTGATCCTCTGGAACTGAAGCTACAGAGATGTGAGCCATCATGTGGGTGCTGGGATTGAACTCAAGTCCTGCAAGAACAAGTGTTCTTAACCACTGAGCAATCTCTTCAGCCCACCCATCACATTCTTGCCCTCAGTGAATGGTTGGATGAGGACATGTTTCTAGAAGACATAGAACAGTCATGGGGTAAATAAATACATAGTACTAGGGTTTTTTTTTTTTTTTTTTTGTGATGCTAACTTTTATTTTTGTTTGCTTTGTTTTGTTTTGAGACTGAGTCTTATCATGAAGCCTGGCTATCTTAAAAATCACTGAGTAGACCACACTGGCCTCAGATTCACAGAAATCCACATGCCTCTGCCTCCTGACTGCAGGGATTAAAAAAAAAAAAATCACACCCTCATACCTAACATTCATTGTTATCATTTTAAAATGAAGGAAACTGTGGCACAGGAAGGCAAACACTTTCTTACACAGCAGGTGAGCAAGAACCAGCTTCAAGCCTCAGTGGACTTCAGCTGGCCTTTGGTGTTCCATGTTTTGTAGAGGGCCAAGTGAGAGAGCATTGCATGTGAGGCTTAGCTGTTAGGTAGCCAGGGCAGTCCTCTAAGGAGCCAGTCCTCCTTTTTTCTTTGGTCTCCTTCCCCTCTTCCTCTCTCCTAAGTCCTATAAGCTGCTGTATACACTTTTCCTTCCTCTGGCCCACTGGCTAAGTGGAACTATTTATTCCTCTATCCTTGTTCTTGATGGGGCAAAAGTCCCACCCATTTAGGATGGCCACCTGAGGAACATCTAGAAAGCAACTTCTTCACTCACCAGCCTGAGGTAGATGAGCACTGAGCACTTGGGAGGGGAAGGAGGCAGGTGGGGTAAAGGAATGGGAGGATTGATCATCTGGAGGAAAAGCACACAGGGAATCAAAGGGAGAGACAGACCTGCAAGATGGCAAGATGTCCGTGAGGTGTGGGTCTGACTTCTAAGACCTGGACCTCAACCTGCCTGAGTTACTGGCCCTTTAAAAACAGACAATGTTCGAAAAACCAAATAATAATAATAAATAAAAATAAATAAAATAAAAACAGACAATGCTCAGGTCAGGCCTGGTAGCAAATGCCTTTAGTCCTAGCACTGGGGAACAGAGGCAAGCAAATCTCTGAGTTTGGGGTCAGTCTGGTCTGCAAACTGAGTTCCAGGGCAGCCAGGGCTGACTGTCTTGAATAATCAAAACAAAAAAGCAATGGACCCCACTCTAGACATGGTAGCTCAGGCCTGTAGTGGAGAAGCTGAGGCCGGAGAATTTCTGCAAGTCTGAAACCACTGAGGTCATGAAAGGACAATATAACAACAACAAAGTGTGCTCACCTATATAGTTCCAGGACTAGGGAAGCTAGGCAAACTCGCTGCAAGTTCAAGGCCAGCCTGAACTGAAACAAACAAACAGAACATTTGGACCACAGTATCTCTGTGGAGACTGGACTTTGGTGGCCTTTAAAGCTTCCCAGACGATTCCAATGTCTCTCCATGTTACAGTCACAGCCTGTGGAAAAGAACTCTGTAAGCTGTCCCTGGTGACATAAGCCTATAATTAATTGTAATGGAGAGGCTGAAGCAGAAGGATCAAGAAGAGGGCCAGCTTGGGCTACCTAGTAAGTTCAAGCCTAGCCTGGACTATGTTGGTAGACCTTGTGGAGAGGACTCTGGGTCACTATAAAAAGAAAACTCTAAGGCCCTCCTCTGTCCATTGCTAGTTGCATGGTCTTGTCCAACACATCAGACCTCGCTGAACTTCAGTTTTCTTATCTTTGTAAAATAGCAATCTCAGCTTTACCTGCTGCATTATACAAAGTAATAAGCTCAGGTAGACAGTTGGGTGTGATATATATGGTTAATTATATAAGTCTACTATTTTTTTTTTTAATTAGGATCCCATGTGGAAATGTGGTAGACTTAAGTAATGGAAAGGGACTGGGATATAGCTCAGTTGGCAGAGTATTTCTTCTAGCACACCCAAAGCCCTGGGTTCTATCCCAAGCCCCGCATAAACCAGGTGTGGTGGTAATACCTGTGGTCCTCGTATTCAGGAGGTTGAGCCTGGAGAATCAGAAGTTCGAGGTCATCCTCAACTATGTATTAAGTTCAAGTTCATCTTGGGCTACTTGAGACCTTGTCTCATATTCTCATATATGTATGTAAGAGACAGAAACTAAGCACACATCAGGAAGGTAGGTGTACTTGCATGTGTACACAAACCACAAGGAGTTGATGGTAGGTTCTGAAAGGAGAGCCGTGGTTTTTTTTTTTTTTTTTTTAGATATAGACTTTTATGATTTTAGCTTTCAGAATATTCCATCCAAATATGGAGAGATGAACTAGGGAGTGTGGCGTGTGTGTGTGTGTGTGTGTGTGTGTGTGTGTGTGTGTGTGTGTAAATGATTGCTAAAGTGCAGCATCATTTGAGTTCTCCTGTCAGCATATCAGAAACGTCATCTATAACCTTCACTGTTTGCAGTTTAATCTCCCCTGCCTCCCCTCGGGCCCTGTTCTGACATTTTAAACCCCATAAATGACAGTAGTGCTCTAAGCCATTTTGAAAAAAGCCAAGCATTTGGAAAACACACACACGCACCTAAATCCCCCTTCTCTGGAACACATGCTCACTCTCAAGATCATAAATGGAATCACATGCATGCTCACACGTCTGTACTGGCCAATTTATAAGAAGTCAAAATTCCTGCTACTGGCCTAGAAATGTGTGTGTGACAGCAGGACGCAAGTCACAGAAGCACTGGGGTGTGTCTGGTGTTGGTACTCCAGAGGACACACAGTATCAGGACACCTTTCTGCTATCACCTCCAGTCCTAGCCTTTGTTCCTTGGCCTTGAGAGAAGAGGGAAGACTCTGGGGTCCTTGAAAGGCTAGTGGAGTTTGTGGTAAATGGAAGAGCAGCATGTTTTTATATTTTTAACCACTAAACCATCTCTCTAAACCAGGGACTTATTTAAAAAACATTTTATCATGAAATGGGCATACTGGCATATGCTTTTAATACTAGCACTTGGGAGGCAGAAATGGGTAAATCTTTGAGTTTGAAGACAGTTTGGGCCGGATGGTGGTGGTGCACGCCTTTAGTCCCAGCACTTGGGAGGCAGAGGCAGGCAGATTTCTGAGTTCGAGGCCAGCCTGGTCTACCAAATGAGTTCCAGGACAGCCAGGGCTACAGAGAAACCCTGTTTCAAAAAACCAAAAAAAAAAAAAAAAAAAAAAAAAAGAAGAAGAAGAAGACAGTTTGGATAGTGAATTCTAGGACGATGGGGGCTATATAGAGAGACCCTATCTCAAAATATTTTTTATTGCATGTCTTCAATTATGGGAATGGCATGTGTGCCATTTACACATGTCAGAGGACAGCTTGTGAGAGTTCTTCTTTTAAAGGAAGAGCCCTGTCAGCTCATGAGCATAGGAATCAACAGTTGGACTTGGTACAGATTCTGTAACATAGCAAAGGTGGATAAATGTTTGTTAAGTCAAGTATAGATGAGTTCCGGAGTAAGTGGTGAAGGGTGTGGGGGGGGGTGTGGGAGTGGCGAGTTTATTTTTTTTCCAATCTGCATTTATACCATTTTAATTACATGCAAGTATTAAGGTCAGTTCTAGGTTGAGGAACTAATAATACAATAGATGCAAATAGTCAAGGAACAAGCAAAGCAATAAACAAAGTCCTAAGATCACTGTTTCTAAGGGCTTATCAGGATGATCAAAATATCTGAGCCTACTTCCCTGACCTAGCCCAAAGTTATATTCATGCCTGAAGCTTACTTCTTTGTTCTAGCCTAAGATTTAGATTCCTGCCTGAAATGACTTCCCTGTTTTTGTTTGTTTGTTTGTTTGTTTGTTTGGTTTTTTTGGTTTTTCGAGACAGGGTTTTTCTGTGTAGTCCTGGCTGTCCTGGAACTCACTCTATAGACCAGGCTGGCCTCGAACTCAGAAATCTGCCTGCCTCTGGATCAAAGGCGTGTGCCACCACCTCCTGGCGACTTCCCTGTTTTAACCTAAAATTAGACATGACTGCCTGAACTTCTTTGTCATGGCCCAATGTCAGATTCCTGTCTGAAGCCCATTTCCTTGTCCTTGGCCCATGTCAGATTCCTGCCGAGGGGCCCCAAAAGCTCTCCACATGTGTGTTAGGATGAGGGTGGATGGGAGATTGCTTGGTTAATGACAGTTCCTAGAAGAGGTCACATCTGACCTGGTGCTGAAAGAGAGCCCTTATCACTACTGATAACCACTTATTCCAGAGTAGTAACTGATTTTCATTCCTTCTTTCTCTCCTTCCTTTCTTTCCTCCTCCTTCTTTTTGCCTTGGACTCTGACTTTCCAATAAGATTTCCCTACTCAAAAACAAGATGCCCTCAAAAAATGGCAGGCATGGTGATTTAGGACTACCTTTGTGTAGTCCTGTCAGAAAAATCCAGACCATCAATGCCCACAGCATTTTCCTGAGCTGGCCCCTCTTCCTCCATACCAAGGAGGAGAGCTTCCTGACAAAGCTGGCTCCTCCAGCTCTCCCTCCCACTACATCCAGTCATCCTGCACTTTAAGGAACTTGTTTCCATGGCAACCAATTAGTGTTAGGAAGTGAGGGCTGTGACGTCAGAAGAGGGTGGGGGTAGGGTGAGAAACTCCATCCTCATCTCCCTGGATCTGCTCAGCATCTGTAGTCTTGCACAGAAAACTCCAGAGCAACAGAACTAGGCCTTTGCCCTTCAGATTAGTATGGCTCCCAGAAGAGCCAGGCAGCAAGGCCCGGGGCAGAGGTCTGGCTCCACAGGTAGGGCCTCTACCAGCCTTCCATTCTTTTTTTTTTTTTTTTGGTTTTTCGAGACAGAGTTTCTCTGTATAGCGTATAGCCCTGGCTGTCCTGGAACTCACTCTGTAGACCAGGCTGGCCTAGAACTCAGAAATCCACCTGCCTCTGCCTCCCAAGTGCTGGAATCAAAGGTGTGCGCCACCACTGCCCGGCCCAGCCTTCCATTCTAAGGGGCTGATAAAGCTGTGAGCCCAGGAGAAGACATAGAAGAGCAACAGTAACAGGGCCATTGCCAACCTCCTCCCTGTCTCCTGGGAGAACAAGATCATAGAACTTTTTAATTTAATATTTTTAAAAATCTATCATTATTGTGAGGAAAGAGGCACATACCACAGTGCTCCTTGGAGATCAGGGGACCACCTCATGGAGTCTGCTCCCTCTTTTCTACCTTTATGGGACTCTGGACAGCAAACTGAGGACACTGGGCAATCGCTTTTACCTGCTGAGCTCTCTGACCCGTGTGTCATTTCGGGGCTCTGCAGACAAGGCAGAGGAGGAAATCATAGCTTAAAACAGAGGATACTGTCCCCTAGGGTTTTCCTTGGGAACCTATTCATTTACCTTCAGGGATGGAAGCTTTGGTCTGTATGAGGAAGTGCATGCTTAGGAAGCCAACTAGGAACACACCCTCAGAGTGTGATGGGTACAGTCCATTTACTCTTACTTTGGTTGGGGAGGTGATTCTGTAAGTGGAGAAATTGCTTAGCATGCAGGACGGCCTGGCTTCAGTCTCCAGCACTGCATAAAACTGTTAAAGGTGTGGTGGCTCATGCGTGCAATCCCAGCCCTCAGGAGGTAGAAGGTGGGAAGACAGGAAGTCAAAGTTATCCTTGGTTACACAGCAATTTCAAGGCCAGCCTGGGCTACATGAACCCTTCCTTAAAAACCAAACTGAACTGAAACTGAGTATGTGTATAACAGAGTTGTAGCGGTTTGAACCTGTGAATCCTTGAGGTCGTGGCTGTCTTCCTGAATAACAAGTTTGGCAATTGGAAAGGTTATTCTGATAAAGAGACAAAGTGTAAAATATAAAGGACCTTGTCCTTAGGGTAAAGCAAGAAGGCTGGGCATTTATCTATATGCTGACCCCTGTTGAACCAGCTGAGTGGGGCCAGCCGTGACGATGGTGACAATAACAATGTCAGCCTTCGTGACCAAAGGCCGCAGCTGCATCCCCAAGAACAATATTTTACACACTTTCATCCTGTGGTGGCCCCATTTAGCACGCAAGCTAGGAACTCCTCTCAGGTTGGCTCTGGAAGCTGACGGATATGGAGCATCTGTGAAAGTATTCTACTATGCCTTGTGGAGGTAAAACTGGGAAGAAGGGACTGGAGAGATGTCTCAGCATTTAAGAGTACCAGCTGCTCTCCCGGAAGACCTTGGTTTTAATTCCCATCACCCACATGGAGGCTAACAGCCGTCTGTAACTCCAGCTCAAGGGGATACAACACCCTCTTCTGACCTCAGTAGGCATGCATGTGGCACACAGGCAGTATGGTACAGGCAAAACACCCATACATATAAGATGATGATGGTGGTGGTGGTGGTGATGATGATGATGATAATGATGATGAAACTAGGAAGAAGCAGGGCTGGGAAGAGGGAACGATTAGCCTATGGTATGTCTTGGTCTCCAAAAAGGCCTTAGCCTATCACAAGAGCCAGAATGACCCTTTGGAATTGTCCTGACCTGGTGAGAAGTGTCAGGGGAAGTTGTACTGGGGAAGAGATGTGACCATAGGCAGACTGACAGGTAAGGGCAGCAACTGAGAGGGAAAGCTCAGTTGGACATCACTTGGAGACTTGTCAGCACGGTGGGAACTCTATTTCAGGACTCTAGCAACCACCCCACAACCCGGCTCTGCTGGGATCCAGGAGACCCCCTCCCCCACTGGAAAGTGGAGACTGTGACCTTAATGCCTCCCAACCCAGCCACACCCCTCACTGTGCTGGGTCCTAGAGAGCTTTCCTGACAGATGTGTTGGACTGACCAAAAGAAAAGGAGGATTTGAGGGGATTATGCTGTCTGCTCGAGGCCTGGACCCTGATCCCCCAAGGAAAGACTCAGAGAGTCTTTCTGGGGGGCTTCTGGAAAGGACCAGAGTGGTAATCAGGGGCTTAGCAATGATCTTGTCCCTGGCTAACCCCAGGAGTAGCCAGCTGCTTCAGAAAGTCCTTGGCAGTAAGGCCATGGCTGAGGGGTCAACAGAGGTAAGGGAGGGAGCGGACAGAAAGCCAAGTACCAGGGAGGGGCTGGACGGTCTGTCTCTCCCAGGACTAGCCAGTCCATGGCAGAGATCTAGGGAAGAAGCCTGGCTTCTTCAGAAGACTGCTGGTTCAGGGCCATCTAAATTCTACTAGAGTTGAGGAAGTCTGATGAATATAGAGCTGGGGTGACTTAATCAGATACGAGGAGAAAGTGGATGGAAGGGAATCCACTCCAGAAACACAGGAGGCCACGGCACAGGAACCAAATGAAAGCTTTGCAGTCTCTGCTGGAGACACCTAAGAGGGCATACTAGCTCCTGCCTAGAGGGACATGGGCTTTCTTATCCATTCCCGGCGGGGGTGGGGGGTGGGGGGGTGGGGGGGGCGTGTTGAGAGTGTGTGATCCCCAGCACCCGGTCAGGAGAGCCTAGTCCCAGAAGGCTTTTTTGTTTTAGTTTGGTTTTAGTTCTGCCTCCCTGCTTCTCCCCACAGACACATCCTTTCATGACCTTTGTGACTCTTCTGTTAGGTCTCTTGGCTTTGGCTTCAAGAGAAAGCCAGGCAGGGGCGGGGTGATCTGGAGACCCGGAGGGAGCAAGGCCGAGGCCGGCAAGAGGCTGAGCCAGTAGCGGAGTCTGCAAGGTGCAAAGCAATCAGCCGAGCCGCTGGTGAGCGGGGTCACTCAGTAGTGTGCACATCAGGGTGAAATCCTTTCAGCTCTTCGCCAAACCCCTAGTGAAAGACAATCAGGCTCGCTGTCACCGAGCTAATTCTGTCTATATAAAAGCAGTAATGAAATTCACGGCAGGATTACCCTCTCCATCCAATGGGCCAGCGTCGTGGTGACATATCTCTCTTATTGCCCGAATGTAACACACCATCTAATTTACGTCGTGTAGCGAGCAGGAATGAAATGTTCATAAAGAATTGCTGCATCTCGTCACCTTAACTGCGGCCCGGGGCTCTGAGGCATCTGTCAGGGAGAGGAGCAGTTGCAGGAGGAGGGAGGGCGGGCGGGGCTCAGGGAGCTGCCGCCAGGGGCAGAGGCTTCTGTGGGGCGGTTGTTTCTTAATAGGGTGAAGTAGAGGCACAGGGAAGCTGGGGTTAGAATGAGAGGTAGGTCAGGAGGAGAAAGGAGGGGTGCAGGAGCTTTGGGGAGATGAAGGATAAATAGGGCCAGAATGGAGTGGCCTGTGGGGAGTGTTTGGAAGTCTGTGTAGGTCTGAGAGGTCAGACAGAGAGAGGATGAGTGTTTGGATTTGGGTGAGTTGGGGAGATGAATTTGAGTGCCTGAATATCAAGGGGTTGCTTGGGGGGGAAATGACCTTCTCAGTGCCCCCCAGGTTCAGCAGGGCTTCTACTCATTTTTTTCATTCTCTGGAAATGGAAATGCACTCACTTCTGAAGGCATCATAGCTGAATACACCAGGCACTGAGAAGGAAGACCTTTCACGTTAGTCTTCAAGAAGCAGGTAGATGCTCGGGAGTTTTACAAACCCAGGAGTCAGCCTGGGCAGTGGTGGAGCACACCTTTAACCCCAGCTCCGCGTGGGCAGAGGTCGATGCCAGAGTTCTAGGCCCACCAAGTCTACAGAGCAAGTTTCAGGACAGCCAGGGCTACACAGGGAAGACCTATCTTGAAAAACAAACAAACAAGCAAAACAAAACTCCAACAAAAACAGACCCAATCTACAGAGTGAGTTCCAGGACAGCCAGGGCTATACAGAGAAACCCTGTCTCGAAAAAAGAAAAGAAAAAAAAAAAAAAAAAAAAAAAACAGACCCAAGAGCCAGCTATGCACCTCCCTCATCTCCACCTGTAATTGCAGGTCCAACTATCAGGAGCCTTCTCAGCTGACTGTAGAAGACGGGGCTCATCACTCTATTCTCGCACACCACCCACCCCAAGGTCACTGCCATCTGTTGCCTGGAGAACTCAGTGCCACCATGTCTTTGAACTTAAAAGCACTTCAGTGCTTTAAAGTGTCTTCTCGCTCTTGCGAGATGACCAGAGCTTACCTTTCCAGCCTCTTTGCTCGATGCTCCTGGTTACAAAGCACATTCCCGCCATGTCCACCCTTCCATGAGGTCTAAATGTTCCACACTGGAAGTAGCCTCTAGAGAATACTTCCTCTAGCCATTGCAACAGAACCATCCTGGCCTTCACTCCAGCTCCTACTCCAGCTGTCTGCAGACGTGTTGCACCCTCTCTGTCTTATTTACTTTTCTGTTGCTGTAACAAAACTCCATAACCAAGGCAACTTATAGAGGAAAGAGTTTCCTTGAGCCTGTGGTTCCAGAGGGATACGAGTCCACCATGATGGGAGTCCCGGCAGCAAGCAGAAGGCACAGTTTCAGGAGCCCAATGCTGATAGCTCACATCCTTCATCACAAGCACAAACCAGAAAGAGCACGTACTAGCCATGGTGCAGGGTCTAGCTCCGGTGACAGTTTTTCCAACAAGGCCACACCTCCTAAACCTCCCCAAACAATGCCACAAACTGTGAATCAAGTGTTCAAATCACCTGAGCCTATGGGGAGATTTCTCATTCAAACCACTACCCATGCATATATACATATATATATATATATATATGTATATATATATATGTATATATACACATACATACATAACATATGTGTGTATGTGTGTATGCTTTTTTTTTAGCATAATTTGCTTCCTTCCTCAACTATTTGATCATAGCCCCTATTTGCCCACCGTCTCTGTGTTCCATGAAGGCAAGGACCTAGTCTGTTTGGCTCAATGCTATACTCCCTGGCACCTGGACTAGTGCCCAGAGGCACTGAAGGTGATAGGCATATTTGCTGAATGAAACAAAGAGAGGCCTCCAAAACCACCACAGTACTGGAATCCCTCTTCCTTCCTTCATCCATTTAACAAACAACTATTTTTTTTTTTTAAATTAAAGGTATATGGGTAGTGGGTGGGATTGCACAATGTAGGTGCCCACTGAAGCCAGAAAAGGGCATTAGGTTCCCTAAACCTGGACTTATAGGTGGTTATGAGATGTGGGTGCTGGACCCAAGTTTGGATCCTCTGCAAGGGCAATATACTGTGTCCTTTCCCCAGCCTTGAGCAGGCCTGAAAGACCTTGTTTACTACAATAGACCTAGTGATAGGATCTAGGTGGAGTTACCCACCTTGGCTTTATGGAACTTAAAAGAATAACTGCCTGCTGGGCTTGTCTTGAGATATCTCCTGCTATAACCAAGGACGGATTCCACTACTCATCTCCAGCTGAAACAAGAAAGGGTTTGGGTGGGGTCTTTCCCTTTAAATTGAGAGCTGAACATTAAACTTTGAGCCTTGGTCAGAGAACTTTGTCTTGGCTTCATCTTTTCTCACCCTCCGCCCCTTTCTTCATTTCCAGCCCCCCTTTTCAGGAGAACCCAGTTGGTCCATGGCCACAGGCGGCTACACGTAACTGCTGAGCCATTACTTTCATTCCACACCAGCCTTTTCAGTAACGGTATCAAACATGCTATGGCCACTGTGCCATGCTGTCTTGTGTCACAGAAGAATCACATGCTCGCCCATTGTTAATGTGATGTTGCCTATAAAAAAAATGGTGGTCCCCTTGGATGCTACAAAGTTCTCAACAAAACTCCCCAAGGTGCAGATCAGCAGCTGCCTTTGAAGGAAAATATCAGCAAAGACAGTGTTACAAAGCTGTAAGTGGGGGTGAGAGAGATAGATGACTCAGAGGTTAAGAGTACTGGCTACTCTTCCAAAGGACCTGGGTTCAATTCCCAGCATCCACGTGGCAGGTTACGATTGTCTGTAACTATAATTACCAGGGGATCTGACAGTCAACCTTACCCAGATATACATACAGGCAAAACACCAATGCAAATAAAATAAATAGATCATTTTTTAAGTTATAACTGAAACATTCAAGCATTTATCAACTGTCAACTGTGTCCACAACTGTGATATGTAGTTATATTATTCCTGCCTGAGAGATGGAAGAACTGAAAGTAGCTGAGCCTACTTAAACATCTTGCCCCAAAGAGGATACACACCTAGCACATAATAGCTGTTCACTAAGTATCCTTGTGAATGAATAGATGGTGTCTTAGGGTTTCTATTGCTGTGAACAGACACCATGACCAAGGCAATGCTCGTAAAGGACAACATTAAACTGGGGCTAGCTTACAGTTTCAGAGGTTCAGTCTACTATCATCAAGGCAGGAAACATTGTAGCATCCGGACAGTCCCTGAAGGATCTGAGAGTTCTACATCTTCTTTTAAAGGCAAACAGAAGACTATCTCACAGGCAGCTAGGAGGAGAATCTCAAAGCCCATCCTAACATTGGCATATTTCCTTCAAACAAACAAAAGCCACACCTCCTAATAGGGCTACTCCCTGGGCCAAGAACATTCAAACCACCACATATGGGAAACCAATACATAGAAAATGATAGGATTCGAACCTAGGCATCCTGGCTCCAAAGTTTCTGGTCTTTTAATATATTCCAAATAGTTTGGAATCCTTGGGATCAGTATTAGAAAAATACCTAATGTTGGGTTCTGAATCTGTATATTTACTGCTCTAGACCTTCTCAGACAGACAAGTGGCATTTAAGGTATCAGGCCTGCCTTAGACATGATGATTAAGCCCACTGCAAAACACTCCTGAAGGTGAGCTCTTTCTCATCCTGTTCCACCCCTCTCCCTCCAACAACCCAGGCTTGGATTAGCTGATAAAGAGGCCTGCAGAAGTTGGGCTCTGTTGTGCACATCTTTAATCCTACCTCTTCGAAGGTAGAGAGAAGTGGATCTCTGTGAGTTTGAGGCTGGCCTAGTCTACATAGTAAATTCTAGGACAGCCAGGGCTATGTCCAGAGACCCTGTCTCAAACAAAACAACATCAGAAAAAGAGGCCTACAGAAGATTGTGATGTGGGAGCAGCTCCTGAAATAATTCCTTGTTGTTGAGATATCTGGTCTTTCCTCAGTAGTTCAGACATTTTTAAGTACCAGGTGATGTGCTGAAAAGATGGCTCAGAGGTTAAGAGCACTAGCTGTTCCTCCTGAGGTCCTGAGTTCAATTCCTAGCAACCGCATTGTGGCTCACAACCATCTGTAACGGGATCTGATGCCCTCTTCTGATGTGTCTGAAGACATTGTACTCAGATACATAAAATAAAAAAATAAATCTTTTTTTTTAAAGTACCAGGTGCTACATAGGTATGCATGTTCATGTATGTACATATATGTTCATGTACATATTTGTATATGTGAGGAAGTTCATCCTATCCTCTTTAATTTTTAAATATGCATTGGTGTTTTGCCTGCCTGTATGTCTGTATGAAGGTGTTGGGTCCACTGGAACTGGAGTTACAGACAGCTGTGAGCTGCCATGTGGGTGCTGGGAATTGAACCCAGGTCTTTTGGGAGAGCAGCCACTGCTCTTACCCTCTGAGCCATCTTCTCCAGCCCTAGTCCATCCATGCTAGTCTCTCCTAAGTCTCTCCTAGTCCAGTGATATCTCCACTCGAGTTGCAGCATCCAAGTCTGTACTTTGAACCTCATTCCCTGCAGACATCTATGGAGTCACTCCCCCAGCAGCTTCCTTTCCCACTCACTTCTACCTTTCATACCTGGAAACTGTACCTGACCTTCCAGTTAATGCTCACAGAAGACACAGTGGGATTGTGGGGGTGTGCTTCCTCTCACTCTGAAGATAGCTCTGCTGTCTAGCAGTGGGTACTTTTTTTTTTTTATGTTTACAGATGAACCACCAAGGAGACAATCTACACCTAGCGCACAATAACCTCTCTAGTCTTGTTCACCGTTTACATCGTTATCATTCATTCATCCTTCCTAACCAGAGAGCATCCTTCCTTCCACCCACAGGGCTTTAAGTACTACATCCACTTCTACCAGAAAGCTGTATGAGGCTTGGTGCCCTCAGAAGCATCTCTGGAGTTTGAAGGTGCCCTGCTATTACCACCCACATCTCACAGGTCCCTGGAAGGTAGTATGCATTTGTATTTTTCAAAGTCTCCATATCTCCATAAAAACATGCCCCAGGAATCTCAATACTGCTTTCCAAACCTTAAAGTGCTTTGCTTTGCTGGTGAGGAGGGCAGGGTTATACTACGTAGCCTAGGCTGTCCTTGAATTTGTGATGTTCCTGGCTCTGCCTACTAAGTGCTAAGATTACAGTGCATGTGCTATCACACCTGGATCAAATACTAATTTTTGTTGTTGGTGGTAATTTTTGGGGGGTAGGGCATAGGAGAAGACAGAGTAACCCTGGCTGTCTTGGAACTTACTCTGTAGCCCAGGCTGGCCTCAAGCCTGGAGATCCTCCTGCCTCTGCCTCCCAAGTACTGGGATTAAAAGTGTGCACCACCATCACCAGGCTCTAATACTAATTTTTTAAAAATAGATTTATTTATTTATTTTATGTATAGGACTACACTGTCACTGTCTTTAGACACACCAGAAGAGGGCATCAGATTCCATCACAGATGGTTGTGAGAGGCCATATGGTTGCTGGGAATTGAACTCAGGACCTCAGGAAGATCAGTCAGTGCTCTTAACCGCTGGGCCATCTTTCCAATCAACAAATACTAATTTTTAAATAGTATTCTATTTTAAAATAGAATCTCCTATACTGTAGGCTGGCTTTGCACTTGTTACATAACTTAGGATAACCTTGAACTCTGACCTTCCTGCTCCCACCTCCTCAGTGCTAAGGTTACAGGCATGTGCTGACACATCTGGCTTATGCAGATGTTGACGATGGAACTCTTCATACCTGCAGGGTAATAAGGAACCACTTTACTGACAATGCTACATCCACAGGTCCAGCGATTTTCTGTTTGTTAGTTCATTTGAGACATAGTTTCACTGTCTCCCAAAGTGGCTTTAAAGTCACCATGCAGCCCAGGCTGAAAACTTTAAACTTGGAAGGCAGAGATTGCTTTCTAACCCATCCTTTGCAGACGACACCTTTCCTCCTGAGAGGGTGGAGGTCATTGTGGCCAGTGCTTGCCAAGGCAGTGGGCATTTGGTTATAATCTTACCTCTCTTTCTTTGACTAAGTAGCTTTCCCTCCCAGCACTTGGTGCCTAAAGTTCTACTGACATAGAGAAATAGACCAATTCTTTAGGTCTATTTATTTAGATAGCAAGATATCACTCTAGTTGGGTGGCTACCAAACATGCCACAAATCTGCTAGGAAGAAAGAGAGAATACAGACAACAGTCGCAAAGAATTGGGATTCTTTAGGCAATATCTGTTCTTAAAGAGGCAGGAGGCATCCATTTCAGGGTCTGTGGAAACCCAGGGGTCTGTGACTAGAAGTGTATTCAGCTTAAGTTTTATTTGATTGTCTCTGGGCAGGTGAGAGGGGAAGGGGAGATTATATGAAATAAATCAACTGGAAGAGGTTGGCAATGGATTAAGTATTGGTATACAACACTGCCAATATGTTCATTTGATTTCCACATTTCTCTACCCACCCCACTCCATTCCCACCTTCATTCCCCCAACACCCAGCCAGAAACAAATGATACCTTGATGGCTATTTCAGCTGCAACCCTATACATCCAGAGAAGCCGGAGCTCCCAGCTGCCAGCCAATCCTGATCCCCTAATCCCAAAGGGACCAGCTGGTCAGAATTCTCAAGGATGACAGACCCCCCAGTGCACATGTGATTTCTGATGCCAGCACTGTGATCAAGGTTAGACCATTTAACTTATTTGCATATGATAAGCCTTGGCATCGGCCTGCCCACCTCCCTTGACACACTCACATCACCCCAGGTGAGAGTAAAAAGCAACCTGAAATTCTTGAGAAAGTATTCTAAAACCATGCCTTTCCATTTCCAATTAGAATAACCAGAATAGACTTCACAATGTGGGTGGTCCAGTCGACTTCACTGTTGGCCTGGACAGCTGTTGAGCCATCGGTCACCAGGACAAAGTGAAGATGGCTCAGTGCCCTTCAGCCCCGCTGCTGACTGTGGAGCCCATTACAATAATAGGGAAGTTAATCGCCAGCCTCATGCTTGTCTGAGGGTTTTGTGAGTACCCCAGATACTAAACCTATATCAGTTGAAAACTACGACCAGCATGCACTTGCCTGGAGTTTGGTATGATAGTCAGGGGTTATCTATGGCATAGAGAAGGCTGAAAGGATCCTCAGGACAGAGGATAATTGATAATTTGAAGAAATAGAAATAAATTCCTACTAAATGTGTGTCAGTTCCCTTATTTTCCAGCCCTTCCCACAGCCAGGACTTCGATTTGGTGGTCACTGCCTGCTCAGTGACACTAAAGTCCCCAGTAATCTGCAGGGATGTGTAATTATGCTATAGTTAGTGATTGTTCACTGAGTAAACCCTTGGTGTAGTTACCATGTAAGTCAACGGTATTTACAGGATATTTTTTCTGCCTGTAACTCAAAGCCTTACCGAAACAAATTGGAATTGCCTTCTGGAGGCCGTTGTTATAAATTACAGACCCAACATCTGTCCACATCTGCAATGTCTAGACAGCCTGTCTCAGCTACAAGAGAGGAAAGAGATGAACAAACAGAAAGCACGGGAGGCTGAGGAGTAGCAGAGGAAAACCTCAGACTCACAGAGATTTTCTCTTTTGAGGTTCACCCTACGCATGTTTCTCTGTTTCTGAAATGGACCTGAGCCCTCAGCAGCCCCAGGCTGAGGTCAGGAGATCTTCGGGTGTTCATCACTTCAAGTTGCAGCAGACAACATAGCTCTTCTGTTTGGACATTCTCTGCCCAGATGTGCTTTTGGTGGGACCTAGGAGGTCAGGTGAAATTCAGAGACTGAGAGGGATCATGAAAGGAGGCTCCTGCCTTTCCAAAGTTCCCCGGCCCCTCTCTCCACCCTCTATCTCCTGACCTGGCAACGGAGGAGGGGAGGCATCCATTCGCCTACCTTTCTGGTGGTCCCTCTCCTGCATCCACGATAAGGAGCCTGCCCGTCAGCTGAGTGATTGTATTTTTTTACAGTTCCTAGCACAAACCTTCTCATTTATATGTAAAGCAGCCATTAGTCATAGCTCCGTTCCCACACACTGCCTGATGTACAATCACATTTTGCAGCGGATGAATCTTTCCACACAGCTGCTCTGCTATGAATAATCCGTCTCCAGGCCCATAAATCAGAAAAAAATCATGCACCTCGTTCGCCTGATCCTTACACAAAGTCATATATTTTACATGAGGACGAGCTAAATATTCATGAGTCTTAAAGTCTTTTTTCATAGGCACTTGTTGGGGTTGTTTTCCACCATTGGGGGGGCACCAAGGTTGTTTCTACTTAGGGGAACAAGGGATTCTCAGAGAGGAGGAAGAGGAGACAGAATCTCTCTCTCTCTCTCTCTCTCTCTCTCTCTCTTTCTGTGCTTGCATGTGTGTGTGTGTATTTGTGTGTGTGTGTGTGTGTTGTGTATTTGAGAGAAAAAAGAAGTGTGAGAGAGATTGGATCCAGCTATCTTGTGTTCCAGGAGTCATGTGGGACAAAAGGTGGTCATGAAGGGTCTTGGAAATATAATGAATACCTGCTTACCTGAGCTCCAGACTTGCTCTGGGTCCAGAATATGTCCTTCCTGATCTTCAAGGTCATTTTATGAACCTTTGCCCTCTGACCTGTGGAACAATGAATTTGACCTTTTTCTATGGACAGAAGATGCAGAATTGGGGGTGGGAAGGAAGTAAGGGTGGGGGAGAGGTGGGGAAGGGAGATCAGCAGACGTAAAATAATCCACTCGGATGCTAATGCTGCCCACTTGACTGCCTGTGGTGACACACCTGTAATCCTAGCACTGGGGAGAGTGGAGCAAGAGGATGGTGAGTCAGAGGCTAGCCTCAGCTACATAGTGATTCAACAAAAAGCCTTCTGCAGAGCCAGAACCGAAGGCCTCTAACAACTCCACCACTCCCTGTGTCTCTTCTCCTGTCAGGGAACATTGAGGGTGGCTTTTCTGATTCTTAGGACTCATCATTCTTTTCAAATAAGAAACTCTCCCTGGAACTCACCTTAAATATCCTTTCACTCCCTCTCAAATACAAAACGTGACCCTCCAAGAAACCCCTTCCTACTCACAGAAGGTAAGACAGGAGGCGTTCCTTGCTCGGCTGTGCAAGCCACACACTCTTCCTCAATGACAAATCCCAGCTCCTCAATGGTGGGTGCTCTTTCATTTTATCCTGAGCGTTCGCTCACATTTGTCTCAGTGGTGCTGTCCGGCTGACTCATTAATGCCGTACTCTGGAGTGGGCGTGATGATGTGTCCTCATTTCCCTTCAAAGGTGGGAAAAAACCTTCCTCTTGGTCTCACTGACAACATGAAGAATGAAGTAGAGGCTGGGAATTTCCCAGACTTAACTGAAGATCTGGAAATACCTAATTACTTACACGGTCTTAGCTTTCTGAGGATAAGGACAATCCCTGGGCTCAAGGGTTCTCTGAAGAATAGTTTGGAAACTGGAAGGATACCTCTTTAGCGGGTTATCCTTTATCTAAAAATCTCATTGCTGGGGTTGGCATTGTAGTTCAGTATGTAGGGTACTTGCCTGATTAGACTGTAGAGGAAGCTCAAGGCCACTCTGGGCAACTTAGTGACATTTTGTTTTAAAAAGTAAAAAAAGCCATAGGGCTGGTGGCACATGTCTTTATTTCCAGCACTCTGGAGACAGAGGCAGGAAGATCTCTATGAGTTCAAAGCCAGCCTGGTCTACTTAGTTACATTTAGGACAGCAAGATCTACGTAGTGACACACACACACACACATACACACACACACACACACACACACACACACACACACACACACACACAAAGAGGGCTGGGGTTATAACTGAATGGTAGAAAGCCTTAGGTTTCATTCTCAGTTCCAGCACCTCCACAAGCAAATAAATAAATAGTATTATAGATAAGTAAATATATATATAAAAAAATTATTACTCCTGTCTAGTATGCCTATAGGATCTGTGAGACTCTGGGTATGATCTTGTAAGGAATTTTTTTTTTTTTTTTTTGGTTTTTTTTGAGACAGGGTTTCTCTGTGTAGCCCTGGCTGTCCTGGAACTCACTCTGTAGACCAGGCTGGCCTCGAACTCAGAAATCTGCCTGCCTCTGCCTCCCAAGTGCTGGGATTAAAGGCGTGTACCACCACCGCCCGGCAAGGAATGTTAAATATGAGTCTTTTTTATCAAATATGGTGCTTGTGATTAGGTTGAGGAATTCAAATCTTAATCTTCCCCACCTCTTAAGGCGTTTATGTAAATGTTTTAACAACACTCTCCCATCCCCCACTCCTCAGCACATGTGCCTGCTGTGGATTATTGATTTGGGAGACTCCAGCCCACTGTGGGCAGCACCATTCCTAGGCAGGTGGGCCTGGGCTGTTTACCAAAGCTATCCTAACAAGTCAGAGGGAACAAGATAGTAGGGAAGTGTTTGTCCATGATTTTTGTTTTTGTTTTTGAAACATGGTCTCTCTGAACAGCCCTTGCTGTCTTGGAATTCTGTGTAGACCAGGCTGCTTTGAACTCACAAAGATCTGCCTGCTTCTACCTCATGAGTACTGAAATCAAAGGCATATGCAATCACACCTGGTTGGCCCTTGGTTCCTGCCTCCAGACTCCTGTCTTGAGTTTCTGCCCTGATGTCCCTCAGTGATAAACTGTAACCTAAAAATGGAAACTGAAACAAACTCTTTGCTACCCAAATTGCTTTTGGCCCTGGTGTTTATCCTAGCAACAGGACACTTCTCTAACAGATGGACAAACCAAGGTACAACCTTGGCAATGACTTTTCCAAAGATAAATCAAGAGGTGAGAGTAGGAAGCCACAATTATATCTGATTCCTTTCATGATTTTTGACTCTGGACAACAACCTCACTCCCACCCTCACCCCACCCCACACATCCCAACTTCCAGAGCCATGGTTAAAGCTTCTCCCTATTTCTGTAAACTTCTAGGCTTGCCCTGTTTGGTTGTCCCTTGCTCATCTCCCGCTCGAAACCCACTTCCCCTCCTGTTCAAGGAACATTAAGTCAAAGAACCGCCAGAGAGGAGGGAAAAGTCCAAACAATCACAGATGGCAGACTCGGAAAACTTAATTTAAAGTCATTCTTTATTATCCAAAATATTAAAATTAAAGCTATAAAGCCCAAAGGAAAACACAGATTAAAACCCCCAATGTTTCACAGTCTCTTCCTCAGGGGGTCCCCAAAACATTGAGTGAGAATGCTTTTGAAAAGAAAGCAGGGGTGCTGGAGCTAAGAGCCAGCTGTAGATCATTGAGCCAACCGCTCAGCGACTGACCCAATCAGCTTCCCTTAAAGCCAAACACCAACTGTTTCATATGCAATTAATGATTGCCCTGGCAAATTAAAGTGCATCAAGTCGTCACAGGCATCCTTGAATGACAAGGCACACAACAGTCGCAGGTATCTCGTCCCTGGCATCTACATAATGATATTACTAGGCTAATCTGGGCTTGGAGATTTAATTCTGCAAAGCGCCATGTGCTAAATATTTATATTCATAAAGGGCTGGAAAACATGTTCGCATGCTACCTCTTGGCTCTCCATTTATCTGGACTAGGCCTGGGGCTCACTTGCTGGGTCTGTGGTAGAGGGTAAAAAGCATCAGTTGATGTCATTAGAATCCCACTGTTTCTGGTCCCCAATTTCACTTTTCTAAAGGGCTTATTGCTGGATTGGGTATCTGGAGGTACCGGGAAAAGAGCAAACCCTCTTTCTTCCCTGGAGATGCCAAAGTAGCAAGCCCCTTCATATTTCAGGGCTAAGGAAGGGGCAGCAGAATGGACAAACATGTTTCTTGCTCATTCTTTAGGACAGAGAATCAGAGTCCAGAGGGGTAAAGCAAAGACTACCTCAGCCGTTCTTTACAGATCTCCATCAGAGAAATCGCAGATGTCTCATTTGGAATGTCACTGTGTTTAAACTATAAAACTGAGGGATAAGGCCTTTCTAAATAATCCTAAGTAAGTCAGTGCTGATGGGAAGGGAATATGTTTTGTGGCCTCTCAGATTTGTCTCAGTTTCCTCCACTGAAGCTTGAGTCTTAGCTATGGCCTCCCAGAGCACCCCAGTAGATAAGGCATGGTCCCCACACGGCTTGGCTGAGCCTCTGCTCTCAGGGGACTGCCAGCATCATCTGTGTCCATCCAGACACTGATTTCCTCTTCCCATGGGCATTTTGAAACCCAGTTGTTCAATCCAGTCCCCTCTGCCATTTCTCTCTCCCTGCCAGCAAAGGCAGATGATGGAGCCTGTCTGTTGTACACACCAGGATTTGAAGCCTTCAGCACCTTTTCCAGGGTTCAGCATATTATAACCAAGATGGGATCAGCTAGTAAACATTACATTGGTTGCAATCTACAAAGATTAACCAGCCTTAAGGGCTTCATGCCTATGGTTTACATTGTTTTCAATTTCCTACAATTAAGTTAACAACAAATAACATTAACAACTAAACTGCCAGATCACTGAAGGTCAGTCAACAGGAAGGGAGAATGGTTCTGCAAGCCTGGCCATGGCCTAAGCTCAAGATTCAGCTTGAGGCAGGGGATGTAGCATAGTGGATAGAGCGTTAGCCTAGCATGCATGAAGTCCTGGGTTCAATTCCCAGCACCGTATAAACTACATGGTTGTAGGCACCTATAATCCCAGCACTGAGGAGGTGAAGGCTGAAAAGTCAGAAGTCCACATTCATCCTCAGCTATATATTAAGTTTGAGACCCCACCTCAAAACTAACTAACTAATCTTGCTACCAAAGAGACAGCACAGCATCCAGACTGTGTGTCCTAGCATGTTGGACAGTGGCTTTCTCAAGTTTCTTGGGTGCAGAGGGAAGGGAAATAATTTTTTTGGCCTTATTCCTAAAAACAGTGAATAGACATGACAGCTTGGCTCCTCCTCTCCACTCCATCTGATGAATTTTCCTGGTTTCCACCGATTTCTTAGGCTCCTACTGGAAGGACAGAAGGACAGACTCAGAAAGAATCTCTATTCATCGTGAATCACAACTGTGTCAGCTCACTCATTAATTTCGAGTCACAAGTCCCACAGTTGGACATGGTGGCACATGCCTGTAACTCTGGCATGCAGAGGATGAGACAGGATTGCCATGAGTTCAAGGACCGCAGGGGCTACAGAATGAGGTCTTGTTTCAGAAAGAGTCAGAGAGAGAAAGAAGAAATTGAGACCTCAAGACATTATAGAACATGGATTTTGAACCTGTTCTTTTGATCATAAAATGGCCAAATTGTTAAAGAGTCCAAATAGTGTCTAATCTATAGAAGAGACTAAACTTGTGCTGTTTTGTTCCTGGCCCTGGACTTGAAACTGGGAGTTTACATGTGGTAGACAAAAACTTTAACACTAAGCTTCCCAACCTTCTCTTTACTTTACATATGTCCATAGTTTTTTTTTTTTTAATGATTTATTTATTTTATGTGCATTGGTGTTTTGTCTGCATGTACGTCTGTTTGAAGGTGTTGGATCCCCTTAACTGGAGTTACAGACAGCTGTGAGTTGCCATGTAGGTACTGGGAATTGAACTCAGGACCTCTGAAAGAGCAGTCAGTGCTCTTAACCACTGAGCCATCTCTCCAGCTCCTTTACTTTATATTTTATTGAAAGTATTTTTTGTTTAAGACAGTAGCTCAAGTTAGTCTAAAACTTATTATGTAGCTGAGGCTACCTCAAACTTAAGGTAATCCTCCTACTCCTCCCCCCAGGTTTGAGGTGATGCATGAACCACCATGCTATTAGACTTGATAAAGATGCTCTGAGACACTCAGGTTTAGCCTTAATTTAAGATCCTCCTGCTTCCTCCCCCTGGATAAGGAATTATCTGTCTGCACCACCAGACCCAGCTCAAGTTCAAGTTCTGATTTTGGCTAGAAGCACCCCTTCTGCTATCAGGGTCGTGTTCTCTTTGACTTTATATTTCAGCTTCATCAAAATCAACAGCAGGAGGCTCGAGAGGTAATCGGCTGGCAATGTCCTTGCTGAACAAGTCTGAGGACCAACTTCAGCCTCCAACTCCCACATAAAAGCCAGGACTGCAGCCTCTGGTCTAATGCACACACGCATGTGCACCTTCCCACCACACCCCCCAAATCAATAAGTTAAACTATAAAATAAACTAGAAAACAAACAAACAAAATTAACAAGAGCCAGATGTGACACTTCACATCTGTAACCCCCAGCTCTTGGCAGGCTGAGACAGGAGACTCACTACAAATCAAGATGACCATGTGGTTGGTATACAGCAAGTTTCAGGCCAAATGAAACCTAAGCAGCAGTAATTATAAACCTTGAGTTACAAACCCTGAAGGAACTGACTGGATGTTTTGGTCGTTAGGAGCTAGCTGTGAGAGAGGAACCAGCAACTTACTAGGGAGGAACAGCCGGGGCAGGCAGGCTCCGGGGTGGGTCACACCTGGGCTCAAGGGAGAAATTCTTTCTCCTCTCTTCTCTGATTATGGGTTTCAGTATCCTTTCTTCCACCCCTTCTTCCTTTTTAAATTCTCTTCCTTCTTCCAGTAACTTCCTGCACTGTCTGCCTCCTTTACAGAAGAATATACTGCCTTCTCTTTCATCTCAGTGAAAGCTCATCAGTATAATTCCCCACTCCTTAGTGAGGTGGGAAGAGGGAAAGAATGCAAATTTGATACCTCATCCTACCCTGACCCCACTCTAGAATGTTGTCCAGGTTGGACTCAAACTTGCTCAATGTTGCCATCGTGGCAGGGTACAAAAATGTATTCTTGTTGTGTCTTATTTTGAAACAGAGTCTGTCTATGTAGACTACTAGGCTGACCTCAAACTCACAGAGATCTGTCTGGCTCTGCCTCCCAGTGTTGGACTTAAAGGCAGCCACCTGGAGAAGGAATCCAGAACTTTGCATTTGTTAGGCAAATGTTCTACCCATGAGCTACACCCTGGCCTAGCAGATTTTATCTCAGAAATGGTTTTGTTTCAGAATTATTTAAGGAGGGTTTATCTTTTTTCAAATCCACTGTGTATTTCACACAAAAGGCATACATGAGTTTATTACATGTTTGCTTGCTTGTTTGTTTGTTTAATGTGTGAGGGGGTTACACATGCTAGGTGACCCGGTGAAGGTCAGAGCACAACTTCGGAGAGTCCTCTCCTTCTACCATGTGGTCTCTGTTGTGAAACTAAAAGTATGCTGGGCAATGGTGGCGCACGCCTTTGATCCCAGCACTTGGGAGGCAGAGGCAGGTGGAATTTCTGAGTTCTAGGCCAGCCTGGTCTACAGAGTGAGTTCCAGGACAGCCAGGACTACACAGAGAAACACTGTCTCGAAAAACAAAAAAACAAAACAAAACAAAACAAAACAAAACAAAAACAACCCCCCCCCAAAAAAAACAAAGAAACTCAAAATCATTAGGCTTGGTTCTCTCTCTCCCTCCCTCCTTTCCTCCCTCCCTTCTTCCTTCCCTCCCTCTTCCTCTCTCTCCCTCCCTCCCTCTCCCTCCCTCTCTCCTTTCATTTCTCTCTTCCTTCATCTTTCTCTCCCTTGTAGCTGAAAGTTTTGGATTTTTTTTGTTTTTGTTTTTAATCCTCCTGTCTCCAGGGTTTCCCCTACATGTCCGTCTATGTCCAGTGAATTGGTTGTGTTTCCAGACCTTCTCCACCCTCTCATCAGTGACCTGTAGAAACCCCCACCTTGTCCTTTAGAACATGGCCGACCATTGTTTCCCACTCACCTTTGGACCTTGAAGCCACAGAGATGGCACCAGAAACTCTCTCTGACCTTCTGTTTTTTCATTTGTGTTTGGCCAACCAGAAAAATAAGAGTAAAACATAGGAGGGAAGAGATGCAGAGATAACGGTCTTGTAGGTGTTTCCCAGCTGGGTTGCCCTTCTTCCCTTTTGGAAGGCCTTGGCTATTGTCAAGGCATCTTGTTCTTGTATCTGCCCTCTTAGAGTCTTGGTAACTAACCATTCTCCACCATCCCTCGACCCTTTGTGCATGTTGTTAGCAGTATTCCTTGATGGTATTCCTAAATCCTACCCAGATCTTTAAAATACAGTTGATTTATTATTTGTTTGTTTGAGACAAGGTGTTTGTGGCCCAGACAGACCTCAAATTCCCTCTGGAGCTGAGGATACTCTTGGGTTCCTGAGTGTCTGGACACAGACTGCAGAGTGCTGGAATCATAGGCATCACCACGACTACTCTCCGCTTATACATTGCTATGGATCTATCCAGGGCCTCACGCATGCTAGGCAAGCAGCCTGCCAGCTGAGCAACATCCCCAGCCTAGGCTCTTAATCTACAAGTTCATCCAGTTTCATGTGCCAGCACTCTGAGGATACAAGCCCCTCTACTGCCAGAGAGCCCATTAGTACATATTTTTATGTTATGCTTCCTCTAGAGCTGTGGTTCTCAACCTTCCTAATTCAAAATTTTAATATAGTTCCTCCTGTGTAGTAAGCCCCAACCATAAAATTATTTCAGTTGCTATTTCAGAACCACAATTTGTTACTGTTGGAATCATAATGTAAACACTTTTGGAAACAGAAGTTTGCCAAAGGGGTCTTGGCCCACTGGTTGAGAACCACTGCTCTGAAAAAAAGAAAAAAGAAAAAACAAAAGACTTTTTGAAAGGAGAAGTTGTTTTGCTCTTTTCTTTTCTTTCTTTCTTTCTTTCTTTCTTTCTTTCTTTCTTTCTTTCTTTCATTTGTTTGTTTTGTTTTTCCAGACAGGGTTTCTCTGTGTAACCTGACTGTCTTGAAATTCATTCTGTACATCAGGCTGGTCTTGCACTTAGAAATCCACCTGCCACCCGAGCGCTGGGATTAAAGGTGTGAACCATTTTTGTTTCCTAGCCATCTGCAGAGTGATAGATACAAACTGAGTGTTTAATCCTCTCCAATAAACCAATCCTAGCCTTGATCACCTCCTTCTCAAATGGCTTTGGGGAGGCAGAGGGGATCAAAACCCAAAAGTTTCCAATGATGGAAATGTCTGCGAAATCACAGCTGCCAGAATAAGGCAATCACCACTAGTCCTGCTGAGGTCTGAGGAAGTCCAGTTAAACAGAAAACAACCTGTACAAACAGGCCGAAGTCTGCAGACTCAGCACGATGGATACAGTTTGTCAAACAGTCTAACAAATCGAGGCACAGAAATCCGGGGAAAGATAGCTTTGTCAGCACAAACAGCTGAATGCTGATTAATCTCTCAAGCTTGGAAAAAAAACGTAGCAAATAAAGTGTATATGAACCTGTATAAACACAACACACACACACACACACACACACACACACACACACACACACACTATTTCTATAACCAAAGTGAGCACTTTTTGTTTGTTCAGACAAGTTTCTGCTTTGGATACTACTGTTAATAAAGAAGAGACACTTTCACTGCAGCTAAGCTTGAGTTACGCTACTTGTAAGGTCTGGTTCCATAAGAATGCAGGGGACCTGGAGAGATGGCTTCATTGATAAAGAGCTTGCTGTATAAACATGGGATCAGGATCCTTAAGGCTTGCTGGCCTGACCACCAGCCTACCCTAATCCAAGAGCTCCAGGCCAATCACTGAGAGACCTAGCCTCAGGAAAACAAAGTAGACAACTGTAGCCCTGCAGAAATTAACGAGGCAAGGAATTTACTGATGCTTTCTCTATGAAGACACCAAAATTAAAAGGCATGTGACCAAGTTCTCCCTCTCTCTCCCTTTCTCTCTCTCTCTCTCTCTTTCTCCCTCCTTCTCCCTCCCCCCTCTCTCTCTGCAGGTCTTAAGCAGGTAGTCACAGTTGCTGTTTATTTGATTGTCACAGCCCATGTTACTTTTTGGTTTTTTTGAGACAGAATCTTAATCTATAGTCCAGGCTGGCTTTGAACTCAAGGTTATTAATCCTCCTGCTTTATGTTTCCAAATGCTGAGATTATAGGTACTATGCAGGAGCCTCCATACCTAGCTAGTTTGTTTTTAGGGGACATGCTTGCACTGTGGATTGAAAACTGACCTTGAAGTCCGAAGTGATGGCCCACACCTTTAATCTCAACACTCAGGAGGCAGGCAAATCTCTGTGAGTTTGAGGCCAGCCTGTTCTACAGAGTGAGTTTCAGGACAGCCAAGGCTACACACACACACATACACACACACACACACACACACACACACACACTAAACAAGAAAGAAAGAAAAAAAAGAAAGAAAGAAAGAAGGAAGGAAGGAAAGAAAGAAAGAGGAAACAAAAATGAAAGAAGAAAGGAAAGGAAGGAAGGAAGGAAGGAAAGAAGGAAAGAAATCTGACCTTAAACTCAATAGCTCGTCTCAGCTTCCTAAATGCTGGGATTACAGAGCCGTGCCACCAAGTCTATCATCTGAACCACGGTGAAGGCAAGCCCCAGTCAAGTCTTCAGATGACTAAACTCCAGTTAACATGGACTCTAACCCTCAACTAAACTGATCTTGAATTTCTGATACAGATGAGTTGTTCATCGTTGTTTATGCCATTGTTGGTTGGTTGTTTGTGTGTACATACATATATATATATATATATATATATATATATATATATATATATA
>JANHMN010000003.1:171112855-171155015 GCA_030674055.1 Rhabdomys pumilio
TTTTTTTTTTTTTTTTTTTTTTTTTTTTTTTTTTTTTTTTTTTTTTTGCCGTTGTTTGCTTATTTATTTGAGACATTGTCTCAGTCTTGTGTTCTGGTCCACCTGGAGCTTACTATGTAGGTAGACCCGGCTGTCCTCAGACTCAGAGATCTGACTCCAGAGTGCTTTCTTTTGTTTTTGTTTGTCTGTTTGTATGTCTTTTGAGACAGGGCTTTTCTGCATAGTTTTGGCTGTCTGAGAGCTGACTCTGTAGATCAGGCTGACCTTAAACTCAGGGATCCGCCTGCCTCTGCCTCCAGAGTGCTGAGGTTAAAGGCGTGTGCCACCACTCCTGGAGAGTGCTTAGTTTTTCAACATTTATTTTATGTTTTCAATTACATGTATGTGTGTATTACATGTATGTCTGTATGTATGACAGTGCTGAAGAACAAACCCAGGCCCTCAGACAATCCAAGCAAGTGCCCCAAAGCTGATCTATACTCAGCTCACAAGTGCATACATTTTAGAATCTCCAGATGTCAGAGGCTAATACCAGGCATGATAATCCAATGCTTGTTATCCTAATATTCAGGAGGTAGCCAGGGTCATCTTGGCAATGTTAAAAATAAGTTTGGGGTCAAAAAGGAAGAGACTACCTCTACTCTAGATGAAGGGGATGTTGGGAGAGCGATGAACGGATGATGGAGACAGTGCACAGAGACAGGAAATGCATTTGGTGTTCTAACTCACGTGGTAACTCAGTCTCTTCCCCATTGGCTGGGGCCAACCTCACAGTCTGAATTTAATCTGAAGAGAACATCTAGAAAAGGGAAAGGATTCTTCTAAGGAGAAAAGGGTCAGGGCTCCAGGCTATCAAATTCCTGGAATACAAGTGGACTTTTGTGTAAAAAAAGAATGGTTTACTGATTGGGGAGGAGATTAAAACATTTGCATAAAAGTTTTACCAGTAGTAGGGGTAAAAATATTTGAGTTCCTTATTCTAAACAAAAATTTTATAGTATTTGGTAGAAAAGACTCATATTTGATATCTCTGTATACCTGGAACCCTCTCTTAACTGCCTTGGATGAGAGCATTCAGTTCCTGGTCAATCTGAACGGCTTGTTTCAGCACAAGGACTCCCACCCTGATGAATAGCACCTAAAATCCTCTTGTCTTTCTGCTCTCCACCCACCCACACCCCTGCCCCAGCCTTGGCAGTTTGATTCCCAATAAGCCTTTCTTTCTACTTGTGGAGTAGTTTGGCAGTTTCACTGTATGAGATCAATCTGTCTATCTATCTATCTATCTATCTATCTATCTATCTATCTATCTATCTATCTATGGTAAACATTTTGAAAGAGCATGGGAACTGGATGATAGTAGTGCATGCCTCAATCCCAGCATTTGGGAGGCAGAGACAGGTGTTCGAGGCCAGCCTGGTCTAAGAAGTGAGTTCTTGGACAGCCAGGGCTACACAGAGAAACTGTCTTAGAAAACAAAATAAAGCAACAACAACAAAACCCCAAAAACAAACACACACACAAAAAAAGAGGATCGGAGAAGTTTGGCTAATTACAACCAGTTAGTCAATAAAAGGATGAGCTAGAAATAGGTCTCTAGTTCTTTTCTCCTGTTGGAGGGAGTGAATTTAGGAACTGACACATACTAAGAATTAGTCTCCTCAGGTCTCTTTCCTCTGATCCAAAAAATTTGCTTAAATTGATTGACTATGAAGGTTACATCCAGGCAAGTCTCTAGTCTGGGCTTTGTGTTTTAATACCTGTGATTACAGCTTTTATGAGGCTAAAGCAGGAAGATTTCAAGTTCAGTCAGGATGGAGATAAATTACAAGACTGCCTCAAAGAAGAAAAGCTAGAGGGGTGTGGTGCATGCCTTTGTTGAGGCAGCCTGGTCTAGAAAGCAAGTTTTAGGACAGCCAGGGTTATACAGAGAAACAAACAAAAATGAAAGAAAGAAAAAAGTGTTATTTTAAAAGATGAGAGGAGAAAGACCACTGATCCAAATCATTATGGCCAAATTAATTAAAACAAGTTTTTTTTTAAAATTAATGTGCTCAGGCTGCCTCCCCCCCCCCAAGGATGGGTTTAAAAGGTCAGCATTGGATGTGGGAAAGATAAGGTTTTTATAGCTCAGGGTTAGGGAGCGTCCAAATGGGGGATTTAGCAAGCAAATAGGCAGGATTACAGATGCAGAATATAACAAGGTAGTCCTAACAAGAGATGTTAATCGACTGGCTGTCATGGAACTTAATTTGTAGACCAAGCTGGCCTAGAACTCATAAGAGATCTGCCTGCCTCTGCCTCTTGAGTGCTGGGATTAAAGATGCCTGGATATAATAACCTTGAAACAAAGGTAGGGTTGCAATGTGGTCATAACAATTTTGAAACAAAGACATGGTTGCCATTTTCTGGAACAGGCAGTACAGAACCATTTATAGTTAAAATTACAGGTGAGGCATAGCCCAGTCCTGAAAAGACATTCATAAACAGGAATGGACCTAATTTGTCTTTAGCCTAATTTGTCTCTTAAGCCTAAAATGGAGGCAGGTTGGTTCACCAAAATGTTAACTTGGATTTATCAATTTAACATGAAAGGTGATTTTTGGTTTTGTTTGATTTTGTGAAAATGCCACATAGTTCAGGCTGGTCTCAAATTCCTGATCCTGGGTTCTAGGATTAAAAGTATGCACCTCCAAACCAAGCCAATTTTAACGAAGATTACCTTTATTTTTTTTCTTTTTGTGGCCAGCCCCTGACAGTTTCCTTTGAATTCATATGTACATGAGTGCTTTAGCAAATGGAGCCTTTAAAATAAGCCTCTTGGTTAGCAGGTGTTAATGGTGCATGCCTTGCATTCCAGCATTCAGGATGGGGAATCTCTGATTTTGAAGCCAACCTGGCCTACAGAACAAGTTCCTGAGCTATAGAGCTACCCAGTTTGCTTTACCAACTCTCACTTTCTACATGAGTGGACAGAGAAGGCTGCAGACCCCCTGCTAGTCCTTCTTTGTTGCTTTGCTTTGTTATTTAAGATAGAGTTTCTCTGTGGAGCCATGATTGTCTTGGAACTTGCTCTGTAGACCAGGCTGGCCTTGAACTCAGAGATCTGCCTGCCTCTGCCTCCTGAGTGCTGGGATTAAAGTCATGTGTCACAATGCCTGGTTTATTAAAAATTATTAATGTACACTTTCTAGTTATAGGCATAAAGTGGCAGTGGCAGCAGCTGTGATTGATGTTTACTACTTTTTAAAAGACAGGCTCCCATTTGTAGCCTAGGCTAATCAGGCTCCAATTCATAGCCTCAGCTAATCTGGAACTCAACTATGCAGATCAGGTTGGTGTTTGCTTCTGCAGCACCACTGCAGGCTAATTGGTCTTCCTTTAACCTGTAGAGTAAGTACATTTGCTTTCTGTCAAAACTAAATTAGTCTAGTGAGATGGCTCAGTGGGTAAAGGCATTTGCCACCAAATCTAATTATCTAAGTTTAATCCCTGGGATTTACATTGTGGAAGAAGAGTAATAACCTGCTTGTTTGTTTGTTTGTTTGTTTGAGACTTGCTTTCACTATATAGCTCTGGCTGTCCTGGAACTTCCTATGGACTTCCTTGTGAACCTCAAACTCATCAGCTGCCCCCTGATCTCCACAAGCCATGTGCACCTACATATACACAAAATAAAACACAAAATAAAATTTAAAAAGTAAAACACAAAACAAAACAAAACAAAAAAACAAACCCAGAAACAACCACCAACCAACCAACCAACCAGAAAAAAGAAAGAACAGAAACCCAGCCAAAATTGGTTGTTGTGTTATTCCTAAGTGCTATTCTCTCTTGGCCTGTGTTCCTGCCTGTGATGTTCTCATAATTAAAGATCTACTCCAGTCAAGGCACAGTAGTGGCTATGGGTCATCGTGTGGGTGCTGGAAATCGAACCCAGGTTCACTGAAAGAGTAGCAAGTGCTCTTAACCACTGAGCCCATATACCCAGCGTTTTATGTGGGCTCTAGAGATTTGAACACAGGTCCTTGTCTTTTCACAGGAAACATTCTTATCTATTGAGCCATCTCCCCAACCTCATCTTTTCTCTCTTTTGTATTTCTCTTTTCTTTTGTATTTTTCAAGACAGAGTTTCTCAGTGTAGCCTTTGCTGTCCTGGAACTCACTCTGTAGACCAGGCTAGCCTCGAACTCACTAGATCTACCTGCCTCCGCCTTTGCTTCCCGAGTGTTGGAACTAAAGACACGTGCCACCACACCCTGTCCATTTCGGGGCTTTTATGGCCAAAGACACTACTTATAGGCTTCACTTGCTTGATGGTCATTGTATTTCATTTATGTAACACAGGGCTTAGATCTCAGGGCTAGCAATGGTAGTCTATACTTTCTGAGTGCTAAACTCAAGGTTTCCTGGAACGAGTTCTATCTGCCCCTGGCTGGCTCTGGGAGAGAAAAGGCTCTTCAGAAACGAGAGGCAATAATAGCTTAGGGGGACTACGGAATCTTGCATTGATGTTGAGGCTGCTGTTACATGCACACTTGGTTCAGAGTCTCTAGGTCTGTTTTTCCGCAGATGCCCCACGTATGAACTTTAGGAGGGTCCAGTTCTCTAAAATCACAATTAGGGAGGCCCAGAGAACCTTGGGTTCTCTGTTTTTCCAGTATTTGTAATACAGAGGAAGCACTAGGCGCCATCTTGCTATCAAATGCCAGGAAAGCAGCTACTGGCGTCGTTTGGTAACCACGGTGACACTCTGGCGTTGCCTTCTTAAAGGTTGAAAAACTACAATTCCCATTAGCCTACTTCCCCTCCGGGCTCTCGAGTGCTCTACATTTGGCTAGCACATAGCCGCGACTCTACGCTGTGACCCGTGGGAGTTGCTGTTCGCCGCGTGGCCTTGCCTTTTGCCGCTCCAGCCTCCAGAACTACAAGTCCCGTGAGGCAGCGGAGCGCGCACGCGCAGAGCCGCGATCTTCCTCGGGCCCCCTGCCAGTGCCAGGAGGTAAAAGAGAGGGCGGGGGAAGGAAGAGGAGGCGGGATCCGGGCGCTGCGTTGGCTGCGGCCTGGCACGAAAGGGGCGGCCCCGGCGGAGAGCAGACCCAGTAGCCCGAGCGATTATGGACCCGGCAGAGGCGGTGCTGCAGGAGAAAGCGCTCAAGTTTATGGTGAGGAGATAGTGCGGGCAGGGGACTAGTGGAGACGGCAGCGTTGGCACGTCGCTGAGCTTAGGCCTGGGTCACCCGCTCACCGCAGGAGGGGGCAGTGGGACTCCGGGCCAAGGCCGGTGGCGAGGGCGGAGGGAGGGACTGGACCGGAGCTTGGGGGAGGGTGCAAGAGGGTGCAGAGGGGACCCTGGGGTGGGGGCAGCAGCTCCGCCATCTTGTGGAAGAGAGGCCAAGTGACAGCGGGAGCTCATTCGAGGTGGGGGCTCCTGGCGGCACGCGGGGCCCCAGAGGGAAAGGGGCGTGGGGACAGTTACTGAAGAGCGGAGGAACCCGGGGAGAGACGCCTGTGGACGCTGGCAGAGGCCTTCCCGGTGTCAGGGTTACGGGTAAGGCCTGGGAAAGGAGGTGCATTCAGGAGTGGGGAATAGTGGAGATAGGATAATGGCAAGACAGACACTGGGGGCAGGGGGAAACTGGGCAGGGCTGGAAACTGATGGGTTTAACGGCGAAGAAGGGAAAGCCCAGGCTGGGGAGGAAAGTAGTTTTGGATAGCCTTTGCCTAAGGGCTAAGGGTGGAATCCCATTTGGCCAAACTAATGTTGGCAAACTCTGGAAGAGGCCTCATTTAAGAAGATAAGGACTCATACCTAGGGCTACGGTGACAGTTCCTGGGAGAGGAAGACAGTGTTGATTGTGAGCTAGAATTACAAATATCAGAAAGGGATACGTGCTCTGTTTTGAAGGAGAGGGGCAAAATTATTTGAGGTAAGGATGAAGTGATGAAAGAAATGTAGTTACAGGTGAGTGGGGACAAGATTAATAACCAATAGGAGAAAGCAAAACAAAACTTGGGCCTTCAGTGGTGAGGTAGTAAAATGTGGAGGAAGCCAGGTGCTGTATCACTTTCCCTGAGAGGAAAAGCCTTGGAGAAATGTTCAGAGATGTGAAGAAATTCTACAAGAAGGCTGTAGGGAATAGAAAGGGAGCTAAATCAGGATTGGTGGTTGCTCATGAGTTTTAGGTTGAAATACAGAGTGACCATTACATTTTTAGGGTCTGTGTAAACCCCTTAGACCCTGTTTCATTAACTTTGTATGGTGGTTTTCCATTGCTGTGCTTGTGTTTGGCAACCTTGACCAGTCTGATACTTGATGCTTTTAGTCTGATGCTTTCTTGTATATCCTAGGTATAAACCAGCCTCTGATTACATCTAAAGAATGATGGGATGCATGCATATATATATATATATATATATATATATATATATATATATATTTTAGTTTAACAGGTGGTCGTGGGGATATTGTATTATTTTCAATCAAGTCTTGTTTTTTTTTCCCCCAGAAGTAATTGTAACCCATCATTCCAAATAGCATTCCTTTGTTGAATAGTTTTTTTGTGTCTTTGCCTAAAATGCCATAACAAATTTGATAAACATAGACACTAACTTAGTTAAAATTAGGTTTTAAATTGCCCCATTCATATTTATAGAAGCCAATCAAATTTAAGTTTTTATTTTGGGGACTGGAGAGATTACTCAGCAGTTAAGACCATTGCTGCTCTCCTAGAGGATGAAGTCTTGATTCCTAGCACTCACATGGCTACTCACAGTGGTTTGTAACTCCAGTCCCAGGGGAATCCTCCCTCCACCCTTTTCTGGACTCCCTTGAGCACCAGGTACACAAGCAGTACACAGACATACATGCAGATAAAACATCCATACACATAAAATGAATGAATGAATGAAATATATTAAAAAGATAAAATTTTAGCTGGACGGTGGTGGCGCATGCTTTTAATCCCAGCACTTGGGAGGCAGAGGCAGGCGGATTTCTGAGTTCGAGGCCAGCCTGGTCTACAGAATGAGTTCCAGGACAGCCAGGACTACACAGAGAAACCTTGTCTCGAAAAACCAAAAAAAAAAAAAAAAGAAAAGAACATTTTAGCCAGGCTGTGGTGGCATACTTCTTTAATCCCAGCACTTTCAGGGCAGAGGCAAGACTGGTTTCTGAGTTCAAGACCAGCCTGGTGTATAGTATGAGCTCTGGGGACAGCAGAGTACATAAAGAACACCTGTCTCTAAAAACTAAACAACAAAAAAATTACTTTGTATTAGTACCTTCAGAAACACAAGTTTTTCATTCACAAAATTCTATTGAGCCTGAAGATGTTTCTTGAATTTCTCTCCTGTGTTGCCCTTCTAAAATATTAAGAGACCCCAGATCTGGAATTGTGGCTAATACCTTATTATCTAGTTCTAAAGAAGCTGAGGCAGGGTGGGCAAGGTGGCATGTACCTGGGCAGGTAGGTAGATAACAGTTTGAGACCAGCCTGGTCTACATTGTGAGTTCTAGGACAGTCAAAGGCACATAGTAAGAATATCTCAAAAAATACAAAAAAGAAAAGGAAGAAGAGAAAGATGAAGATAAAGATGACAAGCATGGGGACAACATGGAGGCAGGAGTATTGCCAGTGTGAAAGCCAGCTTGGGCTACATACGGCATTAGACCCTGTTTCAAAAGGCCATAAACAAACAAACCAAACCAAAGCTAGGTGTGGTGGTGAATGTCTGTAATCCCAGCACTTGGGAGCCAAGGCAGATGGATCAGTAGTTAAGTCCTCCTGGGCTACTTGAGACCCTGTTTACAAACAAGCAAATCAGCAAAGAGACCTTGAAATCTTGGGAGAGGGGATGGAAATAAGTTGCTTTTATCCCCTCAGCCAGTTTGGAGTTGTAAGTCAGAAAAGTGCCCAACTTAGAGGGTTTCCTCTGAAGAGGAACCTGACATTGAATCAGATTTATGGAATAATGAGACTTGAAGATCATAAAGAGACATTATGAGATCACCCTCTTGCTCCCTGTGCGCCTCAGCCTAGGAACGTTCTGAGCTCCCTCAGCTCTGCTCTGTGCCAGTGAATTAGGTGTTGACAGTGGCCGACTTGGAGATGGCTAAGTGCTAGTTTGCAGTTTTGAGGGCACCACACATTATTGAGTGTTGAGTCAGTCACAGGGAGAAGCTAAGTTTCCTTTAAATTTGGCTGCATTCTCTTTTGACCTTGCCTGCAGTTGTGGCTGCTTTTTGAGAAAAGGCCATTACGGGAAGAGAGTGGCTAAGAAGGACACCTCAGTAAGAGAGGCAGAGACAGAGAGTTTCGATCTCTTTCAGTTCAGTCACACCCTTATTATGAATCTGAGTAAGTCACGATGTCCTCTTGGTACCATTTATTTACTCCACTATACCCTGTCTTTCTGTTTAGAGTCAAATTTAAGATAGAGAAGGTATTTTATTTGAGCTTGCATTAAGTGATTAATGCATAGTACAGAGTAGAAGGTTGTCCTTTAGTCAAACTGAAATTTTTTTTTTGATATCTCCGTTCAGTTGCTAATAACAAGCTTGCTAATTTTTTTTTTTCTTGAGACATTGTTTCTTTGTGTGCCCCTGGCTATCCTGGGACACTCTATGTAGACCAAGCTGGCCTCTGTCTCCTGAGCACTGGGATTAAAGTTGTATGCCATCCAACTTCAGTTTAAAGAATTTAATATAAAATTTATCGTGAATGCCATCATGGAATGGAATGCTTCATGAGTTTAATATCACATGAATGTTGTAGTTATTTTGACCAGGATTTTTTTTTCAATGAGTTATTCTTAATGCTACCACAAATTTCAAGACACATGGTCTTGCCTTCTGTGAAAAGTAGTGTAAGCTGAATCTTTAACTTCTGAAAGCAGATTACTGAGAAGAAAGCAGTAGTTTGCATGAAGCAGTCTGCATGCTGATATCTCTCACCCAGTGCTAGCAGGTCCTGAGGGACCGTTTCTTAGTCCACAAAAGAAAGAACCTCAGGAAAGACACCAGCTGGAAGATGACCTTAGCAGCAAAGTGAATGATGGAGGGGAGCCAGGCCACATGGATCCCTACGAGGAAATAGAACGGTACACTAAGGAAGAAACAGTGTGTTTAAGAAACAGGATAAACGTATTCTTTTCCAGCCAGTCCTAACATCAAGCAGGAAAAGTAATTTTAAGATTTCTTTTTAAAAGTATTGTATGATATGTATGTTTTGAGTGCATGTGCATCTATCTATCTGTATTCTAGAAGTCATCTGATCCCGTGAGGCTACAGTTACAGATGGTTGTGAGCCACCATGTGGTTGCTGGGAATTGAACTCAGGACCTCTGGAAGAGCAGCCAGTTCTCTTAACTGTTGAGCCATCTCTCTCTCCAGCCCTAGGATGTGTTTTTGTTTGTTTGTTTATTTGTTGTTTTTTGCTCCTTTTTTTCTTCTCATTTTAAAGACAGGTTTCTCTCTAGTCCTGGATGTTCTGGAACTCACTCTGTAGACCACGCTGGCCTCAAACGCAGAGATCCTTCTGCCTCTGCCTCCCTAGTGCTGGGATTAAAGGCATGCTCCACCACCTCCTGGTTAAGACACTTTTTCCCCCTTAAATAGCTAGTAAGCAAAAAAAGCTTAAAAAGGTGAACATTGCAGAATATAATATACATAACTGTATTCCTTTTTTTTTTTTGTTTTTTTTTGTTTTTGGAATCCCAGTAATACGGGTAATATTAAATTGCTGCCAAAAAGTCTCAAATGCTCAACTGCAACAGGGTTTTTCTATGTGGCCCGGGCTGTCCTGGAACTCACTCTGTAGACCAGGCTGGCCTCAAACTCAGAAATCCACCTGCCTCTGCCTCCCAAGTGCTGGGATTAAAGATGTGCACCACCACTGCCTGGCCAGCTTGCTTTTCTAATTAAGATTCTCTGGAGCAAAGGTGGGTTGGGAACATATGTCCAATATAGCTGCCCAGACATCATTGTCAGGGCACTCAGCAAGCTCACAGGTCAGCATCATTTTTTGTCTGGGTATCAGCATATCTTACCCATCACTCTGGAAGCCACCATGCTCCTTCAGCATCCTGCAGAAAAAAACACAAACATGCCTTCTTCCCCATATTAAATGCCTGATCATATGCCATAGGCCAGTAAGTGGATCCTTCCCTTTCACCTAGGCATAAGTATGCATAGTTGTAGGGTGCCATAGACACTCAGCAGAAAGTTCCTTGTTATCCAAATACTTTTAAAGAAATTTAAAATAAAAAAAAAATGATTTAAATAAATTTGTGGTATATAAAGATACACCTCTCCCTTTTTTATTTTATGAAGATATTGTTTTAAAGTTCCATGGGCCCCTTCCACAGTTCCTTGTCCTTGAGGATTATAAGGAATCCCAGTAATATGGGTAATAAATTGCTGCCAAAAAGTCTCAAATGCTCAACTGCAATAGCCAGTTCCATTATCTGTTTTTGTTTGTTTGTTTTTCTTTTTTTATTGATACTCTACATTTCAGATGTTATCCCTTTTCCTCATTCCTACCCACAGAAACCCATTATCCCATCCTCCCTCCTATTTAGATGAGGGTGTGCCCCCACCTATCCACCCACTCCCACCTCCCTGCCCTCGAATTCCCCATCACTAGGGCATCCAGCCTTCAAGGGACCAAGGCCCTCCTCTCCCACTGATGCCAGACCTAAGACGGGCTCAGTCTTATTTATGAAATAAAAAGGGGGGAGAGGCGGAGAGCTTTTGGGGCTGCTTAGCAAGAATCTGACATGTGCCAAGGACAAGGAAAAAAGGCTGCTTGTCAGGAATATGACATTGGCCAAGGACAAGGAAGTGGGCTTCAGGCAGGAATCTGATATTAGGCTAGAAGAAGTAATTTCAGGCAGGAATCTAAATCTTAGGCTAGAACAAGGAAGTAATTTCAGGCAGGAATCTAAATATTAGGCTAGAACAAGGAAGTAGGCTTCAGTCATGAAAATGACTTTGGGCTAGGACAGGGAAGTTGGCTCATATATTTTGGTCATCCTGATAAGCCCTTAGAAACAGTGATCAGGGAACTGGGTTTATTGCCTTGCTTGTTCTTTGACTGTTTGTATCTATTTGTATTGCTAGTTCCTCAACCTAGAACTGACCTTAATACTTGCATGTAATTAAAATGGTATAAAAGCAAAAGGGAGGAGGGGGATGGGATGGGGGTTTCTAGGGAGGGGAAATGGGGAAAGGAGATAACATCTGAAATATAAATAAATAAAATATTCAATTAAAAAAGATTCTCTGGAGCATAGGGCTTACTTAGCTTGGTAGGTGAGGATGAGTGGCTCAAGTGGCTCAAGGGTGGGGTTGGGTAGTGTCCCCAAGGAATCTGTTCACCCCTGCACTGGGATGCTTGCATGGAGCAGCATGCCTAGTCCATAAGCTTACCCAGCAGCCACTTACCACTGAACTCTTCCTGGCCTCAGCCTTCCTTTACTTACCTGAGAGACAGATGTTTAAAGGATAGGAAGACAAATTGTTATCAAACACAATCTTTTTTTTTTTTTTTTTTTGTTATAGGTGCATTCAGTCTTGTCTCTGCATCCTTTTCCTATTGCTTGTTTACTGAGACAGGATCTCCATGTGTTGTCCAAAATACTCTCAAGTTCTTGGACTCAAGCAATGCTGCCTGAGTGTCATCCATGGAGCTACAGGCACTTATTACCGCCCTTACCTTCCCATCTTAAATTAGTTTATTTCTTGGATTCTCTAATATTCTAAATATCAGGATATGAAATTATAGCTTAATTTTTTTAAAGATTATTTATTTTATGTATGTGAGTACACTGTTGGTGTCTTTGGATACAGCAGAAGAGGGCATCAGATCTCATTACAGATGGTTGTGAGCCACCATGTGGTTGCTGGGAATTGAACTCAGGACCTCTGGAAGTGCAGTCAGTGCTCTTAACGCTGAGCCATCTCTCCAGCCCCATAACTTAATTTTTTTTTTTTTTTTTTGGTTGAGACAGGGTTTTACTGTGTAGCTCTGGCTGTCCTGGAACTCACTCTGTAGACCAGGCTGGCCTCGAACTCAGAAATCCACCTGCCTCTGCCTCCCAAGTGCTGGGACTAAAGGTGTGCGCCACCACCGTCCTGCATAACTTAATTTTTTAATGTGTAATCTTACATAATCCAGTCTGTCTTTGTAGCCCAGGATGACCTTGAACTGGTCTCATTTTGGGATTATGTGTGATACCACCTTTGCTGTTTAAATGATAATTCTTTGTGCTAATTTCTGATGTTTTTGATTGTAATAGGTGAATGAGTGGAAGTGAGTTGCCAGGTAAACTTGGTGGTGTTAATGCAGGTACTGAGGAGGCTGAGGCAGTAGAAGCCTCCATTTGAGGACAGTTTGGATTATAGAATGCATTCAAGGCCAGTGTGGGTGACCTAGTGAGGTCTTGTCAAAACAAAAACTGAGAAGAAGGGATGGACAGATGTGGTCTAATATGCTAGAAACCCGAGTTCAATTCCTAGGACCTGAGGAGTATGAAGAGAAAGAAGTGGATTATTAAATATAAAGTAAAAATGTTGTTTTGAATAGTTGTTAGGAATTTTTTATTGCCAAACTATTGAACTTTCAGAAGAGATTTGTTATCTCTTATGTTTAAACCCTGAAGAAAGGAAGCAGATAAGAGACTTTTTTCTCTGCTGAAGGGAGACAGGATACTATGCAAAATCTTGATCATATATAGATAAAACCCTTTGTCAATAGTACCCCAACAAAAATACCTGTGCTTTGGAATATAGCTCAAGGTAGATAGCTTGTTTAGCATGTACAAGCTCTGGGTTTGATACCCAGCTCTGTAAAAACAGCAGCAACAACAAATCACCCAAAGTCTTTATGCTATTAAGATACTTTACAGTCTCACCTATTTTCTAGGGATACTGTATTGTAGCACAGAAATACTTTCTTCATATGAGGATCTGTTGAGGGTGAAATAGAAAATGTTTCCTAAAGTTTAACATCTTAACAATAGCCTTGTCAATGAAAAGAAGTGTAAAAACTAGGGATCAGTCCCCACCACCCAAGCAAGACCTCTCCCTTCACAAGGCAGCTCCAGCATCCTAGACAGCATCCTAGAACAGGCAGTGGAGGTTCTGAAGTCTTCGGGAAAGGTCAGTTATATGTTAATGGAGTTGACCAATTTTCCATACTGGCCACCCTACCCTTCAGGGATCTCTGGGTGGAGGAGCCTGACGCATATTTCTTTTAACTTCCCAAAGCCCAGTAGAGACCATCTTTACATGTGGCTCAGATAACAAAAGTAGAATAGGCAAATTGAATTAATGTTGAGCTAAGAATATGGTTGATCTCTGAGGCACTATCATCTTAGTATATTATTTCACTTCATTTTCCCAATAATCCTATGAGGCAGATTCAATACTATTATTTCTGTCATTTTTCACATAAGGAAACTGATTTCCAAGAGATTAAATAACTTGCTCAAAGTTCCTCTGCTAACAAGGAGTCTGAGGTCAAACCCAGACATCCTTACTCAGAGACCCCCCCTCCCGTATGTGTGTGTGTGTATGTGTGTGTGTGTGTGTGTGTGTGTGTGTGTGTGTGCGCGTGCACATGTGCCCATTAGCAAGTGCACAGAGACCAGAAGAGGACTATTAGTGTTCTTTACCATCTTCCTGTTAAGCAGGGTCTCTCAGAACCTAGAGCTTGCCATTTTTTAGCCAGGCTGTCAGTCCAGGTCCAAACAATTCTCCCTCTGTCCTCCCCAGAACTGGGGGTCTGAGGCAATTGAAGGCGGTTGTGCACTGTACAGTGTGGGTGCTGGGAACCAAACTCTTGTCTTCTATACACTCAACACACATTGTTTTTTCATTTGCTGAGCCTTGACTTTTGTTTTTGTTTTTCTTCTTTGAGTCTATGTTTCTGTGTTATCAACTCTACCATCCTGGTGCTCTGTAGGCTAAGCCAGCCTCTGCGTGCTGGGGTCAAAGGCTGTGCCACCCTGCCTGCCTTGAGCCTTGACTATTATTACTTTAAAAAGCTCCGTATTTATTTTGCTTTCTGACTGTGCTTCTGCCTTTACTATTTTTTCAGCCGTTTTCTCTCAATAATGAAAGCACACTTGATCCTGTCATGGACACAGCACACACAGAGCCACCCTAGGCCCTGCGGATGTGCTGCTTTGTTTTAGACAATCTCATAAGGATTATACAGCAAGAACCTCTCCAGGTGTGCCCAGGCACACACAACTGAGATTTTGGTGTTTCCATAATCTTCTGGGTATAAAGGTAAACAATCCTATTGCCAAGGATTCAGGACACCTAGTTTTGGGGGCTGGAGAGATGGCTCAGTGGTTAAGAGAACTGGTTGCTCTTCCAGAGGACCTGGGTTTAATTCCCAGCACCCATATAGCAGCTCAAATGCAGGCATAAAATCAAAATAAATAAATTAAAAGAGTACAGGCCATATTATAGGAAGCCAATGACGGTATGTCAAATGCTGGACTCTTCTGAGGGACTCTTCTAGGCACTTTCCCTACAAGAGCACAGTACGTACTCTTAACCACTGAGCCCTCTCTAAACCAGATGGCATGTTTCCTTGTTAGGTGGTAGCCTGAGAGTAGTTACTATCTGGACTTAACAGGTGTGTTTTCTGATCATTTGAATTACCAATGAGAATCTGAGATGTTACAGTTGCCACATATCATCTATATTAGTGTTATGTTAGTGTATTATAGTTTGTTTTCCTCTGAAACAGGGTCTCATGTATCCCAGAATGACTTTAGACTTGCTGTTGAGGATGACCTTACAATTCTGATCCTGCCCACCACTTCCTGAGTGATGGGGTCATAGGCATATGCCACCATGCCCACTTTATGAAGTCCTGGGGATGAATGAAAGTTAGGGCTTTGTCACCCTCAGCAAATGCCCCATCTCCTGCTCGCTCCCCAGCTCTGGCCAGTGCAATTTAGTAAAGTACCACAAAACATGTTTAGTGTGCAGTGACTGATGCTGTCAACTCATGAGCATTGAGGAGATTATTTGATCCTGATTGACTTAGCTGTGTGACTGTCACATGTTTTGGGATTCAGAAGAAACAGTGACTTCATAGAGAAAGCCCTTCTCATAGTCACAGGAATGGCTAAAAGAGGATCAGCTGGTCAAGTGCTTTTCAGTCATTGTTTGTATATTATGACTGCCAAATATCATGACCACATGGTTAAGATGGAACCAAAGTGGAAGAGAAAGTAATTTGTACAATCTACATAACAATGTATTTTTCTTTTTGATAATTTTTATTTATTTATTTATTTATTTGTTTATTTATTTATTTATGTTTTTGGTTTTTCGAGACAGGGTTTCTCTGTGTAGCCCTGGCTGTCCTATAACTCACTCTGTAGACCAGGCTGGCCTCAAACTCAGAAATCCACCTGCCTCTGCCTCCCAAGTGCTGGGATTAAAGGCGTGCACCACCACCGCCCGGCTGATAATTTTTAATTAATTGGTTTTTTTTTCTTTTTTCAGTTCTAGGGATTGAACCTAGGGCCTTCAAGCATACTAGGCTCTAGCATTTGATTTTGTTTTTTATTTTATTATTATTTTACATCCCTATACAGTTTCCTCTTCCTTCTTTCCTCCCCGCTGCCCACTTATTCAATCTACTTCTCTATTTCTCTTCAAAAATAGGCAGGCCTCCACACAAACAAACATGGCATATCAAGTTGCAGTAAGACTAGGCACCTCCCTTCCTATTAAGGCTGATGAGGCGGTGGTGGCACACGCCTTTAATCCCAGCACTTGGGAGGCAGAGGCAGGCAAATTTCTGAGTTCGAAGCCAGCCTGGTCTACAGAGTGAATTCCAGGACAGCCAGGGCTACACAGAGAAATCCTGTCTCGAAAAAAAGGCTGATGAGGCAACCCAGTGGGAGGAAAAGAATCCCAAAAGCCAGCAAAAGAGTCAGACAGCTCCTGAAGGCCAAGCTATACAACTGTAATATATGTAATATATGTGCAGAAGACCTAGGCCAAATAAATCCATGAAGGCTTCCTGGTTGTTGGCTCAATTTCTGTGAGCCCAGGTTAGTTTATTCTGTGGGTTTTCTTGTGTCTCTTACCCCTCTGGCTTCTACAATCCTTCCCCTCTTCTGTAGGATTCCCTGAACTCTACCTAATGTTTGGCTGTGGGTCTCTGTGTCTGTTACCATTAGTTGATCAATGAAGCCTCTTTGACAATTGGAACCCCAGGATTTTTTTTTTTTTTTTTTTTTTGAGACCAGGCTGGCCTCGAACTCAGAAATCCGCCTGCCTCTGCCTCCCAAGTGCTGGGATTAAAGGTGAGCACCACCACTGCCCGGCAACTCCCTTCTTTAAAAAGAAAGTACTTTAATGCCTTTTCCCTCAAATATGAAGGCTATAGCTACAGAATAAAGGAAAGTGTAAACATTTTAAAATTAGGTGATAGAATGTTCACACTGAAGCAGGGAAAGAAAGAAGTCCAATTCTTTTACTCTTGAGGACATTGGATCCCATTACAGATGGCTGTGAGCCACTATGTGGTTGCTAGGAATTGAACTCAGGACCTCTGGAAGAGCAATCAGTGCTCTTAGCCATCTTTTCAGCATCCCCCCACCCCCTGTTTTAATAATTTGGCTTTTTTTTTTTTTTTTTCTGACAGGGTTTCTCTATAGCCCTGGCTTCTTGGAACTCGTTCTGTAGACCAGGCTAGCCTCAGTCTCAGAGATCTCCCTGTCTCTGCTTCCAGAGTGCTGTGATTAATGGCATGGGCCACTACCACCTGGCTTTTTTTTCTTTTCTAAAATTTTATTTAGGTGTATGGGTGTTTTGCCTGCATTTATGTCTGTCTACCAGGTGCCTGCCTAGTACCCAGGGAGGCCACAAAAAGGTGATAGGTCTTCTGGAATAGAGTTACAGACAGTTGTGAGGCACCAACCATCTGGGTGCTTGAAGGTTAACCCAAGTCCTCTGGAAGAGTAGCAGTGCTGTTAACCATTGAGTTTTCTCTCCAATCCCCAATTGTCTACCTGTTGTATGGTAAGGAGGGATTGAGGTAGCAGATGGATTGACAATTGCTAATCAGTTGATGTTGTGGTTGTTGTTGTTTGTTTTTGAGACAAGGTTTCTCTGTGTAGCTCTGACTAAAACACGCTTTGTAGACCACGCTGGCCTGGAACTCAGAGATCCAGCTGGGTCTGCCTCCCAAGTGCTTGGATTAAAGTTGTGTACCACCAATGCCTGGCCTAGTCAGTTGACTTTTAGGTAGGGGGTTAGTCCTAGACTTGGTTAGCATTCATTCATTCACAAAGGTCCCTGGGTGTATATGAGAAAGCCCCAGTGGGTAAAAAGCACTTGATATGCAGGCCTGATGACCCGAGTTCATCCCTGGAGCTCATGTTCAAAACCTGGATACAGTGTCCCCATGTGTAATTCCAGCACTCAGTGGTCAGATGGGAGGACTGAGCTTGGCAGAAATGAAAGACGCTGCCCCAGCAAGATGGAAGGAGAGAACTGCCTCTGACTCTCCATGTGTACCAGGTTACAAGTGCCCACACAATCATGCACACACAGAGACACTAATAAAAGAAGAATTAAATATGTGAGGGAGGTGAAGAGGTTAGGGTGGTACCTCATAAACATTCTGTCTATTCTTGTTGACTTAGAAGAGGAGGAAGAGAATCCTGACCCTGAGATGTAGAAACTGGAATATGGGCAAGTGAAGGCCTCTGGGATGGAACTGGGTTCAGCTCCAAGCTAGTTAGAACCATTTCATATGTCCACATGTGGAAGTAAGCTCCTAACAAGCATGTGGTATTTATTATATCAGCCACAGAAAATGAATACAGTTTTTCTAATAGAAGACACTTACTTTAATTGATATACATGTGTGTGCTCATGCATGATTGTATATACTTGTGCATGCATCTCTGCATGTGTTTTCATGCCCATCTTCTTACCTAATTCTTTTAAGTAGTTGGAGTTACAGGTGTGCACCTCTGTGCCCGGCTTCTGTTAACATTTTGAGTGAGTCTCAGGATAACACAAGTTTCAGATATATGTTACTTCCTAAAACATGGAGAACAAATTGTTTCCTTATCATCAAATTCTGTAATAACATTTTCTACATGCAAAAATACTATGTAACTCCACAAACATCAAGATTTGGAAATTGGGCTGGGGAGATAGGACAGTGGATCCAAGGCTAGCCATACAAGCCTGACTTTGGGTCTCCAGAACCCACATGAAAGCCAGTTGCATGAGTGTGTGTAATCCCAGGATACATGTACAAGGAGATGGGAGGGAGAGGCAGAATTACTTCACGGGTCAGCAACCTTGGTGTTCCCAGCAGGAAATGATAACAAACACACACACACACACACACACACACACACACACACACACACACACACACACTGTGATTTGATCCTCATACCTCAGTCAGACGTAGTCCATTCCAGTAATGGGCTTTATACTAAAAGGCTCCAGTCCAACCTGGGATGATACTACACACTTTTTGTTTGGTTTTTCAAGCCACGGTTTCTCTGTGTAGCCCTGGCTGTCCTGGAACTTGCTCTGTAGACCAGGCTGGCCTCGAACTCAGAGATCCACCTGTCCCTGCCACTTGAATCTCAAGTGCTGGAACTAAAAGTGTGTACCACCATATCCTGTCTATTGGTGCACACCTTTTAATCCAGCCCTCAGGAAGCTGAAACAGAAGAATTGCAAGTTTCAGGCCAGAGGTCAGTTTGGGCTATATAATAATAGGTTTGAGACCATTCTAAGTTACAAAGTGAGACCCTGTTCTCATCCTCTAAATAAAGAAAGATTAACTCTACACATTGAGTAAAATTGTCTTGACTCTTTAGTCTCTTTCAGTCTGGAAATTATCCCGTAGATTTTCTTCAATGTTCATGACTATGGTACTTTGTGGGTGATAGGCTAAGCTGGGTGTGGTGACTTATACCTGTAATCCTAGTACCAAAATACTCAGGCAGGTGGATTGTTGCAAATTTAAGTCTACTGTGTGATACATAATAAATTCTAGCTCAGCCTGGACTAAAGAGTGAGGTCTTCACATATATGCATGTCCACACGCACAGTGGGTTCATACACACAGCATTTGGAGGAGGACATCAAGTTATTCTCCCATTACTCGTCACTCTTGATTCGTTTGAGGTAGAATCTCTTTGAATCTGTATCTCACTTTTTGCCTTTGTCAACAGCCATCAAGCCCCAGTAGTCCTGTTTATAAAACCTGCACAGCAGTAGGGCTATAGACTTCTATGAGGCCACTTCCATCTTGAGTGTAGTGATGATCCAAACCCAAGTTTTCTAGATTGTCCAGCCTGTGGTTATAACCACTGAGCCATCTCTTCAGCCTAAGAGCCAGGTGTAGTAGTATATTCCTGTAATCCCAGCATTTGGCAGGAGAACTTAAGAGTTCAATGCTACTCTTGGCTACATAATGATTCCAGTGTGCCAGCCTGTGCTACATGAGATCCTATTTCAAAGCACAACTCAAACCAAAATCAATAACACTTTCTTCCAAAGAAAACAAACCGAACAATTGGATGATCAGTGTGTAAGCGTTTCAAACATTACTCCTGATGTTGTTACAGAAGAATAATAGCTTACTGTTCTTGCCCATTGCTGTGTTTTCCACTAGAAGATATAGAGCCTAGAAGTTGTGCTGGTAGAGTGGCTATTCCTAATCTCATACTAATGTCTACATTTGCTTTTTAGAGAAGATGAGGAAACAATTCCTGGTCCCCCAAAGTACCTATCGTTATGACCACATCTGCCATACCCCACTCTCCTCCTGAGGTCTCACTGATTCCCCACTAGCAGCTCCAGCATTTTGTAGGCCCCCACCCTCACACGCTCCAGCTCTTGCCCAGAGTTGGGGTTTGTTTTTTCTATTTGTTTCTGTTGTTTTTGAGATAGAGGCTCCATATAGCTCAAACTGGCCTTGAACTTGCTATGTAGCCAAACTAACTATGTAGCTGAGGATAACACTGATCCTCCCTGCCTCTCTCCCTTTCAGACATTGAGATTATCGGCATGCACCGTCACACTGGGTTTAGAACAGAGATCTTAACATTCTTCAGTTTTATAACCTATAAAACAGTCATTTTTATTTATTTTGTTGAGACAAGGTCTCTCTATAGCCATGGCCTTCTTGGAACTTGCTAGGTAGTAGACCAGGCTAGTGTTGAATTCCGAGATCCCCCTGTCTCTGCCTCTGGACGAGTGTAAAGGTGTATACCACGGTGCCCTGAGACTTTCTTCAGTTTTGTTATTTGAGACGTCGTCTTGTTGGCTTTGAGGTTACTGTCTTCCTCTCTAGCCTCCAAGATGGTAGAATTACAGTCGTGCCACCACACGTGGCTGCCAATATCTTTAAAGATTTTGTTATTGAATGTTCATGATTTTTCAAGAATGTGTAAGGTAAACTTGAGACTAGCATATGATGCTTCAGTATATAGCCTCAATATATATATTTCAATATCCTTAAAATGTTCTAAGCTGTGACACTGAGGATGAGAGTCCCACTTAGTTTCTGGTAGTGTCTTTTGTTCTTAGTTTGAGTATTTATGACTCTGTTTTTAATTTAATTTACGACAGTTTCCATAGGTAGTCAGGTTGGCCTGAACTCACAGCAGAGGCCTGTGTGTCTATGTCCATTTCACAGTGGTGATCTTGAGCAAGGTGATTGCTATCTGCTGACCTCCTCTTCTTGGCCACACATGAAAAAGTTGCTTGTTCAGGGGACTAATTCAGTAAGCCATGGTGGCCTTTCTCCTGAATAATGTGCTTTTTTGTAACTCCTCCCAGCCAGAGGCTTCTATGGTAGGAAGCAAAGCTAAATGATTGATAAGTCAATGTTTAGTGTTTAATTTAGCTGGTTATTAGATTGAGGTTGAGTTTATTTAATGTGTGAATATGGAAGAGTTGTTCTTTTTACAGTTGCGTTTGTGCGTGCTGATCTTCAGGATGTCACTCCCATTTTATGAAGCTGGAACATCATTTCCTTTTTTAATGATTGCAGTTTTAAGTTACTGGATCTGTTTTGATGGTGTTCCTTATGCCAGTCCTTTCTTTGCTACCGTGTTTCAGGAAATAGTCTCCTCATTATAACTTGTTTCCATGGGAGAATATAAGCCACTTTGAAGCAGTTTCCCGTAATATATTGCTGCAGAAATAGATTGTCAGGTGGTGTTATTCAGGCTTAGTTTTTGTGTAATTTAGAAAAGGTGATTTAAGTAGAACATTTGGTGTATCTTTTTCAAATTGCAGCTAATTATAATGACAGTTAATTATGAGCTCCCTTTTACTCTTTGAGAATGTTGTCCAACTGTAACAAATTTGGCAGGGTTTGAGTTAAAAACAGACGATTTAAAAGTCAAATGAATCAATTGAAAAGAATCCTGCCTCTTCAAATTCAGCATCTACCAGCATTTTTCTTTTTATTTTTAAATCTACAGCCATTTCTAGACACCCACAGTGCACAGGTGGGACAGTGCACACTAATCCTGTGAGTAGGAAATAGGAATTTCTGATCTCTAGTCTCACTGTGGTGGGGACGGAAGCTTCTATGTAGCAAGTTATAGGCCATCCAGAGCTACAAAGTGATGTCCTTCTCAAGAACAAAAACAGCAGACATGGGGGCTGGGCAAGGAGGGAGACAAAGAAACTGCAGGGAATGATTTGAACTTTGATTTGATAGTCGAAACTTATATAGATATTTGTAGATCACCTTTGAGTTTGTGGTCTTTTAAATGTGATCCTTTTACTTTTTATTTTTAAATGAGGCCTTTTTACAGACCTCATCAACAAACTGTCTAATCTTTGTTATGGTTATGCATGGTCATCTAAAAAGTATGTTTTGGAACAAGCAGAGTCTCACCAGATAGCCGTGGTTAGCACGAACATTACTAACTAGCCTAGCCTAGCTATCTTCTTGTCTCTTCTTGCCTGGCAGGTTTTCTACCTCTACTTTCCAAATCCTAGGATTAAAAGTACACACTACACACTACTACATCTGCTCTAAAAAGGATTAAGGTTTGGTTATTTTGTTTTTTTTTTTGTTTTTTTGTTTTTTTGGTTTTTTTTTTTTTTGAGACAGGGTCTCACTATGTAATTTGCCCTGGTAGACCAAGGCTGGCTTTGAACTCACAGAGATTCTCCTCTCTCTGCCTCACCAGTTCTGGGATTGGGATTAAAAGCGTACACTACCACATCTAACTGTATTAGGCTTTTTTTTTTTTTGTTTTTGTTTTTTTGTGTTTTTTGTTTTTTTGTTTTTTGAGACAGGGTTTCTCTGTGTAACCCTGGCTGTCCTGGAACTCACTCTGTAGAACAGGCTGGCCTCGAACTCAGAAATCCACCTGCCTCTGCCTCCCAAGTGCTGGGATCAAAGGTGTGCGCCACCATTGCCATGCGTATTATTAGGTATTCTTTTTTTTTTTTTTTTTAATTTTTATTTATTTATTTTATGTATATGACAAGTACACTAGCTGTCTTCAGACATTCCAGAAGAGAGCAACAGGTCCTACTGCAGATGGCTGTGAGCCACCATGTGGGTGCTGGGAATTGAAGTCAGGACCTTTGGAAGAGCAGCCAGTGCTCTTAACCACTGAGCCATCTCTCCAGCCCCGTATTAGGTATTCTTAATTGCATTTTTTTTTTTCCCTCCAAGAAAGGCTTTCTCTGTGTAGTCCTGGCTGTCCTGGAACTCTCTCTGAAGACCTGACTGGCCTCGAACTTACAGAGACCTGTACCCTCCCTAGTGCGTCACCACTGCCTGGGTCTTAAATGTATTTTAACAGTGCCTCATGGAGAGAATATTCACAAATTTGTGACAACATTCATATTTTAAAAGTATTAGAAATGATAGAAATGAGGTGCTGTTGGGACTCGACCCCCAGCCATGCTCATTAGGCGTGTGCTCCAGCACGAGCTGTGTCTCTAGCCCTCAGACCTGCTCTCCTCCAACACATGAGAATTCTGTCAAGTCAACTGAAGCATGGATCCAGATATATTATAGATTATGCGATGGAAGCCCAAATAAGATGCTCACATGGTTTTTTCTCAGAGAAGCTTCTTTAAATGGTTCTGTTAAGTGTAGGAATGCTCTGATGATTATCTTTTTAATTAAAATGAGAAATCTTTGTTTAAAGTGGCATTCGTTTTTTTACGGCCTGTTACAGTCTCTGTAACAATCATTTCTTAAGTCTGAACGTTTTATTTCCAGGAATCCATTTATATAAAACTATGTTTAGACTTAATTAAGGAATGATTCTTACAAAGCTTGTAAATAGCCAGGAAAAAAGAGACCGAAAATCAAACTGACATTCACATTTAACAAAATGACTGTTACAAGGTATGTAATAAGCCATTAAAATACAATAAAGCCCTTTTTATAAGAGTTCATATTTTTTGATCCTTGTTTTCAAAGGTATTTAAGACAGATATCAAAGCTTTACACACTGGAGTGGACCAGTAGTAACTTCTTTGGCTTATAACTGGCTATGGAGGAGCCTACCTGTCTTGTTCATGCTTTCTTTGAAGTACCTGAGACTGGGCTAGTTTAGACTACAATGTAAGTTTTACGTTGTCCTGTTTCCAAGGTTCAACTTTCTAGACATCATAAGACATCAAATAAGTTGCTTAACTGCTTTGAGTCTGATTGCCCTATCTGGAAAGCACTGTTACCATTTTAAGTATGAGAGTATTTTTTAAATGATAAAGGACTGTAAATATTTAAAGTAATGTTTCGAATAAAGACAGTCCAGTATAATAGCATCCCCTGACCCCCAGGTGTTTTGTTAGTCTTTCATGGCCACTCTTATAAATGAAAGCATTTATTGGGGCTTAAATTTTGGAAGTTCAGTCCATTGTCGTCTATAGGCTTAGATTTTTCAAAACCTACTTTAATTATAGTTCTTTAATGCTTCAACCTCCCTTCTAGCTCACCATCCACCAGAGGTAGGGGAAAAGAAAGGTTAATAGTAAATGGGTTGTAGACGTGTTCAGAAATAGTTCTTTGGGGTGATTCCATCTTCATTGTCAGCAGTCCAGTCCTCTCTCAAACACCAACACAGCAGCAGCAGCAGCAGGTCCAGTCCACTCGGTAAACACCAAACATTAGTTAGTAGCAGTGGCTTGATCCAGAAGAAACCACGAGGCTCTGCCAATCAGCATGAGTCTAGGGAAGCAGCAAGAAGCAGCTGGAATACCACCAGAAGTTCCTGTGGTGCATTTCTCTCCACAAAGTCAAGACAAGTGAAGATCAATGAAGAAAGCAAGACATACCATTGCAAGAGTGTTTTCAGTGAAGATGGTGTCAGTGAAGCCCAACAAAGACCAGCAAAAGTTTCAAGGCAAACCAGTACAAGAGCATTGTCCCTGTCTGTTGTTAGGTTACACTTATACTCTTTCCAAATATCACATGCCCTTTGACCAGGCAGCTTCTAGAAAAATACTATGTCTGCTTCAGCAAAACATCCTCTCATAAGACAGTTCCCAGAAAAATATCACATGACACAACTGAGTCTCCAATGAAAACAGAAATTCCTACTTCAGTTATCATGGCAGGGAACAAAGCAGTGCACAGGCAGACATCACATTAGAGAAATAGCCAGGACGGATACATCTGGATCTTCAGCAGTGGGAAGAGAGAAAGTCTCTTGGAATGGGCTTTGTGAAACCTTGAAGCCCAGCCTAAATGACACACATCCTCCAACAAAGCCATACCTTCTAATCTTTTCAAATAGTACCACTCCCTGGTGAACAAGTATTCAAATCTATGAGCCTTTGGGGACCGTCCTCATTCAAACCACCACACAGGGTCTTTACATAGCCCTGGCTGTCCTGGTATCCAATATATAGACCAGGCTGGCCATAAAACTCAGTGACTGCCTGCTGGGATTAGAGGCATGCACCATCAAACCCTGCACATGGTACATGTATTTCTTAAGAATATTTTCCTTGTCAGGCATAATTGCTCATGAGTTTTAATACCAGCACTTGGGATACTGAGGCAGGTAGATCTTTTGAGTACATTAGTGAGACCCTGTTTGAAAAACCAAAAAAACAAAAACCCAAAAAACTCCCTTATAATAAAAATATATTCCATCCAAGAAATTTAATATTGATTATTTAAATAATAATTATAATGTACAGCTCCTATTCAGAATTCCCAATTGCCTCAGTAATGTCTTCCCCAACCCCAATCTGAGTCCCAATGCTGAGGATCTGATTGAGGTCTTTATGTGTGCTATGCATATCTTCTAATAATGAGCTGCATCTTTTCTTAAGTATTCAGGAAAGAGGGCTATGGATGTGACTCAGTTGGTAGAATTCTTGGCTAGCTAGTGTGCAGGAAGCTCTAGGCCTAGTCTCCAGAGCTGTACAAATTGGGCATGGTGGCACATTCCTGTAGTAGTCTCATCACTGGGGCTGTAGAGGAAGGGGTTTAGAAGCTCAAGGTTTGCCGGGCAGTGGTGGCAATGCCTTTAATCCCAGCACTTGGGAGGCAGAGGCAGGCAGATTTCTGAGTTCGAGACCAGCCTGGTCTACAGAGTGAGTTCCAGGACAGCCAGGGCTACACAGAGAAACCCTGTCTGGGGGATGGGGGGGGTGGAGAAAGAAGAAGAAAAAGAAGTTCAAGGTTCTTGATCAGAGGATTACATTCAGCTTAGAGTTACATGTCTCCTGGGATAGATGATAACCTGCCTCAAAATCTTCTGACAGTAAATAAAAAGCATAGGAGTAAATCATGTTCCGTGTAATGTCTTAGTTTTTGTCTATTTGCAGTAGTCCTTCAACATGCTTTAGTTATGAAATTAACATTTTTGGAACTTGTCTCTTTATCTTAGTCTGACCTGAAGCTGGCAGTTCTCCTTGCTGTCTTAGTCTTTTGAGTGCCAGGAATACAAGTATAGACCATCATCCTTGGCTTCTGAAATTCCAGCTTTTCTTGTAGAGTCTGAGTCTGGAGATAGTTTTACAGAATACTCCAAATTTGGTGTCTGGTTCTTCATGATTGATTTTACTTAAAAGTTGTTAGCAGGAATGTGTATTGTAAGCTGGGCAGTGGTGGTGCACTGCACGCCTTTAGTCCCAGGACTTGGGAGGCAGAGGCAGGCGGATTTCTGAGTTCGAGGCCAGCCTGGTCTACAGAGTGAGTTCCAGGACAGCCAGGGCTACACAGAGAAACCCTGTCTCGGAAAAAAAAAAAAGGAATGTGTATTGTAGTTTCTTAGTGTACTATACCAGAAGCTACATGATGTCATTTTGTCATTTTGTTCTATCATTGCTAATGTCAAGTGGTCCTACTACCAGAGCTTTGCTTACCTCACATTTTCATTGTAAGGCATCACCACAGAACAATATCCAGCTCCTCTTAAGCCTTTTTTTTTTTTTTTTTTTGGTTTTTTGAGACAGGGTTTCTCTGTGTAGTCCTGGCTGTCCTGGAACTCACTCTGTAGACCAGGCTGGCCTCGAACTCAGAAATCCACCTGCCTCTGCCTCCCAAGTGCTGGAATTAAAGGCATGCACCACCACTGCCCAGCCTGTTGGCTCCTTAAAGCTGGCAGGTCCAGGTGAGAGGAGAGAGAGGTCCCGAACCTTTGGGTCTCTCCAGAGCTGAGTGGGATGGTGTCATTGGCCCAAAGAAACATACCTGGCTGGGAGTCTTGTTGAAGCAGGAACTCAACTTTAATGTAACAACCTCTTGTTTATATAAACTTGGAACACTGGGAGGAGGAGTTTTGGTTGGGTGAGATGATGTAGGGGACAGGAAAGGGTGATGGAGGGTATAGGGTGACTGACAGGGCCTATTGCAAAGCTCTACATCAGCAACAGCTGAGCAGAGGCAGGGCTAAACAGGTCCTGATGAATCACTCCAGTACAGAAGTGACTAGACAGGTCTCAGACTTGAGCCAGGCTTACACTCTTCCACAAGGCTGCAGAAACTCGAGCCAGGCTGAGTTTTCATAGGATAACATGCTGCTCTTGCAGAGAACCCGAGTTGAGTTCCCAGCACCTGTATCTGTTGACTCACAAATGCTTGTAACTCCAGCTCCATGGGGATCCAAGACCTCTGACCTCAGGCATCTGTACTTGTATTTAACCCCAGATAGACATATACATATAATTAAAAATAAATCTTATTTGCATTTATGTGTGTGTATGTTTATGAGAATATATGCCATGTATATGAGATGACCTTGTGGAGGTCAGAAGAGTTCAAGGCAGTTGTGAGCAGTTGGATCTGGGTGCTGGGACCCAAACTCAGATCCTCTGGAAGAACAAAAGTACTCTGAACCATTGAGCTATCTCTCCTGCTCTAACTTAAACATCTTAATTGGCTTTCATTTGTGATCTGGAATTGGGCACCACTGTTCTATAAAAGGAGAATGGGTGTTCAAATGAGCTGAGCAAGGACGGTTGATTTTTATAGGCAGAAAAAGGCTGAGGAAAGCAGAAACAGCATAGAAATGGTTATTGCTGCAAAGTTACTTTCCTTATAGGGTTAATACCGGGGACTTTCTTACCTTGCTGGCTCAAGTAAACTGAACTTGATTTTGTTGTTGAGCCAGTCTGTCTGTCTCTTAACTAAAAGGCTTTGGTTTTCCTATGTATAGTTGAGGATAGCAGTGTACTCCTGATCTGCCTCTACCTCCTCAGTCCTGGAATTATAAGTAGGTGCTACCATGTCTGACTTCTCCATTAACCTTTCTTAATTAAAAACAAGCAAACAAAAACCTTACTATTGTCTGTGAGTGTATGTTTCATTTGTGTGCTGAGGTCAGAGGACTGTTCTTGGGAGTTTGTTCATTGTCTCCTGCTTCATTAAGGCGTCTCTTGTTTTTTCCTCTGTCCTTCCCTACATGGGCTGGAGCATGTAGGCTTAGAGAAATCTAAGCCTACTTTATTTAGGGGTCTTCAACATTTCAGCCTTCCTTCTAGGCCACTGACCAGATATAGGGAAAAAAGAAGGTTCTAGGAAAAGGAGGTTATGGACCTATTTAGAAGTAAAGTAGTTCTTTGGGGCAACTCTACTCTTGGTTGTCTGGATAGCAGCAATCCTGTCCGATAGCAAACACCAAGCACGAATCAGTAGCACGATCCAGCAGAACACACAAGGTTCTGCCAAATCAGCACAAGTAAGCAGAAGTGGTAAGAATCATCTGGAATACCATAAGAAGTTCTTTGGAGAGTTTCTCTAGGAAGCCAACACAGTTGAAGATCAGTGAGGAAGTGAGACCAGCAAAGCTTTGCACTGTCAGCAGTGTGAGGTCCTGTCAGTGTGTGTGGGATCCTGCTTATACTCTTTCCAGACATTTCTCAAGCATCTGTTTTAGCAAAACATCTCACAAGACAGCTTTCAGAAAAACATCACTTGACACAACTGAGTTTCCAAAGAAACCAGGAATTTCCTTCCACTTCAGCAGTGCTTTATTACACCCTGCTCTTTTGTGTTGGTGGGTTCCTGGGATCACACTTGGATTATTTCGTCTGTTTAGCAAGTGCTTTTACCCACGAGTGGTCTCACAGGCCCTTTTCAGGATTCAGTTCAGTCACTTGATACCTAACATGAATGATAGGGCCTAGTGTGCTGGTTTACCCAAATAAATAGTGGTCTCCTCTACTTGACAGTATTTCTGTAACTAGTAAGTGTTCAACACATTGAACTTGGAGATAGTATGAAAATCTTGTTTTCCAAAAGTGTAACACTCAGTGGTCTTAGTGGTGGTTCTTCTGTCATTAACCAATTTATTTTTAGGGAGTTCTAGGTGGTTTTTTTTTTTTTTTCTTCAATCCTTGACTTTGAAATGGTAGCTTCCTATTTTAGGAAGACATTGTATACATTTATTATCTATATTTTTTGTTAGTTTTTTTTAAAACTCAGACCAATTAAGATTAAATTTAAATGGTTATTCTTTTTAACTTAAAAGAATGTATGAGTGTTTTGCCTGCATATATGTCTGTTGTCCGGTGCCTTAAGAGACAAGAGGAGGTAAACTGGAGTTAAAGTGTAGTCTGCCATGTGGGTGATGGTAATTGAACCCGTGTCCTCTGGAAAAGCAGCCAGTGCTTATAAGCACTGAGCCATTCCTCCAGCTCACCTTTATTACTGTGTTTGGGCTGGTGTGTAGGTGCCACAGTGCATGGATGTGAGTCAGAGCACAATCTGTGAAGTCACTTCTCTTTCCATCTTACTTTGGGCTCCACAAATGGAACTCAGGTGGTCAGCTTGCTCAGCAAGTGCTTTTACCTTCAGAGGTAATTCGAAGCCTGAAGATTAAAGTTTTGCTTCACGATTGACATACTACATGCTTGATTTGTAAAAGTAACTTTCATTCTCCTGTTGTCTGGCAGGTTTACTGCCTCTGTCTGCTAACCTAGGCTTAGTTCTGGAAACTTCTAGCCTCTGTCGTAGTCTCCGTCCAATCTTATCTAGGCCTAGAATGTTTTCAGTTTCTGAGCTTTGCTGCTGAATCAGCTCACCTTTCTAGTTTTTTCTGAACTCTTAAGCTGGCTGGTTCAACTGAGCTGTTGTGGCTCAGTGCTAACCCTGCTCCCCCGCTCTGTGCTACTCTACTGTCCCTCTCTGCTGTCAGACTCCATGAACGCTGCTGTATTCCTGGACTATACTCTCTTCTTCCTCTACTATCTGTCTCTCCCTAAGTAGCTTCCCTTTCCTCTCCCTTCTCTTGAGAGTTGGGCATATCCTATTCTGTTAAATCTGTCTCTGATTCATCACTTTTTCTGCCACTCAGTTAGACATCACCTTCAAGCATGGGTGCTGCTTCTACAAACTAACTTTAGCCAGAGGGTGTGTGCTAAGGGCTGAGCCACATCCTAACTAGAAACAGGTTCAAATAGCCTGTAACGTTTGCTTGTTTGTTTGTTTGTTTGTTTGTTTGAGACAGAGTCCTCTGTAGCAGTTCAGGTTTTATAGTTCAGGTTGGCATTAACTCATCCTATTCTCTAGAGTCAGCTAGGATTATAGGCATAAATCACTGTGCCCAGCAAATGTTTGATAATTGTTTATTATCATGCATTTATTACAGGGGGGAAAAGAGAGAGAGAGAGAGAGAGAGAGAGAGAGAGAGAATGAATATGAGAATACTATATAGGCTTGGCTGCTTTGGAATATGTAGGTGACCTTCCTGCCTCTGACTCCTTAGTTCTGGGATTGTTGGTATGAGCCATTACATTTTAAAATTACATTTGTGTGTATGTATGTGCATGTGTGTATAATGTACCATTGCTCTCTCTACCATGTGGAACCCTGAGATCAGATTCAGGTGGTCAGGGTTGGTGGCAAGCACCTTGACCTGCTGAGCCAGCTCAGTGCTCCCTAGCTCTTTATCTTTGATGAGAAGATTGGTAAGGTCAATGTGGTGGTGTGCTTACAGTCACAGTACTCTAGACACCAAGGTAGGAGGATTGCAAGTTCAAGACCAGTTGGGACTTCATCCCTAGCAAGATCTGTCTCATAAACAGTCACAAAAACAGAAAAGAAAGCATTACTTAGGCTCCTTAAAGAAAGGACTAAAATTTAAGGAGTCTATTAACATTGCCTGGAGAGCTGTGAGCTTGTGCATTCTGTAGGTCTGTGTGTCGCACTGTTTCCTGGTCCTGCTGTTGGTCTGGGACTACACTTTGAGAATCACTGTGATTTCTATAGGCCTGTTAAGCCAGTACATTGCTTGTAGTACGTGATTTTGGGGAGCTTTCCCCCTTCCCTAGCTCTACCAGAATAGTAGGACTGTAGTATATTAGAGTTTCTAAGTTGAAGTTTGTATTTGACAAATAGTGGGAAAATTTTAACAACTGGCTAAATTACTGAATTAGGATCTCATTAGTCCAGCTAATCCAAAATGGGCTATGTTGTAATGAAAATGGCAATAGTTATTTTAAAACTTATTATAGCGCTTAATATTTGTTGAATCTTTTGTACTGTGATTTTTGTACTGTTTTGACTAATTTGGCTAAACATCCACAGTAATCAGTGTGGGCTTTCCAAGTGTGTAAGTGATCTCTGCATTCTCTGTTGCAGCGTGGTTCAGTTACATCTGTGTGATTAAGCAGGTGGAGAATTTGTCATGTCACTGGGATATTTTCGCTTTTATAGAAGTTAGCCGGCTGGGCCTTCTCCTTTGCTTCCTCTATTAGAAATGCTATAAACATCAGAGAGAAGAGGATGACCTTAATATTTGCTTCTCCGACTAAATCACAGCCTTGAAGCAGCTATTTCTTTTCAAATAAGAAGTTTAATTTCACGCCCTGATTAGTGCTAGTGCGTGCAGGTGGATATTTCTTTTATGCAGCTAAACTGATCGGCCCTTGCAAATTACGTGCCAGTCAGCAGAACTGTAGTTTCTTAAGTGTAGTTGTTAGTGAATTATAGTTCTCATTAGTAAGTTTTGTGTCTTTTCAAAAAAATATTACAGATTTATGAGGTAGGGGTGTGTCTCAGTCACTAAATTTTGGCCACACTAATAGTTTATTTTTTTTCCTCAAAGCTCAAGGATTGATGAGCTTAAATTAACAGACCGAATTAATTAGTAGTAGGAGTCAGATCTCGTCTCCAGTTGATTTTAAAAAAAATGTACTCAGGATCTAGTAAAAGTGATTCCTTGTGGGGAAACCCTAAAAAGAAATTGTCTTCCTGAGGAATAAAATGCTGCTTACAAAATTTGAGTGTGCAGAGAAGCTTAAAGAGCAGGGAGATAAACTGAGGAAAGGTAGAGAAGGTTTGAAGTGCAAGGATGGAATTGAGATTTTATTTATTTAGATACAGTCTTATTATGTAACTCTGCCTGGGCTGGAGAACTCACTAGGTAAACCATGCAAGCTTGAAACCCAGAGATAAGTCTGTGACTGTTACGATTATAGGTGTGGCCACCATGTTTAGCTGTTATTGAATATTTTTAAGGATTTGTTTTTATTTATTTTCAAATAAATAAATGGGTATGAGTTTGTTTCTCTGTGTGACTATAGTGTACCATATTTGTGCAAGTGCCCATTGAGACCAGGGATGTCCGAGTCCTAAGAACTTGGGTTATAGTTGGCTGTGAGCCATCCAATATGGGTGCTAGGAACTTAACTCAGCTCCTTTGCAAGAGCAGCAAATGCTCTTTACTGCTTAGCCATCTCTTTTTCTTCCTTAGAATAATAATAATAGTAATAATAATAATAACAATAATAATAGTTGTTGTTATTGAGACAGTCTCACTACATTGCCCTGTAACTTGCTAAGTAGACTAGGCTGGCCTTGAACTCACACAGACTTCCTAATTCTACCTCCAGTGCTGGGATTAAAGGCATGGTTACCTTCCTGGCTGATAATTGAATATTTAGTTGCTTAACTGTCATGGAACTGAAAGATCCTAAGATCTTTACATGCTAGGCATGTGCTAGACCATTGAACTATACCCTTATTCCCTTAGCATTTTAAAACAAGATTGACTTTTATTGGATTTGAATCAAGGATAAGTACAATTAATTAGAAAGAAGCATAGTCTAGTTTTGGTGTGTCTATTCTAGGCCTTTTTATGTAAAATGAAACCAGGTTCTCATGGGTCATAAACTTGAGGTATTTGGAGGATCATCTCTACTTCAAGGTGTCCTAACCTTTTTTGGCCACAGACTGCTCTGGATGCAGCAAGACCCTCTCCCATGTCACTTACATTTTGTATACCATTTCAGAAGATTGAGCAATTCCTGAATCCTATGTGTAGACCCTAGTTAACGTCTCCTGCACTAATCTTATTTATTTATTTAAGAATTTTTATTTATTTTATTTACATGAGTACATAATAGATGTTTTCAGACATGCCAGAAAAGGGCATCAGATCCCATTACAGATGGTTGTGAGCCACCATGTGGTTGCTGGGAATTGAACTCAGGACCTCTGGAAGAGCAGTCAGTTCTCTTAACCGCTAAGCCATCTCTCCAGCCTCTGTCTGTCTGTCTGTCTGTCTGTCTGTCTGTCTGTCTGTCTGTCTGTCTATCTGTCTATCTGTCTATCTGTCTATCTATCTATTTATTGTTGTGTGAGTTTTGTTTTATTTTTGAGACAGGGTTTCTCTGTGTAGTCCTGGCTGTCCTGGAACTCATTATGTAGACCAGGCTGGCCTCAAACTCACAGAGATCTGTAGTAAGAATTCTGGGTCATGGTTTCTTTTAAAAAAGAAGTATTTATAAGAACATGTTTTTGTTTTAATCCTAGGTGTGGGGATTTGAGGCTGCTTCAGACGGTCTGCAGCAGTTGACTATGATTTATTTGCCTCGTGCTCTATTAGAGGCGTGCTTTTGCCAGCTGCTTATAGTTTCTGTGACTGTGGAATTTTGGGAACTTTTCAGAGGCTATATAAATGCTAGAGCCCTGATAGGTGGGGTAGGTAGTTGTTGGTCATTCAAGGGGGCTGGTTGTGATTTGTTAGTAATCATGCTCAAACAAGCAACAAGAAGAAAGAAATTAGATTCAAGGATTTCTCTCTCTCTGCCCCTCTAATTTCCTTTCTCTCCTGTCTAGTGAAGGGGATGGGGGAGGGGGAATAAAGATGGGAAAAAGAGGAATCCACGAAGTAGCAAAGAGCAGCTACGAGTAAAGAGGAAACAAGAAGAAATTAGACTCAGAAATCTGTCTCCCTCCCCTCTACCTTTCTTTCACTGTTATCTAGTGATAGGGGGTGAGGCAGGGTGGGGTGGGGTGGGGTGGGAAAAAGAACCTGAGAAGTAGCTAAGAATGGCTGCAGAGACTCACCTGCCTCTGTCTCCAAGTGCTGATATTAAAGGGGTGCACTACTATCACCCAAGTGTGTGATTTTTTTTTTATCATTTGTTGTTGATAATTATCATTTCAGTACAACTAGTTATGACTATTTTAATAAGGGCTTGACTATTAAGGTCTGAGCTTCATCATAAAATGTCATTTTGAGAAGCTAATGAAATGTTGAGTGTGTTGTTTGGTAGTGTCACAGAAAATGGTGGAGAGATGACTTGGCTGGTGGTTATAAAAAATGTCTTCCTGGAACATCCCGTTCTTAATATTCTCATTCCCCTAGCTGCTCAGGCAAGCAGCCACAATTTATCCTTGTCTACAGTGATGGAATTTTTCTTGTCAAGAACATGTGGATAGACACACTTAAATCCTTTGATTCCTGTCCTACTGATATTTCCAGGGTATGTCTGCTTTTATCAGTTTTATTAGAGAAATGGTATGACCAAGCAGATGCCCAGCAAGGTCAGTTTACCCCAGTGAGCACACTTTACATCTAGGAGCGATTGAAATAAACTATCCTATCAAGGTCAGCCTTAAACACTGTCAGCATGTTCTGTTATTTATACTCTGCAGTCTGGGAGACTGAGAAACATTTATCTTCTTCTCCTTTTCTGCATCCTCTTAGGTATCAGCACTGGGAATGCTGTCCACCCACTTAGCTCATTCAGCAAAGGCAGTTTGTGATGATTCTTATATCAGCAGCACACCCTGCCCAAAAGACCTGGTTAGAATTCCATCTTACAAACCCCACATGCTGCTTGAAAAGACAGTTTTATGTTATCAGTAAAGTGTAACATAGAATATTTTCTTACTAACAAAAAAGGCAATGGAGGTGGAAAGACTTGGGGGTGTCATCCAAGGTCAGTGATGACAGAAAGACTTGGGGGTGTCGTCCAAGGTCAGCGATGACAGAAAGACTTGGGGGTGTCGTCCAAGGTCAGCGATGACAGAAAGACTTGGGGGTGTCGTCCAAGGTCAGCGACGACAGAGTGCATCAGAGCTGTATTTCCCAAGAGTAAGGCTGGCTCTGAGTCTTTCAGCCTTGTGTTTAGCTTGTAGTGACTTAAAGCTTTCCCTATCAGGAGCTTATAAAACTAGCCTCTTTTACATTTCCAGCTCTAATCTCAGAATTTGGGTGTATCTGCTGTGAGGAAGGGATTCCATCACATTTCTTTCTCATACAGGCATCAGTGACTGCCAATTCTACTTTTTGGAAGAATCTGAATTCTCTGCATCAGAAGTCTTCTCTTAAGATGTATTGGTTGTTTTCTGAACCCAGTAAACTGTCCTGCTTATGCCTCACTATCTATATACACCAGACTGGCCTGGAACTCAGAGAGATCTGCCTGCTTCTGCCTTCCAGATGCTGGAATTAAGGTGTATACAGACAGCACCATGCCCAGCTATATAGGAGCTGGAGATGTCTCAGTGGTTAAGAGCACTGGTTGTTCTTTTTTTTTTTTTTGGTTTTTCGAGACAGGGTTTCTCTGTGTAGCCCTGGCTGTCCTGGAACTCACTCTGTAGACCAGGCTGGCCTCGAACTCAGAAATCTGCCTGCCTCTGCCTCTCAAGTGCTGGGACTAAAGGCGTGGGCCACCACTGCCCGGCGCACTGGTTGTTCTTATAGGTGCTAAGTTCAATTCCTAGCAACTACAGGGTAGCTCAGACCATCTATAATGTACTTCTGTCGTGCAGATATACAGAAAGACAGAGCACCCATATAAACAAACAAATAAATAAAACTAAAAAATAAATTTTCACTTTTTTGTTTATTGTGTATGTCTACACACACAGTATATTATAGCACATGGAGGTGTGGAGGTCATAAGACAACTTGTGTGAGTTAGTTCTCTATGTGGGTCCTAGAAATCAAACTCAGCTTTTTCAGAGTAGCTGAAAACATCCTTACCCACTGAGCCATCTCACTGTTTCTTAAGACAAGGTCTTACCATGTAGCCCAAGCTGGCCTTGATCTTGAGAGCTTCCTTACTCAGATTAGAGGTGTTATAGGGCACCAACCAAACCCCTGCCCCCAACTCTTCTAAAGTTTCTAGCACTTCCTTTTTTTTTTTTTATTTTTTATTTTTTAAGTTTTCTGTTCCATCCCAGCAGCTTTCACACTTTAGAAGCCGCTCTGACTCAAGACTGTCCTGCTGAAGCTCCTGTGTGGTGCAACGAAGGCCTATGTCTCAGTTTCCAACTAAGAGTTCACATGTTAGTTAGAGTGAACAAAGTTTGTATCTTTTAAGTCTTGTGGTTAGTTATATAGATATATAGTTTTATACTTGTGTAAAAAGGGAATAAATATAGATGATTATCATACTTAAAATTTTACTTTTTGGTATTTAGTGCTTTTACCTAAAAAGTTTTTTTCTGAATAATATGTGTAGACATGGATTTCTTGAGACAGCATTCAATTCAAATCCTTGTCTTTCAGCCAGGTGATTAGTGCTCGCCTTTAATCTCCACACCCAGGAGGCAGAGCCAGTGAGTGGGATCTCTGAATCTCTCTCTGGAAGGCCTGGGCTACATAGACTCTATCTCAGAAACAAAACAAGACAGACATGGCAGATTTGTGCTTGTCTGTGTGGTCACTGTGGCCCCTGCTGGGCCTCAGACACAGCCTGTGAGGGCAGCTGTGAGTTCGAAAGCAGCATCATTTGAAGTCCTGGAAGGTGTGTTTGAGTCAGAGAAGTGGTTCTAAAAATAGAAAAAATATTTTCAGATATGAGAACTACTTTTTAGAAATTTATTATTTTGGAATATATAAAGTTTGACCATCTTTGTAACAAGAGGCCTACTATATGATAGTACTAAAATGTAGTGGTCTTACAGGGTTTTAAAGATTGAGGTTAATTATTCAGGTCAGATGTTGTGATAAATACAAAATAGAAATTTGCCTTTGTTTTTTAGTATGGTTTCAGCTTTTATGGGTCAGGCTTTACAAAACATTCTTCATTCATCAGGTATTAGTTGGAGTTGATCCAGAGAGTAGAAAAATGGAAAAATTGGTTTGTTTTTTAATTTGCTAAATTCTACAACGATGAAGCTAAAAAACTTGGTATCTAAATCAATAGCCTTCTAAGCCATTGGAATTATTTTGAGCACCATTCTAAGCAGGACGTGTGTGTGTGTGTGTGTGTGTGTGTGTGTGTGTGTGTGTGTGTACATGTGTATTTGTGTACACTCAACCAATTTGAATCCATATGGAAATCATGACTTTGAGTGTTTTCCTCTGTTGATTTCTACCTTATTTCTTCACATCTGTCTGTCTACCTACCTACATATCTTATTTGTTTTGTGACACTCTCTTGACCTGGGTCTTGGTTTTTTGCCAAGGCTGAAAGATTGGTGAGCACTGGTTTACCTGTGTCTGCCCCTTCCACTGGCTGTGCCCAGTTTTTCCTGGGGCCAGGTGTCCATGCTCAGCTTCCGTGTTGACTGAGCTGTCTCCCAAGCCCACAACAGAGCTTTCCATTTGTTTGTTTTCAACATACTGAAAGAGAATGGATAGCAAGGATCCACTTGTCACCCATTTGTGTGTGGCACTTTAGTATTTTGTACACCTTTTTTGATAAATGACACATGATATTCTAACGTCAGATCAAGGGAACCATTGTCAATCTATATTATGGAAATTAGAAAACATTACCACCAACAACCCTTGTGGACTTTTCCCACATAGTGAATTGCAAGTTCACTTGGGATACAGAAGGAGGCCTTGTCTTAAAGTTGAACCAGACTGGAGAGATGGCTCAGCTTTTTCAGAGTACTTGCTGTTCTTTCAGCTGGTGGAGTTAGGTTCTCAGCATCCATGAAGTATAGCTCAGGGTGTGTCTCCTGGACCAGTTCCAGGAGATCTGATGCCCTCTTCTGACCAAGGTACCTGTATGCATGTGCAGACACACACACCCTCTCTTAAAAACCAACCAAACAAACAAACGAAGAAAACCAAGCCAACCAAGCAAACGAACAGTAAAATAGCAAATGAGCTTGAGGAAATGATTGCTATGAAAACCTTTAAATTTGTTTTTCATACTCAGGTTTGGTTAAGTAAATTATAATTTTCAGTTCATTGCATTCTACAAACTTTATTAAATTACATAAGCTGTGATTAAAATTAAAATGTGCCTTGTTAATATGTGAAATTTTTCTCTAGTAAAAATAGTTCAATATTATAAATAATCTCTATGCCTGCAGGGAACTAATGGGAAATTTAGTAGCATTTGCATTTTTTTTTAAATAGTACTATTTCCGTTTTATTTGTAAGCAGTAAGTATGTGTGTCTTACTGCTTACATGAATAAGACTCTTTACAGTACTGTGGGGGGACTTTATTTTTGTGTGCTGATAAAGGATCTGAATTTAGTGGTTAAAGATATTCATGTTAAACTTTAATAAAAATATTCCAGACCTGGTTCTTCATTAATTTTTCTGTCTCTGTACACATATGGGGGCATGACTGTGCATGTGGAGGTCAGAGGAAGACTGAAGAGGTTGCTTCTCTCTTTCCACCATGTAAAAACTGGGCAGCAAACTCAGTTCACATGCTTGACAGCAACCACCTTTACTTTCTGAAACATCTTGCCAGCCCCAAAATATGATTATAATTTTATATTGCCAATTTTGAACAGTAATTGCCCTTTCTTTGATTTTTTTTTTTTTTTTTTTTTTTTTTTTTTTTTGGTTTTTCGAGACAGGGTTTCTCTGTGTAGCCCTGGCTGTCCTGGAACTCACTCTGTAGACCAGGCTGGCCTTGAACTCAGAAATCCACCTGCCTCTGCCTCCCAAGTGCTGGGATCAAAGGCTTGCGCCACCACCGCCCGACCTTTGACCTCTTTCTGAGTGTTCTTCTGAGTAAGTTTTTGTAAACACTATTTATGGAATAAAAGTATTTAAACTATAAGTTTCTGCAAGGCAGTTCTACCATCGGCACAGTTGATCGTGAGGTTAAATGGCACTTAGCAAGTAAAAGGCCCACTGCTGTCTCTGTGGTACTTACAGCAAGTGAAGTTGGATTAGCACAGCAAAGCGCTTAGAACTGTCTTTATTCTTTTTTTACTTAAAAGAAAAAAATTAAATGTATTTATGTTACATGAATACATGTTTTATTTGTGTGTATGCACACGCAGCATGCATATTTTGGCACCTGCAGAAATCAAGAAGAGCCATTAATTCTGCTGGACTGCTCCTCACCTCCCAACTGCTGCTTTCTATTCTTCTTTTTTCTCAAGACACGATCTCTCTGTGTAGCTCTGGCTGCTCTGTAACTCCATATGTAGACCAGGCTGGCCTTGAACTCAGAGTGTGAGATTGAAGGTGTATACCAGTATGCTTGCCTTTTTCCTAGATTTGTAACTGCAGAGCCAACTCTCCAGCTGTTTAACTGTTTTTAATCTTGATTCTTCAACTTGGGCCAGGTATTGCTGGACACTTGCTTACAACTCATAATTGTAGTGGTGTTATTATATTTTGATTGGAGAACTATGTACCAAAATCAGTCACTGCTACCTGTAAACTAGGTTTAATAAGATAGATGTTAATTCTGCTTATTTACTTTTAAGAACATTTTAATTAAAAGAAATTAAAATAGATTTAAAAAATTTCACTTTTTTATATGTATGGGTGTTTTGCCTCTGTAGCACATGCACACAAGTGTACAGAGGCCAGGAGAGGGTGTTGGATCCCCTGGAACAAGAGTTGCAGGTAGTTAATTACCTATCATGTATTTGCTAGGAGTCAAATCCTGGGTCCTCTGGAAGAGCAGCCAGTTTTCTTAACTACTGAGCCAGCTCTCCAGCCTCTAGATGTTGTTTAGTTTTATATGATGAAAGTACTTATGAGAGTAACTCTTCCACCAAGGTTTTAAAATTGGGTACTAGATATTTAATTAAAATTCCTATATAAATTCCATTATTTGCCTTCTTTATAGGGAAATCCAGTGTCCTTAAGAGCACAATCTTTTTTTGTTTGTTTGTTTTGTTTTTTTGTTTTTGTTTTTGTTTTTCGAGACAGGGTTTCTCTGTGTAGCCTTGGCTGTCCTGGAACTCACTCTATATACCAGGCTGGCCTCGAACTCAGAAATCTGCCTGCCTCTGCCTCCCAAGTGCTGGGACTAAAGGCGTGCGCCACCACCGCCTGGCCAAGAGCACAATCTTAAAACAAAGTCATTACATATTGGAGAAAAGCAGAAAGATTGTATTGTTATGGCAAGTCAAATGGGGAAAATGAAAGCAGCATGGATAAGTTGCATCCTGTTGTCATAGTAACCATAGTTGTGAAATGATTAAGGCGGTTAAGAATGGCTGTAGGGGATATGGGTCTAGACACAAGTTAAATCTGGTGCCCCGAGTTGCTAGCACCATTGTGTACAGACAACTCTTGGTTCTTTCTGATTATATTTCTCATTATATATTGTTTTCTCAGATCATAAAAAACATGGCACAAAGGAAAGGTGCATGTAATAACTGAGTGAAAGGCCTGTGAATAGGTCTTGTTCTTGTTGTCAGCAAATTTAGAAGTGAATCAAAGTTAGAAATTTTTATTCCTAAAATGATTTTTTGAAGTATTATTTTCTCCTATTTCCTTTTCTTCATTTCTCAGCTAGTACTTAATTTTCATTTCTTTTCATTCTTTCTTGTTGTAACACTTTAGTCATAAATGGTAAAGTGTAACACAGATGTCTATGGTTGTAGCAGTTTATAAAACCTTAGGTGCCGCATTTTGATTGCATATGAACAGATAGATGGATTTGGTGGTAAAAATATAAGCATAATATGTGTAAAAAATTTAATTTATTTCTGTCTTTCAAACTTTGTAATCAAAGGTTAAGTGTAATTTTAAATGCCATTATTTCTTTTACAACTTTGATTCATGCATCAAAGCAAAAATGCTTCATCCACCAGAGTGGAGACGTGTCAGGAATAAACCTGATGGAAGCAGTGTTCTTTGTTCAGCAACTGGCTGCTTGCACAGGTTTCTGTGGTAATGGAATTGGCATCTTTGTATTAGAGTATTGATCTCTGCTGCTTTGTAGGTACTGTGTACAAAGTTGCTCAGTTACAATGTATTAAAGAACTTTAAGAGCAGTTTATATTGCAAATAAAATTGAGGGAGAAGGAGTTCTGCAAGGCTAGGTACAGACACAGGCTGTAAATATCCATAAAGCTGTAGATTGTTTTTCTAAAAATTCACATCTGAAATGCTCATATTGTCACCAACATTTCATTGCAAATAATTGAATATTACCTGAGCTGGCACTGCCTACTCTAATGTCATTCCTCTTACCCTCGAATACAGGTTTATGTCTGTACTGTTGTTGTTGAAGCAAAGTTAGGTTTTAAATAAAAATAAAGGATTGTATTTGCTTCAGATTAAGAGAAGGTGCTTAAGTGATCTCTCCTGCTCTTTCTCTCTGGAAAAGGATAGTACATGCCCAAAGCTTGATACAGGCTTCCCAAGAGAGAGAATAATTTATGTCTTTGTGTGTGAGTGTATGTGTGTGTATTTTTTTTTTAATCAATTAAAAAAGACTGCATAGCTCTGGCTTACCTGGAATTTCCTATGTAGACCAAGCTAGCCTTGAACTTGCAGTGATTCTTCTGCTTATATCTCCTTAGTGCACCAACATTACCCAGCTTTGAATTTTTACTTACTAATTTAGACAGTCTCACATAGCCAAGGTCATTGGATTCACTCTGTAGCTGAATCTGCCCCTCCCCCTCTTCTCTCTTTTGTTCTCCCTCTCTCTTTCCCTCTCTTCCAGTCCTAGCTGGCTTGGGACTTAGTATGGCCTCCTACTCTGGGAGATCTGCCTCCTTTCACCTCCTGAGTGCTGTGCTAAAATCAAAGGTTAAGATCTGACAACCTTGAACTTTTTTCGGGGGAGGAGGGTTCTAAGGCAAGGTCTCATTATGTAGCTCTCGCTGTCCTGGAACTTACTATGTAGACCAGGCCCTTCTTGAACTCACAGAGATCTATTTGCCTCTGCATCCCCGATTGCTGGGATTAAAGATGTGTGCCTGTATGGCTAGCACCCTTAAACTTTTGGTCCTTGTCACTCCACTTTGGAAGACTGCTATTATGGGCACGCACTACAACCAGCTTCCTTCCTTCCTTCCTTCCTTCCTTCCTTCCTTCCTTCCTTCCTTCCTTCCTTCCCTCCTTTCCTCCCTCCCTCCCTCCCTCCCTCCCTCCCTCCCTCCCTCCCTTTCTTCCTTCCTTCCTTCCTTTTCTTCCTTTGTAAACCTTCCCATTCAAATTCATGGCCTCTTAAAAAAATTGTTGTAACATGTATATGTGTGTGTGTGTGTGTGTGTGTGTGTGTGTGTGTGT
>JANHMN010000003.1:171155115-171177227 GCA_030674055.1 Rhabdomys pumilio
TGTGTGTGTGTGTGTGTGTGTGTGTGTGTGTGTGTGTGTGTGTGCGCGCGCATTCCTAAACACATAAATATAACCTACTCATGTATGCTTTCAGGGCTGACCAGTTGGTAAGCTCTTCCCTGAGGAAGACTGTATGTAACTATATCTCCTGATCTCAGCATTCCTTAGTTCCCTGTAGTTCTTGGTGTAGGATTGAAGCCTTTAAGCTTTCCCTGTCTGTGTTAGCATGTCTATTGGTATCTTCCTTGTTCAGGTCATGTGTATATGCAGCCATGCTAGTGAGACTTCATGGTTGCAGCTTCTGTCTTAGTTTCTAGGAGTCAGACTCTCACAGCAAACTCCCTTGACCCCAAGTTGAAGGAGTACAACTCTGCATTTGATGAGTTGTAGTTTTCTGTCCACTTATCCATTGCAAAGAGAAGTTTTCTTGGTGAGGGGTGAGGCCTAGACTTCTGTGAGTATAAAAACAGATATTTAGATGTAGTCAGGGATTATGCTGGTTTAGTAAAGTGACAGTTGTTGATTCTCCTCTAAGATCCAAGACTCAGTGCTGGGGAGCTGGGTAGGTTTCCAGTACTTGGCAAAGACCAAGTGTCATGTTCCCTGGTATGTAACAAATATGAACATAATCTAACCTCCCCATCCAGGGGGTGGAATTTAGCAGGAGAATAGATTTATTGGTTCTCTGATTGCTTAATGTGTTGTGAGGACATTTTCTGTGATGCTCTTGTATGTCCTGGACCTTTTGGGCAGGTCTTAAGTTTACTTAGAGAGCTGTTTGGTGTGTATTGGAAGAGAATCTTAAATGTAGTTTGTAAAACTGAAAATACTTTATATTAACATCTGATGCAGGTTTTTAAATTGGCTTTCTGAAAGTGGATGATAAACAGGATACATATTTGAAATGTACTAGTTTGCTTCCTGGGTTATGATAAACTGAATTGTAAGATGGAGTTCTTTATTTTCCTGGAAGAAAGATAACTATTAGTACACTCCTTACTCTCCACACTTTCCTGTCACATTTCACTTGCTTCAGAAATTCTCATTTCTATCCTTCTTGTGAATATGTAACTCTTAATACTAATGTCCTGAGAGAGAGAGGAGATTTTCTTATCTAACCTCAATAATAACCATAACATCACAGAAAATGTCCTCACAACACATCAAGCAATCAGAGAGCCAATAAATCTATTCTCCTGCTAAATTCCACCCCCTGGATGGGGAGGTTAGATTATGTTCATATTTGTTACTTACCAGGGAACATGACACTTGGTCTTTGAAATGGTTATTTATTTCATATATTGTAGCTGCCAATCAGCTATTTGCAAATAGTGGAGTAAACACTGCTGAAAACGAGTTCTTTCTCTGTGGCACCCACTGCACCAGGTGCAGTGTGGTTATCTTATTTGTGTAACCACTTATTTTTTTTCTAATGAGTAGGTAATTTTCTTTTCTCCATGAAAGTTAAGGAGCACCTGAGAGAGCTGGGAGACTGGTTTACAGTCATTGAAATACTGTTTGTTGCCAGGTGATCCTTTCATGAGCAAACATTCTCTTTAGAAGAGACACATAGACAGTGCCTTCTGAGCTTCCCCAGCTCGCCCATGGAGGAGTGTTCATAAGTAGAACTCAGCGGTTTGACCTCTTTCTTTGGAAAGGATCTTACTGAGGCTACTTTTAGCCACATTAAGGAGAAGATAAAGAGTCTGATATGGTAATCGGCCTGTTCTCAGTATGTGGTTTATTAACCTGGTACCAGCCTTTGTGGGGTCATAGCAATATGGCTATGAACAAATGTGTCAGTCAGTGGCAAAGCATGGCAAAGTGTCTCTGCCATGGAGGAGGGCTACCTCCTCTGAGCGTTCCTGTATTCACAACCCAGTTGTTGTTGTTGTTGTTTTTTTTTTTTTTTTTTTTTTTTTGGTTTTTTGAGACAGGGTTTCTCTGTGTAGTCCTGGCTGTCCTGGAACTCACTCTGTAGACCAGGCTGGCTTCAAAATCTACCTGCCTCTGCCTCCCAAGTGCTGGGATCAAAGGCCTGCGCCACCACTGCCCAGCTCACAACCCAGTTTTCTTTGCCTGTTTCTCCTCTTTATTCCTTCCCTAGTCTCCATCTCTCAGAAATGCACACAGCCTGACCTTCCCAGTGAGAACTGTGATCATTAGAAGAGTGTGTATAGGTAGACCAACTCTTCATCTCTAAAACCTCCAGCTGCTGGCCTACTTATTTCAAATAATAGTTAATGCAGTAAGGTTTAGGGTAATAAGAAATTTGGACATTTTCGTTTTTGTGGCTTATTGAAATGATATTTGACTTTATTTATTTTTTTCCAAGACAGGTTTTCTCTATAGTCTTGGTTGTCCTGGAACTCACTTTGCAGACCAGGCTGGCCTCAAACTCACAGAAATCTGCCTGCTTATGTCTCCCAAGTGCTGGGATTAAGGGTGTGCATAACCATTGCCTGGCTTGACATGATTTTTTTATTTTATTTATTTATTTATTTATTTATTTATTTATTTTTGGTTTTTTCGAGACAGGGTTTCTCTGTGTAGTCCTAGCTGTCCTGGAACTCACTCTGTAGACCAGACTGGCCTCGAACTCAGAAATCTGCCTGCCTCTGCCTCCCAAGTGCTGGGATCAAAGGCGTGCGCCACCACCGCCTGGTGATTTTTTAAAATTTGAATTTAACACAGTGAAATTGCAATGTGACCAAATAATATTTTGTGGTTATTAAACAAAAAACTTTGTAATTTGAGGTAATTGCAATTTTTCTATGAGAAAATGAGCACTTAGAAGACACAGGAATCCAAAGCAGGTAATTTTTAAGTGGCATAGTAAAGAAAATGTGAATAAACAGACTTTATTCTCTTCTAGGAAAAATAAGATACTGTCTACCTCTGCCCATAAATTTGTTTATTAAGCTTGTTTTCCTGCACATGTGTATTAAAAAGTATGTGTGTGCATGCACTCTAGAGAGAGGGAGTCGGGGGAGGAGGATGGATCTCATGTAGCTTTGACCTGGAACTTCCTATGTAGTCCAGGCTAGACTCAAATTCACAGAAATTTACCATCTATTTCAGCCTCCTGAGTGCTGGGACTAGAAGGTGGGCTGCTTAACTAGCAGAATGACTTTAACTCATGTATCACTTGATGGCCTGGGATTTACCTTGAGGACCTTGAACTTCTGACCCTCCTTCCCCTTTTCTCCTGTTCTGGGATTACAGGTGTGTGTCACTGCTCAAGGTGCTGGGAATGATGACAGTTCTCACTGGGAAGGTCAGGCTATGTGCATGTCTGAGCGATTTGGAAGACAGGGAAGGCATTTAGAGGAGAAACAGGCAAAGAAAACTGGGTTATAAATACAGGAACGCACAGAGGAGGCAACCATCCTCCATGGCAGAGATGCTTTGCTGCAATTTGCCACACAGGCAAACACGCTTTCTGAATGACCTACATCTCCAACCCTAAATCACTTTTTTGGTATTGAAAATATTTAGACTCTAGATAATTCTATGATGCCCTGTTGTCTGCTAATGCTTAATATTTTATCTAATTTTAAAAAATAGTTATTTTTCCAAATTTGACAGTCTTCATTTCTGTTCTCCCTAGCTTCTTCACTGTCAGTGTTTCTAACAGTTCCTTACAGTTCTGCATCTGTAATTGAAGTCAGTATTCTAATACAGATGTTTAGAATCCCAGTTGTTAATTCCACCACAAAGCTTGATAGATAGAAAGGGGGTGGGGGAAAATCTCCTTAATAGGAGGGAGAGAAGCAGCTCCTGGTGCTTTCTTAGAACATTGCAGTTCAAGCCTGGCCACCTCCTAAAGCATTTGTTCATTATTATTTATTAAGGACACAGTTAGTCAGTTATAACCATCTGATAAACTAGAATTTTGAACAAACAAATGCTTTAAAATTCTAATAACTGTGCATAATCAGTAAATTATTCTTATTTGAATTTCCACAACTGTGCCGAGCTAGGTTCCTAAGTACATAATTGCATAAGAGAGCCACCCAGATTTCAGAGGAGCCATTCCAGTGAATTGTGTAAATAATATGCTTTAAAAACACAACCTCCTCATATATGCATTTAGATTTTCCAGATATGGAGTAGCTTTGCACCTGTGAGATTAGAACACAGTCCTAAAAAGGCCTTCCTAATTATGAGCTTACCAGAGAGACTGGAATGACCCAAAGCAAATTAATACATAGATTTTTTTTTCAACTTTCTATAAAACCATTTTCTGTTTTAGTTCAGAAAACAAAAGATCTTAAAAGCCACTGGCAAGACATAAGAACTCTAGCATATATGAAAATATTTTTTCTATCAGCATTCTGATTTTCTTAGTTGCCTAATGCTCATGTTTTACTTTTATTTGTATTAACATAAATTATATCTTGCACTTGGAGAGATTTACTGTAAGATTTCCCAAAACTGGGGAACAGTGGGCAGGGAAGGTCAGAGGAATTCAAGGTTCTTTTTGTCTATGTAGTGTGTTCCAGGCCAACCTAGGATACAAGACACTGTCTTAAAAAAAATTCTGGGGCTGGAGAGATGGCTCAGCAGTTAAGAGCACACTGACTGCTCTTCCAGAGATCCTGAGTTCAATTCCTAGCAACCACATGGTGGTTCACAAACATCTGTAATGGGATTTGATGCCTTCTTCTGATATGTCTGAAGACTGCTACAGTGTACTCAGACATAAAATAAATAATAAATAATTTAAAAATTAAAAAAATAAATGTTATACAATAACCCATGTGTCCTAAAGTGGGCATGGCTTCCCCAGGTGATAAATAAAGAACAGGTGAGTTCTGTGGCTGCATCAAGCTAGCAGCAGTTTAATCCTAATTTGGGCTACATTGTCTTTCTTTTCATGTCCTTTCTTTCATAGCCTGCACTGGCCTTGAACCTGCTAATCCTCCTGCTTCCCAAGTGCTGAAGTCAGGTGAGCAGCATCCGTGCAGGCCTTTGTCCACTGCTCTCTAATTGTTTCTAAACGTTAGGGTGTGGGAGCTGACCAGGCATGGTGGTGCACACCTTTAATCCCAGTACTCTGGAAGCAGGTATAGATGGTCTCAGTGAGTCTAAGGCCAGCTTGGTCTACATAGTAAGTTACAGGACAGCCAGGGTACTATAATGGAGAGATCCTGTTTCAGAAACAAACAAGCAAACAAAACTGTGGGGACTGGAGAGATCTCTCTTAGTGGTTAAGAGCACTTTGCTGTTCTTGCAGAGGACCTAGCCTCAGTTCCCAGATCCCACATGACTGTGCACAACCATCTGTAACTCTAGTTCCAGGAGATCCAGTGCCTTCTGCCCTCCATGGATACCAGACACACACACAGACATACTTGGAGGCACCCCCCACACACACACATACCCACACACAAAATGAATCATTAAAAAAAGTACCCATAGAACACTTTAAAATGTTAAAATGTGCCGGGCAGTGGTAGCACACGCCTTTAATCCCAGCACTTGGGAGGCAGAGGCAGGTGCATTTCTGAGTTCGAGGCCAGCCTGGTTTACAGAGTGAGTTCCAGGACAGCCAAGGCTATACAGAGAAACTCTGTCTCGAAAAACAAAAAACAAAAAACAAAACAAAAAAAAAAGTTAAAATGTGGCTAAATTTTTAAATTTTATGTTTTCTATGAGATTATAAGGTCTTTGGAAATATGTGTCTTTATCAGTTGCTTCTAGTTTCAAATGTCAAGTTGCTTAATTCTCCTTTAAGTAAGGATGGTCAAGTATTGAAGGGTGGAGATAGTTCACAGAACTAAAGGGAAGATGGGCAGTCAGGTCCTATAAGGACTAGAACCAAGTATCAAATACCTTTAGATCCCAAGACAGTGATTTTTCCATATCTATATGTCGCGGGATATTGTCAGTATTTTGTTGAAGCTTTTTGTTTGTATGCTTGTAATCTTCATTCTGCTACTGTTCTCATTCATTCAATGAGTTTTAAACTTATTTTCAGTTCTTACATTTCCACTTTATTGTTTCTTTTGCAAGTACATTTATTTCAAGAGCTTTACCCTTAGTTATTGAAACGTTTTCATTCTAGTTATATTTTTACAATTTATTTCAACATCTCTATTATTTTGGCATTGGCATTTGCTGACAAAGCTGAAATTTCTTCCTTTTTGATATGTAAATTTGGTTTATCATTGACACTTCTTGTTTGGTTTTTGAGACAATTTCTCTGTGTAGCCCTAGCCTGTCCTAGAACTTACTCTGTAGACCAGGCTGGACTCAAACTCATAGATCTGCCAGCCTCTGCCTCTCAAGTGCTGGGAATAAAGTTGAGCACCACCACCTGGCTGTCATTGACACTTGACATTACAAGGCTCTGCAGTTTATTCTAATCTCATTAATAATGGTTTTTTTTTTTTTTTGATATAACCATTTTGCCCATAGTGATGCACTCTTGTAATCTCAATGTTTAGGGGAGGCTATGATAAGAGGATTGTGAATTTGTAGGCTTACTGTCTATTCCAGTAAGGAAGCCTCTGCAAATGGCATTGAGATTTACTCTGTGCATGATACTTGGTGGCTACCCTGGGATCTGGCTGGTGGTCTGTCTTATATTTCAGTTCTAAGAGTCTTTAGCTTGTGTCCACTTCTCAGTGAACACTGAAGTCAAGAACGCTATAGAATTGCTCTCCTAGTGTCTTTTCCACAGTGTGAGGATCAGTGCTGTCTGGGTTCTTAGGGCTACTAATTTCAGTCCTGCATCTAGAAAAGCAGCGCTTTATTTAAACCTGAAAATGTTATTGCATCTGAGAATAAATGATGAAAGGAATGAGGGGTGGGAGTTGGGGATGATGGAAACAGGGGAGGAAGCTTTGACCCCTCCCTTTTACCAGATTAAAGGAGAAGGCCTCTATTTCAGAGTTTTGGGTGACTTTTGTCATGGGATGGCTTAGAGAGAATGCAGTGAATTTAAAGAAAAAGATGAGGTTTTTATTCTCTCAGGATACCCTACAGAACTTGAACTAAAGTCAGGCTTTTTCTGGAGCCCTTTACCTACACTGATGCTCACTTTTGGGTTTCAGGCTGCAGTTCCGGCTGGTGGATATTGGAGGAATAATAAAAAGGTAACTTCACTGTTGGTTCAGTACTGTGTTAAGGTCTCCTTCCCCGCCCACTTGCTAATGTTTACTTTTTTAGAGTTCTCCATTTTTGCTCCCTAATTCTGCCATTTGTGTTAGTTACATTCTATGGTAGATACAAGAGGGAGCTTACTGTGTCATGCATGGAACCAGGACCCCTTTATTACTTTCTCATTAATATTTATGCTGCTCAGCAGTACATTCTGCAGCTTCATTTTTCTGAACTAGTCATGGTCCACTTTAAGCTGTGCCATGGTAACAGTGCTTTAAGGCGGCTGTGTACTGTACTTGATGGGTGTGGTACCCGAGGTTCAGTCATCAGGCCAAGTTCATTTACTGCATTCTTCATTTCAAGTACCTGAAGGATAAGTGTTAAAATCTCAAACTATGGATGCAGAATTGTATGTCCTCCTTCCCTCCTTCCCTCCCTCCCTCCCTCCCTCCCTCCCTTTCTCTTTCCCTCCCTCCTTCTCTCTTTTGCATGATACTGATTTCTGGGCCTCACACAGTAGATAAGTGTTGTACCACTGAGCTATGGATTCTGTTTTGCTTCTTATCATTTAGAACTTTTGTTGTTAGGAATATTGAAATACTTTGAAATTTTGAAGCAATTTCAAAGATGTGAAAAAAGCAATTCACATTTTTCTAATGTCTTTTGACATACTATCATTTCAACATGAATTCAGTATAAAATTGTTAATGGTCTTTTATCTTTACAAAATAAATTCAGTAGGTATTTAAACAGCTATATTTAGAATATATCATCATTCAAGTGCACAGTAGCCATGTGTGACTAGTGTTTTGTATTATGTAGTATACATACACACATCTAAATGTAGATATTGACACGATTAAAACATCCATTTTCCTATTTGTCTTATCTGTTTTTAAACTTGTCTTTAATGAATTAGTTATTTTTTGGTATTCTGGTTTTTTTTGTTGGCATAGAAGAAATTTTGTTTTAATTGTTCCTCTAGAGGTTAAAAATATCCTTTTTTTAAAAAAAAGCCAAGGTCTTCCTCTGTAGCCCAGGCTAGCTTTAAATGTATTCTTCTGCTTCAGCTTTCTGAGTGTGCGAGCTATAGATGTCCATTTCCATGCCCTGTAATATGCATTTTAAAATGTTAGTCATAGTTAAAATTATATACCCACAATCTCTAATTCTAGGATACTTCTATTATAATGTGTAAAATTTATTATCTGTTATGTAGTTTCTATTTCTCCCCACAGCAATTGCCACTTAACATCCTGTCTGTATGTGTTTCGTTATCTGTATATTTTGTATTTTGTTTCTGGCTTTTTTTTTTTACTTAGCATAATACGTTTTGGGTTCCTGTTATAGCATATATCAACTTTTTTTTATTACTTAATACTGTTTTATTTCTTTTATTCACTCAATTATCTAGGCCATTTGAACCTTTTGACTATTTTGAAAAACTACTGCTGTGAATATGTGTACATGTATGTGATTGAGCGCTTATTTTCAATTGTTTCATGTGTATATATGAGTAAGCAGGATTGCGGTATACTTATATGGTTATTCTACATTTTCCTTTTAGAGATTAGCCAAACTTGTTTCCACAATTTCTGAACTATTTTGTATTTTCCTCAGAAACATGTTAAAGGTTCCTGCTTTTTCATACTTTCTACTCTCAGTTTCTGCCCTGATACTGTTTTGTACTTTGACATGAGGGCCAACACACCTGGTCATCTCGGCATGCCTCTTACTGAAGAATCAGGTTGACTCCAGTGTCTTTAAGTTGCCGTGTATGTTCTTAGTGTATGTTCTGATATTTGTTTTCCTAATGTTGAACAGCTTTTCATGTGTTTGTTTCATTTGCATATCCTTGTAGAGTCTCGGCTCTCAGCCATCCTAATGCTGTGACCCTTTAATACAGCTCCTCATGTTGAGGTGACCCCAACCATTACATTATTTTTGTTGCTGCTTCATAACTGTAATTCCGCTGTTATGAATTGTAACATAAATACTGGATATGCAACTCCTGTGAAAGGGAGCTCAACCCCTAGGGGTCGTGATCCACAGGTAGACTAGCGCTGTCAGAGAGAAGTCTTCAGGGGTTTTTGCCCATTTTAAAGTTGGGTTACTTGTCTTTTGTTGTTATTGTTGTTGAGCTATAGAAGTTCTCAAGTTTCTGGACTCAGGTGATCCTCCTGCCTCAGCTTCCAGAGTGCTCCTCCTAAGAACCTCATTTTACTTTTACTCCTCCTCCTCTTCTCTTCTCCTCCTCCCCCTTCTTCCCCCAACTTCTGTTGTCATCACACTGGGGATTGAACTCAGTGCTTCCTACATATAAGGCAAGCTTTGAACTTTGCTACATTTATTTTGCACAAAAATTATTTGTGTCTGTGTCTGTGTCTACATATGTGTAGAGGTCAACTTCAGGTATCACTTCTCAAGAGCCCTTTACTTAATTCTTTGAGGCAAGATCTCTCATTGATTAGCCAGGAGCACACCATAGGCTGGCTGCCCAGTGAGCCCAGGCCTCTGCCTGCCTCCACCTTTCCAGCCCTGGGATTTGTAAACACATACTACCATGTCTGGCTTTTTACATGGGTGCTGAGAATCAAGCTCAGGGCTTCATGCTTACACAAGCACGTTACTGTGAGTTACCCACAGAGCCCCTAGAAGTATTTTCTGCTTGTTTTTTTGTCCTTCCCCCCATGTTTTCTCTGTGACTAATTATCCATATATGTTACAGTAGTTATATAGATACATGTCACATTACTTCATAGTTTAAAGGTCATTGAGGTTTTGTTGGTTTTTTAATGATTTACTAATTATTTTTATGTACATTGGTGTTTTGCCTTCATGTATGTTTCTGTGAGAGTCTCAGATGTACTGTAACTGGAGTTACACACAGTTGTGAGCTGCCATGTAGGTTCTGGGAATTCAACCCTGGTCCTCTGGAAAGGTGGTCAGTTCTCTTAACTCGGAGCTGTCTAGAGAGACAGCTAGAGAGTCCTGTTATTTATTTTCTTACTCTCCACCTCTTGGTGTGTAACTGTGTATTGCTGTCTTTCTTTCTTGCTTGCTTCCTTTCTTTCTGTCTTCCTTCTATTTTTTTAGTTTTTGTTTTTTGGTTTTGGTTTTGGTTTTTAGAGGCAGAGTTTCCCTGTGTAGCCTTGGTTGTCCTAAAACTTGCTCTGTAGACTAGGCTACCCTTAAACTCAGAGATGCCTGTCTCTGCCTCTGAGTGCTGGGACCAAAGCTATGCGACTCTACCTACCAACTTAATTTTCATAGTTTTATTTTTTCACTTTTTTCTCTACAGTGTTTAATCTGTAGGCAAAAAAAAAAAAAAAATGTGTCTTGTAAAACTACCTTTTCAGCTTCTGTATTTTTCTTTTGGAAACTTCTCGTTTTGAGACAGGATGGATCTTGCTATATTCCAAACTGTTGTTAGCTTCCTGAGTGCCAGGGTTGCAGATTTGTGCCACCATGTCCACCTTCAATTTAGTTTGGACACTGAATGTTATATTTATTGGACATCTGTATCTCTTTTCTTCTTAGAAATTACTGAGCTTATTTTTGCAAATCAGTTTTATGCTGTTGTCATGGAGTCTTCAGATTTGTTTTTTTTTTTTTTTTTTTTTGGTTTTTCCAGACAGGGTTTCTCTGTGTAGCCCTGGCTGTCCTGGAACTCACTCTGTAGACCAGGCTGGCCTCGAACTCAGAAATGCACCTGCCTCTGCCTCCCCAGTGCTGGGATTAAAGGCGTGCACCACCACCGCCTGGCCAGATTTGTTAGGATAGATTTCACGTGGCTTTTTTCTGGTAGAGTTTCTCAGTATAAATGACTTAGCTTCTTGGGGCTAAGTTACATGTTTAGTTTCTTTTGAATATCTCATTTAGGTTTCTTCAATCTGGCTGGTCAGAACAGAAGAGCCTCCACCCCATCCCCCACCTCCCACTCCCATCCCTCACCCCCAGGGTTTGGGGCATACTCAAGAACAGACTTGAGGATCTCACTATCTAGCCCAGACTTGTCCTCCTTATCTTCCTGTGTGTTGGGATTAGAGATGTGAACTACTATCCCTGACCAGAATTTTTTTTTTTTTTGGGTTTTTCGAGACAGGGTTTCTTTGTGTAGCCCTGGCTGTCCTGGAACTCACTCTGTAGACCAGGCTGGCCTCGAACTCAGAGATCCACCTGCCTCTGCCTCCCAAGTGCTGGGATCAAAGGCATGCGCCACCACCGCTCGGCCAGAAATTTTTTAAAGTGACTTTTTTTTTTTTTTAGTCTTTATTAGCTCAGGAGTCCTGACTATTACATTGAGATCTGTGTTATGCGTTAGCTCAGACTCTGGCCTCTTTCTGAAGTTTTTTCATGTCTGTCTCTTTTCATATATATATATATATATATATATATATTTATTATATATATATTTATTATATAATAAATATATATATATAATAATAAATATAAATATATGTATTTATATTTATATTTTTCCCTCCGTCTGTCTTCTTCATTCTGTTATATTTCATCAATTAAAGTGAAATGCTTATATAATATACAATGTGTTTTCATACACACAATCACTGTGAAGTGTTTGCTACAATCATGCTTACTAACATGCCTATAATATTAATAGAAATCATTTAATATCTTTGATTTTTGGAGTCACAACTCTGGGCACAGCTGACCTGGCATCTCTACTGTAAGATCTCTCACAGGGACAAAAGTATTGGTAAGGGCTGTTGTCTGATTTCAAGTCTTGATTGAGGAGGGACTAACTTCCCAGCTTTCAAGGTAGTTGGCAGAATTCTTTTCTTCAAGGGCTATTGGACTGAGAGCCTTGATTCTTAGCTGGTGGTTGACTGAAGGCCACCCTTGATTCCTTGCCACGTGGACTTCTTGCTTCATTAAATCATGCAGGCCAAGCAGGCTGTTCAGTCTTTAAAATGGTAGTTAACTTTATGTAACCTAATCATGGTGTCTTACTACCTTTGCCAGACTCCTCTAGTATTGAGGTTTTAGGCCCTCCCCACACGAGGAATGGGGTTAACTAGGGCTTGGACACTAGGAGGCAGAAGCCATTAGGGGAGCATGTTAAAGTTTGCTTGCCACAATTGTAATCTGCTCTATTTATTGATGTTTAGACTGTTAAAATGTTTACTCCATCCCAGCCTTTCATTCTGTCCACTCTGCCACTTTGACATGTCTCTTGATCTCTGAGCCCTTCAAGAAGTTGTTCCAAACTCATCTTAAATTTTTCAGGCTAGAGCTCTGGACTTAGTCATTGTTCTAAGGCTCTGATTTAGTGGAGAATGGTATTTAGAGCAATCAAATGCATTCATTTTTATTAGATTTTTAGTAATCATAGGCATTCTCAATTGGTATTTTGTGTGTGTGTGTGTTTGTGTGTGTGTGTGTGTGTGTGTAATGTATGCATATGTATACTTCATTTCTCAAGTTCTGTCTTACAGTATTATCTTAGTTATAACTCAGCAATATAGCATTCATTCTATATTGAATTATTGAATATTGAATATTGAATTCTATATTGAATATATTGGTTTTTTTCTTCTTTCCCTGAGAAGCCTACCTTTTCCCGTTTACTCTCAGTCCTCCTGTATGACTGAGCTTGTATTGCTCTTGTTATTTCCTCAGTTTCCTCCCCCATCACATGGAAGCCTCCTTTACTTTTTGGGTGTTACTTGACAGCAGTGCTGCCTTCACCTTCTTTAAAACCTAGGTTTGAAACTGAGTTCTAGACTCTCTTTCCACCTCTTGCAGTGCCTTATGCCCTTGGGGAGCCTTTGTTCCCACCAGTGCCCTACCTGGTGTGTATGTGTATTCTCAAGTCATCCTGCTCACTGGAGTGCAGTTCCTAGCTCTATGCCAGGCCCAGCTGGTCCCAGCGATGTTGTTCTCATGCTATCTGGACTCAGAAAGCTTGTTTTGAGCCACTTCAGTCACCTAGCATGAGGCCCACTTAGCCTGTACTCACCAATGACTGCTTAATGAAATTGTTTAGATAGAGTGGAGACCAGGAAAAGCTATCACTTGAATTTTTTAAAAAAGCTTCACTTTGGTTATTTTTTGCTTTTTTGTTTGTCAGTTTTGAGTTTTGTTTTTGATTTTTGATTTTTGATTTTTGTTTTTTGAGTCAGGGTGTTTCTATGTAAATCTGGAAATCACTTTGTACATCAGGCTAGCCTGAAACTCAAAGATCCTCCTGCTGCTTCTGCCTTTGAGTGTTGGGATTAAAGGTTTGCACTACCACCATGTAGTGGGACTTTATTGAAAAAGCTTATGTAAAAGACCACTGACATTAGCCTAGGGGTGTGTGTCGGGGGAATGAGAATGAAAATGAATTCATGCATACTATTTTTAAAAACATTTTTGTGTATTTGTTTTTTATGTATCTGAATATACTGTAGCTGTCTTAAGACACACTAAAAGAGGGCATTGGATCCCATAACAGATGGTTGTGAGCCACCATGTGGTTTCTGGGAATTGGACTCAGGACCGCTAGAAGAGCGATCACTGTTCTTAACCTCTGAGCCATCTCTCTACCACTTTAAAAGCATTTTTAACCAAATGTGTCCGCACTTATGCAGAGGTCACTGAGGCCTACACATATGTATTCATTACAAGTGTACATGTGTGTGTGTGTTTGTGTGTGTGTGTGTGTGTGTGTGTGTGTGTGTGAAAGAGAGAGAGAGAGAGAGAGAGAGAGAGGTATGCATGTTGTGTTTGTATAAGCCAGGATAGGCTCATGCCAAGGTGCATGTATGGAGGTAGAGGACAACCATAGGTATTGGTCTACCTATCTGGGACAGGATCTTTCTTATTTGCAGCTGGGTATGCCAGGCCAGCTGGCCAGTGATCTTCAGGGTTCTATCTCTGCCTTTTATTTTGCTGTACAGCATTGATTGGGCTTGCAAACCGTGAGCTATCATTTCAAGTTTTTCTTGAGTAGTAGGGACTTGAACTCAGGTCTTCAAATTTGCAAAGCAAATACTCACTTGGCCATTTTCCTAGTACCTGTTAAAGTTTACTCAAACTTTTATGCCATGTCTTTCTGCTTGCATACTTGAGATTTACTTTCTTATCCAATTTGTGATTTCAGATTGCTCTACCAACTAGAATCAGGGTCTATCTCTGCCACTACTTTTCTTCTTGTCTCTTGGGTCCTTTGGAACTGGAGATGGAGATGGTTGTGATCTACCTCGTGGGTTCTTGTATTAGTCAGGGTTCTCTAGAAAAACAGAACTTAGAGAATGGATTTATTAGAGTGGCTTACAAATTGTGGTTCAAGTAGACCAGCAACAATTGTCTGCCAATGGAAGGTTCAAGAATCCAGTAGTTGTTCATGGGGCTTGATGTCTCAGCTGGTCTTCAGTCTATGCTGGGATGATGAAGAATTAAGTTCCAAATGCCAGTGAAGGAATGAACTTGCTAGGAGGAGAAAGCAAGAGAACAACTTCCTTCGTCCATGTCATTTATATAGGCTGCCAGCAGAAGGTATGGTCCAGATATAGGTGGATCTTCCCACCTCAAAGATCTGGATTAAAGGCGTGCCTTTCCACATCAAATTCAGGTTAGAAATGGGGCTTTCTACTTCAAATGGTTTAATATAAAAAATCCCTCACAGGCCTGCTCAGCCATTTGGGTTTAATTAATTCCAGGTGTGGTCAAGTTGACAACCAAGAACAACCATCACAATTTTTAAGTTCCAAGTCATCTCTCCAGCCCATCATTTAGGCTTTAAATATTGAACATATTTCTGATTTGCCCACTTTTTTCCTTATAGTTAGTCATTGAGTTCTCTTCTTCCTCCCTGACTTTCTTTGGCCATTAGTTTGATGATTATAACAGTCTTATGAGTGGCCATTACTTCTCTAGGGTTGTAAGTCCTGGACCCCTAAACTATCTTTGGTCCCTATTTCTTAATAAATTACCCGTGACTTTTAAAATGTCTTTCCCAGCTTTCTTTTTGAGACAAGATCTTAGCCCAGGTTAAGCTACCACAAATTTATAGCATTAAAGTGCTACTTTCATGTATGTATACTTTACTAGATAGAATATTGTAGTTGAGATCCTATATTTACCATTTGCTAAGTACACCTCAACTTTTGATAATTGACTAACCTCCCTTTATTAGAGATTGTACAGGTCAATAATTGTGGAAGTATTTAATCTAACACATGCCTTACACTCGAGTTGACTTAATCTGTAAGCAATGATTTCTCTCTGGTGTGTTTTACACTGTTCTCTGATGATTAAGGACACATTTTTTGAACATTTATCATGGTTAGATTAAATGGCTTGTTGTTTTGTTCGTAATAGAAGAAAGTTTATTTAGGGATTATGTTTTTCTAGGGTTGGAGTCCAAAATGCTGCCTATGGCCGAACACAGGCAGCAGGGGCAGCCAACTAGGGCAGCTGTTGGGAGCTCACATCTTGAGCTTCAAGAGGCAAAGAGAATATTGGGGGTTTTAAAGGCATGAGTCATCACTGAGGAACAGTCTGGGCAGTCTAAGAGAGGAGGCACATCTGTAATGACTTACAGTAATATTGCAGTGCAGTCTAAGAGAGGAGGCACATCTGTAATGACTTACAGTAATATTGCAGTAGAGCTGAAGCCTATGTCTGAACGTCTGTAAGCATTAAAAAACATTGATAGCATATATGATCTGATCCAGTGTTATTTTTATACTTTTCCTTGTAGTTACTGCGTTAATTTCTCCCTTAAATAGAGTATATGGCAGATAGTAGAACACTTGCTTATACTCTGGATTCAGTTCTTTGAACTCTGTGTGTGTGTGTGTGTTTGTAAGAGAGAGAGAGACAGACAGACAGATACACACACACACACACACACACACACAAACGGATTGAGAGAGAGATACAGACAGACAGATTGGGGGCAGTGACAAGGCACAGAATTATATGGCATGTGAGCAGCGGTTGAGCCTGTGAGGGACATGCTGCTGACGTCTCATTTCTCCCCTTGCCATTTATTTATTCAGTGTAGTGTCCTGTAAAAAGAACAGTAATAACTTTTTAAATGAAATAATTTGTTAAGGAAATCACAGTTTTTTAGTAAACACTTTCTGTCTGATAGACTTTAGCTCTCTCTTGTATACACACCTGTGAGGACTAAGTATTTGATTGGTGGATGAGCTTGCTGTTGTTATAGACTCTAGGTCTTACTATCTACAACCAGAAGAGGTTGAAATGGGATTGGCATTCTTGGAAGCTGTTTGTTTGTTTGTTTTGTTTTGTTTTGTTTTGTTTTTGAGACAGGGTTTCTCTGTACAGCCTTGGCTGCCCCAGAATGAACTCTGTAGACTTAGTCTGGCCTGGAATTTAGAGAATCTTTTGCTTCTGCCTCTGCCTCCTGAGCACTGGGATTAAAGGTGTGCACCACTGTCTTACAGAAGCCTGTTCTTATTAGTACATTTTGCAAATTTTAGAACCTTTATTTCATTTTTCTACAGTTTTATATAATAAGCAAAATGGATTTGATCATCTGACATGGCAGATGGATTGGCAAGTGAGATGGTTCAGCAGCAAAGGTGCTTGCTCGAAGCCTGACAACCAGACCCAGGGCCACATAGTAGGACAGAATTGATTCCCCCTAACTGGGCCTCTACCCTCCACATGTACAGCATGGCATACACACTCTCTCACAATAAATAAGTAGTTAATAAATGGAATTTTAAAGGCAAGCATTGACTTTGTAAGTTAGAACCTGAGTGTCTTGCAAGGACTATGGGATACTGCATTTCTCTTTGCCTGAAGTTTTTAGTTGATACAGTAGTGGAAAGGGAATTCTTTACCATGGCTTAAGGACACATAAACTCTCAATGCAGCTATCTTTCTATTGTTGATTATTATAGCTTCTGTTACTCCTAGAAGTTGATCAGCAGGGACCTGAGTTTAGGAGATTTTGTCATTCAGCTTTCATATAGTAAATGCTGAGTGAGGCCAGCTCTTGGCCTTCAGGGCCTTTATCAGTGAAGAGAATCTGTGGCAGTCAAGTGTAGGGGAGGAGTAAAGATTCTCAGAGGTCTCTCAGAGTGGATTTGAACTGGATAGGCACATGATGACGAGTTCTTGAAGAACCAGACACATTTTGTTGCAACATTTCAGTCTTTTTTTTTTTCCTCATTCTTTGATTTAGTAGAAACTTGTTTAGCAACCCTCTCTATTTTGCATAGGCTGTTTATTTTTTAAGATTTATTTTTAAATTGTGTGTTTGTGCGTGTGTGTGTGTGTGTGTGTGTGTGTGTGTGTGTGTGTGTGTGTAAACATGAGGGTGGAGGCACAAGATTAGGGATCGAAGACAAAAGAGGGAGTTGGATCTCCTGGGCTGGTGATTGTGAGCTGCCTAATGTGGGTGCTAGGAAACAAACTCTGGTCCCTGGAAGAGTGGCAAATACTTCTAACTGCTGAGCCCCATCTCTAGGCCCTCCCCATATACATAAAGTGTTCTGTCTGCTTGTGTGCCTAGTACCATCAGAGTCAGAAGAGGGTATCAGGTCCCCTGGAACTGGAATTACAGTTTAGAGCCACTATCTGTGGTGCTGGGAACCCAACCTGAGTCATTTGCAAGAGTAGTGGGTAAGTACTCTTGCAATGATACTGAACCACTGAACTCTTTCTCCAGCCCACATAAATACAACACCACACACACTCACGTCTTAAAAGCTGATGAACCTGTGAAGTTGAAACCATTGTTAAGTTTAAATAAAGTTTTGCAGTTTTTACTTTTTCTATAGGTTTTTTAAAAATGTTTTTAATTTTAGTTTATTTTTACTTACTGTGTTTTGTGTATATGTGCATGTGCCATGGTCTCTGGGGATGGAATGCAATTTTTCAGACTCTTAAGGCTTGCTCACCAAGCACTGTTAATTTGCCATGCCATCTCCTTGGTCTAGCTTTCTACTGTTGTGCCAAGGAGAGTCATTCAGGGTGAAGTTAGATAGAAAATGAGCTGAAGAAATAGGCCTGTACTGTCCAGATTTGAGTTTACACAGGATGAGATATAATCTATTAACCGAGGCTTTGAGTTTACCCAGGAAAATCATTTAAGGAGTGTGTCATTCATGAGTTCTTTAATGATTAGTAAAAGTTAAATACTTAAATTTGGGAATATAGTTATTGTTGTTGGATTGAAACACACACACCCTCATGTGGCATGGCTCAGTGGCAAAGAGTTATCTTAGCATGACCCTGGGTTTGATCTACACCAAAAGGGGTTGGGAGGATGGGAGAAGATTAGAAATTTAAATTTGCAAAGAGAAAAAGTAAGGCCAGCCCAAACCTTAGTTAGAAAACTATGTGCTTAAAGATCAGTTTTGCTACAGAGCCTTTTCTGGCCTCAGACACATAATCTTGTTTTAGCTTTCCACAAGTTGGGATTACTGGCATGTGCCAGCATGCCTGGATTTTCAAACATTTTTCAGTCCTAGGGATAAAACCTAGGGCCTCACATACTTGGGAAGTGCCTGCCATTGAGCTGGATCTTCAGCTCTTCCTTCTAACTGTTCTCTTTTAGATATGATATTGCTAAGTTTCCCAGACTGGCCTTGAACTCACTCCATATACCAGGCACGTCTTGAATGTGCAGTAGCCTCCAGTAGCGGGGATCACAGGCCTGGCAGTTCTATCAAGGGCAATATTATTAAATGATGGACAGAGCACATATTATGTCTTTGTTTAAAATTGACCCATAAACTTTGGCAACTCTCATTGGGCAATTTAAGCAGCATTTACCAGTATGAGTAAGATTAATTGTTGCAATACAAACCAATTTGAAAATTGGTTTTTAAATTGAGCCATAATATATAAAATCTTATGATAATGTACAGATCTGACTATGTTCAAGTGCAGTTTTCTTACGCATACCAATTGTCTTGTAATAATTGAGAATGCATCCTCTGTGTGGTGTTTGCAAGTTAATACTATTTTGGAAATCACACTGGTATATTTGTGGCTTCCCTGGGTGTATGTTGCTCATTATTGATCATAATTTTACTTTGGAATTTTAATTTAAGTAGATGGGGTAAGCTCCTTTCAGATTTTTAGTTGTTGGAGGGGTTTTGGTGTAGGATTGGGTCTGTGAATGAGAAGGAACATTAGAATGAACACAAAAGAGGCTCAGGTAGTAATTCATCAAGTGGTAACAGTAGCATAGTCTTATAGAAAACAGAGGAGACCGTAATTCATGGGAGAATGCTTTCAGAACTTAACCAAGAAGCTCTCACAAATACAAATATGTATGTGTGTGGTAATGAGAAAGAAGAGTCCTATGTCTGTAAATGAGGGGTCTTGACTGAGTTCTAGACCCAAGCAGTACCTACTGTGTGCACTGTGCAGAGGACTGCAGTATGGCTGCAGTGTGTTGAGTACCTGCCTCTTCTGACAAGCTATCTTCCAGTGCTTGCTGCATTTCCGTCCATCCTTTTCTGTGTTCTCTCTTCCATACCTTCACTTGTTAACCTCTCATACATGTCTCCAGATTAAAATCCTCTTTCACAATGACACTTATTTTTTAGAAAAAAAAAATGCATTGGCCACACTTAATAAATATACTATGTCTCTAAAGAATAGCATAGTAGTAAGCTTTAACAATGAGTTTCTTTATAGTAGGAATCTTTAGTATATAGTGACTTCATGCTGATGGAATGTGGCAAGTATATAAGTGCCATGAAGGAAAGGGATTTTCTTCCTTTCCTTCCTTTTGTTTCCTTTCCTTTCTTTTTGTTTCCTTTCCTTCCTTCTGATACCAGCTTGCTAATAACCCTGGCGCTCTCTCTCTCTCTCTCTCTCTCTCTCTCTCTCTCTCTCTCTCTCTCATGGTGGCTCACATGGTATGCACTGTGTAAACTCAAGCTGATCATGAATTGCAGGCAGTCATCCTACCTCAGCCTTGTTATATCCAGCTAAGAAAGGAATGCTTGCTTTTTTTTTTTGTTTTTTTTCGAGACAGGGTTTCTCTGTATAGTCCTGACTGTCCTGGAAAAGGAATGCTTTTTTAAAAAGATTTATTTATTTACTTACTTTACATCCCAGTATCAGCCTCTCTTCTCCCAGAAAGGGATTTTAGGTGATTTTTTTTGTTTGGTTTTTTTTTTAAGGCTGATGCGGTAGCTCAGTGGTGGAGTGCTTTTCTACCATGTATAAAGTTCTGCTTTCAGCATCAGTGGTATCAAAAGGGGTAAAGAAGCTCTTTTTATCCATTGTTGTATCTGGTACCCAGAACAACAAAAACATCCAATAAATACGTACTGAATAAATTGTTAAATATTGGCCTTAAGAATAACTTGTGTTTATGTAACTTATGAAAATGATTTCAGTGAAGCTTTGTGTGTCTCATTATGTAGCCTTAACTTGCCTGCAGTTCAGTAAGTAGACCAGTCTAGCTAGGAGGAAAGGTGTGAGTCAGTATTGCTGGCTGCAGTGAGGCAGTCTTTCTTTTTTCAATTGAGTTTTTGAACTTTATTTTTAATTTTGTGTGTATGAATATTTTACATGCATGCATGTCTGTACCATGTGCCTGTGGGAGCCAGAAGAGGGCGTCAGATTCTCTGTGACTGAAGTTATGTGGGTTCTGGGAATTAATTGAACTCCAGTCTTTTGGAAGAGTTGCCGGGACTCTTAATGGCTGAGCCATCTCTCTAGCCCCAGTAAAGAAAGCATTTGTGGTTCCTTAGTACAGGGCAGGGATTCTCAAAGTGACAGAAACTTTAAATACTCCTCTTAACTGTCCCCTTTGTTCTGTTGCTCTTCTCCCAGTGTAAGTTATTTCAAGTGCAGATGAGCTGAAAAAGACTGAAATTAGTAAATCTAGTGCCCAGGAGACACAGGGGTAAATGGCAGGGTAGATGGTGGGAATGAAGAGCACGGGAATTCCAAATGTGCATGTGTTCGGGCTCAGAGAGACATCTGAGTAGAGTGTCAGAGCAGCTACATATCGAGAGTGCCCGAGCCAACCAGAAGGATAGATAGAGAAGGTGGGTTGATAAAGGCAGAGAGAGGAAATCAGACTGATAGCGTGCTTGGGGTTCATACAGCCAGTACAGGAAGCCTTTATGAATTGCACAATGTAACACTGAAAACAATATTCAGCTGCTGTTTGTAAAATGGGTTGTAGCTTGAGGTAAAGAGATTGGAGCAGTGAATGAAAGGGACTCACCGCTGTCGCAGCTCCGGGTGATAACACTGCTTGGCTTGTGCTGTCTGGTGATGCCTTTAGATCCCTTTTGAAGTCCCCCATCCCCGGTTTTTGATTCGGGGATGCTGACAGCAGGAGAAAGAGCTCCAGGAAGTAGGAATAGATTCTAGTTCCCACTTGCTGTCCTATTTCCTAAGTTCCTGAGCATGAGTAGACAAGTCCTTACCTATAAAAACGAGGACAGTGACCAGGAAGGAGTCTAGACTGGAGTCCTTAGCAACTGTTATCTTCATATGAGTTATAGACAGTGTGAGTAGGAAGTACTATATCTTGTATCTCATTGTTGACATCTATCAATTATTTAAAGAAGTAAAGAACCAGAACATTAGCTCATATTCTGAAAAATTTTATTTCTTGTGAAAATGACTTTCTATTTTAAAATACACATTCATTGAGTATGGATGGGTCTTTACTAGTTTAGCTGTTATTAAGGTATCAGAGTGCTCAAGCTAATGAACAAAACTTCATCCTGGAGTATTTTTAGAGAAACATGAAGAATACAGAGTTCACTCTGCCATATGTATATTTTACGTAACTAAGCAGAAATCAGGGAGATGGTTCAGTCAGTAATGTGCTTGTCAGGGCATATGATGGGCCCTTGTAAGGCAGACAGGAAGCTGATCAGCCAGCCTAATCTAGTGAGCAGGTCCCAGGTTCCAGTGAGAGACTTCATCTCAAAAAACACCATGGGTGGCTCCTGAGGAATACCACCTGAGGTCAACCCCTGACCTACACACACACACACACACACACACACACACACACACACACACACACA
>JANHMN010000003.1:171183394-171194015 GCA_030674055.1 Rhabdomys pumilio
AGCCTCCTTCCATACATATATACAGATGTTCTATATAGTACTGCTGGCAGCCTCCTCCATACATATATACAGATGTTCTATATAGTACTGCTGGCAGCCTCCTCCCATACATATATACAGATGTTCTGTATTCAGAAAGAAATCATGATAATTAAACAGTCATTTCAAACATCACATTTGCACAGAGAAAAGAAAACATGCCGAGTCTGATTTATGGGAAGTCCTCAAATTTCATATATTTGGCTTTCTTACAGCTCACTGTGATGATCTCCTCTGAGTTGGATTCTGTATACTGAATTTGGACTCTTGTTCATGAACAAATGCACATTTCAGGCTATTAAAGACTGGCACTGGCAGCCAACTGATGGTTCAGTTTCAGTGGTGTCAACATCTTTATCTTTGTAGCAGTGTGTATTTGGACGATTATTTGACTCTTTCACCGCAGTTTGCCTTTACTTTGTAAAGAGTGAAGTAGAGTTAAGGAGCTGGAGGATGAGCGTCAGGCTAGAGAAGGGCTGAGCATCAGATTGAGGGGTCTTTTAGTCTTGATGAAGTCCAATTTTAAAGCATGTGCGAAATGTTAGAAATATATTTTTGAAGATCAAATTTTTAAAGTGAGGGGCAGAGGAGATGGCTCAGGGCATAACAGTGCTTGCTATGTAAGTGTGAGGAGATGTGGGTTCAAATCACAGTGTCCACAAAGTAGCCAGTGTGCCTGTTTGTAGCCTCTTGTAACCCAAGCAGTGTGGAGAGGAGGAGGTAGGAAGATGGCTGAAGCTTCCTGGCCACCAGAGACATTCCAGGTCTGTGAGAAATAAGAAGGCTAACACCTCCCACTCTGCACCGTGTGTGTGTGTGTGTGTGTGTGTGGTGGGTGGGGGGTGCGCATGCGTGCGGCACAAGCAATCTTGTAAGTAAATGTAGGTGAAACAGAAAATTACAAAAAATATAGTGAGATTGTTTTAAAGTATTCATTCCATTGAAATCCAGTGTTAAGCTTCTGTACTTTCATCTTTTATGTGTAATTTCAAGTGTTAAAGGTAAAAATGACCTGAGTTTGCTGCATTTTGCCTTATCTTGAAAATAATCTATATTGGAGAAGTGACATCTTGGGCTGATTGTCTTCCCAGCTACTTGCTTGGTTATTGAACTATTTTATATTTCAAGTTTGTTAAAAACACATTCCTCAATTGCTGAGTATTTTGACATGTCCAGGTGTAGCTAATGTTCATTATGGGATAATGTATGACTTTGTCTGGTGTTTAGAGTGTGCCAAAATCATCACCTTGTGAGACAAATCAGACTTCCTTGAAACATTTTTATTTTTCATGATGGATGTGAAAAATAAAAAATATTCCCAAAGTATTTATTTCTTAGCTTAGATATATTGAATAATAGTGGATTTCCCCTCAACTCTTTTTACTCCATCGGAACCTATAATGGCAAAGGGGATAGGTAGTACAGACCAGTAATGCCGGGCTGCAGACCACAGGAATGGAACTGGTGGGAAGAGGGTGATGGTGGAGGTGCCCTACTTAAGTGACAGATCCTTTCTGTGGGCACTAAGATTAATCTGTGCCCTCTGAAGAGAGGTACATTGTTTCTTTATGTTCTAAGATTTCTGTTTATTTCCATCCTTTGTGCTTATAGAGACCATGGTTGTATATGTGTTCTTCTGTGCTATTCAGAAACCGGTAGGTGGGCCATGTGCACCTTCCTTCACTGTTGTCCTATGTTAATGTTTTGCTTTCCTTCCTCAAGTTAGTTTCAAGACTTGATATGTGGACTGCCAAGATAAAGAATCTTGGTGGGTAGGCAGTATTCAGGAAACTCTTTCTTTGTCATTTGTTTAAGCCAGGGTGTTTTAAGAATGCCCTTATATTTAAAACTAGCAGGCAAACGTGAGCAAACCAAGAGCGTGCGCTCTTGACTGGAGCTTCAAAGGACCCTGTGCACTGTAGCATGTTACTGTTAGGTGCTGCTGCGCGGGAGTGTGCTTTTCTTTTGAGCTTTTCTACATTCTTAAACACAGTTCTCTGGAGACCAGATCTGTTATATTTTGAAATAGATATTTAGAATGTAGGAAAACATTGCAAACCAGAATTTTTCAGTTTATCTTTTTCTGCTGGGCAGTCTGTCACCTGCCCTTAAGTTCTTAAATGTACAGGGAAAAGCTACTGTCTGTGTGTCTTGGTATGAATTAAGCTGGAGTTCAGTGGCTTGTAAAATTTGCATGAAGAAAGTAACTCTTCCTTTTCATACATGAACCTTAAGTACCAAGTTCAAATCAGCTAGATTTTTATGTGTTGGTCCATATAGTCATAACTAAGTGAAAGCAGGGGGTATTAGCAATTCCCTGAGATTTTCATGTCAACACTACTCACCATTTCAGGCTAGTAAATAGAAAACTTTATAAGCACCAAAAGCTTTATATTTGAATGAAGACTCCTCATTAGCTTAATTTAAATGAAGCCGCTGTTGTTACATAGTTTCTATCTTTTGCACAAGTCATTGTTTTGTATTACTTTCTTTACTGATAGTAAACCATAAGGGACATTTCTAGTTTAATATTAATGCATCTCCCCTAGATTTTCCAAGTAGCAGGTTGTTAATTTTTTAAGCATATCAACTGTAGCATAGTGTAGTCCTGTGAGAGAAATTAGTTAAATGAGGATAAGATGGATACAGGACTCCAACAGCTTGAGAATCACTGTTTGACCAAATCTCTTTGTATTCCCTACTCTGGTTCTATTTCAGTAGTCCTGGAAATGTGCCCGTGCACTATTTGCAGTGAGATTATAAAACTGAATCATGATTTTGGTGGTGGAAGCCAGAGCATGTGCTTCCAGCACCCCAGCTGGCAGGAAGCTCTCCCTAGGTTTATGAATGTAGTTAGATGGCCCCCAACTGTTTACAAGACAGCAGAGGTGAGATCTTTGATTGACAAGTCAGAAATGCATTAGATCATTCTCTCTGCCATTCTCTGGTTCATGCTGTTAAAAATGTCAGCCTCCAAGTTTGAATGGCAGCCTGAGGGCCTTAGAAGCTTTTTGTTTTCTGAGATGGAAACACAAATTGGATGTGTGCCTGAGCGCTTCATCCTGGGCTGTAATTTCATCTTTTAGCTAAGAACCACAAGGTACACGAGCAAAGCACCCTGTAAACAATAATACTGTGGAAAAAAAATAAACAAGGTCGTGTTTCTGGTACGTTGATCCGATGGTGTCCTGACCTCTATCACGTTGAACATCTCCACTCTGATTGCTGTTCCCTTTGGCATTACAATGAGAGAAAGAGACTGACACAGAGGGGAAGATTTAAAGTTGCAGTGCCATTGCACATTCCTTGTATTGGTCATGAAATATTGAACTGTCAGAAGGTGACACTTAGTTTCTTAAGCAACCTTTCTTGTTTGAGGTGTTCACAGTTCATTCCTTTCTCCCCTATTTGTCCGCTTTCATTCATAGGGTTGGAAGCAGTGGCCTTAACCACATAAAAAGGGACAATGTTAAAGAGAAGTGGCGCCAACAAAGCCAAATGAAACTAACACTTGAACAGAAACAAGCTGTGAGGTTAAAATTGAGTTAGTACGTGGCTATCAGGGTTTGTGGGGAACCCATCACAAGGAAGAATCGCATTAGGTCTCACTTCTGTATCTGCAGCAGGAAGTCAGGAAAGCCCTTGTGGACAAGTGTGGACAATGGAGTTGTCTGCTCCCTGCTGCTGACCACAGCGTGACGTTGCTCCCCACTGCCGACCATAGCATGGTTGCTGTGCAAATACAAGTTCACCCACTGTGTGTATGTTTGTAGTTTAGATTTCCTTTCAGATTTTCAATTCAGTTTGTGTGTAGGGACATGTATGTGGAGGTCAGGACAGCTTGTGGAATCAAAGTCAGGCTTCATGGGAAGCACCTTTTCCTGCTGAGCTGTCTCACCAGCCCTAAACCTTTACTATATTTTAAAATTTATTTTTATTTCCTATGTATTGGTGTCTCGCCAGCATTTATGTCTGTATTAGAGTATGGGTTACAGACAGTTGTGAGCTGCCGTGTGGGTGCTGGGAATCAAACCCGGGTCCTTTGGAAGAGCAACTGTACTCTTAACCATTCAGTCATCTCTCCAACCCAACTTCCACTGTTTTGATATTATTCAAATGGCGAATTTATCCAAGACTGAAATTTTAGTAAGAAAAATAATACATTAATATGCAAAATTTATATTTTATAGTAATGTTTAAGAAGAACTATTTTTGCTTACTCCAGTGTTTTGTCTGTCTGTATGTATGTGCACCATGTGTGCACAGTGCCTATGGAGGCCAAAAGATGGTGTTGGATCCCCTAGAACTGGAGTTACAGAAAGTTGTGAGTCACTACATGGGTGCTTGGAACTGAATCTTGGTCCTTTGCAAGAGCAGCCAGTGCTCTTTTGAGGGTTCTTTTTTCCTTGCTCCAGAACTAAAGTGGAGGTGCTGTGGATTGTATGGGTTATAGACGGTTGTGAGCTGCCATGTGGGTGCTGGGAATCGAACCCAGTCCTTTGGAAGAGCAGCCAGTGCTCTCAACCACTGAGCCATCTCTCCAGCCCCCAACCATTCTTTTAAATAAAGAAAATCTGGGATGTAAGAAATGATCCAAGCCAGGCAGTGGTGGCACACACCATTAATCCCAGCACTTGGGAGACAGAGGCAGGCAGATTTCTGAGTTCGAGGCCAGCCTGGTCTACAGAGTGAGTTCCAGGACAGTCAGGGCTACACAGAGAAACCCTGTCTCAAAAAACAAAACAGAGAGAGAGAGAGAGAGAGAGAGAGAGAGAGAGAGAGAGAGAGAGAGAGAGAGAGAGAGAGGAAATGATCCTAATACAGGGAGGCCACAGAATTTCTTCCCATGCTGTATTTATTACTAATGCTTCAGTTAACAGCTCGGACACTGAGGGCTTTTACACCATCACACCTTGTGAGAATTAGCTTTATTACTTTTATTTCAGGCTTAGCTCATGAGAAAAAAAAATCAGTGTATCTGTAGCACTATGGACTTTTAGTATTGGAAAGAACACCGGAGCACAGTATGTCACATGTCTCATAATACAGGTCTTCTTTACAGTGGTTTTTGTCAGAGAGTCATCTAATCTGTGCTTGATCTCTGCCCACGTGGGGCAAGTGACACTTTGTTTGGTGTGTTAGAAAGATTCTTTCAAGGAGTCAAACTTTAGTTCACTCATTGTTCCTGACTCTGTTTTATAGTAATATGGAATAATTGTTCATAAACAGTTGTCTCCCATCCCCTATATCCCTGGTTTTACATGTGCAGTCAGCCAGTCAGGAAGCAGAAAATGTAGTTAGGCCTGTGATGTGTACTTAACAGACTTTTTCCTGGTATCATTTCTTAAACAATACTGCACAGCAATTCTATGTGTAACAGTTGCAATTTAATAGGTGTTAAGTCATCTAGAGATAATTTTTTCGAGGATGTATCCACACTGTATGCAAATATATACTGTTTTTAAGATTCTCATACTTTGCTAGGAGGATGAGGGATGGAGGGTCCTGGGACTGACCTTTCTGGATTCTGAATGACAAACCTGTTTGTGTGTTGAGAGCTGTAAGGTTGCTTTATCTTCTGTTACCCACGTGGAATGTTTCCCATTCTGTTGTTCCTTTGGAAGATACCAACCATGACTTCTGTCCTTTCATAGCCATATTTTGGGATCAGCATTCTGGTTGTCCTCCTGTGAATACACCCTCATCTAGACATCACTATCATTGCAGTATGGAATGCATGGCTGTATACACTGCGGCAAAACCAGCAGACAGTAAGGGGCCCGGGAGTGTGGCTCAGTGGTAGTGTCCATGCCAGGCATATGTGAAAGGTTCAAGCTATAGCACTACATTACAGCACGGAAATCCTCTACAGTTCGGCAGTGTGAGGTATAGTGAGGTAGAGTTGACCTTTGATGGGAAGGGTTTCCTCTGGCTTTGTTTGTTTGAGACAGGATCTTACAATGTAGCCCAGCCTGGCCTCATCCTTGAGCTCTTGCCTTTGGAGTACTAGGGTGCATTTTGTTATAAATATGATTTAGAAAGTGTAACTGAATTATGCAGCCTAAAATTTCATATTTGTTTATGTTGATGATAGGAACTTTTCTAAGAGGTTAGCCTAGGTTTGTTTCCTTGCCTTTTCTTTGAAGTCAGAGAAACATATGTAAGCACTTTGACAATGATAGAATGTGGTGGTGTTATCTAAGTCGTCCAGGTATTTGAAACCGAGCTCCAGTTCTCAGATGGGGAACACCTGCTTAGAGGCGGTGTAGAGCTTCACAATGACTAATTGAATTACTTTTTTCTGGAGTTGTCGACTGCACTAATTGAATTAGAGAGAGAAGGAAAGGGAGAGGGAGAGGGAGAGGGAGAGGGAGGGAGGGAGAGAGAGAGAGAGAGAGAGAGAGAGAGAGAGAGAGAGAGAGAATGTAACTGAGATAATTGCAGTCTTAGAGGGAGAAATTGTAAGAGAGTTGACTGATGGTGTGTACTGTGCTGCTCTCTAATGGCAGCCTCTGGAACTACTCCATGGTCTCAAGGGAAGAGAAGTAGTCATGTGATTTAGAGTGACCTCAGTCTAACCCCACCCTGCTTAGTTCAAAAGGTCTTCACATGTGTTTATAATTATGAATTGAGGGGAATAAAGAATCTGATTGATTTCTTACAGACAGAATTTTTATGAACGAAAGTAATTATTCAACTGAACTAAAAATTTCTAACCTTTAATTGTGACATTTTTTTATGTATAAATTGTCATAGCTTAATAGGCAGTATGAGTAAAGCAGGGTTTATTTGTATTCCTAAATATAACTTTTTTCTGGTGGCCAGAACTACTTTCCGGCAATGAGTGAATGTAACGTTGATGTGAGCTGGGCATAACACATAACTGTAGTTCAGTACTCGGGTCAGGGTGCTTGAGACCAGCCTGGGCCTTGTCTCAGCACAAAGCAAAACAACCAAAGAAGTTATGAGATCTTGCACATATATGATTCTGCTTACATAAAATGACAATGTTTTTCTACTAGATGAAAATTTAACTACTAGATGGCTTAAATACAATTTTAACATAAATTTGGGTGTGTTTAAAACCCTCCACGGTGAAGTATTTAGTCTTTTCTGTCTGTGTGTCTGTCTGCATCTATCTGTCTGTCTGTCTGTCTGTCTGTCTTCCTTTCTTCTTTTTTTTTCTTTTCTTTTTCTTTCTTTTCTCTTTGTCTGTTTATTTACTTTGGGCAAGGTCTCAGTCATCTCAGCCTAGGCTGATTTGAACTTATTACTATGGCTGAGGCTATCCTCTTTTTTTTTTTTTGCCCCTATCTCCTAAGTGCTAAAGTAATAGGCATTTGACACCACATTTAGCAGGCTTTAATAATTTCTAAAGACATCATGCAATGTAATTCTGCACAGCACTAAAGGCAACAGAAGACAAATCAAGCCTGGAGTGATGATGATACACACTGTTAGTCCCAGCACAGAAAAGTAAGATCCAAATGGATCTCTGTATTCAAGACTAACCTTATATTCATAACAAGTTCCAGGCCAACCAGGCTACAAAGAGAGATCCTGTCTCAAACAAAAACACAAACAAAACAACAACAAATGGCCAGATGGTGATGGCACATGCCCAGCACTCAGGAGGAAGAGGGAGGTGGATCTCTGATTTTGAGGCCAGCCTGGTCAACCTGATCATAGCAAGTCCCAGGACAGCCAGGCTACACAGAGAAACCATGTCTCAAAAAAACAAACCAAAACAACAAATCATTATGAACCCATAATGTGGTTTCTTTTAACACTAGGTATTCTAGCTTGTAAAATAGCTCCTCTTACAGAACGATACATACATTATTATATACTCATATATAATACTCACTGAATATATGGAGTGTGTATGTGTGTGCACTGCCATTTTATTAATCAGAAAGTGCCACCAGGTGCCTTTGTGACCTTTTGAAACCTTTCTGTTGAAGCACAAAGCACAGAAAAACTTGTAATTTTTTCTTATGGTCTTTATTATTAAAATACATTTGAATTTGCCAATATTGTATTGAATATGAATGTGTGTATGTAGGGTGTGCATGTGCGAGTGTGCATGTACATGAAACATTGACAGATGTCTTCCTTCATTGTGATACATTGTGATCATCTACTTTTTGGTTTTTCAAGACAGGGTTTCTCTGTGTAGTCCTGGCTGTCCTGGAACTTACTCTTTAGACCAGGCTGGCCTTGAACTCAGAAATATGCCTGCCTCTGCCTCCCAAGTGCTGGGATTAAAGGTGTGCGCCACCACTGCCCAGCAGATCATCTACTTTTTAAGATATTTTTTAAAGATTTATTTTATGTGCTTGCATATATATGTCTGTCTGAGGGTGCCAGATCTCCTGCAAGTGGAGTTACAGAGTTGTGAGCTGCCATGTGGGTGCTAGGTATTGAACCAGCTCCTCTGGACAAGTAGCCAGTGCTCTTAACCACTGAGCTATCTCTCCAACCCCCTGTTTTCATCTTTTTGCTTAGGCTAAGGCTGGATCTCACCAGTCCTGCAAATCTAGCTAACCAACAGCTTGTTCTTGGATTTACTTACACCTTTTGCTAGAATTACAGGCTTGACTCCCAATTAGCCATTGTGCCATCTCCTTAGCCCCATGGATATGCCAATGTTTTGGGTCAATTTTGTTGTTGCTGTTAAGACTGAGATACTTGAGTTTCATATATTAATCACTTTGATTAAAAAAAAAAAGACAGAAATTTTGCTTGCTTGCTTGTTTGTGGCAGGGTATCATTTATCCCTGGCTGATGTGGAACTTTCTCTGTAGACCAGTCTGCCCTCAGATTTTCAGTGATCCTTCTGATTATGCTTCTGCCTCGAGTCCTGAGATCGTAGACTTGAAGCACCATTCTTCACATTAACATATACTTTGTATAGTGTGTATAGTGTCTTTAAGGACATTTTACTGAATTATAAAATACTTCTGACATCATGTAGATCTAAACCTTACAAATAACAGGGCCATAACTCCACTCAACTCACCTGTATGTGCCAGGTGGGTTTTGTTTATTTTGTTTTTTTTTTTAATATTGGGCATAAATTAAGATTCTGACTCTGGCCTCAAGGAGCTTTTGGTTACTCATTAAACATATATTGAAACCCTATGTGCTGTGCATATAAAGGGAGGGATTACTGTGAATCCCTCTGTCTCATTCCCTTTCCCCATTCATTGAGTTAAATATCTGGTTTAATAGTAGTTCCAGAAAGTAGTGTATTTATTATCACATTCAGTATAACTCGTCTCAGCAGAGAAGAATAACTGATACCCTGTTATCCTAGCATGTTTCTTGTATAGTTTTTCCTTTCCTTTACATAACCTTTCAGGGGTCACTGGTGACTTTGGCAGCTCTACAGGTATTACCGAGATGGCATTTACTACAGTGCCTTCTGCTGGTGGATAATTTTCTGTTTTTCTCTACCTTTGCTAGTACCCACTTGGGCTTTGGGAGTTACTTCAGGTCTTCTCCTATCAATGAGCTTATTCCATTCAGGGTAGAAAGTACTTCTTTTAAACAGCATTTCTAAAGCTTAAATTGTCTTGGGACAAGCTCTTGATATAAAAATTCATAGAAACCCGTTTTTCAGAGTGTAGTAACTCCTTGCCATAGTGCTAGTGTGTTAGAATTCACATTGGCCAGGTTGTTCTGTAAATTAAACACTGACAGCTACCCTCAGGGGAACAGCCAATGTATTTATGATGATGTGCTGATTACACAAAATACACTGCAAGCAGAAAACAGCTGCAGAGAACAAACCTCTTAAAAAGAATACAATTACAAATAGCACCCTCAGTATTTCTAGTGGTGAGTGTAGAATACAGCATGCTAATGCAGTTTTCTTACTTAGTCTGCCTGAAACCAGAAAACCTGAAGGAGGTAAGTTAATTTCTGGTTGAACGCACATGTGGTGCCAACGTGGCAGCGCACAGCACACATTTCCTTCCTGAGCAGAGCCAGTGCACGTATTTCAGGTGTAGAGGGTTCGTGTCCTCCCTCTCTCATTTTTGTTACTTGCTTTTCTCATATACAGAAGGGCGTAGCCTTGAGGGGTTAAGGGTCATGGAAACTTGAAGGATAGTACACAGTGAATTGGACAGGGGAACACTTAAATCGTGGTTACATTTTTCTGGAAAAGTTTGATGTTAGGGTTCATATATCAACCTTTTATTTGAAGACAGCTCAGTATTTTCAGCACTGTTAATAGTAATGAAGATGTTTGCTCTTGGAATTAATAAAAGAAATTATGAGTCTTTGTAGTAAGATCTTTGTGATGTCTTAGAGTCTGTTTTTCAGAACTATGGTGTTTTCAAACTGAAATAGCTGAGTTTTGGGGAGAATTTCAGAAGAACTGGGTCTCATGTGTGTCCCTTTCGGCCCTTCATGTTACTGGCCATGTGCACATAGGAAAGGAAGTTAAAAAGTTTTTCGTTCTCTCTGCCTGAGCTTTTCTCTTTTAGAGTTACTGTCCAGTCTGTATAAAATATATCTCAGCTGCAGAGAGTGCTAGCCTCTGCTTACATCTATAAACTAAACTATATCTCAG
>JANHMN010000003.1:171194025-171219323 GCA_030674055.1 Rhabdomys pumilio
ACTAAACTATATCTCAGCTACTGAGAGTGCTAGCCTCTGCTTACATCAGTAGAATAAATGTTGATCTTCCACAACATAAATTTACTGGCATCAACTGTAAGGTATATCAGTGAGACATAGTGATTGGAAACAGTTCACTTCACCGCCTGAAACTAAGAATCAACTCCTCAGTGTATGGATCACTGGTATGTAATAATCGACTGTTATTGGTCTGTCTGTTGGTCGCTTTTTAAATCAGTTTGGAACCTCCTGGAGTTATTTTCTTGCTCTGCTGACATCAATCCCATGTGGCAGAGGAGTTGTGTATAATCGCTTTGGTTTAATCAATAGAATAATTGATAAACCAGATAAGATTTAAACTGATTATAGCTTCAACAGAATTCCCTGGAGGCCTTGGACTCTCTTAATTTTGACATGTGTGTTGTGTACCCTGAGGATGAAGTGCAGTTTGAATTATCTGTTTTTATTTGCTTAATGACGGGGAGGGTGTTAAAGTCAAATGTTTAATTAACCCAGCAATGGGCTGCGTTGTCACTTACACACAGCTGATTGAGATATCTCACGGAGAATACTGAACGGGAATGATAATGTGCCACCCGGATGGAAGATTGCTTTTGCAATCCATTTGCTGGGTCACTGCTCTGAATGTCTTATTGGATGAAAGGCATTCAGCCTGGAGAAAAAAATTCAGCATTTAAGTACATTTTGTTCTCTCCTCCCCTTTGCCCCCTCCCTACCCTGAAGTTAACTAAAACAGATATGTTGTAGGTTTAATAAGCCATTCATGTACTAGTAAGAGATCAGGATAGCCGGTAGCCCCGAGCTACATAATTTCCTGTGGAAACGGAAAAATCCTCCTAGCCTCTAGGGTATTCTAATGTTAGCTCTTTGTCCCTCACATCTCTGTCCCGTGCTGTTATTGTAGATTGTCTTTGCCTCCCTGTCTCTTGCCTCTGTCTGCAGTGTTTGCTAGATGTGCAGTTACCTCTAGGGCCACAGGCAGACCTTTTCTCCACCCTACGAAGCAGCAATTCTCAAGTATAATTTTGGTTTTCTATGCAGCTGGCTCCTCTTTTCTTGTATTTTCTAATCAAGTATTTTAGTGAGTTAAACCTGAGTGATACTTTTTGCCAGTTTTGTTATGTGAACATTCAATACCATATGTATTTGATTTTTTTTTTTTTTTTTGCAAGGCACTTTACTTTGCCATTCAGGACTAAAAAACTAGGCCAGTAAAGAGTCCAATAGCCTGCCTAAGCACTTGGTGTTTTAATGACTTGCGGCAGCCTACAAAATAAATAAATATCTCAAACTTTATAATCAAATGGAAAATTCTTCTCTGTGTACAAGGAAAACTTTTTAAAAAGGAGTCACCGTAGTTTTCTTTTTGTAATGTTCTTACAGTTTTTTTCCTTCTATTCCCTCAAACATCTAAGCCAAAGATTTACTAATTTTTTTCTTTAGTCATTTGTATTCCAGAGAGCACAATAGGGAGAAGGATACAAGATTGATTTTTTATGTGTGTCCTCCTGAAAGCGTAGTCTGGTGGGGTTTCAAAGCAATAGAAGCATGCAGCTAGTTTCCAGGCACAGGTTGGACTTTTGCGGGTCAAGGCAGACCAGACAAGTAGCTTATCTTGAGGGACGCAAGTAATAGAGCAAATATAGAGCAGTTATTTCAGGAATCATGTAGGTCATTTAATTATCCATTATGATTGAGTGGCTAATGCTCTTTTGGCAATTACATGACCTCTGTTATTCTTGAAACCTTTCCAGGCCCTCGTGGGTCGAATGACCCACCAGTCAGTGCTCTCAGACTCCATTCCACGCAGAAGGAAGGGAGATGTTGGGAAGCACTGGCATTTAGAAATGACTGCTCTCTTTACTGACCACTCCCCAGAATGTCCTTTGTACAGCAGACAGGGAGAGGCAACTGGTTTTTGAAACCAACTGTTTCTTTATTGTCTGCAGAAGCAAGGAATGGTCATTGATTTTCACAGGGGGAGTTTTGGCAAGACACACTGATGCCAAAAAATTGAATATTACAGATTTCAAAGCTTTCTGCTATAACATTAAAATTAGTGTTCTGTATATGTTAGACTCTATAATAAGCAAAGCAGTTTTTAAATTTTAATTTTGTAAAATGACAAAATACTATTGGTGATACCTAATACTAGATTTTATTGAAAGATTATTAATTAAAATTACCCTAACTTAAATTTCAGTGAGAAAAATAGCATTAAGTTGAATGACCACTTTAAAGAACTAGTCTGTGCCAAGGTTTTCAGCTTGAAACCTCTGAAACCAGACATTTATAAAAATCAGAGAAGAGTTTTTAATTGTAAGGAATATGTGCTTGGTGGAAAAGCCCACTGAAAAACAAGAATAGAATATTTCTCAATAATAAAGGAAGGAAGAGAATGATCAAATATGGGTAAGTCAATAATAACAATCTCTTACCCACCTCTGTCTTCTTTCTGGCAGCTACTTATTTAGTTGGGATTGTTTTATTTTTGTTTCAAAATGGTGATGATCAAAACTATAATATTCAGGAATATTGAATTAATCTTTCTCACTTATTTTTTAATCAACAAAGGGTTATTAATATTTCAAAAGAAAATTCTTCATTTCTACTAAATGACAGGAAATAATTTTGTAAAAATAATCTAGGTTTTTTATGATTATACATGTAGAAAACAGAGACTGGAAAATAGTATTAGTGTAACTAAGTTATAGAATGTCAGAAATGTAAACAAAATGGCGTAGTTAGTAGAATGGACAATCAGAGGCCTGTGGCTATTCTCCAGCATTACAGCACCTTAAGACTACAGACTCAAGGATTAATTTTGTTAAAAACAGCATGCAAACATATCCTTTTTTAAGTTGTCTTTTTTTTTTTTAAATAGGAAGGATTTCTACCGTTAAATTTTTCTGTTGGAGAAAAATACTTTTGAAATCTGTTATTTGTCAAAGAGCATAGCATTGTATTAAACAAAGACACAAACAAGATGATTTATTCCGAGGAAAGTAAAATTATTTCATCGTTACAAATAAATGTATTTTTATACGACTACTGTGCTTTGCTTTTATTTTCATTTTGTTTGGTAACATTAGCATTAACATTCGAACAAGTGAATTGTTGGTGTGTATAACCTTTGGCCTGTCCAGAAAAGAAATATACTTCACTTATGTTTTAAATTCTTAGTCCAGTTCTCCCTCCATGTCAGCCTACTTAGAAGCCTGACAATCCAGTGGATGTAAGTTATGTCTGCTGCTTTCCTTTTGAAAACATATTTCTCCCTCCCTTTCTAAACAGATGTTATCAAAAAAAGAGAAAGCAAGGTTTACAGTAAAAACAAAGGTTAGAAAAGATCAAAGTCAGGTCTAAGAATATAGTCAGCATACTTAGCATTTTAGGAAAAAAGCCAGGAGTATAAAGTGCGGTGCATACAGGCTTCTTTTTTTTTCTTTTTAAACATGCCTCTTCTTTAAAACACACACTTAAAGAGCTATGCAGGATAAAAAACCAGTGAGAAGAGCAGTTTGTAATTGTAAGAAATATTTGATAACATAGTTAAGTTTGCAGGGTAATAAGAATAGAATAACTTGTTAATAATAAAGGAAATAAGACAATGGTCAAATATAGTCAACCTTATAATAAGAATAAATACCAAGACCAGAACACAAAACAGTCTGTGTTGTTTGTTTTGTACTGTTCTCTAATTACTTATTTAGTTAAGGGTGTATTTTATTTTTGTTCCAAATTGGTAATCACTTGGGAGATATTAATTAACAAGTTGAACAAATGTTAAATTTCTCTGAAGATATTATTAAACTGTAAGTAATATCTAAGCAAGGAAGATATCCAAGGTGAGGAAAATAATTTAAAAAGAACCCAGAGACCATGTGAGGAATGAGCATGTCAGAGGTCAGAGGTCATGGTTTGGGTGGATATCCCAAAGGCTCGCCAGTTGCTGACCTTATTTTGAGAACAAGATGTATGTGATCTATATAGTGCAGATGCCTTTGAGTTACAAAACGAGGGATTCATAGGAGAAGCAAATGTTTACCTCCTTAACATGCAAATAGCTATGTAATGATCCCTGGATAAGATAGTATATAAAAAAGACAGCAAAGAAAATTGTGGCCTACGTGGAATTCTCCCCAATACATATTCAGGAGGGACAATATCTTGAAGAGGGCAAAATACTCTTCAATTTCTTTTAAGCTTAACAGTTTTGTGTAGAAGTCAGTTAAACCACTCGTGGTTTGGGTCGTATGTTAGATGTGCGTGGCTTCTTATTTCAGTCTTTCAGTTTCAAACTCTCTTGGCAAGTATATCTTATTTTACTGTGTCATTTATCCTTATGAGTTTATTTTTTGGTTTCCTTTTTTGAGGTGGGGGATTGGGGTTTTGTTTTTGGTTTTTTTGTTTGTTTGTTTTTGTGTTTGTTTTTGTTTTTGTGTTTGTTTTTGGTTTTGTTTTTGTTTTTGTTTTGAGACAGGTAGCCCTGGCAGTCCTGAACTCAGAGGTCTGCCTGCCTCTGCCTCCCAGAGTGCGGGGACTAAAGGTGTGCGCAACCACCACCCAGCTGCTTTTGTTTTTTAAACCGTGAAATATATGTATGAAAATATTTTTTTTCAAATTTAAAACACTTTATTTATCAATATTTGTATAAACATATATACTTAGATACTGCCCGGGTTAGAGCTCCTGTTAGCCCCGTTTCATCTAAGTTTTGTGAGGTTGGGTGCAGAGCTGCCACTGGTGATCCCGCTCAGTGCTCGGGCCCAGACCGGAAGTCCGAAAATATTTTTAAAAGGAATATTGGTTCTGATTTGACAAGAAAGCAGTCACCTTGAGGGATCATATAGAGAAAGCAGTCGCCTTGAGGGATCATATAGAGAAAGCAGTCGCCTTGAGGGATCATATAGAGAAAGCAGTCGCCTTGAGGGATCATATAGAGGTCTACTCTGTTGTTCTGCTTCAATTTAAAATATTAAGCCATATTATCAGAGTTTGGTGACTGCATTGTTATGTTCAGGTGAATAAAATACTTTTAGAAATTCACAGCCTATAGATTTGAAAGGGTAAGGAATAAAGTATGGTTTGATTTTCAATTAAGTGTTTAGAGCCCAAAAACTTAGTTTTGTATTTAAATAGACTGTTATTCTGGTGTAGAACATGTTAACTTAATTAAAAATTCTTATATATACTTAGAGTCATTGCTAAGTTGATGTTCAAATCTTTGATTAAGAAGACAAAGCTAAATATGTTCAGACAGCTGTCATTGCTCCTCTTCAGAAAACCTGTTTTAGCTATTCTGGGGAACTGTCCCTATATTGATTGCTGCAAATTTGTTTTTGTCTATACTTTTAATAATAAAATACTAAAATATTGTCTTGATTATGATGCTCGTTGATTTGAAAGTGAACAAATGCAGTGTTGGCGCCCTCTTCTCTTGTCTCCCCCAGAACAGCTCCTCTCTGTCTTTATCAGAGCATCTCGGTGCTTAGCTGAGCTTGTTTATCTTAGAAGAGCAGGAGGCAGCTTTTAGGGAGTGAGCTGCATGTTCCAGAATAACAGGCACCAATGCTGTTGGACTTGAAGAACATTTGATCTCTTACATTAACAGCCCATGTCACTGTAATAGCGAGTACAGTCAGGCTGTTCAGTTTTCTATTATTTTAGCTTTGAAATAACCGTTAGTGCTGCTCCAAAATCCCTGTGTATAAAACTGTACACTGGCTGTCCCCCAGGACTCGTGAGTAAACAAGGTGATGTGTGTGGCCAGAGGGAGGATATTTTGTTGGCTTTGTCTTAAATAATAACTGTCCCTATCTGAAGATGCTGTTTCTGACCTGATGGTGAGCTGCATGGCTTGTGTGCCTTTATAGACCTAGCAGGATCTTGAGCAGATTTTTGTTTGTTACCAATATTTGTACTTACCGCCTATCAACTTGAACATTTATATTTTCTTCTCTTAATAGTGAGGAATTTAGGGTTTCTGAAGCTTAACCTCAAAGATTGTTCACACTTTCTCCAAATAAACAGTTTGCACAATAGTTGTTGCAAACGAGCAAGCAAGAGTTTAAGAACTATGTTTGTTAGACTCTAATATGATTTTGCTTTGTCTAAATGTTCTGCTGTTTGTGTGAATAGTTTGGCAGTTGGAGTCAGGTTGTGGTATTGAAAGAATAGAAAACACAATTTCTGAAATCAAATTGGGTTTCTTTCTTTTTGAGAAAATCTCTTCTTTTACTGATAGAACGCTGCCTGTTTTAATCATGGTGAAATTGGCCCAGATTATTTAATTCCTCTCTTTCCTTTATTTCCTAAAATTTGTTTCCTCGCTTTTATTTTTCTTGCATAATAAAATACTACTAGGCCACCCCAGCACTTCTAATTTAATATATAAACACACATACACACAGCTAGCACAAGCATAATTGGTGGAAAGGCAACCATGTACCCGGGGAATTGTTCTAAATACTGAATGTGTCAGTGTGTTTTGACATGACATATTTGTAATATCTGTGAATACAGAAAGCACTTTCTGTTTTAGCTGTAGGTATCAAAGCAGTAGTGTGTTTTTAACAGTTTGTGCTGTGCAGATTCTGGCTTGTGAGGTAATGACAAGTGTTTGCCTGCATAGACAATATATTTTTCTCCCTGAGGTCCCCACACACCTAGTTTCCCTCAAGCTCATCATCTCTGTCAGGTTAATCAATAGGCACCGTATGGCAGAGGGTCAGTAATCAGTGTCATCGTGCCTTTAAATCGTGTTGAAAATTTGCTTAAAGCCTGGGCCAATTAACATCGAGATGATGAATGGATGGGAAGATGGGAAGAGCCTGCCGCTCAGGGGCTTTGTGAGAAGGAGATGCTCAGCTGTTGAGCAGCAGACACCAGCGAATAAAATCAGCCATTCATGTGAGCTCAGTCCACCCACTCTTAATGATAATGTCAATCTAGCAAAATATATACACATTGGAGTTGTCATGAGTTCATAAATCAAAGGAGTTTGTCAAAGGCATTCAGATTAACGAGGCAGCAGCAATAACAAGTCAAATTTGCATAGAGAATTGCTTGAATCTCAGTAAATTATGATCCTGTTTTTCATTTGATTATTTGCTAATGTCTCAAGAGGGAGAATGATTATATTAGCATGCAAAATCTTCTCCAGAAGTAGGAATCTGAGGTATGGAAGACCAGCACACTATGACAATTAATCAGTTTCTGCATACTAGCATAAATGCACAAGGCCCAGAAATGAACTTCTTTTTTATTATTATTTCTCCTTGCTACTGATCCAAATGGTTCAGCTTGACAGAGACTTTATATTGCTTTAACAGTGTTCTGAATTGTGCCTGCAGGCAAGACATAGTTATGCAGCTATAACCAACCTATCCATCTGCCAACCAGATTGGAATTCTCCTATCCAAGGCTTCCATTAACCCCCACTGACAGCTCCAAACAGGATTAAGAATTTGGAAGCATAAAAAATAGTTGTTCTTTGCAAATACACACAGTCCCTTTGCATTTTGAGAAAGGCTGCATCTGTAGTATTTTTATAATTAGTGTCAGACAGTGTAGCAGGGGATAGACCTACTTGGCAGGTTTTTTGACTTCTGTCCTAGGGAGGAAGGCAGTACTGATGGCAGTTCTCTAGTTTTTCCTAGGGAGCAGTTTTCATTCTATCTGGTTCCCACCACTATGTTTGGAGCTGTGCACTGCTGCAAACTAGCACTCTCTCAAAGTCTGGGCTGGGGTTCTGTAGAAGTCAGACACTGTGTGCAGACTTTGTTTGATGTGGCTGTGGTTTACTAGAGAATGCCAAATGGTAAACTCAGAGAAGCTGTGGGAACATGCCAGAGAAGATTAGTTTATGAGGACACTTCGGGTCTTCCCTAAAAACTGGTCCTTGTGTAGGAACCTTCAATAAGCTTCTAAACTCACTTACCGGATACTTCTCCCATTAATCCCAGGAAGATTATTCTGTTTTTCAAATGCTGATACACACAGAGTGTTGGTGTGGTTTGGTTTGGTTTTTTTCTTTAGCGATAGTATCTTACTCTGTAGCACTTGCTGGCTTGGGACTCACTATCAGACTAGGCTGCCCTTGAACTTACAGTGATCCTCCTGTCTTTGCCTCCCAAGTGTTGGAATTACAGTCAGTTTCTGGCCAGCTCTGTGTGTTTATATGTTTTATGTCACCTTTCACTGAAGAGTTTTTATTATTTTTTTTAATGTAGCTAAATTACCTTTTAACTTTGTAAAAAAATAAATTTTGTTTTTGTAAATAAGAAACCGTGTGTATTTGGAGGTTAAAGTAACTGCCAAGTCACAGAATAAGTTAATACAAAAAAGTATTACTCCAGTTACTGACTTACCTGCAAAGCTCATTAAATGATTTTGCAGCTGATTATTAGAGATTAGTCTTGGTCCATTTCTTCATATGTGTTTGCCATTCTACATGACAGTGAACAGTTGGGTTCTGAGTTTTTAATTGCTTATTTCTGTGGTTGTGTGTGCACATGCATATGTGCAAGTGTGTACATGCCATGATGAATAAATATATGGAAGTCAGGAGACAACTCTTGGTTGGCTCTCTCCCGCCACCTTGATGGATCTGGGAACTCAGGTCATCTATAATGGGGAGTGTCTCTCCCCTATCAGCTGTCTAACTGGCCTTGGGTTCTACCTTAAAAGGGTTCAGATTCAGTGTTGAAATTTGTCAGAATTGACCTGCTTTGCTGAGATGATAACTGAATTACAGAATCATTTGAATTACTCCAGTGGAAAGTATAGCATCGGGACTAGAGCTGCGGCTTAGTGGTCAGGAGCATTCTGGCTGCTCTCCCAGAGGACCTGGTTGTGATTCCCAGCACCCACATGGTGGCTTACAACCTTCTGTACTTCAGTCCCATGAGGTCCAACAACCTCCTTTGGCCTCCATGGGCACCAGGCACAAACATGCAGACAAAATACACAAATACATTAAATATGTAACTATAAAAAAAAAAGCAAAATACCTGAAGCACAAGTCAAAATACATTACTTCTAGTTTTGAAACTTGTTTTACTTCTAAGTGATGTCTTTTCAAACTAACTCAGGCTATAGCCTGTTATCCAGTCTTGAAAAAGATCCTGGTTTCTTCCTCTTTCTCTCTCTCTCTCTAGATAGGGTCTCTCTAGGTAGTCTTGGCTGGCCTGGGACTCACTATGTAGACTAGACTGGCCTTGAACTCACATAGATTCCTGAATGCTGGGGTTAAAGGTGTGCACCCCATACCTAACTAGGTCTTATTTATTTATATTTATTTATTGAGCATCTATTGACCCTATTTTATGTAATGTATTGAGCTGTGGAGAGAGCTATGATGTATTTTAGTTGTCACTTGAGTCAAGATTTTTTTTAATTACATTTAATCCCGTGTGTGTGTGTGTGTGTGTGTGTGTGTGTGTGTGTGTGTGTGTGTAGAGTCAGGGAGTTTGCTGGGGCATTCAAATTAAGGTCATAAGACAGTTTGCAGGGGTTGGCTCTCTTCCTGTACCACAAAGATCCCAGGAATTGAACTCTGGTCATCAGCCTTGGTGACAAATATCTTTCACTTCACCTTCTCACCAAACTTGGAATTTAGACTTGAGGTTTTAATAGACAAAGAGATTAGGAAAGAAGGTACTATTAGACATTGGGGATACAGTTAGCAAAGGTGTGGTGGTGTGTATTTAGAACTCCAGCACTTGGAGAGGAGATGCGAGGCTGAGTCAGGGTCATCCTGCACAAAACTGTCACAAAAGAGGAAAAGAGCCAGGTATGATGACACATACCTGTAACCCTAGCATTCAGCTTGAGGCAGGAGCATTGTCACGGGTAGAGGCTGGCCTCGGTTAAATAGTGAGGCTCTGTCTGAGAGGAACGAGAGAGACAGGAGGAGGGAGAGTAGAAGGGGAAAGGAAAAGAATGAAAGAGAAGAAGTAGAACATTCATAAATGATAAATGAGGTCATGTAAATGCTGTGATACTTTGTGGAGTTAAATTGACCGAATTGCAAGGGTTGTGATGGATTGAGTTTGGGTCAGGTAAGTAAAGTAGGTACCATAAAAGTTTTGCTTGCTTGCTTGCTTTCTTTCTTTCTTTCTTTCTTTCTTTCTTTCTTTCTTTCTTTCTTTGAAACAGTATCTCTTTTCTATATAGCTCTTGCTGTGCTAGAACTGATATATAGATAAGCTGGCCTTGAACTCATAGGTACCCACCTGCCTCTGCCCCCCCCCCAAGTGCTTAGATTAAAGGTGTGCACCACCATGTCCGATTAATGTTTTTTGAGCTGCAGAGTAGCCTCCTTGGCATGGCAGTCCTGATCGTAGGCGTGGGCTGTGTCGCCTGCAGACGGAAGTGGAGCTTTCAGAACTGGTCTGTGGTCATTGTGGTATCTGGACTAGAAAAGAGGCAGTTGGAATATAGAAGTAGTCTTGAGTATATTAAAATAGAATCAAGGGAAGAAAGTGTCTGTTGGAAACTTAGATATGCTGAAAGAGAAAAGGAAAGAGTAAATACTGAAGGAAATAATCAGTAATGGGAAGCTGATCTAGAAACGGCAGGAGGGGCAGAGAACACTTTACATTTGCATGCTCTGATTTTGAGACAGTTTATCCTCTGAATCCTTTGTGAAACAGGGTCTTAACTGTGTATTCCAAGCCAGTCTTGAACTAACTTGTAGGTGTCCACCTGCCTCAGCTTCTTAAGTGCTGGGATTAAAGGCGCATGCTATCGTGCCAACTTGGAACTTTTTTTTTTTTTTTTGTAGTTACATTTTTATTGCCAGTTACTTCTGAAGATATTTTCCAAAAAAAAAAAAAAAAAAAAAAATGCATTTGAGGTCTGCCTAAACAATCTCTCATCTTTAAAAATTACTTTCTTTATTAATATTTTATCTTCTTACACCACCATCCCCTCTGTTATCAATATTATGTCTGCAGCCTGGACTATATCTGAGACCCTGTCTCAAAAAACCATATCCCCCAAAATTAAACTTAAGTAAAAATTACATCTTTTTTTAATTGTAAGCAATTAATCTAAGGTGAAAAAAATACCTTTTGGGTTAATATAAAAGATAAAAAGCTATATAGATTTTTTAAATTTTGTTTTTAACACCCCCCCCCCCCCCCGTGTATGTGTGTGTGTGTGTGTGTGTGTGTGTGTGTGTATGTATGTATACATGTGTGCATGCTTCATGGCTTGTGTGTGGAGGTCAGATGACAACCTGGGAGAGTCAGGTCTCTCCCTCCGCTGTGTGGGCCCTAAGAATGGAACTCAGGTTGTCAGGCAGTCAGTGTCTGTATCTGTGATGCCATCTTACTTGCTGGCTTAGAATTATAGTGCTGTTGTTCACAGATATATTTTTTTTTTCGGGGAATTTTTGCTCAAGGACTGCAAACACATTGAACCTACTCTTTAACTGTAATTTTCTGGCTATTGGAAATAAATTATTCTCAGCAGTCATGTTTGCTTACAGGTTTGTGACAGGATCTTAAGTTTCAGGTGCTGAAGATGTAAGTAAGTTTTTAGAGTTTCTAGGCTGTCTATGGAATGCACAAAGCCCTGGATTTGACTCCTGGAATCATGTAAAGTCAGATTTGGTGGTATATATGACTGTATCTAAGCACCGGGGGCAGTAGAGACCAAAGGATCAGAATTCAAGATTATCCATTGCTACATAGCCAGTTCCAGTGGAGATGGGCTACATGAGACCCTGTCTCAAGAGGGAAAAAAAAATCTCAGTAAAATTTTGGGGCTTTTCCCCCCAAAAGTTTTGACTTACATCTCTCTTCCCACCCCTATTTCTTAGAGTATTTTATTCAGGTTTGACCTCTGTACTAGTTCATTTTCTCCTCTTTGATGGAATAACTGGCAGAAGCAGCTTAAATGAGGCCTTTATTTTGGATCACAGTTTAGAGTCCATCATGGCCAGGAAGGAAGGTAGCCCCTGGGGGGCTCTGGCATCAGAAGCATGTGGTGGCCAGAAATATTGTGAAGAGGGATAGGAAGCAGAGAGCTTAGGCTAGAAGCAGGGCTGAGCCCACCTTCAGTGATTCACCACTGCCGACCGTGCCTCTTCCACCTAGAGGTAATAACCTCCCAAAAGCAGTGCAGCAACTAGGGACCAGGCTGGAACACATGAGTTACAACAAACAATAAAAGCCTAGTGTTTACTTTTTGAAAGAATAGTACAAATAATCCCTTTTTGTTCTTTACATATGAATACCAAATTCTAATGCTGCCACATTTTTATCTCCATACATGCACACTCATATTGAACCATTTGAAAGTTAGACTTACTACATAATGTAAGATCAAAAGCAGGAAATTGAATGTGTAAAGAGATAGACATATCCCTATCACAGAATAGTACTGACAATAAAAAAAATAAAAAAGCATGGTGGCTTATACATATTCCTCCAGCACTTGGGAAGCCAAAGGTGCTATGAGTTTTAGACCAACCTGTGTGAGCCACAGTGTGAGACTAGGTCTAAAATGAGGGGACAGGAAAAAGGAAATACTAATTTATAATAATAACCTGAGTAGATTTCAAAACTGTTTTGAGGGCAGGGGACAAAAACAGATTTGAATGCTCGTGTTATATGAGTCCATTGTACTGCATTTTGGAAAAGACAAAATTATTGAGCTAAAACAAAATAACTGATTTTCACTGGAGAGAAAATTGACTAAAAATTTGAGGGAGTGGTAAACTTGTCAGAACTTGACTGTGTTATGTGTACAAAGCTATATACTTTCCCCCCAAAAAAAACCATGTCTTCACATAAGGAAGAATGAATGTTGGGAAGCATTCTAGAATTTAATATTAACATATCTACAAGGTCTTATTCAGATTTTTCCCCCCAATTGTTCAGTATTGGCCTTTATGGAGAAAAATCTCAAATCACATATTAAAATTAGTAGTCTTTAGTTTCCTTTTATGTAGGAACTAAGAGTTTATTGACTGTAACTTAATTTGTTGAGTAGAGCAGTTGGGTACCTTTCTTGTTGGGATTCCTGCTCACCAAGAGCACAGCTATCTAGGCAATTGAGCTCTTTTGAGTGTTGGTGGAGAGGTTCCTGAGGACCGCCCAGGTGACCTATTAGGCTCATGTGGCAATTTCATCATTCTTTGTTACTATCAAGTTGGGAGTGATTATTCATCTCTAACTCACTGACACTACTCATTTCTCCTTTAATATTAACCAGTTCCTTGCCCCTTATATCCCAGTCACTTGGCAATACTACTGTTTTATTTAACAGTTGTGCTGGATTTTTCATTCTTGGTTGGCTTTCTTTTAATAATGGCTTGGCCAGAATAAATTTTGGTTAACCTATTTAAAAAAAAAACTAAACAGCTCTAACAGTGTCTAGATTTTTTCCTCCTTTTTCTTGTTAAAACAGTGAATTCAAGAAATTCTTAGGTAAATGGATGGAACTAGAAAATATCCTGAGTGAGGTAACCCAATCACAAAAGAACACACAGTATTCACTCACTGATAACTGGATATTAGCCCAGAAGCTCGAAATACCCAACTCACAGACCACATGAATTCAGCTCATGAAGAAGGAAGACCAAGTGTGGGTGCCTCGGACCTACTTAGAAGGAGTAACAAAATACTCAAGGGAGCAAATATTGAGACAAAGTGTGGGACAGAAACTGAAGGAGGGGCAGTCGGGAGACTGTTCCACCTGGGTATCCATCCCATGTGCAGTCACCAAAGGTAGACGCTGATGTGAATGTCAGGAAGTGCATGCTGACAGGAGCCTGATATAGCTGTCTCCTTAGAGGTCTGCCAAAGCCTGACATATACAGAGGCAGATGCTCACAGCTAACCATTGAACTAATCATGGGGTTCCCAATGGAGGAGTGCGAGAGAAGACTGAAGGAGCTGAAAGGGTTTGCGGCCCCATGGGCAAAGCAATAATACCAACCAACCTGAGCTCCCAGGGTCTAAACCACCAGCCTGGGAGCACATAGGGAGGGACCCATGGCTCCATCTGCATATGTAGGGGAGGATGGCCTTGTCGGACATAGGTGGGAGAAGTCCTTGGTCCCGTGAAGGCTGGATGCCCAGTGTGGGGAAATTCAAGGGTGGGGAATGGGTGAGGGCACATCCTTATGGAGGTGGGAGGAGGGAGGATGGAATGGGTGGTACTTGGGTGGGGGGAGGGGGATGAGGAAAGGGGATAACATCTGAAATGTAAATAAAATATTTTATTAAAAAAACAATTCTTAACAATAGCACCTAGCCTTTAATCCCAGTACTCTGGCAGAGACAGAGTTCTAGGTCAGCCAAGGCTGTGTTGAGACCCTGTCTCAAAAGCAACAGTGCCTAGTTTCCTGGTTTGTAATGCTATAGAGTCATTAACTCAACTATTTTCCTCTTGAGTCAATAAACTCAAGAGTAACTAGTTGACACAAGCAAGAATCACCCAGTGGCTACTAAACTAGCAGGTGAGCCTTTTATTTGTTTTTTTGTTTTTGTTTTTCAAGACAGGGTTTCTCTGTAATACCCTCCCTTGTCCTGGAACTCAGTCTGTAGTGAGTGAGCCTCAAACTCAGAAATCCGCCTGCCTCTGCCTCCCAAGTGCTGAGATCAAAGGTGTGCGCCACCACCGCCCCGGCTTTTTGTTTGTTTGGTTGGTTGGTTGGTTTTTAATTTGAGCCTTTTATAAACAGTAAAATTGTTGCATAATTTCAAATGTATTCCCTTTTTCTCCCAAAATTGAATATCTTTTATGTTGATTTATAGCACAGTGGTGATTATACAATAATTTTATGCATTATGAAATTTTCCAGATAAGTTCATATGTTGGAAATATGTCCTGAGTCTAAAAATAAAGTAACTCCAGTTAGAATGTGATTTTATATAATGTATCAAATTTGTCAGCTGTAAGCTATAAACAGTTACTTTTAATAGAGAATTCAAATAAATGTAATTGGAATTTTCTGTTTGTTTTGCAAATGGATAACATTTGTTGTTCTTGGTTTGTTTGTTTGTTTGTTTGTTTGGGTCTCATTAGCAGACCAGACTGGCCTCAAACTTGAAACTCAAAAGATCCTCCTGCCTGTCTTCCAAGTGCTGGGATTAAAGTTATGAACTACTAAGCTCAGCCAATTTTGAACACATTTGAATTTGTTTTTAACTGAATTGTTTCTCTTCAGTATATAAAAATCCCGTTGACGTTTTAGGATCTTGTAGCTACTATTTGAACTGATAGGGACAAAAAATGGATTCTAATCCTAAAGCACAGGTTAAACACCAACTGTGTTAATAAGATCTGTGCTCCTGGAGATGAGAAGAGGAAGATTTTATAAGAGTCCAGACCAATATCAACCAACATTTAAAATAGACTAATTACTTAAAAGAGAATATAATAATCATAATTCATGTTGTCATCAGCTAAACGTGGCCTACAACCTTGGCTGTCCTGGAACTCACTCTGTAGACCAGGCAGGCCTTGAACTCAGAGATCCCCTGCCCCTGCTTCCAAAGCTCTGGAATTAAAGGCGTGCGCCACCACTGCCCAGCACAGCCGAGGACTTTGTTAACACCCCAGTGTCGCAGCGGTGTGATAAACTAGACTTCTAGTCAGCATGGTCCTCCTGAGTAGGTTCAAGCAGCCAGATCCTCACATGAATTTATTTATATACATGGGCATATGGTTTCCTGTACATATGTGTATGTCTGTATGTATATAAATCTTCAAATGCATAAATATACATGGTGTTCTAGCTTACAGAATTAGAAATGTAATGCAGTTTACTCCCACAGAATAAGATTGAAGATAATGAGAACTGAATTAAAGCTTACTTTCTTTCACAGAATTCCTCAGAGAGAGAAGACTGTAATAATGGCGAACCCCCTAGGAAGATAATACCAGAGAAGAATTCACTTAGACAGGTATGAAATTCAGTCTTACTTAAAATAAAAAGCTTCTAAAAAACAAAACAAGACAGGAAGCCCTTGACTGTCATTCTTAAAAATTGGAGTTTAAATCAAGAGCCCTGTGTTCTGAAGTTGATCTGGCCATAGCCATCAATTTGATAGTCAGCATATATATTAAATATTTAATTGAAGTAAAGAAGTCTTGTTTAGGCAAGATGACCTTAGGTGCTTCAGAGTGGACATGAAATAGTTAACACTAATATTTACTTCCCAGTAAGGATTATTTATACATTTTAATAGGGTTTTTTTGTTTGTTTTATTTTTTGTTTTTTTCTTCTTTTTTTGTTGTTGTTGTTTTTTGTTGTTGTTGTTTTTCGAGACAGGGTTTCTCTGTGTAGCTCTGGCTGTCCTGGAACTCACTCTGTAGACCAGGCTGGCTTCAAACTCAGAAATCTGCCTGCCTCTGCCTCCCAAGTGCTGGGATTAAAGGCGTGTGTCACCACTGCCTGGCTATTTATACATTTTAATTTTAATAAAAAAAAATTCTGAGACAGGGTCTCATTAGTCTAGGCTAGAAGACTCGATGTCCTAGGCCTCCTGCCTCAGCATCCTGAGTGCTGGGATTACAGACCTATACCTCATTTCTGGCTAAGGTTTGTCATACATTTAAGTAACAAACACAGGACTGGAACAAAGTTGGGTTCCTTAGTTTGAATTTGTTTAATTTATTTAGTCTTTTTTTTCCAAAGTGAAATTTACTATTGATGTTTACTTTAAAGTTTTTTTTTTTTTGTGGGACTGGAGAAATGGTTTAGTGCTTAAAGTGCTTGCCCTGGAAACAAAAGGACCAGAGTTCAAATCCTCGGTGCCCACAGTGTGGCAGGCCACTTATAATCCAGCATTGTGAAGGGATTACAAGGGATCCCAGGGGAGATTTCCAGTGAATAAGGTACAGAGTGGCTGAGGACTCCACACGCATGCACACACATGTACATCCACATACATGCACACACATGTACGTCCACACTCACATGTTTGCGTAGTGCAGACATAGAGGAGAAGAAAAGAAAAAATAAACCCCTTTCTCAGGACTCTGTGCCCTGCTTCCCATAGAAACTTGTGAAAGTTCAGTCTCATTTTTATTTCATTAAAATAACCCAAAATAGTGACTGAAAAAAAAGTCCTCACTACCTGTAAAAACCTGTAAGACCTTCATAATGTTTTAGAGACAGAACAAATCACTAAATTGCTTATTTATTAAATTATTATAGCTAGAAAATAAATGTTACCTAATCATTTTAATATAAAATTATATAAATGGGTAGCAGTACAGATAATTTTAATTGGTTGTGTCTATGGCCTTTGTTCTAGGGCACAGACCAGTGATGTGGTTTGTGTTGGATACCCACAATGAGCATATTTATTTATTTAATCCTGCGATAACCCTGCTGAGCTGGTAGATGTGATATGGTTTCCAGTTTCCTGAGGAAGCAAATGGAGGCTTGAAGAAGTTAGACCTGACCAGAGCTGCTCATTGATCTGGAACGGCAGCCTTACTATTTCCAAAAAATTTCTACTTCAGCCCCAGGTTTTTCTGGTTTTCATAGCTTTAACCTAAAGGGAAAGCACATGAAAAACATGTCACAATTATTTTTTATTTATTATATGTTAACTCCTTTTCACGAAGGCACTTTGCCAATTTTTTATAAAAATAATTGTTTTAAATAGAATTGAGTCAATACAGGAAGCTTTCAAAACAAACAAGTTGATGTCAAGACGATTAGTTATAATTATTTGGAGATAGACACCAGATCTGTATGCAGAATCAATAGAGCAATATTGAGTAAGGTAAACTTGGTGACAGAAACTCTCTGTCCACTACACAGAACAGAAGCCACTGTCAAAAAACAATGACACAACAAAAAGTTTTGGCAACTTTATTTAAGCTAACAAACGAATTTTCACTCTGCAAAGTTATAAATTAATTTTAATAGGCTGATCCAGATGGTCCATTTGGAAAATGGATAGGCTGATCTGTTGAAAATTAAACTAAATTTATCTCTCTCATACTTCAAACTGAAGCAAGAGACAAAACCGTGCCTATTAAGTCCAGCACATACAGATGGACCAGCAGGTCACACATGGGACTAATCTGATTCATTTTAAAAATAAATGCATACATTATTGAATCATTTTCTATTTGCAAGATCTGTTGTGTACAGTACTTAAAAGAAATTTGATGTTTTTTCCTCGTTGCTATTTTAGCAGGTTTGCTTCACCCTCTCCACTTTAATTTACACACACACCCCCAATTTCTCCAAAATGATTTTTCTAATATCTGTCATTCAGTGTTGAGATCCAAGCTCTAGAGATTAATTAGGTCATGAGGCTTTCCTCCCTCCCTTCTTTGTAAAGGGTTTTATCTCCATTCTCTTTGTCAAGAGCATGGACTCAGTGTTCTTGGAAAGAGAAATGGCCTTTAGAATTCGGGAAGTAGGGGATCCTCCTGGGGCCCTCAGAGCCTTTTAGCTTCTGGGTGTTTTAACAGCCCCATGAATGCAGATTTGTAAATTTATTGCAGTGCCATCTGGTTTTTTGCTCGAACCAGATTACTGTTGGCTTGTGTCTGTCTATTGTGGTGGTCACTCCCTAGGAGCTTGCCCTCTCAGTCTTGGAAAAGAGTGATGAATAGCAGGGCCAATGGAAGCGGGTCACAGGGCAGCTGTCCGGGACTGCCCTGAACTTGATTACCCCGCTGCTGTTTTTTTTCTTTAAGGTACTACATAATGCACAAGCTGTTTAAACTCCTCTTTTTCTCTGTTGCATTTGACAATAAGGAAATGACATTTGCTATTTTGTTTGTCTATTGTCAAGATCTATAGACAAAAAGATGTCAAGGCCAGTCTAAAGTGAGAGTGGCTTCATGGTGTCCGTCTCTTAAGTTGAAATTCATCTGCACATATTTCTAATAAGCTTTCAGGAATCTCTTACCCTTAAATATAAAAAATTGACTTGAATTCTAACAACCTAATATTGTTATAACTAGACTCTACAGTTTATATAGATTATTCTCAGGCAAAGGATTGCCATTGTTGATAGGACATGTCTACTAAACAGTAATTTGAAAAGCTCTTTTAATACTGGAGGAGCTGAAAGAAGGGTTATCGCTCTAATTCTTAGAGACATTAAAAGAATAATGTAATATCAATATAAATAACTTTATGCCCAAAATTGGCTAGATAAAATGGGCAGATTCTTTAAAAAACAACTCACAAAACTAACACAAGGTAAAAGTTACATCTGTTAAATACAATGTTTTCCTCATCACAATGTTCATATAGTTTCACTGATGACTTAAAACATTTTAAACAGATATAATGGCAATCTTGTACTGTAAACCCCCTCTTAAAACAAAAAAGGAAAGGATACTTTTTGCCATAAGAGAACTTCCAAAACTTAATGGGGAAATTACCAAAAATAGTGAAGGAGAAGGTTAGAGATACAACTCCTTTTGTCATCATTAAGTGTGAACTTAAAAAAAAAATACTATATAGACACAGTTTCCTTTCTATTTTTATCCTCCTAAACTGTGGAAACCACAGCCTCTCTTTTAAAGTTTTATGCCGTGTGTGATGAAGGCAAAGAGATGCAAGGCCTCTTTGCTTTTTGAAAATGTCACACTACAACATGCAACTTTTCTTTGCTCACATTGGAGCTAATAGGATCTGTCAGCTTCCCCCTTTCTCTGTAATTGAGTAAATTGTGGCTTTTGCCTAATTCTTCTCTGGTCTTCCACCCCCTTTGTGTGTGTGTCCACTTACCGTCCTGAGAACGTGGGCAGTGATAAATAAAGCATTGAGTGGAGCTCTCTCAACTCTTTGAAAGCAGCATGATGCCAGCCCTCTAGTTATATTTCTTTACGTGTTTACATTTTCCTGTATTCTTTCTCTTGTGTAGTTGGAACCCTGGGGATGCAAAGCCATGAGAGAGGCCAAGAAGCTAACAAAGTAGCTGTCTCCCTTGTTAGCTTGTTCCTTTATTCTTTAAAAACAAGATAAAAACCATCTGGCTCAGGGCATTACATTTTCCTGCCCTGTGCACCTCTATAGATGGAGACTTCACCTGCAGTGAGGGTTTACATTGATTAGGGAGGGAGCAGTAATTCAAGCTTCCATCCTCTTCAAGGATACTTTGCAGTCTTTAAAGGTGCTGACCCACTGAGTTAAACTGTCAAGGGAGGATAAAAAAGTATCTTCATCCCAGGAGGTAACAGCTGCCAGGTTTTCAACACCTTGCATGCTGCTGGGGGGAAAAAATGTCACAATTGTCAGTTGAAAGAAGAAAACGAATCTGTTGTCATCTTCTGTTAATGACTGAGCCTTACAAAAGGAACTACATAAGTCTTTTGGATGGAATAAGTAGCTATTTTCCTTGCCTGAGATTTTCTTTTCCCCTGATTAAAAATCCCTATATTGTTCTAAACATCAGTATGAAGGAACAGCATTAAAAGAGCCAGTGAGATGGCCTTGGCTCCTTTTTACAGTTGGGCAAGTAGGAGGAAGAGGCACATCACAGGCACAGAAAATGACATCAGTGTCTGTTGACAAAACAGTCACAACAGTTCCTGAGCAGCAGGCTGAGAGAAGACACCAGGCTCTGTTCTTTGGAGGACAGTTTGTTTTCAGGCAGCATCCAGTGGGGTACCATGATGTTACTTTCAGGAGTCACTTCTCTCTAAAAGCATGAAAGGAGTTGAACCCCACAGAATTCACTTCCTTTACCAGCTCCAGTGTTGTGTATGATGGCGCTGTCTTCTTTCTGATTTGATTGATGAGGGGGAAAGGTTTAATGAAGTCCCTGCTATCAGGCAGGCAATTTTTTCTTCTATTTGTTTTAGGTTAGTCATTTTAATTGTATTGAGTAATTAGAAGGTACACACAGCCAAGGGAGCATTGTTCTGATAATTGCTCAAGAAAACCCATTCCCTGTCCTCTGTCACTTTGTATTAAGACACTTCTCCCTCTAGTGGCAATAGTAAGCGCTTTGGCTTGGCAGTAGGCAAGGTGTAATTGTACCATGACAAACTATGCTTAAGGGACTTTCTTGTAAATACTTTAGGGTTCAGCATTATTTCATTATATACATATATTTTACCCTTTGAAACTTCCTACCTCCTCTTTCTTCTTCCTGAAGTGCTTTGGGCTTTGGATTTAAAAAAAAAAAAAAACTGCCTGGGATGCTTGCTTATTAAAAAAAGAAAAACTAACCACAGTGCATTCTGGGTAATGTTTTGCAGCTTGACTTAATTTTAGTCATCTGTTTTAATTACCTATTTATAAAAATGCTTTTGCATTTGTAGACATTATTTAATACTTTGGAAGAAGCACCTCATTTGAAATAAATAATAAAATGGTACATATTTTAAATAGTCTATGTAAAAGATCCTAAAGGTAATTAATGTAGGTCTCTTAAGTAAGACAAAAGTGATCTCTCTGAATCTGATGAAGTGATTTGTTTATATAACTTCCCACTTCTGCTGGATTCTTCAGAGCCTAATAACATTTTTTAGGGGGCTGGGGGAACAAACAAACAAAAAACCAACATGGTTGGCAATTTGTGTCTAGCTACAAAAACCCTTCTTCAAAAAGAAGCAATTTAATAACCAGCTTTCTTAAAATTACTTTGAGGAAAGAAGATCGTATAGGGGGTTAGTGCTTTGTTTTATTTTTATTTCAGTGTAATCATTCTTTGATAAATTGTGTAATCACTGACTTAGTAGAAAACATATTATTGAACTCCTGGGTTGTAATGACCATAAAAAGTGTATTTTCATATAGAGAGTTGAGATACTGTGAATAAATTATAAAGGAAATAGCTTATATGTTGGTCAAAGTCCATATGGACTCAATTCACTTTGTGTTGGATGCTTAATCTAGATGCACCATTTTTAAAAAAGAAAAAGAGGGAAGGAGGGATAAGAAGCCTTTTGTGCCCAGCTACACACATTCTAAAAAAATAAAAATCTGTCCTTTGAATAACATGGAAGAAATCAGTTAGAGCAGTGGTTCTCAGTGTGTGGTTTGAGGCCCCTTTGGGGATCGAAAGAGCCTTTCACAGGGGCCGCATATCAGGGATCCTCGTATCAGATACTTGCATCATGGTTCATAACAATAGCAAGATGACAAGTATGGAGTAGCAACAAAGATAATGTTATGGTGGGGTCACCACAGCGTGAGGAACGGCATTAAAGTCACAGCATAAGGAAGGGTGGGAACCGCTGGCTTCCAGCTTTGTGTCCTGGGTGGGTTTGGCAGCACCTGGCTGGTATTTGGAAGGCCCAGTTCTAGCTTCTCTGGAATTGCTTTGTACTTTGATTTTTCTAGCCCGTATTCTTGCCTGGGACATGATTTGATGTTACTATATATCTCAAGGTCCCTGTCTTCCTACCACACCCCAGTCACTAAACATTTTCATTATACTTTATCTTGTTTTGCTATAGGGCTGTTGAACAGATTTCTTAAACAGCCCTTTGCAAGGTTAAAAGAATGCAGCCTGGTAACAAGTTTGTGTCATTTTAAATATATACCTTCTAGTAAATAAGGAGAGACCTGGCAATCAATCCCTTTTAGTGTGTTATATGTTTCACCTGACAACTAAACCTTCTATTGATTAGCCATTACTTTGTTAGATAATCCTATGTCATTGAATCCATTGTAAAAAATTAAACTCTTTAAAATGTTTTACCCTAGCAGCAGTGTGAAAATTGAAAACTTGTTCAGAATTACAGCCTGCTTTCACAAAGAAGGTAGTTTTCAGCCAGGCATCTTACTGGTTTATGCTTATGTTCTTTATATGCAATATAAAAACGTATTAAAGCACTCCAACGCACAACTCTCTGCCTCTGGTTCAGCAATGAAGCTACCTTTTCAGATGTGGCACGAGGACAGTGTCTAGCTTGCCTACAGCTATTATATTCACTGGTTTGAGTCAAAATGGAGGGAATCTTATAGTCATAAAGTATTGAGGCTTTTTACTACAGAGTGGTCAAAAGCCTGACAAAGCTTACCTACTGTTTCCTTGGAAGATAAGCAAAGTCATGTACCCACTTTACAGATGGAGTATCAAAAACAAGTCTGTATCCCTAGCAGCTCTCTGCTGGAGTAGGCTTTCTGACTCTACCTTATCTTCCCCTGGGCATGAGGAGAGGAAGGTTTGAGTGAAATAAATCATTCTACCTTGAAGCTCAGGCTAGCCTTGAACTTGAAACAGTCTTTTGCCTCAGCCATTGAATTCTGTCATTTCAGGTATGTGGCACCATCCCCAATTCCCTCCATAACTTTACATTTATTTTATATGTACATGTATGTGTGTACCTGTAATAATGCCACACACAGTGGAGATCACAGGACAGTACAGACGATGTCTACCGGGCTCCTCTTGTGATTTGAACTAGAACTCAGGTTGTTATGCTTGGTGCCAAGCACCTTTACCCACCAAGCCGTCTCGTGTCTCCCTCTGAAACTTTGGTAAACTTTTCCCTTTTCTTGGCATGTGCTCAGCCATTGAACTGTATACGTCCTCATAATTTTATTTTTATGAATAACGACTCTGATTTCTTCTTTCTTGATAACTTTTAGTCTTATTCTTACTTTAATAACTTTGACCTTCAAAGTGTGTTGAACAGATGTGATAAAACATCTTCCCCTTCCTTGTTCCCAGTTTTGTGGGGTGGGGGCAGGGCTGATAATGTTAAGTCTTTGATCATCAAGCACAGTGCTAGTCAGGTGTTCCACCTAGAACATCCATTATGAGACTAGACAGTTTGCCTTTCATTCCTAGGTGTCGGACTTTTTTTAAAAATCTGTAAATAGGTGTTCAATTCAGTTAACGATTTTTAAAAAGATAAGTACGTGCAAATATATGTTTGCGGAAATGTGTGCACATGAGTGCAAGTGCTCTCAGAGACCAGAGGCATTGGATCCCTTGGAACTGCAGTTACAGGCATTTGTGAGCTTACAGGAATGGGAACTGAAGTCAAGTAGACTCTGACAGCACTTTTAACCACTGAGTTTTCTCTGCAGCCCCGAATTAAACACTTCTAAAAATCTGGAATGTTATCTGTAGCCCTGCTTTCTCATTCTGCTAATACTTGAGTCGACTTTTTTAAGAATTTTTCTCTCAGTTGGGTGATGATGGCACACATTTTTAATCCTAGCACTTGGGAGGCAGAGATAGTCAGATAGATGTCTTTGAGTTAGAGGCCAGCCTGGTCTACAAAGTGAGTTCCAGGACAGCCAGAACTACACAGTGAAATCGTGTCTCAAAAAACAAATAAAAAAAAGTTCTCTGTATGCACTTAGGGGATATTGGTCTGAAGTTTTCTTTTTAGTATTTTCGGTAGAGTTTGGTATCAGGCCTATGCTGATCTTGTAAACTGAGTTGGGAAGTGTTGCCCTCTTCCATGTCATGAAGGCATTTATATATGATCCTACTGTTCTTTCTCAAAACTTAATAGAATTCACCAGGGAAGATATTTAGATCATAAGGTTTCTTTCTGAAAAATTTTATAACAGTTTCAGTCTCTTTAACATGTACAGCTATTTGGATTCTTAGTTTAGATTATGTAATTTTGGACAATTTATATCTTTTGTGCCCTATTTTTTATTTGTTGCCTTGTTTTCTTTGGTTTTGGTAGTTTTTAAATATTATTTTGTTTATATTTTAATTGTGTGAATGTGCATAGGCCTGGAGGCTTATGCGAGTACATGCAAGTGTCCGAGGAGGTCAGAAGACTACATTGGATCCTATGGAGCTGGAGTTACAGGCAGTGTGAGCCACATAATGCGGGTGCTGGACGCCTATCTTAGGCCCTCTGCACAAGTAGAATGTGCTCTTAACCACTGAACCGTTTCTGCAGCCTCCTTGGGTGTGGTTTCTTAGGACAGAATCTCAGGCACCGAACTCTTGATCCTTCTGCCTCTGCATGGAATTACAGGCTTGTGTTCACCACACTTGTTTGGAACAAGCATCCCATTGTGTATCCCAGACTGACTTCAAATACAACCTTCCTGGTGCGTCCCCTCCTTCCCTTCCTCTTCCTTCAGAAAAAGTCTCACTCTGTAGACTATGCTACCTGGAACACACTGTGTTAGCCAGTTATTGGTGACCTAAACTCTCAGCAATCTTCCTGCATCAGCCTCCTTAAATATATTTTTATATTCAGTTTGTTCCAGATTAGCTGAAAGCCTCTTTAGCTGTCATTTTGACTCATGTCCAATCTGAGTATTTCCAGATTCGTCTTAACATTTTTTTTAAAAAAGTGTGTGTGTGTGTGTGTGTGTGTGTGTGTGTGTGTGTGTGTGTGTG
>JANHMN010000003.1:171238373-171356398 GCA_030674055.1 Rhabdomys pumilio
GGTGATGGTGGCAGTGTTTGAGCTGGCTCTGGAGGTGATGGTGGCAGCGTATGAGCTGGCTCTGGAGGTGATAGTGGCAGTGTCTGAGCCAGCTCTGGAGGTGATGGTGGCAGTATGTGAGCTGGCTCTGGAGGTGATGATGGTAGTGTGTGAGCTGGCTCTGGAGAATCACCCTGCAGAAGCACATCTGAAGCTCCTTCTTCTCCTTTTCAGCATTCTGTATTGGATGATAAAAATTTTAAACCCCTCAATTAGCAACCACGCAAAACCACAAGTGTTTATTGAACCTTGTAATCTCCTCTTGTTGTCGGTTAGGATTTTCTTCCAGGCTTTGATTGTGTGTAATAAAACTGTTGCTTAATTAATGCCAGAATTCTGAAGCCTTTGGTTGCTACAAAAGAGAGTGAAATGGCTAAAGCTAAAGCAAGAGGCAGCATCCACTAGCTTTTCTGCCGTGTTATTTAGAGCTGTCATTCTTGTTCTAGCTGATGATATAGGACTCCCAACAGATAGGAACTGACAGGGAAGCCGTAGTGAGTCCTGTCTGAGGAAGACACAGTTGTGATTGAGGCTCCCCATGTTAATGAAGAACTGTTTTCAGATGATATTTCTCTCCTAGTTTGAGCTGCATTAGTGTGGCCATGTTAATGTGACCAAACTAAGGTGGCTTTATGGAACGTGAAAAAAGACTGATGTCTATACACTATCTCAGGGAGTATGCTGGTCCATAGCCAGAACATGAGTAAGAAGTCACACAGATTGTTACTCATCTTTTCAAATAATAAAAGTAAAATGGTAAAAATGTACTTTAGAAAATTGCTAAACTTCCTTTATCACAAATAGATTACTCTGTTACACACATACACACGGTACTCCTCCCTGAGCTTCCTTCTTTGTCTCTGTCCCATCCAACCCCCCTTTTCTTACCAGGTTCTCAATGTGTTACCCTGACTAGTCTATAAATTGCCCAGTTTCCTGCCTCAGCCTCCTGAGTGCTGAGTCTATATACAGGCTTATACCATTACATTAACCTCATTTACTTATAAAAGGAATTCTTATACTTAAAAAAAAAAAGTTAATGAGGGCTAAAGACTGACTCATTGGGTAAAGAACTTGCCACTGAGACATGAGAGCTGAAGTTTAGATCCTCAAGACCCACATAAATTCTGGGTGAGTGTGGGGGTCCCCCCTGTGATAGGCTAGCAAACAAAGATAGAGTTCTTTGCAGCTAGATCACTTTACTTGCCAAACAGGTGAGCTCTGGATTCATACTGAGAGAGCTCAGTAAGAAAGATGTAAAGTGATGAGAAAGACACCAACATTGACTCTGGCCTCTACTCACATGTGCTCACTGCTCACACATACACATGCAGGGAAAGGTTGGGGCCTGGGGAGATGGCTCAGTAGGTAAAGGTACTTGTTGCAATACCAAATGACTTAAGTCAAGTCTCCAGGTCCCACATTGCAGGAGAGAACTGCCTTCCACAAGTGATCCTCTGACTTCCATATATGACCCCAATACACACAAAACAAATAAACAAATAGACAAATAAATAAAGTAAAAAGGGTCATTTTAAAAACAGCTAAAGCCGGGCGGTGGTGGCACACGTCTTTAATCCCAGCACTTGGGAGGCAGAGGCAGGCAAATTTCTGAGTTTGAGGCCAGCCTGCTCTACAGAGTGAGTTCCAGGACAGCCAGGGCTACACAGAGAAACCCTGTCTCGAAAAACAAACAAACAAACAAACAGCCAAAGCTTGTTTCACATCATTATTCAAAGCAATTCTTAATTTTCAGAACGCAAGCTATAGAATGGTCCCCATTAGTCTTCCTTAATGAATTTACCTTTAAGAAACTATATTTTTTTCATTCTTCATAGTTCAAGGAACTTATTATCTGATATATATGTGTATTGATTTTTGACAAGGATTTTAGTAAGCAATGCTTCTTGCAGTGTGGGGCTGAAATCCAACAGTGAAAAATGACAGCCCTCCTTCTGGCTGTTTTCCCAGAATGGCTATATATATGTTACAATTGTTGAACCTCAACAGCTGCCCAAATTCTATGTAGATCATGTAGAATTGCAATATTGTGTCTAAGTTATACTTTGTGATGACATTCAAGCATGAAGTACACTTTGTTGAGCAGAGTCATTGATGTAGTCATAATTCTCAGTGGCTGAGGTCCCAGTGATGAAAGGAGTTTGAAGTTCAGTAGCCTCGATTGTCCAGGGGTTCAGTGAATGCTAGTGATTACTTGTCTTAGAATGGGTCGAATTGGGTTAAATGTTTGCAGCCAAATCTTCCAGTTGTCCTCCACCGAAGAGCAAGGTTCTCTCAGCTCTGACCTACTTTGTTCCTGCCACCCTGTGGGCGCGGTGGTTACAAGCCAGCAGAGACAGTAGATAAGACAGGGAGATGTTTCTAGTAGGAAATGCTTTTAGTAGCATGTTTCTTTGTTGGTAGAGCATAATGTTGCCACAAATCATGAATAAATATTCCAAATTCTCTCATATTATAGCAGTTATAACCATTTTTAAGCCTCCTTTGTAAGTAGATATTTTTCTCCTGGCTTTCTGTACTGTGAACTTTACAAAACTGGCATAAGCAGCCTATTAATTATTCATATCATAGCAACAATTAAAGCAAATTAAAAATAAAAATCACCATATTGCATTTAACCGTGGGCAGCACCAAATTGTGTCAGCTCTGTAAGGGCCTATGGTGTTGCCTTTGTTAAAAGTGCTAGAGGGAGCTCTAACCTTGCTCAGAGCAGTAGCATGTGGGAACAATTGTCTGTGAGCGGCCACAGGGTCACAATAGGAGATAGAATCTCAGGCTCTTTTGTAGTAAAATTTTCAAAAAAAATTTTTTTTTAATTTAATGATTCTTTTCTTTATATCAGAAAATAAAGGTTAGGACAGTCTATCAGTAACCAGACAGATTGTGTGAATATAATCTAGTGATGTTAGGAGTTTCTGGAGTTTATGAATTTTCTCAAAGTGAACAGGCCCATATAACAGCAGTCTAGATGTTTGAAAGGGAGAGAGAAAAGGAATGTAACAGGCCACTCCTGTTCCCGTTCAGTTACCGCTCTCCTGGGGATAACAGTTATCTTCACTTCCAGTTCCTTATCTTAGCTCTGCCTGGTTCTGAGCTCCTGTAGATAGAACCACACAGCATGCAGCCATTACAGTATGTTGTCAGTTGGGCAAAAAATTTAAGAATCACTCATGTTGTTGCACATAATCACAGTCTGTATATCCTCACTGGTAATGTTTCACAATAGATTATCTTAGCCATTTATACATTTCACTGTAGGCAAACATTTGGGTTTCTTTCAGCTTTTGATAATTAAAAAACAATCTCACATGTATCTTTTCATGAATGTGTAGATGAAACACTTTCACATATATATGAAACTAGGAAAGAAACTAGACACTGTTGGCCTCAGAGAATGAGAGATCCCTTTGTCCTCTACCTCGCCAGTCAGGGCTTGGTGTTTGTTGCCCGGCTATTTACTGTAGCATTCTGGAAGAGGATAGTAACATCACCTATGGTGGGGTGGGGTAAGAGAGGTAGGTGTTTTTCTGGTGGTTCTTCCATCTCACATGCACCCCTGCACCTCCAGCCCAGTGGTTACAATTAAATCCAGGAGAGGAGGTCAGCATCTACACTGAGCCATGTGTCTCTCTGGCCAGGCTTTGTTTTTGTACTGTGTCTCCCTCAATTTTCTCCCGGAAAAGAAACCTATAGTCTATGTAACCACTTCTGAGTATGCAGTTCAGTAGCAGTAAGGCCATTAATGTCATCACTACATTTTGTTTGTTTCTAATTCAGCAGCTACCTTTATTAAGAACATATGTACGTACCCTGTTCTAAAATGTGTGCACATAACCTATTGTTATGTCAACCCTTGGGAACAAGCGGTGTTAAGTAAGTCTTTGGGGCTAAAAGAAGAAAATGGGAAGTGAATAGTTTGCTGAGATCCCCCAGTTCCTAGATGACACTGGGCCTGACCATGAGCTGGCTCTGAGACTCGTCAATTCTAACTTTGGAACAGTCAAGTCTTTTGCTTCTTCTATCATTGTTCTGTGATGTTATTCTAAACATTTTCTCCAAAATGTCTCAATCTTTTTTTACTTGATTGGGTTTTTTTCTGTTTCTTTGAGTTAGTACTTCACTGTATAGCTAAGGGTGCCCTGGAACTTGAAGCAATCTTCCTGCCTCAGTCTTCCAAGTACTGAGATTACAGGCATGAGCATACATGTCTTGATCCTTTGTGCTTCCCTAGCCTGTGTTCTTACTGCTGCTGTCCTGGTCAGCCCTCTGTCCAGTCTTTCTTACTTAAAACCCAAGCCCACTTGATTGTTCATTATCAAAACACTGCTGTCAGCCAACATAGTGCTTTCCTCTAATGCTAGCACTCAGGAGGCAAAGGCAGGAGGATCTCTTTCGAGTTCAAGCCAACCTGGTCTGCATAGGACAGCCAGGGATATATAGAGAGACCCTGTCTCAAGAGGATGAGGGTGATAGTGATGGTCATGAATAAGTTTTAAATGCTACTCTTATAGAAGCAGGTACCACAGATTCTATTTCTAATGTCCAATGAAACTTACTCCTTCCAAATGGAAACCCAGGCCCAGAGTGTGTTTGTTTATTATAGTAGCCAGTATGTCATGTCAACTGTGAGCATTTTGATAGCCTTCAGAATCTGAAAGAAAAAAAATAACCTAGTACAGCAAAGCTCTTTAAAGGACAGAGAACAGGCATTGTCTGACATGATATTGGAAGTTCATACCTGTCCGTAGACTCTGTGTGCTCCTGCTACTTGGATTTTGCAGATAAATAAAACCAGTTGGTATATAGCATTTCTTTTGCTTCTTTGTGTCAAGTAAGGGGACTTTTACTAGAGAAAAGTATTCATTCACTGATAGTTTTCTAGAAAACTTTTTCTTAAATCCTGGCAAGCAGAAAGAGGGTTGATACAAAAGTAGCAAGAATGTAGATGTAAGCAGGGCAGACTGGGGACGCAGACTTCTCCAAACTCCATCCGGAGGTCTCCCATATTGCCAAGTTGTATAGAAATGTTAAGCTGACATCGGTCTTCTTTCTTTTTGGAGGTTTAGTTTTGATTCTTAACTAAAGACATATTTTTTTAAACTTAAAAATATTATTTTGTTTTGTTTTAAAGATGAGATAAAAATGAGAAAATATACAAAAAGTATTTAAAGAGAGAACCCAGGAAGGACTAATGGCAAGCATGGCTTTAACGTGAAAGAACAGCGACCTACCCGCCATCATTGGTTATAATTAGCTTACCACTTTATTAATGGAATCTTTTGGTTTTTCAGTTATATACAGAAACTCTTACTTTCAAAGCAGACTTTAAGCCTTGAAGGACAGAGATAAGGTGTTTTACTGTGCACCCAGGTAGATCTCAAACACATTATACAGCCTAGGTTGGCCTTGAACTCAGACCTTCCTGCTTCTCCTTCCTAAGTGTTGAATTATATTCCTTGAGCCGTCATGCCTAGCTTATTGTAGTGTTTTAAATTTGTTACATGCAAACATTGAAGCCAGTCTTGGGAAGGGGGTTAAGCTTGCCAGTTTTTCCTATAGGCAAAGCATTGTCATACTGTAAGTCAGTGATTGACAAGGCAGCCATGTAGGGGGGCTTCAACTGTTTTTAATCCCACCATGCTCAAAAAGTGATGAGTACTTCTTATGTGTTTGGATTAAAAATTGAGTTTACCACATATTTTTGTGCTGCTACTATGTAGATTCAAAAGGTTTATCTCTGTCCTCCAAGGCTTAAAGTCTGCTTTGAAAGTAAGAGTTTCTGTATATAATTGAAAAACCAAAAGATTCCATTAATAAAGTGGTAAGCTATTTATAACCAATGATGGCGGGTAGGTCGCTGTTCTTTCAGGTTAAAGCCATGCTTGCCATTAGTCCTTCCTGGGTTCTCTCTTTAAATACTTTTTTGTATGTTTTCCCATTTTTAGCTTAACGTTAATGCTTCCAACAAAGACAGAGTGTCACTGTTTATAGATAAGGAAATTGAGACCCTGAAAGGTTACCTAATTTACCCAAGATTATATACCAAGTAAGTGGGGAGCTGTAGTGGAATCGGATCAAGACCTAACCATGATTTGGTTATATTTACAACATTCTGATACATAAATATAATTTGTACAGAGGGTCATAGGGCTAGCTTCAGTTGACGCTCATGGTCTTGGTGTGCACATAAACCTCTTGGCTACACAAAAGATGTCTACAGCACAGCGCCAGTCTCCAGCCCCTGCCCGGCTGTTTACTTGCAAGCAACGTGATTATTAAAAAGAAGAACCAGAACTGTGTTCTAGAAACACCATGCAGCTTATATAACGCTGCATTTTGAAATTTAGTCTGAACTTTGCTAATTTATGTGAGTCTGAGCAAGTTATTCTGATCACCTCTCCTAAAAAAACCAGATGCTGCATCCAAAGTAAGCCTTTCCTGGATAAATTAAGAAAACAATTACCGAAGTATTCCAGAGAGAAATGTCTTTAGTCCCTCGATGCTCTAAGGGTTATTAAAGTTTTACCTGCAGATAACCAAGACTTCCAGAAGTTACAAGTCATTTACTTCATTCTCTGCGCTGAGAGAGGCCTGCACCCTGCCTCATAGGATTATTTCTTGCTGCATTTAACATGCATTAACAAGCGTTTGGAAAGAGTTGAATTTCTTCTAGAAAGCTGAGTTGGCTTCTTGAAAGCCTGTCCCCCATCTATACCCCCAAAGCCAGGCTTTAGATTAAGAGCAAGTTATAAGTTATTAAGACAAGTCACCGTCTTTCATAGACAAAAAAAAAAAAAAAAAAAAAAAAAAAACCACCCAAGTCTCCAAGCATTTCTGTGTGATGTAAACTCACCTCGCTTTTTCCTCATGCACTTTGAGCTGTGTGTCTCTGCTTCTTACAGCAGGCCCGTATGGCAGAACTTAACTTTCTGATGCTACATAAGGCAAGGATGTGAAGATGAAGCTGCAGAGAAGACTCCTGATTTAAACTCCCAACATCCTCAATGTTTTATGATATTTGGTTATTACTTTATATCCAGAGGTGCAACCTGCACCTCAGGAAGTTACAGAGAAGAATCAGCCGGATTCCAGACAGTTAAGCTTTACTGCTCTGCCTGAGACATCAAATACCAGTATTCAAAATCCCCCTCCTTCCTAATGCCTGTTGTTCGTTGTGTGGGAGAGAACTTGTTTGTCCATAGAGCATCCTGCTTCTCGAGGAGCAAGCGCTGGGCATGCTAGATCCTTGTGCACTGGATCAGGCCCATTTTCTCCTCCTCATCTGCTCCATCTCTCTGTCCTCAATCCCTTCTCCCCAAGCTGTTTTCCCTGTCTCCCTGCTCATCATTTTTCTCTCCTCCCTGTCTCTCCCCTAACCCTTCTGGCTCCTCCTCACCATTCTCTGCTCTCACACATGTACACCCACCCGAGCCCTCCATCTAATTTCTCCCAGTCACATGTCACCCGACACCCAGTTCTGCACTCATTCTTGCCTCTCTCCCTTCTTGCTGCCTCCTTTCTGGGCTTTTAAAAAAGTGTATGCACAGGAACACGTGTGTGTTCGTCCTCTGGAGGTCTTCAGGTGTAATCCTCAAGAATGGCACCCAGCTCCAACTTCCTTGTTTAGATTTAACCAATTAGGCTAGACTGTCTGGCCAAGGTGCCCCAGGAATATTCCTTTTTCTACACATTCCCCCAACCCATGATGGTTGAGATTACCAACATCCTGGATTTTTATTTTTGGTGAGTTCTGAGGTTTGATCCAGATCCTTATGTTTGCACAGCAAACACTTTACCCACTGAGCCATCTCCCAGCCCTTCATCCCCAGATAGATTATATAACGAATGTGAAAGCAAAACACAATGATTAGTTTTGAGTCTTTAGCACAGAGGAATTTTGTTTGCTGTTTTAATGCTTAGTTTTTCAGAGCTTATCAGCTTTCAAAATGGTGGTCTTTTGGATTGCAGCATTAAGCCTCCAGTGTATTGGTCTGTTGCAGCACGTGATTGGGAGCTAAATACAATTGGAAACATGAGGCTTAACCTCTGTAAGTCCTTTGAGACCTTTCCTGATTATCTCCTCCCCGAATTTAGTCATACTATTTCCTTTAATGTTTCTGTGTTATGAGTGGCCTTGACAATTTATATATACAAATGTATTTTTGTTTAGTCATTAGATGGCAGGAACAGACATTAATGAATGGTAATTCTGTTATTTGATTGATTGACTTTTTTTGTTTGTTTGTTTGTTTGTTTTTGAGATAGGACCTTACTCTTAGCACAGGCTGGCCTCAAACTTGCAGTGATTCTCCAGTCTTTGCCTTTGCCTATCCAGTGCTAGGATAGCAGGCATGAGTCACCACACTCAGTTGCAGCTTTTCATGACTATACCTCATTGTTACTCAGTCTGTTGTCCTTTATATTGCTGGTTATAAAGACTGTGACTTTGTGCTGTGTCCTAACCTTGCCCTTTGTCAGTTGCTTAAATTCCAATCTTATAATCAGATTCCCTAAAGAGAACTGTTCATCAGAAAATATCTTCCTGGATTGGCTTGGCTTAGGTGTGGAAGGTGAGCAGTGCAAGACTCGGTGAAAGGCTCAGATCGTGTTGCTCCTAGCTACACTTCCCTCAGAGTCATGACATTAACTGGTGTAGTTAGCGAGTGCTTTTCTAGCTGCAGGGGGTTTTGAAGAGATGGAAGAATTCTGTGGTTAATTGAATTCTTCGGGCATGGACCCATGGTCATCGGAAACCTTTGAGTGAGTAAGACTCCTGTGCCTTGCCCCTGTAGCTCCTACAGCGTTTCAAAGGCCAGAATTCTTCTTAGGAGGGTTATCTGCCCGTTTTGTGCTGCTTGAACATTTTGTATGATAAACATGACATCTTCACAATGTATGTGGTCCCTCACGTTACCCTTCTCCCTGTGTTTTCTTCCTCACTCCCCAAGTCGGCAACACTTGTGCTGTTTTCCCATCTCATGAGCAAAGTTTTAACAGTACGCAGAAAGTTAACTGCCTGGAGTCTTTTAAATATAAGTAACACGCAACCAGTAATAAGCTGTCGGTTGGTTTTTTGCTGCCTGCAAAGAAACATAAACACAGCGCTCATTTCTGGCAGGTTTTTACTGTCAGAGTTTCTCCTATTATATTTATCTTACAATTTGCCAGGGGGTGAAGTTATTAAGTTTTAGCAGCAGCCATCGATCAAGTTCACAAGTTAACACGATAAAGGCTCTGTGCCGCTCCGATGCGGGGAAGTGATGATCCTCACTCGGTAATTAACTAAATGAGAAAGTTAAATCTTACTTGAGAGCTGGGAGAGATGAAAGAGAGGTGTTTGTCAGTTTCTCAGTGGAAATTAGAAGCAGTTTTCTGCAATTCCCTAAGCTGCTGCTCTGTCATATTTTACATAAGCACTGGGAAAACGTCTTGTAATTAGTGCTGTCATGGAGGATTTTTTTTTGCTGAAGGATGTTGGAATAATTCATTAGATTATCAAGAAAGGCTTGTGTCCTGAAATGATTAGCACAGTGAAATTTAAACCATTAACGATAACAAGTTTAGAGCTTGCTGCAGTGCAGAGGCACCCGGGGTATGTCTGTGCCTATTTCAATCATTTCTTATAATTAAACATTATGTCCTTTTTTTCCCCCTCACTAGGACACATCCAAAAATCCTTTTAAGGTGGCACTGTCTACATCAGTGGGTTTACTTACCAGCCTTGGAGGTGTGTGTCGTTAGTGGCTGTAATAATAACACAGCAGTAAATTAAGTAAGCTGCAGTGAATTCCTTGGTTTAGAACAAAAGAAGCCCATCACCAGGGAAGCTACAAAGTCGCATGCCAGAGACCACCAATGAAACAAGAGTCAGTTTTTAAGTCTAAAAATGTTGAGTGGCTTTCTTATCTCTTTAACTACAGTAAAAATCAGGAAACTGTCGAAATGGCCTTGCTTTGACTTGGATGAATTTTATGTATGACTTTTCCTATCATCAGTAAATAGAAGACTGGCAAATGTCTAGTCTTTAAATAATCATACTGAGACACTGTGAGTACATTTCCTAGTGAGTTTTATTTAAAAGCTTTGGAATGATCACTAGCTTTGTCTTGCCGGTTATTAGAAATCAGTCAGATTCTTAATGTGAACTTCCTCTCTGCTGACAAATCTGCCCCTTCCTGTCTTCCACATTCACTAATCGGATGTGACATATTTATGAGTTCACCTAATACGTAATCATATTTAGTAGAGGCTGCTACAATATTAATACGCTTACTCCCCCGAGAAACAGGGTGTTTACTTCAGTTGGGATATGAACTCCATTCTGTATATTCAGCTCTCTGCTTTCTTGTGGACTCTCATTCCCAACCCCAATAAAAAGAGAAAGGATTATATTTTGGTCACTGAAAATTATTAATTTTTTTTTACAAACTAAAAATCAGAATGTTGAATGTCATGTGTGACCCTACTTTTGAGCATTTGTTACGTATTCTCTGCTTGTTCAGTTTGTGCCCAACCGCTTCCAGTTTCTCATGAATTCCTTTCTAGAGACTTGCTTGGATGCTGTGGGCTTCTTTCCCTTGCTTTACATCCCTCTGGGGCTCCAGAGCTACTCTGAGCCCCTGTTGACCGTTTCCTTCCCTAGGCATGCTCACTTGTTTCTGTCTCAGCCTGATCCAGCTGCAGACAGAACATTTCCCCTCAATCCAACCAAGACAACACTGACTTTTTCTAAAAGGCGCTTTCGGAAAGAAGCGAGTGAGAGGCATTGAGAGTCGAGAGAATTGGTGTTTTTAGATTCTTATTTAGCAAAAGCCTGGCAGTAGCCTATAGAGACTAGTAGAGTGGGCCTCCAAAGAGCCTCTGCCTTTCTCCCTAAAACTATGGCAAGCCAGACATGGTAGTTCATGCCTATGTTCCCAGTACTCTGGTGGATGAGGCAGGAGGATCACAAATTAAACTCCGGCTTGGGCTGTATAACCAAAAACACAGAAACAAAACAAATAAGCATTCTGGCAAGTTTGGACTTGTTTTTCCTGGCCACAGTAAGAACCTAACTGTGCTTCTGCTGTTACCCAGGGTAATTTATCAATTCTTCCTTTGAGGAAGAAATAAACAATCATATTCAAAGAAGAGTGTTGTGTATGAAACTGTGGTGGTGATACACGCCTTTAATTCCAGCATTTGGGAGGCAGAGGCAGGTGGATCTCTGTGAATACAAGGCCAGCCTGGTCTACATAGTGAATTCCATACCAGCCAGGGCTACATAGTGAAATCCTATGTCAAATGAATGACTGGATGGGTGGGTGGGTGGGCAGATGGGTAGATAGGTGGATGAACGAATGAATGAATGTTCTAACCCACACTTCTTTCCTCTCCCCTCACCTTCTCTTTTTCTCCTCTTCCTACTTCTCCTCTTCTCCCCACCCCCACTTCTCACGTCTCTTGACAAGACTTAATAGCCTTGAAACTCTTGACCTCCAGTGTCCACTTCCTGAATGCTGTGATTACAGTCATTGGCCACCACACCCACCCTTCAGACTGTAAACGTCCATTTGTTCTTTGTCCTGATTCTCTGTGAGAATAACTCACTTTCCTAACACTTCCTGAGTAGCCTCTTCTAATCCTTACTGTAATCACCTCTTGGACTGTTGGTCCTCACATCACCAGCTCCTGGTCTGTTCTCTGTAACAGAGCTGGCGTATTTCCAAGGCACAGCAGATGGCATCGCTCATGTTTGTCTACTTCAGAACCTCACCGGTGGGCTCCCCGTAAACATGAGTGGGTGTCCAGACTTCTTCCCATGGCCCTGGAGACCTCAGAGCAGGCCCCTCGGTTTTCATCGCTTTACCTTTTGCTGGTCACTCTGCTCCTGTGCATGTGGGCCTTTCACTCTTTTCTTCTGCACATCTACTTTCCACCCTCCTCCCACTTCTGTTTTTCAGATTCTTTCTCTAGGTCTAGGTAAGACTTCATTTTATGCAGAGCTCAGCTTAGCTGCCCCTCCTGCAGGAGCTCCCTTAGCTTCCAGCTAAGCCCAAGTTCACCTGCTGCTTTGCCTTGTTCTTATTTTTCTTTACTCCATATCAGTCTCTGACGTTAGGATATATCTTTTGTTTTTTTTTTTCCTCAGCCTTGCCCAGAGAAAGCAGTGTGTGTTCTGTGCCCATTCACTGTTTTGCCTGCCTCTGCTAAACTTCCCTTCACAGAGTGCCGTACCACAGAGCCAGTTGGGAACTGGATAGCTCTCAGGTTCCAGCCTTAATCAGAATTTTTGCTCTGCCTCTCTTGGGTGGATTCTAACCCCCAGCACAGTTGGTGCTTACTTTATTCTTAACTCAGTACCTTATCTGAGTCATTATTTCTCCACATATCATAGTCCCCAATGCTAGAGTCTCAAAACCATCTCCCCAGTCACCAACAGTCTCTTCATTTTGTCCTTGTCCTCAAAATAATTCTCGTCTTTGTCTGAAACATGATTTTTCCACTTCCCCTACCCTCCCTATTGGTTGGTTACAGCAGGATTTGCCTATAAGCTGGAAATGTATGTCATTTCATAGTCTTGTTCAGCTATCCATGATGTTACTTTTACATGATACACTGAGTAAAGTCCACACGTGTCATATTATTGGCTAAGCCAGTTGATGTCTGTAAGAATATATTTTCTCTTCCTGGCCCAGGCAGCAGCTGCAGAGAAATTCATGGTCATTTTGAAAGCGGTACATGTAATGTGTTTTCAGGAGTGAGGCCCTTAGCCTTTTAGGCCTAAACTGGAAGACAGTGCCACAAACACTTAACTCCTTTCATTTGGTGTGCTTGTCACCTGACAGTGTCATTTGAGCTTTGTCTGGAGACGACTGTTCATTGCAGACAGAAAAGCAGAAGAGCTGCACAGGGCGGCAGGAGGTTGCTGTTGTCATTAAGCTGAGGCTGTTTGTCAGCTTTCCTGGACGTTTGAACAGGATGCTTGAGTCATCGGGCTTTTGTTGGGAAAGCTGAATCAATTCTGTGGCCACAAGCAGCCGTTCTCATCTCTCTCCTCGTACACTGCAATATACAACCTTCTGGTTGTTTTAATAATTGAACTTTCTCACTGTACCCTCGTGGATTTTTCAGTTTCAAATAGAAATTTTACTTCATTTACTTCAGACATTTGTAGACAAATCTGTATGGGAGAATGGTCAAAGAAGAGACAGAGCAGCAAAGACCTTCGGGGTTCTTTCATAAATGTAGTGTGTTAGTTACAAATGAAATTAATATCATGGTGGCAGTAAGTATTATGGTTCAGTAAATTTTGTCAGTTGCATGCTGTTGTAACAAGAAGATTTCCATGGCCCCAATGCATCCCCCGTACCTTTCCCCAGCTAGTTTCCCTCCCACTCCCACTTAAAGAAACCACTAATCTGCTTTTATAACTAAAGTTATAGTTGCTGTTCCTAGGTTGGCATATGAGTGGACTGTATGAGCTTACACCTGGCTTCTGTAGTCATGTGATCTGGAATCCATCCTTGTTTTGTGTTGCTAAGTGTTTGTGTGCCTACATTACAATTTATTGTTTGTCATCCTCTCTTGATGGACTTGTGTCTTGTGACACTGTAGGATTGTTATGAAGGCGGAAACAATACCATTAATGTGTAGAATTGTGTTTTGTGCTTAGGAGATAAATATGGTAGCGTCTGTGTTTCCCTCTATAACACACGGTTGTCAACTTGTTTCCAAAGTCATTAGACCATTCAGCATTAGCAACTGTGATACATGAGAGGCCAGTTGTTTCAAATAGCCAGTCTTTTAAATCTCAGTTCATGTGTAGCAATATCTCATGGCTGTAATTTACATAACGACTTGAAATGTTGAACATCTTATTGTCTGATTACTAACGTTCCTGAAGTTTGTTTTTGGTGGTATATCCCATCTCTTGCCAGTTTTAAAAAAAATAGGTATATTTTTAGTAGCGAAGCAACTAGAATTATCTTCTAACTATTGAGTCCTAAGACTTCTACATATATTCTACAATCTTTTGTTAAATACATTTATTGCAAATATTTCCCCCAGCTTCTGAGATGGCTCAAAAGATAAACACACTTGCTGTCAAAAACCCTGAAAACCCAAGTTCCACCCCCCCAAGACTTATGCAGTAGAAGGCCGACTCTCAAAAGTTATCTTCTGAACTCCATAAACACCATGCCAAGTGCGCACCTACACACACACACACACACACACACACACACACACACACATGCACCCTGATTTATTAAATTACTTTCTTTTATTAAGTTTGCAACCTCTCTGAAATGTTTTCTTAGCCCAAGGGTACAAAAACTTTTTCCACACTTCAAGAAGTTTTATAGTTCATAGTTTTTAACTTGAACATACACATCTAAGATACGCCTTGGTTGATCTTGCATGTGGTTTTCCAGTATAGATATACCGTTGCTTAACATCATTATTTTTAGAAAGTTGCCCTTGGGGTTGGAGAGATGGCTTACAGGTAGGAGCACTTCCTGCTCTTACAGAGGACCTGGGCTTAGTTCCCAGCACCCACATCCAGAGTCTCACAACCATTTACTACCAGTCCCAGGGACTCTGCTGCCACCGTCTCATCTCTGTGGATACCTGCAGCACTTAGTGCACACACATGCACACACATACATGCACACACGCATGTGCCACATAAAATATAAATCTTTTTTCTAATGTTTACTTTTTCTTCTTTCATACAATATATCCTGACCAAGTCTTCCTCTCTTCCCATTCCCCCCAGTTCCTCTCCACCTCCCTTCTCCCTCAGATCCACTACCATCACCCCAGTGTCACCCCAGAAAAGAGCAGGCCTCCCACTGAAATCAGTCAAGCATGACATAAGACACAATAAGACCAAGTACAAACCCTCACATCAAGGCTGGAGGCAACCCCAAAAGCAGGGAAAAAAGTAAGAGATACCCCCATTTCATTCCCACTTATCAGGAGTCTTCCTCCCCTATCCCAAAACACCAAACCAACAAGTAGAGGACCTAGCTCAGGCTCTGTGGTTGCTGTTTCAGTCTCTGAAGGCCTCGTGAGCCCTGCTTGGTTGGTTCTTCAGGTCATTCCTTTTGGTATCCCAGGGTTAGGGTTACCCCTCTGGCTCCCACAGTTCTTCCTCCCTTCTTCTGAGGGGTTTCCTAAGTTTCAAGGTAAAAGACCCAGTGGAGACCTCTGACCTGAGCTCCCTCACGACCTAATGTCTGTCTTGAATCTCTGCATCCACCCCCATTAGCTGCTAAAGGCAGTCTTTCTGATCTCAGTCCAGCAGGATACCCTTAGGAATCATTTCATTGACATTTGGAGGTGAGGGGTTAGTCGGATTTGCTCCTACCCTAGGTCTCTGTGTTATCCAGCCTCTGGTTCCTGGTTTTCCAGGTAATACCAGGCATAGGCTCCTTCTTGTGATATGGGCCTCAAATTGGTTGACCACTCTCAAGTTCTCATCACCATTGCCCCAGCATTGTCTTGCATGCAAGACAGAATGTAGGTGGAAGGTTGGTGTTCAGTCCCACCACTGGAAGCTTTTTCTGATTACAGAAAATGAATGGTTCAGGCTCCATTAACTGGGAGTTCTCTCACTAGGGTTACTCTCATAGATTCCAAGGAGTTTCCACCGCACTAGGATTTCACATCAGCCCAAATGGCCTTAAATTCCAGTAGTCTTTCCCTATACTCTCCTTCCATCCCCCTCCCTGACCAAGCCAGCTCAGTCAGTCAACAGGTTCTCCAGTGCAGGAGTGAGGATTAAAAAGAAAAAAAGATGATTAGGCAACATTGCAGCATGACCCCAGCCAGTTCTGAGGCTGAAGGCTGAGGCAGGTTTATTTCTTCCCAATTTTTCTTTTAAACCATTTTAGTTACATGCAAGTATTTAGGTCAGCTTAGGTTGAGGAACAGCAATACAATAGATGCAAATAGTCAAGGAACAAACAAGGCAATAGACAAAGTCCCTCTCATCACTCCCGTGATCACCCTCATGATTGCTGTTTCTAAGGGCTCACCAGGATGACAAAAATATCTGAGCCTACTTCCCTGTCCTAGCCCACAGTCATATCCATGCCTGAAGACTACTTCTTTGTTCTAGCCTAAGACTTGGATTCCTGACTAAATTACTTCTCTGTTTTATCCTGAAATTAGATTCCTGCTTGAACTTACTTCCTCATCATGGCCTAATGTCAGATTCCTGCCTAGAGCCCGTTTCCTTGTCCTTGGCCAATGTCATATCCCTGCCAAGCAGCCCCAAAAGCTCTCCACACCTCCCCAACCTGATCTTTTAAAAAAAAAAGTATCCTTTCCCCATAGGATTATCCTAGAACCAACCATTCAACTGCCCAGTGCTGGATGTAATGGTACACACTTATAATCCCAGCAGTTGAGAAGCTGAGGCAGGAGAATCATGAGTTCAAGGCCAGAATAAGCTACATAGTAATACCGTATCTCAGAGGTCAGGTGAAGGGAGGAAAGAAAAAGAATCAGTCATGTATGAATTTCTTCTGATTGATTGATTGACCCACCTTTTCCTGCTCCCATCAAAGCCACCATGTGGGTGCTGGGGATTGAACTCAGGACCTCTGGAAGAACAGCCAGTGCTCTTAATAGCTGAGTCGTCTCTCCAGCCCCATCCATCTTTTAATTTACATCCCTTTGCATCACTCTACAAATTAGTAAATTGTACATCAATTTGCCTGCTACGGTTTTAATTGATACTGTATTTACCCTTTCAATCAAGCTGGGAAGAAGGAACAGTTCTGTCTTGTGTAACAGATCTCTCCATTTATTTACAATGGTACACTGTGTGGCAGGCACACTGCGATCAAGTGCTCGGGAGACAGGCAGGCAGGTCTCCTTGAGTTCAAGGACAGCCTGGTCTATATAGTGGGATCCAGATATCCAGGGCTACATAGTGAGACCCTGTCTCAAATTAAACACCCCCTCAGCAGGGTTTGTACTTTACAGGTATTACACATTTGCTAAGCTTTTATAAATGTTGTATGGGGCTTTCTTGTTTTTAAATTTTTTTATTCTGCAGTAAATTTCTTTCTTTCTTTTTTTTTTTTTTTTTGGTTTTTCGAGACAGGGTTTCTCAGAAATCCGCATGCCTCTGCCTCTCAAGTGCCAGGACTAAAGACGTGCACCACCACTGCCTGGCCTGTAGTAAATTTCTTAAGTGGATAATTAAAAAAAAAAAAAAAAAAGTGTTTTAGCCTGGTGTGGTGGCTTACCATGTAATCCCAACAGTCTGGAGACTGAGGTAGAAAGATTGGCACAGATTTGAAGCTAGCCTATGCTTCATAATTAGACCCTGTCCCAAAAGTGAAATGAAACCAGCATTACTCTTAGGGTGGTGAGTGGCTGCAAAGGGGCACTATGAAGCTGGTGCTGACCTGGTCTGTGGTCGGGCTGTCCTGGGCATCTGTGACAGTTCACTGCTCTCTGTACGGTTAATGTTATACCCTCCATGCATGTAATATTTACTAAATCTGAACTAAGAAAGAAAGATGTGTTTTCAAAAATAGGTGGGAAACCCAGCTCCAACAGTGTTGTCTCGTTGATTTGGAACTAGACTGTAGCCTCAGTGGGACAGTGCTTGCCCAAGCCAGTGTGGAGGCACTCAATTGGTCATCGGCATGGTTACGGTAAGGATGCCAGACACCTCCCTCCATGTGAGCACAAGCAGGCTTGGGACGGCTAGTGAGTCTTCCAGTTCCAGAGCCACAGCTTTGGAGGCTGAATATAGAAAGAGCTTATGCTCAGGAGTGAAACCATTTGAAGTGATAGTGGCTCTTAGGTCCGAGTCCTTTTCAAAGGAAGCACACTTGTGAAGGGCAGTACCACAAAGGGAGAGCCTCCCGTCCCCCGGAGCAGCTGGTAAATCCTCTCTTCTGATAACCCAGTGTTTTAAGACCTGCTTAGGGTTTGATCAGGGAAAGCAGAAGAAAGCCTTGACTGAGCCTAGCTCAAGAGGAAAATTACCAGTTCCCTCAGTTCTCAGGTGGTTTTATCTGCCAACCTGGCAGCAGCAGCAGCAGCCTAGCAGCAGCAGCAGCCTAGCAGCAGCAGCAGCCTAACAGCAGCAGCAGCCTAGCAGCAGCAGCAGCCTAGCAGCAGCAGCAAGCATGGCTCCCTGGGGTCACAGACATGCCTAGTCTACACAAGACAGAAACAACCACTTCATCAAGTTGATGATTTCACATTACTTGAATTGAGCTCTAACCAGAGGGCAGCTCTGACACAACTCAGTCTGTTCATTCCTTTTGTGAGGGAGGAGGGAGAGCTGCTTTGGTTGTTTTGTTGGTTTTGTAAGGTACAATCTCATTTAGTCCAGGTTAGCTTCCAAATTGTTACATAAATGAAGATGACCTTAAACTTCTGATCCTCCTGTACCACAGCACCTGTTTATATGTGAATCTTAGGGCATAGTCCAGGCTAGACAAGTGCTCTGGCCACTAGGCTATGTCTCCAGCCCATTTCTACCTTTTATGATAGAAATATTAATGATGATATTGTGGGCTTTTGTCATTGGGATAAGATGTGGGTTTTTTGGTTAAGCTTGTAAGCCAGTATGTTTGTTAGTACTGTAAGTAACTCTTACTCATTTGATGAGTTTCCCTTTGCTAAGATGCAAACAGCCCACATAGTATCTTGGACTCCCTCCCTGAGGCTAGTGCCCAGCAGGTCCGTATTAATCGCTTGTACTCTTCATGGGAGCAATGCCTCAATGACAGAAAACCTGCAGCTCTGCACACTGGCCTTGCTGCTCACAGGTGTCACTCTTTCTTTGTAGACAGGTGCCTTCATGCCTTTCTTGGAAATCCACTGTTAGCAGCTGTGGACCAGGTTCCATTTGTTCTATCTGTCTTAAGAAGATAAGACAGGCAGGCTCCTGCCCTTATGATGGCAGGAATAGAGTACCCACGTGTAGGTGGTGTTATGCCACAGTCAGCATATGTAAGCATGATGAATTCTATCACAGCGTGGCTCTCCATGCCTCACTAGGGTCACTTCAGGCAGGTATGTCCATTGTCTGTTGTCCATCACATTACTTAGAAAGGTATCCAGTTGTACTCATTTGTGTCATCCTCTATAAAAATCACTTTTCTGAGAGTAGCTGTCTGTTGATTTCTGTCTTTTCCCAATGAACTGCAGCTTCAAACATGAGTGCAGGTCTCATCTTCTTTCTCCTGCCCACATCCAGGTTTAGGTAAGATCTGCTCTGCCTTTAAAATATACTAAGTACTAATTCTTTCTCTCCACTTCTACAGCCACCACTGTAGTCTAAAAGATGGCTTCTCTTCCATGGACCATTAAAATAGCCTCTAAGTTGCCTCCTGTTGTCTACGTGTGACCTCCACAGTCAGGATCAGTGTGTGTGTGTGTGTGTGTGTGTGTGTGTGTGTGTGTGTGTGTGTCTCCCTCCCTCATACCTCTTGAGTGCTTGTACCTGTGGCCTCTCATCCTTCATGGTGGCTCATGCTGTAAGTAGTGTGTAGAAGTTATCTGGGCTTAGTGCCCTGGATTGTGACTCTCCACATCCTGTTAACTTCGTTTGGTGGCAAGAGCAGCATTCGTGTAAGAGGGAAGGCAGGGGTTGGATGAGGACATGGATGGATGTCAGCTAAATGGACTAAATGTAGGATGTCACCTAAATGGACTGAGTGGCATGGCTCAGACCTCTCAAGTGTTCTCTTTGCCCACTTTGGGGTCCTTGAGCATGCTAACAGAATGCTGCCTCTGCTCTCAAAAGTCTCCAGGTAGTTTGCTCTTCCCCTGTACAACAAAATGTTAAGTTCAACTGTCGCCCATTAGGAAAACTGTGTGACCAAGGAGAGTTAAGCAGTCACATTAAGTTCCTGAGTAACATGATCAAGACATAGCAAGTTCCAACACACCTCTTCATTGTCAGCGCATGGTTCTAGAGATGGGAAGGGTGACCTAGCATGGCTGTGTTCTCACTTCCGGTGTCTTAAAGGAGATCAGTGTGTTAACCAGCCAAGTTCTCAACTAGAAGCTCTGGGAAAACCCTTACACCTTACTCTCGGTAGCAGACTATCCTGTCATTACAGGAAAACTTAAAGACTCTTGATTTCCTCTATGCTTATCAGTAGCAGCTGTTCTTAGCACTTGGAGTTTGATCAAATTCTCTGTATCACATGTCCACCTTCCTCCTCAGCACCACATGGGGGGGAAAACAAATTAAAACTCTGGGGGCTGGAGAGATGGCTCAGTGGTTAAGAGCACTGACTGCTCTTCCAGAGTCCTGAGTTCAATTCCCAGCAACCACATGGTGGCTCACAACCAATTGTAACAGGATCTAATAGACTCTTCTGGTGTATGTCTGAAGATAGCTACAGTGTACTCATATAAAGGGAAATAAATAATATTTAAAAAAAGGGGGGGGGTCTGACTGGTCTGGAACTCACTATGTAGACAGGCTGGCCCCAAACTCCTAGAGATCCACAAGACCTGCCTACGTACCCTATAATGGGTCTTCATGGAGTCATCTTAGAATTCTGCCATAGTAACGTACTCTCTCTTTCTGTTCTTTTTTACATTTATTTATTGTGTCTGAGTAATACACACACACACACACTCCGCAGAGCACGTGTGTAGGTCGGAGGACAGCTTGTAGGAGTTGGTTCACTCCTTCCATGTGGACTCCAAGGATTAAACTCTGGTCATCAGGCTTAGTGTGACGTGCCTTTACCTGCTAGGTCGTCTCTCCAGTCCTTTTCTGTTATTTTATTCTGCTTTTATCAACAGCACTATTTATACTATGAGTGATCCGTACCTCTTCAAGTAGAATCCATGTCCTGATGATGCTCTGCTGCTTTTGTTTATTGTGTCCCTAGCACCTAGAACAGTGTTGAATACATTGTGGATACTCAGTAAATATTTATTAAATAACTCAGTTGCTAAAAAGTATAGCCTTTAATTTTTTGATAACCATGAAGATGGGATTTTTGGAAAGAAAAGGTTAAGTTGAGTTTATGAGTTATTAGACTTAATCTGCAAAGATACTATGAGGTCTGTAAATATCCATAGTCTTTCTTTGTGTGGAAAACTTTTTTTTTTTTTTTTTTGAACTTTATGTCCTAGCTTACAGGAGATCCTAGGTTGTGATTAAACAAGTCAAGAGTCAGTCAGCACTGCGACAGTCAGCACTCCTTGTGCCGTGTTTGTTGGGAGAAAACTTCTTGTTTGACTATTAAAAAAGTCAATGTGAACAACTAATTATTTACCTGTCCAGTAACCGCTATATACAAGAACAAGCGAATTAGACTTTTTGCTTGCTAGTAATGATTACATACGTCTGGCTTTCAGTTTTTAATCTGTGCATCAGCATAGATTAGGAATGTCTGTGAACTTGTAGAAATGGATGCTTGGTCTTCCCACAGTATACCTGATTTCACATCTGACTCTGGTATTTGTAAGGCTTTCCCATGATCATGTACACAAATTACATGGTGCTCAATTACAGTAAATCCAACAAGAATAATTCAATTGCAAAGATATAAGTTAGCATACCAGACCAAGAGATCTCCCTCATTTTCAATGCTTACTGTTTAATGTTTCTTTCACTCCCTCCTCCCTTCCTGCAGACAAAACTCGCCAATGGCACTTCCAGCATGATTGTGCCCAAGCAGCGGAAACTCTCAGCAAGCTATGAGAAGGAAAAGGAGCTGTGTGTCAAGTATTTTGAGCAGTGGTCAGAGTCTGATCAAGTGGAGTTTGTAGAACACCTTATATCGCAAATGTGTCATTACCAGCATGGGCACATCAACTCCTATCTAAAGCCTATGCTGCAGAGAGACTTCATAACTGCGCTGCCAGGTATGTGTGCTTCCTTGTAAAGTCTTAGGTAATCTGCCACACAGTCCCAAGTAATGGGACTGGATCTTCAATCTTACTCTCCCTAACCCTTCTTCTCCATAACCTCAGTAGCCATGCCTCAAACCCAGCAGTTCTTCTGTCTTAGCATTGAAAGTACTGGGATGTCAAGCTTGGTGGCACACGCCTTTAATTTCAGCATTTGGCAGGTTGATCACTGAGTTCAAGGCCAGCCTGGTCTACAAAGTGCTGGTCTACAAAGTGAGTCCAGGACAGCCAGGGCCACACAGAGAAACTCTGTTTGTGGGTGGGAGGGGAGAAAGAAAAAAAGAAACTAATTCCTTAGACTACAAGTATAACACTCCTAGCTACATTTCTCTCTCTCTCTCTCTCTCTCTCTCTCTCTCTCTCTCTCTCTCTCTCCCTCTGTCTCTCTCTCTTTGTTTTTTTTTTTTGTTTGTTTGTTTGTTTTTGTTTTTCGAGACAAGGTTTCTCTGTGTAGTCCTGGCTGTCCTGGAACTCACTCTGAAGACCAGGCTGGCCTCGAACTCAGAAATTTGCCTGCCTCTGCCTCCCAAGTGCTGGAATTAAAGGTGTGCACCACCACTGCCCAACTACATCTCTCTTTTTAAAATTTTTGTTTGGAGGCTGGAGAGATGGCTCAGCGGTTAAGAACACTGGCTGCTCTTCTAGAGGACCTGAGTTCAATTCCCAGCACCCACATGGTAACTCCACAGTTGTCTGTAAATCCAGTTTCAGAGGATCCAGCAACCTTATACAAACATACATGCAAGCAAAACACCAATGCACATGAAATAAATTTTAAAATTATGATTTAGTTTGATAGTTACACACCAAGTCATTAATTACACCTTTATCAAAATAAAAGAAAACCAAACTGCAAAATTAAATTCCATTTTACTTTGTTTCCTTGTCCTCTGCTCAGTCTTTTTTGTTTAACTTGTATGCAGTTCCAAAGCTACTTTTGCTTTTTGTCCTTAAGTGTTACCTGACTCGAGGCATAACTTGTACTATATGTTTTATTTTCAGTTCCTTCCATGTACTTGAATTTGAATGTGAGTTTTAGCAGCAAAAAATTGTATGTTTATTTTTGTTATTGTTTAAGAGACAGTCTCTCTACCTAGCTCAAGCTGGCTAAAAATCCAAGGTCCTCATGTGTCAGCTTCTACCACATCCTATAACAAAATGGTTGAATTGTAGGAATTAATTTAAGGAATAACATTTTTTTAAATATTTTAGAAAGAAGGTCTCAATCTTTGCTGTGTGTATCATCCGTGAACTCCTTCCTGTCCATGTGCACGTACACACAAGAGGTACTGGAGATGCTATAACTTTCTGTGGATCACACCAGGGTCTTGTTTGCAGAGAGCAAACACACTGCTACTGACCTGTACCCCCAATCCCTGACACAGGAGATGTATGGAGACAGGAAGCCAACCCCGAATTGCCCCCTCTCTTCTTTAATGGTTATCCAAAATACTGCAAAGCATGAGAAATAGGAAGTTTTTATATGGGCTACAGTTTGATTAGGGAATAGTTATAGTCAGTGTCAGTAATGTCACACACGCGCGCGCACACACACACACACACACACACACACACACGTACGTACGTACGTACGTACGTACGAATGATAGCTCAGCCAGTAAAATATTCACCATGCAAAGTAAGTCCCTGAGTTTGATCTCCAGAACCTATGTAAGAGACCTGAAAGAGGGAGTGCATTTGTAGTCCCAGCAGTAGGGATACAGATGCAGGCAGATCCACAGGATTCACTGGGCTCCCTTCACACACGTGTGAACACTCACATACACACAGAATATAAAATACAGTTGCCCAGAACTCCACCTCACAGAGAGCTCTTGTTTGTCTTATAAAGTTCTGATCGTGTGTTTATTTCCCTAGAGATCTGGAGTCTGTGCTTTTAAAACTTTCCTTAATATATTCTCTTAGTATATTTTTTATTAAATGTGTTAAAGTATATTTTCCTAAGTGTGGGTTATTTTAAATAATTTTAGTCTTATACAGTACATTTTACAGTGGCAAACACATTATTTAACCCCTTCATTGATTTTTTTTCTGTATAAATTATACCATGGTAGCCGTTCTTATGCATTAATGTTATAGACAGTCTCAGAAGAGAAACACCCAAAGTCGAATTGCTGTATTGAAGAATATGAGGAGCTTCAGTGTGGTGTGATTTTGTTTTGTTTGTGTTTATTTTGACTTGATGGTTTTGTTTGTTGTTTCTGGGTGTTTTGGTTTTGGAGTTAAACATTGAACCCAGGGTCACGCATGCTGACCAAGCATGGGAACTGCTAACTCCCCACCTGCTGCCCTGGAGCAGGAACTTTGTAAAGCCTTTCTTCTCCTCTTTTTGAAGTAGGGTCTTACCTCCTGCCTCATCCTCCTGGGTTGCAGTTGTGCAAGTGCCTCCACCAGCAGCTTTGATTGTAAGGGCTTTTGGTCCATGATGGCAAGCTCTCCTCGAGCACCCTGTACTAGCTGGAGCCACTTCAGAACTGTGGAGTACTGCCTCTCTTAGTCCTTGGCAGCTAGTTCTCAAAATTTTGTTTTTTCTGAACTTAAAATAAATTACCTTTTAAAATTAAATGTTTATTTGTATATTATGAATAACCACTTTTAAACTGAATTGTACCTATATTCTTTGCTTAATTAGAATAGATTTTGTCCTCTGGTAAAATACTGGATTTTTTTGTAGCCATAGGCAAGCAGTTTTCTTTGTACAGTCTGAGTACACCTATTGCTGTTGAATTCCCAATCACGGAGACATGTTACTATCTCAAGCTTAGACACTAAGAATTGAGCCAGTGTTGATTGGACCAGTGTGTTTTGCCTAATACTAGACTGATCCCTAGTGCCTGTCTGCTGACCAGGCTGTGTAGTATTAAATCACATCCAGTGCTTAACAGCCATGTAAGTTTCTCAACCTATACCATCTGGCTGCGTTTACTAAACCAAACTACTTCAAAAATTGCCTATAATCCATTAGTGTAATGGTTTTGTTTGGAGTGTTAGGTGAAATTACTTCCAGTGACTTATTCCTGGGATATTGTAAAAGATCAGGAGCAATCTGATGACAGCCATTAACAATGTATGAATGCCTTTGGAAACTTCTGATGTTGTAGAAAGTTTAAATATAAAAGATTCTGGAAATATGCCATCGTTGTGTTGTATGAAGAACTGTTTGTTATCTTTAATTGGCTTATAGTCACATTCCTTTAATAAGAGTTAGGTGATGGATGCCCCCATCTGCTTATGCTTAAATAGGAACATGTGATGCCAGCAAACAAGATCCACTTAAAGCTCTCCCCAAGTCTGCGGGAAAGTTTGACAGATAGCCATACAATTTTTATAATTAGAATAATGTTTAATAAGCATATTTAGATTGTTGCTAATGGCAGCCAAGTGTGTCTCCATATGATTCAGGGGCAGCACACAAAGTAAAATGCATGCTGTCGGTCCTTCTCCATTCATGCCTGCAGACAACAGACTGAACAAATCCTTCCCACTTGTGAGCCTTCAGAAAACCTCAGGGATGACGGACCAATTGTGCCGGTTTTTGTCTGACCTGAGAACTTAGAACAGCAATGCCAAGTGTTATTAGGTTGGCCCTCGTGTTTGACAGGCTCTTCTCCACTGAGGCTTTGATGCATATTTGGGTGATAAAGAGCTTTAATTGGGGAGTATGGTAATTTCCATCATCCAAGATCAGCTTGCCATGTGTTCCTTTGAAATGCTGCCCTCATTATTTACTGGTAAGATTTTTTTTTTCCATTAGAACAGCTGTCATTTAGGTTTTATAGCAGTAAAATTTGTTTTGTTTTGGTTTGGTTTGTGTTTAATACATACAGTCAGACTCATCTTTGAACCTTAGTATCCCTGTGTGTCTCTCCTCTCAGGGTGCTCCTGGGCCATGTGTTCATTTCTCTCCTGCATGCTCACATGCCATGGCCCAGAACAGACTGACTTGCTGCCTCTCCCTCGTACATTTAAAGGATATTTCTTTCATTGAAAAGCTTTGGAGCTGCAGCATTAATAGAACAGAATGAGAAATGGACCTAATATCAGGATTTCGGGGCGTCTGAATCACTAAGTTTGAGATGCCGTCCGTAGAACATCCCCTAGTGTTGAAATCCATATAGATAGATGTGAACTGTTTTCTGGACTCCTTTTTATTTTTAATGTCTTGGGGGTTTGCTGGTTGTTAGCTTTAACTTCCTTATCTAACAGAAGATGGAAAATACTGTTCATTTCTGTAACCTTATGGAAAAATTATTGACACTCATTTTACCCAAGTCTCTGTTTGAGCAAAGCTGGACCACACTAGGGACAGTGGTGTGCCTTCATCTCACGGCATGAGCTGCTCCTTTAAAGGCTTTCTGTGAAAAATTGCTCAGCACACGCTCTGTTCTTTCTCTGTGCTTCCTTCCCTCACTGAAGCAAGAGGTCTGGACCATATTGCTGAGAACATTCTGTCATACTTGGACGCCAAGTCACTGTGTGCTGCTGAGCTTGTGTGCAAGGAGTGGTACCGCGTGACGTCGGACGGCATGCTGTGGAAGAAGCTCATCGAGAGGATGGTCAGGACAGACTCTCTGTGGCGAGGCCTGGCAGAGCGCAGAGGGTGGTGAGCCCTTACCCTTCCTCTTCCTGCAGCATTCTCAGGCCTGGCCGCTGAGCACGATGGAGTGTCGGGAGCCAGCAAGGCCACTTCAGCATCTGTGGTCCTTGTGCAATTCATAGCTAAAAATATAAGCAAATTGTTGTCCATGTACTCAGTAATTTTTCTTCTGACCAGTCAATCGTAAGATGACATATTTTGCAAAAGAAAAAGAAAACTGACTACCCTCCTAATTAAAGCATTCTGCTTTCTGGACAGAAATTGGAATTTTGCAGAAAGACTGAGGGACAACTTTTAAGGAAGGAAAGATAGCTTTGAATCAGGTAGAAAGAACTCACTTCTGCTTCCTCTTTCTTCTGGGGAAGATGGAATATTGTTCTTCACTAGATTTCCACTATGTAGTCCCCACCTCTAGTATCTTATCATCTTTGTAATCAAAAATTAATTTTTATGCCCAAGTAGAATAAGCTATAGCTACCAGAAAGAATGAAAAATGAAATTTAGTAAAAATCATTTGTTTCTTCTTAAAACTTGTGTCTTTAGATTTGCTTGTTTAATTATGAATTCCCTAAGGCCTTGTGTAGTCAGTGGCCTGAAAGACTTCACCAGTAGTGTTCCCTGAGCACAGTGGCACTATTTCATTAAAACTTCTTGAAGATATTTTTCTTTTTAGAATTTTGCCTCAGAGTGTGTCTCTAGAATGTCACTATAAGAAAGTCAAGTATGAATAATTCATTAAATAAGTTATTAAGTATATTTGATAAAATGATAATAGGCATGTGTGTGCTCAGTGATTGCCTTCAAAATTAATTTTTAATCTGTTCTTTTTGGGTCTGGAGTCATACACAACCTCAAATAGTTAAGATTACTAAAGGGAAGCTAGGTGTGGTGCTACACGACCTGCTTTTCCAAGAAGAAGGAAGGCGTGACCCTGTCTCAAAACAAGTGTAAAAATAGCTAAGGGCTGTAGGTGCCTTCATTGTAATATAAGGCTTTGGGTCCAGTTCTCAGCACTATAAGGAAAAAACCAAATCTTCCTTTAGATGAGTGGACGTGGTGCTCCATACCTGTAATCCCAGCAAGTAAGGAAATTGAGACAGGAAAGAGAGAGAGATACATATGGATCAACTGTCCTTCAAATTTTCTTACAGTTAGACTTGGCTCTCTCGCTTTAGTTCTTGAAATCCGTGGATTCATGAATGTGTTGACCTGAGTATCCTCATCAGCCCTTCAGAGGTCTCTGTCGTATGAGCTGTTAGGAATACTTTAACCTTTACTCTCAAATCCAGTCCAGGATCCTCACGCTAGCACCATTCTTGCTACCTGACTGGAAACCAGGGTTTATTGTTAGTTGTTTCCTCTTTTTCCCTTTCAGATGTTTTTCTCTCCTTCCTTACTATGTGTAAAAATAGAAACTGCCTTTGCTTACTGCCTTCATACTCTGATAGTTACCATGTATGGCATTCAGAGACCATTATTTGCTAAGTCTAAGACCAGCTTTCAAAATGGAGCACACAGTTGCTTACTTTGGGAAATTTCAGGGTGTCTGAGAAGAGTATCTCTCAGGAAAGCAAAGAAACTCTCCTCCAGATAATTCAGGCCTTAAGTCTCAATTTTAAATACTCAGTTTTTAACTAAAAAGATTTCATGCCCTGTTAAGATACACTTTGTTTTCGTTTATCCTGTGAATGATAATAACTTTCATCATAAACATGAGCCTGTTCTGAAGGCAGGAGACACAGAGCTGCCCTGATGAGCTGTGTGCCTGTGTAAGTACAAATGGAAAAGCAGACTCTTGTCTGGGGTTGGTCCTAAACAGTGGGGTCTTTTATGTTGGTTATTAGAACAGTAATAAAAAGTATCATTGAAAAGGTAGTTTTTTCAGACTTTTTTTTTTTTTTTAATATTTTTTGTGGTTCCTGGAATCATGCTGAGGGTCCATGTTAGGCAGTTTTTCTGCTCCTAAGTTACTTCTTAGTCCACATTTTAGCTTTCTAAAGGGGTCCTTGAAGACAGAGCCGAGGTGTATCCATGTCTTTACTACCACAGCTTCTCTGCAGCCTCTGAACTCCCACCCACTCTTTGTAAGTCATTCAGCTTTTTGACCAGGTTCTCCTGTCTTTGATCAAATTGATAAAATTTGATATAACTTGTTATAGTTGCATGAAATAGTAAATACAGATACTCGTGTGCTCTCTGAATGTGTTTAGTGTCTCCAGGTGAGAGCTGTACCTCTCTTTTCTTTTATTGTCTTTCTGTTTGGGTGGTAGTGGTGTTTGTTGAGACAGGGCCTTGCTGTGTAACCCAGCTTGCTCTCAAGCCTCCAGCCTCAGTCTTCTGAGTGCTGGGATTAGAGAGATGTGCCAGATTCTTCCTTACACAGAAGGAATGATTTAGGATCAATTTCTTATTTCCACCCTTCCTCCTTCCCTCTTTCTCTCTCAGACAGAATCTTTCTGTGTAGCCCTGGCTGTCTTGGAACTACTCTGTAGACCAAGCTGGCCTCAAACTCACAAAGTCTCTTGCCTCTGCCTCCTGGTGCTGGGATCAAAGGCTTGTGTGACGCTCCCCAGCTCATTAACAATTTTTGAAGTTTTCCTTATCAAGCCCTCTTTGTTAAAGCCTTTCTGTGTTGCTCTTTTTCCCATATGAGTATCTTTGAAAATGCCTCCAGATTCTCCTTTCCAAGAGTATACAGATAAATACAGTCTTCCCAGAACAGTTTGAGTCACCAAGATTTACCTTCCACTTTGCTGTTATATTTCATACCCAGATGGATTTGACAGTTTGCCCCTCGGACATGAACTTTGCAGTTTTCTCTCTTAAACAACACTAGATAATACTTTCTTCTCTGTAATGATAACTCTTAAAAGGATGATAAAAGACCACTTGGGGAAAGTCCATTTTCTTAATCAAGAGATCGCATTTTATGATAACATTCTGATTTTAATATTTCACATTTCTCATGCACTCACATTCTCCTAGGTAGCAGGTGTCTCTCCTAGAAGTGACTCCTGTTGTCAGAGGACACACACTAGAAAAGAAAGACTGTGACTTAAAACAGATGGAGACTAAGAAGCCGGTTCTCAGTATTTAGTCACTCCTTTGTAGCATCTTTCATTTGGAGAAATTAATATATGTTTGTAAGGCATAGGAAAAGCAGTGGGATAAAAACAAGATAAGAGATTCGTTTGGGTCCTATTATCTGAGGATACAGAGAAACTGTCACTGGATGTGAGGAAATTGTAGAGAACCCTTATAGGAATGACAAAGACTCAGAGGAAGACAGGAGTCTCAGGAATGGTGGGCACTGAAAAACAACAGTTAAAAATCTCATCTGCATGCAAAGTGTTTATATAATCAAACTGTTCAGAGAAGGATGCCATTAATCCAGACTTATTTCTCAAAGTAGTTTACTTACCCTTTATGTTGATGTATCCTATTTCACAGTTCTTTCAAAACAAAATAAACAAAAAACCTGTTCTTTTCACTTCCCCAGTGCAAATTTTCTTTTCTGTGTTAACATAGACACCACAGCCAGTTGCCTTCCTGATAGGAGATTTTCTCAACTAATTTTCAAGGTGTATAATAGGGAGAGGGCAGGGGAGAAGCTCTCCTGGAGACAGCGAACAATTAATTATATTGTAATGGAGCTACAGAGGCACAAGTGGATGACTGGCCCAGAGAAAACATGATTTCTCTGGTGCCAGGATTACACTCAAAGGCATTTCTGCCTAACTCCACTTTGCAAGGCACAGTGCCAGTAAGAACAGCAGTTAGCACACCCACAGTGGGCTTTACTAGCTTCCACACCGTGTTTGGTGGGTTCTTAACTTCAGGATAAGGAATTAAATTTTTTACCCAGCAGGAAGTGGTTGCCATTTACCTTTTTTTTTTTTTTTTTTTTTTTTTTTTTTTTTTTTTTTTTTTTTGGTAGCAATCTAGCTTGGAGTGTGAGCATTCAGAAATGTGCTGTCATAAGGAAGGAGGTGCTAACCTGCTGCACTGGAATCAAAGTCAGGAAGTGCATCTGTGTGTGCACAGGAACACATCTCTGAAAGCAGCTTCCTACCTCACATATGATGGCATGGCGTGCTTAGCCTTTCTTCTCACTTCTTCCCTCCCTGCTGCTAGACATGCATGCAGCCCTTTGTTTCTGTTGTATGAACTGAATTACCTCTTCTGGAGGACTCCCACAGTGATCAGGAGTAGCCCCGGTGACCAAGCAGCCAGCTAGCACACACACCTTACTCTGTGATAAATAACATGAAGCACCATCATGACAGACAGAAGCTTTGCTGTTACCCAGCATGCTAGGCATCCTCTGACACTGGCACAACTTGACTCAGGGGCTTGTGCTAGCTCAACGCCAGCATACTAGTAGAGTGTTAGTTAGGCTTCTATACCCAGTGTACACACTGCTCTGGGTTCAAGCCACAGCACCAAGGGAGAAAAGGGAATAGCTGTTATTAACCAGAAGAATCACCATTATTATCAAATGATAAAATCAATAAATATATGGAAGTAACAGTGCAGTAGATGGGTTCTGAGTATACTTCTATCATCATAAAGCTTCCCAAAGGCCTTGATACTCTGAGGTTCTTTACTGGAATCAGTGTTGGTTAAGTTTCTTAGATTCCAGGTTAACATTTTGACACAAGACTCCCAAAATCACCTGAGCACCATGCCTTGCCAGGCTAGCTAATGAAAGTCCTGTGTAATGGAGGCGCAGACACTGAAGAGTATGAAGCCGCTGGCAAATGCATTGATGATCTTTCATTGGTAAATATTTGTTTTTTAGGGGACAGTACTTATTCAAAAACAAACCTCCTGATGAGAATGCTCCTCCCAACTCCTTTTATAGAGCGCTTTATCCTAAAATTATACAAGACATTGAGGTAAGAACGAATGTTTCCAGCTATCTTCTGAGTGTGGGGAACCATCAGTATGCTTCAGTTACAGTACTATAGAAAACCCACTGGACTTTTCAGTGTGAGTTAGAAATCAGTGTCCTTACCAGAATAAGGTTGATTAAGTACAGAAAATCCCTAGTCAATTGTTGTACAGCTTTAAAGCCTTTGTGGAGAAGGATTGCCACTTCCTAAAGCAGCAGTGTGACATCTCCCCTGCTGAGCCCTCACGGAAAGTTATCTATCAGGAGGCACGGGTACCACGTGCCTAGGATACCACTGCGCATGCAGCTATACGTGTACCTACTTTTTAGTTCTTAGTTGTATGTAGCCCATAGAGCAGTGGTTCTCAGCCTTCCTAATGTTTGCAATCCTCATGTGGTGGTGACCCCTAACCATAAAAAATTATTTTCGTTGCTACTTCATAACTGTAATTTTGCCACTGTTCTGAATTAAAATGTAAATGTCTGTTTTCCAATGGTCTTAGGTGACCCCTGTGAAAGAGTTGATGAAACCCTAAAAGAGTCAAGACCCTCAGGCTGAGAACACTGCCATAGAGTGACACATGAGTTGTTGGTTTGCCTTTGTTCCTAATTAACTGCTTCTTTGATCCTCCTTTTAAGACAATAGAGTCCAACTGGAGATGTGGGCGACATAGTTTACAGAGAATCCACTGCCGGAGTGAAACAAGTAAAGGGGTTTACTGTTTACAGTATGATGACCAGAAGATAGTCAGCGGCCTTCGAGACAACACCATCAAGGTGACGGTGACCACATTCATAGAGCAGTCTGAAGCCTAGCCTTGAGTATTGTTCTAGGAACTGAAAACTGTAGATTGGTTCCAGTACTAAAGCCAAAATCATTTCCCTAAAGGGCAAATGCCTGCTTCTCCACACAGGATCATACCAATTCGTAGTCCCAGGGTTGAACTCCCTTCTAGGAGTGCGCTGATGGGAGCTGTTGTTATTTTGGCCTTCGTAATTATAGGCTACTCTTCCACCTTGATGAAAAGGATAAAGTTAGCATTAGAACTGAAGTCAACTCGTCCAGGAGCTTAGCTCTACCTGGAGGAAAGAATGCAGGCTCACCCTCTCTGGGCTTTGATGTTTGGGGATCACACATGTACAGAACAGCAAGTCTCCACAGCACCCCATTATGACAGTGATCAAAAGGGTCTCGTTTGCCATCCTAGATCTGGGATAAAAGCACACTGGAATGCAAGCGGATTCTCACAGGCCACACAGGCTCTGTCCTCTGTCTGCAGTACGATGAGAGAGTGATCATCACGGGCTCCTCAGACTCCACCGTCAGGTAGGGAGTCTCTGCTCCTCCTTTTGAACTCTAAGCCTCCACTTTGTGCCACGTTGATTCTCTGCATTTTCATGAACACATTTCTGAAACTAAAGCATAAGCTGTTAGCTTCCAGTAAGACACTTCTCACTCTGGAACCATCACTTGGTGTTGGAATCATTGAGTAGATTTCTACTTTGGCACATTTAAGAAGCTACACACAGATTTTAATTTGGGGGAGCACCTGTCATAGGAACTTCCCCCAGTTTGTGGGAAGTCTTACATTCCTTATGAAGCTAGTTCACAGGAATGTCAGGAAGGGAATGAAGCCTGTCTTTGAGGTGATTGTACCTGCAGTGCAGGCATGCATGAGCTCTTTCAAGTGGATAGAGGTAAGCAAGACCCGCTCCTTGCCAGCTCTCTCCTGCCATCCCCACAGTGTTTAATTGCAAGTTTTACTTGCGGGGGTGGGGGGGTGGGGGGGAAGCTCAATTTCCAGAGGCTCTGGTGATTTGATGACACAGCCATTATGCTGCTGGAGTCCAGTGTAGCTTGAGTTCAAGGTACCAGCAGCACTGCTGGAAACCTGCTAGGAATTTCACCTTAAGCTAAAGGATTTAGCAAGAGTAATTCATCAAAAGTAACTTTAAAAAGAAAAAGAAAGAAAAAACAACAGCTATCTACATTGTTAAATTCTCTGAAGTTATCCCTGTAAGTGGGGGAAGCTGCTCCTCTCACTGTAGGCACAGCAGACCCCGCCTCTGCTGTTGGCGGTTAGTGCTTCTCCATGCTTTGGAGTGCCTCACCTCACGGGCTGGAGCACGGTAGATGCTTAGGTCATTTACAGAACTGGGGAGGGTGATGTTTGTTTGTTGTCTTGGCAGTTTGAAGGTTGGACCCAGGGCTTGTCACGCTAAATAGTATTCTACCTCTTAGCAACACTGTAACACACACACACACACACACAAGTTTCCAAAAGGAGGGTAAGCTGCAAAGGAGAAACAAAATGCTTTTAAAAACAAAATAGATATGCAAAAATAGAGTAAGCGAGTTAACTCTCTCTTGACCCAGTTCTCAAGCTCTCCAAGGGTCTCCACTGCCGAGAAGCACATGCTTAGGGTAGGCAGGAGGGCTCGTCTTGACCATCTTGCCCCTGAAAAGCACAAAAATGGAGCCTTGGACTTAGGTCTATGTAAGGTAGAAAATGTAACATTCAGGGAAGTGAAAGTCAAGTCCACAGTACTAAATCTGTGGCAGAAGATCTTGGCCTGTGAGTGCAGCAATCGGGACAGATACCACTGCTGTTCTTTATCAGATTCCTAGTTTACGTGTGTCTCTTTTATTGAATGTCAGAGTTAAAATAATAACCCAAAAATCTGGGCCAAATTATCACATGATAGTGACTATGTCCTCTTCCCCGAGCCTTTACAAGAAGCACCCACTGAGCCCTGCCTTTCCTCTGCCTGTGGTGTTTCCTCATGGTCCATATGTACTCTACCTGGGGGATGCAGAGGAAGAGCACACTTGCCATGAACGTAGGAGATGAGCCAGATGTGGTGCATACCCTTAGTCCCAGCACTTGGAAGGCAGAGGCAGGTGGGTCTCTGAGTTCGGACATCCTGGTCTACAGAGTGAGTTCTGGGATAGCCAGGACTACACAGAGAAAGCCCCATCTCAAAAAGAAAAAAGCAGGGGTGGCATTGATGGTAAGCCCTATGGTCGAGAATAGGCAGTGCATTGTACTAAGCACCGTCTGACTCCTGGGTCTCCTTTCCAGAGTATGGGATGTAGATGCGGGTGAGATGCTAAACACACTGATTCACCACTGTGAGGCCGTCCTGCACTTGCGATTCAATAATGGCATGATGGTGACCTGCTCCAAAGACCGCTCCATTGCTGTGTGGGACATGGCTTCCCCAACCGACATCACCCTCAGGAGGGTGCTGGTGGGACACCGAGCTGCAGTCAATGTTGTAGACTTTGATGACAAGTACATCGTTTCCGCCTCTGGAGATAGAACCATAAAGGTAACAGGCAGTGTTCAGTAAATTCACAAGCTGCAGTAGGAGTTTGTGGAAAAGCGTGATTTGAGGGCAACTGTATACACAAGCATTATTGTAGAGTAATGTAATGTTTGAATTCAATGTTTATTTCTATAAACAATGGTTATGGACTGGAGGGTGACATAATGATAGACCATTTACCTGGTGTGCCCAAGACCCAGCATGGAAAGAAAACAGTGCCACCAATGATGGCAGTGACTGTAAGTGTGAGAAAAGCAGATGCAAGGTTAAGTTCAAGAAAACATCCTTACTGGAGATGAGGAGACAGCCAGTGTGGAAAGGCCTTGCCGCACAAGTATGAGAACCTGCATTCAGGTTCCCAACAGCCATAGAAAAGCCAGATGTGTCACCACATGCTAATGAGCTCACTGCTCAGAAGGCAATGCAATGCCAAGTCCTAGTTGTCACTGGCCAGCCATTCTAGCCGAATAGTAAGCTTTGTGTTCAAAGACCCTGTCTGGAAGAAGAAGGTTGGAGGGCTATGGAGGTCGCTCAGTGTGTTATGACAGTACACTGCTTTTGCCAAGGACTTGAGTTTGTTAGCATGGCTCAAAACCACCTGAGACTCCAGCTCCAGAGGACCCAACTTCTGGCCTCTGTGGACTCCAGCAAAGAGGATACTGAGTGTGAGCATGCACGCACACTAGACGAGCCTGATTCATAGAGTAAGTCATTTGGCAAAGTCTCACGTGACAGCAGCCAGCTTCCCATTAGTCCTGTGTTACTATGAATCAAACCTGGCTCTTGTTTTTCATTGCTGTTTCTGTGAGGCATTGGCACCCTCTGATGAGTCTCTTCTGTCTCGTGCCTACCATTTTTTACTGTTAGAAGTACCTGATCGACTGCTCAGCTGTCACTTTTTGTCTCAGGTGTGGAACACAAGTACCTGTGAATTTGTAAGGACCCTAAATGGGCACAAGCGTGGCATTGCCTGTTTGCAGTACAGAGACAGGCTGGTGGTGAGCGGCTCATCTGACAACACCATCAGGTAAGCAGCCAGCCTTCCCAGAATGCATCCCCACAACCCTCTCCATTACCCTTTGTGCACAGAGCTCATGGTCTTTGCCTGTCCTATGTTTATAATCAGGGATGTCTCCTTTCTGTAGCTACTACAGGTCAAAAGTTTGCCCTATCAGAGAGGCAACACAGAAAAGCCTTTAGGTGATGTGTTTCCTGCAGTTCAAAATGCTAATAAATAAAGACCTTTTCTCCATGCCACTGCTGTTGAAAACAGAAAGAAAAAGAAGAAAAAAGATTTGTTTCTCTTCTAGAAATCAGGACTTTGTGTTTCAGTACAGTAGTTGGGCAGAGAGCTGGCTGGTGTTAAACAGGAAGGTTACACAAGCCTGGACGCTGTTTTTGTATTTTACCCTTACAGAGATGAATGGCAGAGGGATGGTTAGGATTTGGAGATTTCATCCGTCCTCTCCTTTCCTTGAACGCCTGAGGGAAGGTGAAAGAGGTAGCCCTGCCGCACATCAAACCTGCCACTCCTACAAAGCTCTGGGGCTGGGCAGGCAGCCACAGAACTGCTGCAGCAGCCTTCCTGAGGTCTATCTTTCCCTTTCTGTCGATGAGGACTGCTCTAGACAGTGGTGACAGCTATATCCTCCTGCCAAGATGGAGGTGCTGTCAGTGACATCTGTCACTGACACCCCACACTCTTAGGTGTGACTTCAGGAAGCATGACTCTCTTGAGCTGGTCATTTCCATCCTAGAAAATTGAATTCCTGCCTGGAAGAACCTGGTTTCAAGTCAGCAGTGGTGGCACATGCCTTTAGTCCCAGCACTCAGGAGGCAAAGGCAGGTGGAACTCAAGAACTCACTCTTGCACACCAGTCTGGTGTGCAAGAGTGAATTCTAGGACATCCAGGGATACATACAGAAATCTTGTCTCAAAAAGCAAAATAACAAAAAGAACATGGTTTTAGTGTTTTTATATAAAGTGTAGTGTTTTAGCATTCTATAAAGCATTGTGTTTTAGCTTAACTGTATTGTTATATACAGTTAAGTGTTTCGAAAATACAGTTAACTGTATTTGAACTTAAACCACACAATTTTTCTGCCCAAATTATATGACAGATAAGAAATAAGTTATATTGAAAATAATATATTTTATATGAGTAATCTTTGTGACATTTTAAAACATATTTTTATTTTATGTGTATAACTGTTACCCATGTGTATGTATTTGCACCACATGTGTGCCTAGGGAAAAGGTGGTCAGAAGAGTGTGTTGGACTCTCTGGAACTGGAGTTATGGAACACTGTGAACCACCATGTGGGTGCTGGGAGTCAGAGCTCCTAGCTGCTGAGCCATTTTTCTAGCTCCCGCTCCCTTTGTGGGCTTTAAAGCATGTATGGAATACATTGTAATATTCAAAGCTTAGAAAAGAATCCATGAGCTGAGTGGTGGCAGCACACACCTCTAATCCAAGCACTGGGCAGAGGCAGTGGATCTCTGTGAGTTTGTGGCCACCTGGTCCATGGAGTGAGTTCCAGGACTATAGAGTGAAACCCTATCTTGAAAAACCAAAGAGAGAGAGAGAGAGAGAGAGAGAAGATTTCATGACAATTCACTGGTCTCAATTTCCTCTTGTAGGCTGTGGGACATAGAGTGTGGAGCATGTTTGCGAGTGTTGGAAGGCCATGAGGAATTGGTACGCTGTATTCGATTCGATAACAAAAGGATAGTGAGTGGGGCCTATGATGGGTGAGTTTGCTAATAATATCATGAAACACATCTAAGAGCTGGGGCTGTAGCTCAGTGGCAGAGCGTGTGCTTAGCATGTGCGAGGCCCTGTATGCAGTAGCTAGCACCTGCCTTCCCCAAGCCTACGTCTTCATTCCGCCCAGCTTATGATGTTAAGTGTAAGCCTTCCCTGGCTCTGCAGATTGATACACACTGTTGCTTAATTGCTATTCACCTCGCTTCTGCTTACTGTTTTCTAAATATTCTTCCCGGTCACTTTATTGTATTTGTATTGATTATTATTTTTACTATTTGATTATGTATTTGTCTGGTTTGCCCTATAAAGCAAAGAGCCAGACAAATTCACAGTAACAGGCCAGGCATATAAAGTGGATATGTAAGAGAGTGAAAAACCTGTCTCCAGACAGAGCAGTCATCTGAGTTCTCTGAGCTACAGCCATGCTCTGGATTTGCTGTCCTGGCTTTTTGCTATTCTTCCTTGTGTTCCCTTAAGTTTGCTTTCTACTAAGATTTTTGTCCTCTTTTTGATCTTTAGAAAAATTAAAGTGTGGGACCTTATGGCTGCTTTGGACCCGCGTGCTCCTGCAGGGACTCTTTGTCTACGGACCCTTGTGGTAAGAGTCTTGTTGTTAAAGGGGGCTGACAAGCAGGTAGAGGAAGAAATTAAATGTTAATGTGCTGTAGAATATAGATCTGGATTTTATAGTTAGACTCTCACAAAACCTACTAAGTGGAAAAGCAACCAATACGTACATGACAGTAAACTATGTTTATATAGTACCTTTCATCCAAGAGTGCTTTAGAGACTGGGCATGGGGAGGCCTGTGGCAGCTGCTTCACAGCTGCATTGCACACATTCCACACGTAGTCCAGGGAGTGAACGAGAATTTTGTATCCACCAGAAGCAGCAGGAGGCACTGGGGGAGAGAATATAATTACTCAAATTGGAACCTGTCCAGGACCGGAACACCTGTACTTGCAAAATGTACCCTGGGACTCTCCTGGAACCCCCTGGTCAGCTCCTTAGTTCTGCATCCCATTCAGTAAGCAGTGCCTCCAGCACCTTAAATCCTCTGTTATCCCTTCTACCGTACTTAAGCATCTGACACTTGGGGAGAGAAGTGAGTCAGGAGAAATGTTACGCTCCGATCCTTTGTTTGTAACAGGGCCTCATTGTGCAGCCCTGGCTGTATTGAAATTGCAGTCCTTCTCCCTCCAGTTCCCTGGTATTGGGATTATCGGCCTGCATCCACCACAGGCTTAAAAGCATAGAATTCTTAACCAAAGGCTCAGATTGACAGATGTTTCTGTAGTTAGATGTGTGTGGATCTAAACAGATCTTTTTGAGCAATTCAGATAAAACATTAAAAGTTCAGTGTTCTCAATTCTGATTCAACATTGAGGAAGTCTCAGTTCTGATGAAAAGGGATACTTTACCTTTTTTGGATTTAAAGTACATTCTTAAGCTGGATATGGTCATGCACACATGTATGTAATCTCAGCATTCAGAGGCTGAGGCAGGAGGATTGCCATGCATCCTAGACAGTTAAAGATAGATGCAGTCTTAGAAGAGCACACATGCTTTGCCTGATTTCTTCATGCCTGTCTTGTTAAATGTGTACTTCGTGTGCTGAGTTTTGTCATGAGTCTGTAGTCCCAGACGTGAAAAGACTATGAGAGACCCTGTCTTCAAAAGGAAACAAACTTCCCTATAACTTCAGGGCTCAGGAGCGTAAGGGAAGAGGATCTTGAGTTCAAGACCAGCCTAGACTATATACAAAACAAATAATATCAACAACAAAAGAATATTCACCTTACAGTTTGATACAGAGCCAGGTGAGTTAGTGCTTGCTGTTGCATCCTAGTCAGTGACAGGGAGGCAGAGGAAGGTGATCTGAGTTCAGGGTCAGCCTGGTCGACAGTGAATTCCAAGCCACCTCAGACTATAGAGTAAGACACTATCTCAAAAACTATAATAACAACAATAATAATACATTTAAAGATTTTTGATGTATATGTGCCAATAAAACCATAGATTATCCCCATATACATAGCAATCCCTTCATGTTTATGTGGGCCCACCTTGTCCTCAGTCTGATAAAATCCTGACCTGCTTTATAAACCTTGGATAGTTGACATTTTCTAGAGTTTTATGAAAATGAATCATACAGTATGTACTTTTTTATATCTATCTTATTTTTTCTTCTCAAACTTGGTCTCCTGTGTCACATACTCATTCGTGTACCTAATGGTGATCTTAAACTTCTGATCTTCTTGCCTCTACTTCTGCAGTGCTTGAATTACAGGTAAAGACCATCACACTGGCTTATTTAGTCCTGGGGATCAAACCCAGAACTTTGCATATGATAGGCAGATTGTCAGCTGACTGCTTCCTCAGCCACCTGTCTCTACACTAAGCAGAGATCAGTAGGGGACTTGCCAGATTCACATGGACCACATTTTACCCATTCTCCAGTCAGTGAGCCTTGGGGTTGTCCGTGTCTACCTACTACAGATAAAGTTTCAGAGACTTTACTTGGATGGGTTTGGTTTGGTTCGGTTGTTATTTTGCACAACTCTGGGAAAAGGTGAGAGTGAGCATTCAAAGCCCAGTGTTGTAGATTCTGACCCAGCAGTCGGGGCCTGAACTCAGAGGAGGAGTAAATGGCTGGACCATACAAAGCTTGTATTCAGGATTTCTAGAAATGTCCTGTCTTCCGAGTGCTTTACCATGTGAAGTCAGCATGTATGTGCAGTGGCACACGGCACAATCTTTCATGGGTCTGTCACCTGTGTCTTAGGCACCATGACCACAGCAACTCTTAAAAAAGAAAGGATTTAATCCCAGCCTGTTTACAGTGTCAGAGGCTGAGTCCATTATCACGGTGGCAGGGATGGCAGACATGGTGTTGGAAAGGTTGAGAGCTATGCTTCCTGATTGGAAGGTAGAGAGAGTGAGACTATGTCTGGCATGAGCTTTTGAAACCTCAAAACCTTCCCCCAATGACACACTTCTTCCACTAGGGCCACACCTCCTAATCCTCTTAAATCTATTAAACAGTTCCACTCCCTGGTGACCAAAGATTCAAATATGTGAGCCTGCAGGGGCCATTCTCACTCAGACCACCACAACCTGGGTTTATTTTTGAGCAAATTACTTTTACTAGTTGGTTTGTCCTTTCCATTACTCTCCATTCATTCATTTGTCCAGACAGAGTTCTCACCGTGGAATGTCATTCTCCTCTGCTGGAAGAACTCCCTTAGCATTTTCTGTGCAGTCACACTGCTGACAAGTACTGCCCAGTGTTGCCTGGAGAAGTCTGGCTCACCTCACTTCTGCAGGGTGTTTTTGCTGGTAAAGAAGCTGACAACTTCTTTCATTGCTTCAGTGCTGTCTTCCGTTTGCTCCTCTGTGGTCTCTGCTTAGATACGGTGTCATTGTCCTTTTTGCTCTGCACAGTGGGTTCTTTTCCTGTGGCTGCTTTAAGATTTTGTTCTTGTCAGGGATTTTCAACAATTTGGTTATAGCTCAGTGTGGTTTTCTCTACTTGAGATTCAGAGAAATTATTAGTGGGTCAAAAACAAGACTAGACTATTTGTGTGTTATCTGTAAGAGCCTACTTCAGGGGCTATAGATACAGCTCAGTTGGCAAAGTGATTGCCTCCTATGTCCAAACCACTGGATTCACCATTCTGTAGCACCATATAATCAGGACATAGCTTCTGTCACTCAGAAGACAGAGGCAAGAAGAGGAGAATTTCAAAGTCATTATTGTCATTTACACATGAAGTTCAAGACCAGCCTTGGCTATATGAGACCTAGTCTCAAAAGGGGAATGGGGACGCTGGAAAGATGGCTCAGCAATTAAGAGCATTTGCTGCTCTTCCAGAGGCCCTGCATTCAGTTTTTCAGTTTCTAACATCACTTCCAGTACCTCAAAACTACCTGTAACTCCACTTCCAGGGCGTTTGATGAGCCTTCTGGCCTCCACAGACACCTGCACACATATGCCATACACGCACAGAAGCACATCGCAGAAATAAGTGGATGGACCAATGTATTATAGATGTAAAGACCTTTACAAATAAGTTAAAGGTGATAAGGTGGAGTATGCCTGCAATCCTAGCAGTCGGTAGTCTAAGACAGGAGGACCATGAGTTTAGAGACCAGCCTGGGCTGCACAGCAGGACCCTGCCTCAGAAATCTAACAGCTGGGATTGAAAGAGCATACTAGCATGCACACGGCACTAGGCTGGTTCACTAACAACCACCACCCAGGAAAAAAGAGGCTGAAATCTGTCTTCCTGAAATTCCTGTGTTGAACTTTACATCTCCAATATTTTAGAATATGGTTATATTTGAAGACTGAGCCTTTTAAAAGAGTGATTAGGATCAGTTGAATTAATTGAGAATAGGTATTAATCCCATGTGACTGGTTTCCCTAAAAGACAAGATCAGCCGAACACAGATAAAATGCTTGTGAAGGTGGGGTAGTTGTCCATCTACAGCACAAGCTGTTGAAGGGGCCTAAGAATCAGGACAGTTCTGCCAGCACTTCAGTCTTGTTCTTTAGCCTCCAGACAGTGGGAAATGCACCTCCATTTAAGCTACGCAGTGTGTGGGACTTCACTATGAACTCCTACAAGTTACAGCCCATGCTATTACGGGTGTAGAGCAGCTGCATTGATTTCATACAGCAGACGACCAGCTAGGAATAGTATCAGGACAAAAGGGAGTGGTGCATCATCATCGACAAAAGGCAGGCCAGCCCTTCGTGCATCCGTGCCTACTGATAGCATCAGGACATACCAAATGAGGAGGGGGCACAGCTACAAAGAAAATATCAACCCAGTCATGGGCAGATCCAGCAGGCAGCAAAATCAGAGAGAACTGTTAACCTCAGCAGCACTGGCTCAGCTGGAAGCTCTTACCCTCTACATACAGATGAGTCTTCCTTCCCAGGCTCCTGTGGAACAGTCGCCAAGATGGGTTACATTGGGCTATAAGCATACCTTAACAAATTTAAATGCTAGGTATGCTCCAGCAGGATGGTTCAGCAGGTAACAGTGCTCACTGCCAAACCTGACAGCCTGAGTTTGATCTCTAAGAACCCCACAGTGGAAGGAGGACTGACCTCCACTCATGTCATGACATGTGCACGTTTGCACACATATACACACAGATTAGTAAATGTAAGAAAATGCCTAAAGCTAGAAACGTGAAGTATATGTTCTTAAACACACCACAGTGGAACTAAAGTAGAGAAATGACCAGTAGGAAGGTAAGTGAAAAGTCCCAAAAGATGTAGAGAAGCCACCTAGCTCTTTTAAATAAGACATAGGGCAAGGAGAAATCTCAAGACAAATTTAAAGGGATTTTGAATATGAAAATAAAAATAGACAATTTGTGAGCTATGGTGGCGGTAGCACCCAGAAGGAGATAAATAGCTTTGGTGGTAGTGGTGCTGGGGTGCTGGTGGTGCTGGGGTGCTGGGGTGCTGGTGGTGGTTAAAGAAAAGGCATGCTAAGACCCATGAGGTAGCTTCCACCACATGGTGGGAGAAGAAACGAAATTCTACACACAGTCTTCTGTCTCCACACACCCACCATGGTACAAGAGCCTGCACGCACACAACAATGCCTTGTAGGGCTTTAAAAGTTAAATTTAAAGATAAAAAGATGACCTAGGGCAGGACAGACTACAGTGAGATATGGTTCTCAAGGCAAAAACACTAAAATGAATAGTGAATCGTTTTGCTTTGCTTTGATCTGCTTTGCTTTTTAGGAGCCAATATGCCCTGTACCCAAACAGAGCATTCCCACACAAGCTCTCCCAGTGATCCTCACCCTACAGCAGCCCCATGCATTCCCAATACAGCTTTGAAAAAATCCTTTTTGATGTTGTGGAGAAGCTGTCTAAAAGGACCTCATCCCTTCCACGGGGCCAGATCGAATCCTGTACTCTAGTCCTCTGTTTTCTCCTGTTCCCTTCCTCTGATGCTCTGTAGCTCCCTGCTGCTTCTGCAGGCTCACTGTGTGCAGCATACAGCAGAGGGACCAGTCACTGTCACCCTGACAGTTACCCTGAGAAGTCTATGCCCACTTCCTCACCAGCCCGCTCCATTTCTCCTGCTTCTATTTCCTCTTCTCTCAACCTTCCCAGAAAAATTGTTAAATTCCATAACCAAATCATTTGTTTATAGCCCTCCAATAACTATTTCCCAAGACTCTTCAGGAATAGAGGGCAATAATTGCCTGATTCGTTGCAGCTGGTCAAGGTAAGACTCACCGCTGCTACCTGACCAGAGCACCCACCTTCAATAGACCCAGAGTTATCCCTTTCAAGAAGGACCCTCCTCAACAGAAAACACCCCTGCCCAACGTCCTTCTGAAAGACCACACTTCCCAGATTCCCTTGCAGACTACCGAGATTGTTCCTGCCCCTATGGGAGGCTGCATCCCATCTGCCTCTATAAACATTTCGGCCATCTGCATACCTGGGTGACAAAAGTGCCCCTTACTATATAACTAAACATGGTCTCACCTTAAAAATGGAAGGAAAAAAAAGAAGAGAACTGTCTGTATCCTCACATACCTGCAACCCCAGCGCTTTCTAGGACAGAGACGGGAAGATGGTTGATGCTTACTGACCGTCAGCTTAGGTTCAGGTCCAGGGTCAGTGAGGTGAAACAAGTAAACTGCTTGAAGAGAGTGAAAGTAAAGCCAGGGTGATGGCCACACTTGTAATCCCAGCATTCAAGAGGCTGAGGCAGGAGGATTGCTCTGAGCTCACCGTCAGTGTGTGGTTTATGAGACCCTGTCTCAAAACAAAAGGAAAATATATATGTCTAGCAAAATATTAGTATTAAGCAAACACAACTTGCTGGGTAGTAACTCACGGTACACACCTTTAGTCCCAACACTTGGGAGGCAGAGACAGCTGGATCTCTTGAGTTTGAGGACAGCCTGGTCTACAGAGTGAGTTAGTGGACAACCAAAGCTACACAGTGAAATCTAATCTCAAAAAAAAAAAAAAAAAAAAAAAAAAAAACCGAAAATTGTATTTGACTTTTTTTTTCTCAGGGCTGGGGGTGGAGTCCCTGTGCCTCCTGTACACCTCCCAAGTGTCTCACCAAAGTTTTGAACCTTACAATAGTGATACCTTTTTAAATTTAATGTTACTGGGGGAGGCACCCATGCTGTGGAGATCAGAGGCCAACTTTGTAAAGTCAGTTGTCTCCCTCTACCTTTATGTGGGTTCTAGAGATTGATGTCAAGTCACTAGAGCTTCATTGCAAGTGTTTTAATCCACTACCCATCTTCCCAGCCTATTGTTCCTCACTCATCTAGAGCCTAAACTCAAGCTTACTGTGTGACTGAGGCTGACCTTTAATTCCTGACCCCTCTGCCTTCATCACCCAAGTGCTGAGGTTACAGGTTACATGCTTGCCAAATGGATTCAGAATCTCTCTTTTTAAAATTGTGGTGCTAGGGATTAAAGCCAAGGCTTTATAGGTGCTACAAAGTGTTCTTAGTAGCCTTGGAAGAATTCATACATTTAAAAAAAATCCACAAAATATGAGCAAATTGATTCCAATAATGTCTAAGAAAAGTTATACTGCAGCTGAGATGGGCTTACAGGTACAGGATAGAAGACTAGTTGGGCACTTGATGAAAACTGGTGTGTTCTATGGTGCTGGGGCTTAAAGCCGGGGCCTTTTACATAGTAGGCAAGTGCTGGACACTTGAGCTATGTCCCCAGTGTTCAGTTCATGTCACCCATCTTGTCACCAGGCAAGCCGCATGATTACAGTAGCAGCACATCAGTGAAAGCATTTGGCAAAGAGCTATCGATAGTTTAGTGGCTAAAGAGCACTGTCTACTTTTCCAGAGGACCTGGGTTTAATTCCCAGCACCCACATGACAGCTCATAACTCTCTGTAACTCTATTTCCAGAGGATTTTTTTTTTTTTTTTTTTTTGGTTTTTTTTTTTTGGTTTTTTCGAGACAGGGTTTCTCTGTGTAGCCCTGGCTGTCCTGGAACTCACTCTGTAGACCAGACTGGCCTCAAACTCAGAAATCCGCCTACCTCTGCCTCCCAAGTGCTGGGATTAAAGGCATGCGCCACCACCACCTGGCTATTTCCAGAGGATTTAACATTCTCTCCAGGCACCAGACAACACATGATACAGACAAAACACCCGTACACATAAAATAAATTAAAAAAAAAATCATTTGTCAAAATCCAGTGTCCACCTGTGGTAAAACTGAGCAAGCTAGGACAAGAAGGGAACTTCATAAAGAAAACATAACTTTAAACAATTAAATATCACTGTGAAGATTAAGCTAGGGTTTAAAAGACTATATCGCTGATGGGGAAAGCATCTGAACTCTGTCAAGTAGCCCAGCTTTGAAAGCCCTTCTTCGAAGCATCTAACAAGGCCAGGAATACCCCTCTCCCGCTGTCACGCAGTTCTGCTTCTCATGAAGTGAGTGCGTATTTCCATCAGAGCCATGCAGACTGAACAATGGCTCAGCAGTTTTGAGCAATAGCTGTTCTTGCACCAGCTTACAACTAGCTATAATTGTTAGGACAGGGAGAACCAGGGGATCTGACACCTTTTTAGCCTCTGTGAGCACTGGACAGACATGTGGTATGCAGATAATCATGTCAGCAAAACACATAAAATAATAAATGTTTAAAATGTTTATAGGGTACAGACAGAATCTCAAAATGTAGTTCAGGCTGGGGCCGTGAACTGGTGATGCTTCTGCCCCGGTTTCCTGGCTTATGATTAGGTTCCCTAGTCATGAGTGTCTACTGTCCTGGCCGCTCTATTGTTAATTTTTTGTTTTGTTCTTGGGCATTTTTTGAAAGAGGGTGTTTTTGCAGTTATGTCTGTCCTGGAGCTCACTATGTAAACCAGAGTGGCCTCATTCACAGAGACCTGCCTTCCTCTGCCTCCCAGGTGAAAGAAAGCAGCTTTGTCTGTAACAGCAACAAAAAGGAACAGGCCATCTATCTGTCAACAGGAAGGTAAACTACCTTGTAGTATATTCATACAATGGGATATTAGCCACTCATCTTTTAAGGAATAAAATAACTGTTTTTACTTGTAGTAACAAGAGAAAGAAAGAAAGAAAGAAAGAAAGAAAGAAAGAAAGAAAGCAAGCAAGCAAAAGAAAGAAAGGGAGAGAGAGAGAGAAAAAAAATTCTAATGTTTGAGTAAAATAAGCTAGGCGTGGGGCTGGAGAGATGACTCAACAGTTTAGAACACTGACCGCTCTTCCAGAGGTCCTGAGTTCAATTCCCAGCAACCACATGGTGGTTCACAACTATCTGTAATGGGATCTGGTGACAGCTACAGTATACTCATATACATAAATAATAAAATAAATAAATCTTTAAAAAGTAAGCTAGGCACAAACATATACTACATGTGTGTGTTCATATGAACTCGAGGGTGGGTAAAAATGAGTGACAACATTGAAGTACCAGAGAGACAGACTTGCAGCAGTGTTGAAAGTCCTTTCCAGGAAGTTAGACGTAGTCTGCACCTGATTTAGGCAGTGGTTACTCTGTAACCTCATGTGCTAAACTAGGCCCCTGACCTCATGAAAGCCAACCATTAGAATTTTCCAAGTTTACGAGCATGGTGGCGCAGGTCTTTGATCCTGGCACTCAGGAGGCAGATGCAGGCGTATCTCTGAGTTTGAGACCTCTAGTCTACAAAGCAAGCTCCAGAACAGCCAGGGCTGTTACACAAAGAAACCCTGTCTCAAGAAAAGCAAAAAAAACCAACAACAACAACAACAAAGAAGTTTGCAAGTTGTTGACCATTTATATGGATAGATTCAGATTGGTCGTGGTAGGACTTTTTATATCATGAAAATCTATAAATGGTTCTTCAAATTAAGGAAGTTTTTTTTTTCACTAAGACTTGTTTTTATTTTATGTCCATGGTTATTTTGCCTGCGTGTATGTCTGTGCAATGCAGTGCCCTCAGATGCCAGAGGAGGTCAAATCCCCCTGGAAGTATAGTTAAAGATGGCTGTAAGCTGTTATGTGGGTGTTGGGGATAAGTCTGGGGTCTCCAGCCATTGTTCTTAGCTACTGAGCCATCTCTCCAGACCCAAGAAGGTTGGTTAGACACGTTTGCCACCATGCCATTTCTCACTGCTGATCACCCCTTGAATTCTGATGGCTAATCAAAGGAACTTGCGGGGAGATACCAAGGAGCACTCTCCTCTAGCCCAGCAAGCAGTGGCAAGCCAGCATCCTCACTGCCATTTTGCCTCGGTAATAAGCATTGTTTCCTGTGTTCCTGAGGTCAGTTGTTGCCCAATATTTGAGTTTTGCATCCTAACGAGAGTGAACTGCTTCCTGACTGCTTGAAACAGTGGAAGAGCACACCTGAGCCTCCCTATAGGCTCCTTCAAACAAAGAGGCATTTGATTTTGAGTTTAAAGTCTTACCACTTTTTGTCTCTGCCTCTTTAGGAGCATTCTGGAAGAGTTTTTCGACTCCAGTTCGATGAATTCCAGATTGTCAGTAGTTCACATGATGACACAATTCTCATCTGGGACTTCCTAAATGATCCAGCTGCTCATGCTGAACCGCCCCGCTCCCCTTCCCGGACATACACCTACATCTCCAGATAAATAACCCAACGCTGGCCTCATAATGCCCAGGTATGAGAAGAAGTGTGCACAGGGCACTGTGCACGAGGATGGAGTATTGGCTGTGGGTGCCGCTCACTCCTGGAGCGTTCTCCTTCTCAGACCCTTTGTCTCATCCATCCCTGTACCACAGGAAAGCAGAGTTGACAGCATGAGATAAGGCAGGAGCTGCCCCAGTGAGCACTGCTTTCCCCGAGGTAGCCAGCTCTAGTTCTAGAGGATTCTTCTTATGTAGTACTAATGCAGTAGTTCCTTCAGTGTGATGTTTATGAAAGTAAGAATTTTGAACCAGTTTGAAAACTAGTGAGCCCAAGCCTGTCATTTATGGTTCTTAGATCAAGTACCTACAGGGGAGCCCCCTCCAGTCTAACTCATAACGTATGACTGGAAACAGCTCTAGCTGCATTGTGCCGCTGATGTCACACAGCTCTGCCTTGTCGGTCTCACTGGGAACAGAAGGTAGCTTCCTTGTCTCTGCTCTGTCTGCTCCTTCTTCAGGAGAATACCTGGTTTGATGTTCAGCCCCAGAAACTAACATGAAGTTGGTATCCTTCCCACATCTCTAACACCTCTCAATGGCAGGGCAAAACCTAAAGTACCCACATATTCTATATGAGTATTTGCAGTTGGCGTGCGCTGCTGTCACCAGCTATTGTTGGGTTTGGCATTAGGAACTTAGCACCAGCCTGTAGAGGGCATTGCGTCCACATCACTTCCTGTTTCCCATGCTTGCCTTGTTAGTTACCACAGATGTGCCTTTCACTCCATTCCTGCACCTGTCAGTCTTCCTGAGGGAGTGGTCTGCCTCTGGGGGCACCCTCAGTTTCTCTGCTATGATAGAGGACACAGTTGTTCATCATTGCTCAGCTAAGTCATGCTGGCTGTGTGCCTGTGAGCTTGTAAAATCATAGTCTGTCATCCCCTGATGAGGGAAATGAGTCCAGGACCTATTCACAGGTCTGCATGAAGATAATGTTTGTAAAGTTCTCAGTCCATCACTCAGAAGCCCTTTGTAAAGGTAACCATGGCTCATGCTCCTGTAACCACCATGTACGTGTCTGCTCTTTTTGACAATGTTTGGTTTTTTCCAATGTAAGAGCATTTGCTGTTGGGGTGGAGGCCTCTTGGGTATTGAGTACCTGGCCTGGCTCATGCTGAACACCTATTCAACCACAGAAATGTGCCCCTAACCCTCACTGTTATTATTCTTCCTAACTTTGTTTACATCTGTTTCCTCTTCTCGCTGCTGAAACAGACATGCCCTGAGAGCCTAGCTTGGTCTCATTTGAATCATCTATGCTCTCTTCTTAGGCTGTCTCCTCTGTTTCCATGACACTAGCTCTCCCTTCTGCATAGATGACTCACCGCTTCTGTTTCCACGCTACACCCTCAAAGGGATCAGGAGCACTGTCAGTGTCCCCATACATGGTTCCTCAGGTTGAGCCCCAGCCAGCTTCCCTCCAGTACCCACTTCTTATAGGTACACCACTGTGCCACACCCTGCATGCTCCACTGTTCCACAGATCAGGGGAAAGCATGACATTGCTTCAACCATTGGTCACTCCTCATCACAGTCCCTCTGCACAGAATTCCAAGCCTTTCTCATTGACAACCACATAAACATCCATTTTTTTCTTAAAACAAGTAAAAAGTACAAGGAAAGGGGCTAATGACTGTTGGCTGTGTTTTCACACAGGACTCGTTATTGTTGCAGTATTTAACATACCTGCCAAGACCAGGATGAACAACAATCAAACTCCTACCCGGATTCCCGGATGGATCAGCGAGGAGCAGGGCTTTGAGACTCCTGTTGGGACACAGTCGGTCAGCAGCCAGCCAGGACGGTCTGGTCGGCACACCGGCTGCTTCAGTGCTGCTATCAGAAGATGTCTTTATCTTGTGTGAATGATTGGAACTTTCAAGCCTCCCTTCCCTTTCCTTTTCCCTTCCCCACTGCACCTGTTTCTCTCCCACTGGGTTCCAGACAAAGATGACTTATAAATATATTTAGTGTTTTGCCAGAATCTCTCTTGCTTTGCCATTAAGCAGAAGAACTAGTTTCCCTATCTGGCCCACTTCTAGGGGACAGGGGCTACAGCTTCCAGGCAGAGACTGCCTGGTCTCCTCCTGTTAACTGCAGGAGTGACCAACATCTGGCCAGAGCAGCCCAGGCCACTGCGTGGGAGGAGACAGCTGCCTACACATCTTGGAGGGGAGAGAGAGAGGAACACACACACTGGAAGATCTGCACCTGCTGCCTCCCTCCATTGTCTGGGTATCTGTCCCTCTTCCCTCTTCCCTCCTCCATCTTCAGCCTGAGAAGGTGTGTGAAGAGAGTCCTCAGCTAGCATGAGGCGGATGGATCACCTAGACAATGTGACACTTGGAAGAGTTGAGTGCATCCTTATTTCCAGCCCAGGCTTTTGCTGCAAGTGACCAACCTGGGGCAGCAAAGGATTTGTGACCATGACACTGGTCACATTTGCAGCTTTCTCCTTCCCTGTGCTGGGGGAGGGGCAGGAATGTCCTGGGCGCCATCAGTGCTTGTGTGAGCTCCGGACTCAGCAGTCTCCTTGGTTCCATGTAGAGTGGAAAGGAACTGCTGACTGCATCTCCTCTCATTAGCAATTAGATGTGGACTACAAAGCACTGTGCTCCATCTTAAATCACTGGCAAGGCTAGGCCTGCAGAAGGGCTTGGCATAGCCAGCACCAGGCACTGCTGCACTCTGCTCTGTGGCTCACGTTTGTTCCCTCGACCGAGCCGAAAAGCACCCAGGCACCTGTAACTGCCCACCATGAGCACAGTAGCTTAAGAGATGGTCGGGAGGGAAATGGACTCTTGGGTTAGGCGGTAAACACCAGGCAGTCGGAGCGGCTCAGCCTTGCACGTGGGTCCGTTCTTCTGCTTCTCCCAAGCTTACAGAAAGGCTAGGCTGCCAGAGGGGATCAGGGTGGAGCTTGGCACACAGGGTTTACTGATACGAAAAAGCTGCCTTCTCTTTCTTTCCTTCTCCCAGCCTTACTTGCTGTTCACTTTCCCCAGCCAGTAAACTGGCAGTCAGTGAAGACATAGCGTCTGCACGGCCGATAAGGGCAGAGCTAAGCTGGCCATGTGCACAGCTGCACTGGGCCTCTGCCAGTAGGCTCCAGATGCAGAAGCTCATGGCCAAACCTGGGAGTACTTGAACTGAGAACCAACAGCATGCATGGACCTACCAAGGGGTGACTTAGGCCACAGTGCAGCCTTGGTTTCACTTGGAAGCCAAGCAGTCGGGCTGCCATTGCTGTTCCTAACTGTGCATCTGAGTTGAAGAAAACCAACTGAACAAGCTGCTTAAACTAGAAGTGGGGGCCCATCACAAGTGGTCACAGATAAACTATCACCTGAGCAGGAAGTGGGGCCCACAGCTGGCTTACCTTCACTTGAGCAGGAGAGAGAGAAGAGAGCATCTTCATTCTCTGGTTTGCAAGTTACCCCTTGCCCAATGTGTCCCCCTAGTGAATGCCATTACGTGCCGAGTCAGGTCACATGTGTACGGATTGCCTTCCCTGTGTTAGCTGCAATCTCAAGAAATATTTCTCCATAGGCATTTCTCCTTTCCCAACCACCCACATGTTGCAGAGTTGTCTGGTTAGCCATGCCGAGTTCCTTGTCTGTTGTGTTGACTATTAATGGTGAAGGACTTTGCTGAGAAACAAGTCAGATATGAAGAGACTTAAGCTGCTTCAAGAAATGGTCTAATGGCCATGAGTCTACTAGCCCTTCAGTTACATGCTGCTTTAAGAAGTAGGAGCAGGAGGACATCCGCCTAGCGTGTGGAGGCCCTGGGCTGGGTGCCCAGGACTGGGGGAGATGTGGCCACTACTGCAGACTTGGTGGTGCCAGGACTGTGCTCTCCTCCCTAGGTCAGCTGAAGATGTACTGCTGCGAAGCCAGCTGGGACGTGTGGCCGCCCACTGCATCAGGCAGGGGTGGACCCTGCCATAGCTTGGTTCAGCTTTTTTTCCACATTGTCCTCTCTGCTGCTGATGGAAATGGGAACAAAGTTAAGTGGTCTGAGAAACCTGAAGTGCTCACATTTCTCAACTCTGGGGGTCATTTACCAGTTCATTGTAGAAGAAACAATCAGGTAAGGAGAAGTTCATTTCCAGAGAAGGTGAACCCCACTTACCATCTCTGCATGATTTCAGCGGGAATTGTTTATCACTGATCCCCGACTGGGCTGGAATGAATGTAAAGTTTGACCTTTTTAAAAAGAAAAGAAACAAAGAACATCTCAACACATTTAAAGGAATAGTAGGCAAGAAACTGAAGTGTCCTGTGGCTCCGAGATGAGCACCCCGGGGTCAGTCTCTTTTTTTACTAAAATCTGCTTTCCAATGTAAAGGCCAAAAGACCTTTTCTCCTGACAGGCTGACATCCTTAGGCAGATGAGTAAGTGCACAGGGTGCCTGCTGCAGAGTGGCCTCTGTCACACTGACAGTGTCTGGACAAGGCCAGCTCACACCTTGCTGCTCATGTGGTTGTGAGTATGGTTGAGTGTGTGCGTGCGTGCATGCTGTTGCTGCTGCTGCTAGAACCATCCTTTCCTTTGAAGTGCAGTTAGAAAATGGGTGTGAGCTATGGATGGAGAGCCGTTTACACTTGTCCCTTGGCTAAGTTTTTTCTGATTTGTCCTAACTTCAGAGACAGAGACTGTATGGAACTCTGTTGAAAAGTGATGAAGTCTGACTCTCGGTATCTTGTTTTGGAACTGAAAGTGACATTGAGGCTCCTAAACCATTCTGTAAGGGAAAAAAAGATTTTCTTTTTTTTTTTTTTTTTCCAACAATCCAGAGCTACAGAGAAGGCTGTGCACACTCATCCAGCACTGTTCGTTCCGTGCCGGCTTCTGGTCTGAGTGGCTAAAGTTGACCTGCTTGTTTAGCAGTATTCTAGAGTGGAGAATACTGAGAACGATTAGGGCCATGGCGGTGTTGTCTTAGCATCTCCCTTTTAAACTAAAATAGTGATACCTTCCTGTCTTGAATCTGAAGCAGATCCACCCAGATTAGTGCAGGCCTGCAGGCTAGGCTTGCAAGCGTGTTCTGAAGTGTCCAGGGTGCTTTCAGGTGGAGATGGAGCATGCAGGTGCCCAGCCCTGTGACTACTTTGTGGCAATGACCAGTTTACAGTACAGCTTTGGTCCACACTAATCTCTAACCCTGTCTGATTACACTAAGCAGTTTCGAATGCACTAGAGACTTCCAATAGGGTCAGTCCTAGACTCACACACACATGACCCTGGCAGTGTACAGCCCACTTAACCACCCTGAACACAGTTAGTATGAGAGAGCCATCCTAAGAATAAAGGTGAGCTTTGCTTCTGGCTGTCTTGACGCTGTAATTCATGGATGATGTCAGAATCCTTAAAACTGAGGAGAGAAACCAAAGCAGGGAGGCTGTGGCTGCCTGCTCGCAGGTGGGATGGACTGCACTGCTGCCCAGGGCCCTCCAGTGCTGGCAGCCCTGTCTCAAGACAAAAAAGGCCCAGTGCCTGTGGTCTGAAATTGCCAGAGACAATGACTTCCCAGATATTTGCTTCTCAACAAACTCAATTATCTGACTTAGCTTCTAAGTAGGGGGTAGGGACAGTATGTGTTACCTTCCTTCCTAAGCCTTTCCCTTGGACGTTTAAGGAAAGACCCCATAGGTTAGACCTCTGGGTATCAAGGAAACTGATCCCTTCCCAAAGCAGTGACCCTTACACCCTAGCAAACAGCCTAAGGGTGTTCAGTGAGTGCCAGCATGGGAACGCCTGGCAACACGTGTGAGCCGGGGCTTTTGCTTGTTCGCTTTTTGTTTTCTAGATTCTCCAGTGCTGACTGCTTTAGTTTTTGTGATTATGTTATGGTGATATGTAGTCAATGTACCAATATGTTCACAAGTTAGGATGATGGTAATAGTGTGTTTTGGTTTTTTAACTGTTTGGAAAAAAAGTAAATTACAAATACAAGATTAAAGCGAATTTTCTAAGTGTCTTCTCTCTTTGAGCCAACATCCTGAGGATGTTTGGGTTTTACAGCATACTGATCAAAGAAGTATACAGTACATTATTCCTTTCATGGGAGAACCAGACCAAGAGCCAGTTACAGTGGCTCAAGCCATTAATACCAGCACCGGGGAGTCAGAGGCCAAACTGGCTTACATAGTTCCAGCCTAGCCAAGGCTATATAGTAAGACCCTGTCTCAAAAAACCAAGTTCCAGACAGTTGGGCATCTGTACTTGGGAGGTCGAAGCAAGAGATTCATGGCTAGATCTTTCCTTAAAAAGATGAAAGGAAGTAAACACTGAAATCAGGACTGACTGTTGTAAAGAAGCAGTCCCTGGTTAAGTCATTCTGTGCTGTGCCATGCTGACCCAAGTGAGGTCTGACTAGGAAGCTGTTCGTCGTCATGACCACCACACACAAACCTTGAATTTGAGCTATCCTCGGCTGTGTTGTGTGGCGGCCATGACACTCCATCTCGTGTTCATTCATAAGCCACGCGGGGATGACAGTGCTGCTCTCAAGTGAGCCCCTTTCTCCCCCAGGACCAATATACAGAGATAAGTACAAGAGGAAGACCACCACAGGAAAGGACTGCCTCCTGCCCCTCTCAGTGGTGACCCAAGCAGGATTCTTATCGGAACTGATTGATCTTTTTGTTAAGAGACCTATGGGCTTTTAAGTGTATCTAGTCCTTTCCCTCGGCTGTGGCCACATTGTCTTACCTGGGCAGTACTGTGGCCCCTAAGGTAGACTTGGTCTGTGGTCAGTGTCACCAGCTTCCACTGGAGCTTAGAGAATGGTAGTGTAAGGTCACCTGGCCTTGTTCAAGTAAAAATGCACGCAACCTTAACAGTCAGCACCCCAGAGATTTACAGGGAGGGGGTGTCAGCAAATATTCCTCTGTTGCTACCAGCAGCTACTAGATAACGGCCTGAGCAGTCTGGCTCTTGAGCCCAGGACAGTCTAAGGCCATGAACCTAGATCTCAAGCCCAATGTCAGACCCTGTCCCCAGGTGGAGGTACAGGGCCTGTTGTAGGTGATAGCCCTTTGGCAGCTGTGGTCCCTCTTCCCTTAAAACCTAGGACTGGGCAGCCATCAGCAATGACTAAGAAGAGACTTTGCTTCTTCCTGATTGGCTCTTGCCAATTAAGAGCATTTTATTAGGCTGCTAATTAAAGGCACTTCGTTAGCAGCAGGAGAGGCCGGGTGGGTGCCTGGTGAGATAGAGCTGAAGCCAGGAGAAATTGTTTTCCTCCCCCATGGAAGCAGAGCCTCCAGGAACCCTGTCAGTCCCCCAGCCTTTCCTGCTGCGCCTACCACGCCCCTTGCTTTCAATTAGTAGCTCTGAGGGGAGTAAGGTCATTACCAAGCCCAGGTCCGGAGCTCTCACCACTACCTCAGGCCACAGGAGGCCTTGAGGAGCTGTCCAGGCCCCCAAGCACCTCCTCCAAGGAAAGGCAAGCAGCCCAAATGAAGATGGCCCTTTACTCTGTATGTAAAGGGCCGTCTCCATGGCTGAGGCTGCCCCCAGCAGTCACCTAGTAAATAACAACAATGTAACTTCCTTCACCAAGAGGCCCGTGTTGCATAAGGCATGACTTTTTTATCAGGAAGAAACGACACCCCCCCCCAATCACTTTCCAAGAGTAGAGCCCCTATAGGCCCTGAGGGGATGGACCCAGAAGGAGGGGCTGGTGACTGCAAGAATACCATGGGATTCTTGTCAAGTGCTGGGAATAGAACTCTGGGCTTTACACATGCCAGAAAACTGCTGTAGCACTGAGCCACAAGCATGACCCGCCTTCTTGCTCAGGTGGCCCTGAGCTCACTGTGTCCTTGAGGCAGATCCCCCTGCATGGCCCAGCTGGGCTTCATTCAGGCAAGCCTTTGCTTCCTGCCAGAAAGGAGGGCTTGGCTGTGATCTAGCAAGTGGGGGCTGGCACACAGGGTTATCAAGGACACCTCTCTCCAGAGCTCCCCTCACCTCTTCAGTTAACTGCAGAATTAGCACCAGCCTAGGCTGAGAGGGCAGATTGATGGCTGAGCCCACCTCCCTCCATTTAACCGGAGGCCGGCCCAGGCTCCAGACACTAAATTAGATTTTTGACAATTAGAGAGACTAATGGGCACACAGCCATCCCCAGAGCCAGATATCCAGCAAGGCCATCCTATAATATCCACCACTGGTTAGTCACCCTCCCCCACCATCCCTCTGGTCTCCCATGGGTGGCATGATTCCCTCCCTCTCTGAGCCCCTGGCCCAATGCTGGTTGGCGCTTGTCCTTTGCTCTCTGCTCTCCTGTCCTGTCTTCCTTGTCCTTCAATTTCCTCCTTGCCTTCAGATCAGCTTCCTCCATCCTCACCTTCCCCAGGCCCATCGTATGCAATCCATATGCACTACCTACAGCAGACTGCAAGCCTCTTGAGGGCAGGCCTGTGCCCTGACCGCATCCTAAATTTAGCTCAGCACGCCACAGTACTTGCTAAGTACCACCCAGGCTCCCGTGTCCTTCCCTTGAGACCCTGGATCTCCATGATGTTCATGATCCTACCCTTGGGACCTTAGACAAGCCCCATCCCTGTGGCCCCTGCTCTGGTTTGGGCTGGCTCCCCTACCCTGCTGGCTCCTTAGCTCTGGCCAGCCTTAAGCTGGGTGGTAATGAGATTGCAGTAAGTGGCACTGGGGGGGGGGTTGGGGGGGCTGCTCACACTCACTCAGGCAGACTCATAGCTCTGTCAGGCTGATTGGTCCTGAGTGGAGGCACAAACGGCCCCCCATGGACACGCTGAGATTGGTTATAAAATTACAAGCATTTGTCCTGCTGTCAGTGCCTCCTCTCCCTCCCCTCTGCCTGCCTGCCAGTTCCTGGCTCCCCACCCGTCCTCTCTCCCTTGGGGCCAGTCCCCACACCCTAAAGAACTGGCTAGGGGCCACCATAGCATACAGGACTGTAAGTCAGAGGCCACCAACTCTCCATCAGTATGAACACAGCTCCAGCCAGTCTCAGGTGACCTGATCCTGTGTGCAGGGTTCCTAGTCTCTGAGTGTGGGTGGACCCCAGAGTAACAGGCCCAAGAACCCTCAAAGGAAACAAGGACTCAGGACACCTCCATGGGACAGCCAATGTCCTAGGCAGAAAGGAGTGGTGGGTAGCAAGGGCATGCTGTGCTGGAAGGAGGAAGCAGCAGAAGCCAGGCTGCTCAGAGGACTCCATCTCTCCTCCGCTCTGGTGGCCAGTCACCTAACTTGGGTAGTGAAAAGTCAGCCTTCAGGAGATTCCCAAACCCTACCACACACCCTGCTGTGGTCTCAGAAGTCTGGGCCAGAGCAAAGGCCATCATGGCTCAGCAGAGCCTTACTGTGCTTTCTCAGTAAGCAAACTTAGTCTTCTGGCCTGGGCCCTGCATACACCCCCTTGGGCCTTGGCAAGAGCCCAGATACCCCTAGAATGTATGCCCAGAAATTCTAGACAGCTTCTGGGGCTTCTTGTGGCCTCTGGTATCCGCAGGGACTCACAATTGGACTTGGTAATAATCTTCTTACTCCTCTCTTATGACAAAGGCCCTTGTCCTTGGGACCTGGCCTCAAGATCTTCTGACCAACCTCAATACTCCAATCCAGACCTTGGTCCTTGACTGTACCCCCAGTTCTAGCCTCAGTCTCTGTCTGGGTGTCCCAGGCACTCTGCAATCAGCTTGGCTCCCCAGCTCCAAGGGGAAGCGTATGGGAGCAGCCTCTGGATGCCACTCATCCGTTCTCATCCCAGGATGTATTTGCTGTAATTACATCTTTAATTAGGGTGGTGATGGTTCATTGTCCACCAACGATGGTGGAGCAGGGCCTCTTGTAACCATCATCCCTGTCCAGGTCTACTCTCCTCCTACTTTGAGGATGAGAAGGGGACCAGAGGGCCAATTGTCTGTCCTCTTGAGTCCCAGCCCTGGAGTAGGCTCAAGGTCTGATGTCCTGGATCCCTTGTGAGTTCCCAAAGGTCTAGGGAGACATAAAAATTCTGCAGGTCTCCTACTGGCCACCAGATGTCTCCTCGGTCCACTTGGCCAGGCATTGCCTTCTTCAGACTGATATCTCCACCCCAACACAAGTGCTAGCCACCCTCCCCAGACACAGCACATTAGCCTCAGATTCCCAGCTTTTTGGCTGGCACACATACACACGGCCCACCCAGTCAGATTCCCCGGGCCCAAGGTTAAGGGTGGTAGGCGTGCTCAGTGAGCAATCCGGAGATCCAGTGAGAGCAAACTGCTCCTCACTGGAGGCCACAGGCTGTTTGAAGGACCTGTTGTATTTGGGGGGGGGGGGGCAAACACAAGCCCCCAAAAGTCCAGGAAACTTGTAGGGTCACAAACTCAACTCTGGATTAAACCCACAGCTTGGCATTTACTGGTGTGTGACACTGGGGGAGTTCCCTGGCCTCAGTTTTCCACTTATAAAATGGAGCTAAGAAGGGCACCCTTCATACACAAACATACATGCACTGTCCAGTCCAACTATTTTTTTTTTAAATCACCCAGAGGCCTGGAATGGTGGTGCATGCCTCTAATCCCAACACTTAGGAGATGGAGGCAGGTGGATCTCTGAGTTTGAGGCGGCCTGGGCTACATAGTTAAACCTGTCACAAAAAAAACAAAAATACATTGATGATGATGATAATGATGATGATGGTGGTGGTGATGATGGTGATGATACACCCAGGGTTGTGCCCATGGCAGAGAAAGACGTGGGTTAAGTGTCTGTGAGGAGCCCCTCCTAACACAGCCAGGAACTGGGAGATAGACTCCCTTTACTGCAGGGTTGACTCTGCCAATGTGAGGTGCCGTGAGGAATGGGAGGCGCGGGACACGATGCACAGACTGCAGAAGCACTTCTGCTCGAGGACTGGCTAGCATCTCAGAAACCTGTCCTCAGCTCTGCCCTGTGTGTGCAGATGGTCAGACTGGAGGTAGGACAGACCATGGGGAGAGAGCAGGGCTACCCTGGCCCAATACCAAAGATGGGGCCTAGGTGGAAGGCAAGAGTGCTGGCCTTGGAAACATGGCCGCAGACACACATTGATGGTTGCACCTCTAACACCCAATTCCAGTCTAAGTTCTAGATTCTTCTACCTTTCCTCTCTTGCCAGGGGTGGGGCCCCAGAACCCCTCTTCTCCAGTGGCCCTCTGCTCCCAGCAGGGCCTTTCGGAGGGTGAAGAGGAGGCCCAGGCTTGAGGGAAGAGCTACCTAGCGGTAAGTATGCGCAACATTACATATGTATATTGGAGAGTAAATAACCCCAAAAAGTGCCTTGTAAATAGACTCCGAGTTTATCCTTTATTAATGAGGCACCGAGTGCCCCGCTGTTTTAGAGCAGCGAGACTTTCATAATATCAAAACCTAAATTACACTTGCGTCTCTCATCCCAGGGACGACGATGGGTTGAGCAGAGCTCTGGCTGGCGGCTGGGGCTCCGCTTACAGAGTAAGTGGGAATCCCTCCCTTCTCCTGGGACTGGTTGGTACCTTCTGGCTGGAGAGAGGACAGGACTACATGTGTATACCTGTGCACATACATACACGCACACACACACACACGCCAAGTTCCAGAGAGCTCCACTGTCAGACCTCAGGGTGCAAAGAGCAGAATGTGTGACCCCACTGGCCCTTGTGCCCAGGTTGGACCTTGCAGGTCACTCCCAGGCTCTGGAGTTTGAGGGACAGGATTGGACCCAAGACATTGACGCTCTGGGACCCCATCGCTCAGATAGGGCTTATCAGCATGGTGACACCCTGTTCTCACAAGCAAGTTTCCTGTGGTCATGGGTCAGGGGTGCTGCTGGTTGGCACAAGGGTGCATGCAGTGTTTATAAGAACGACAGAGTAGGTGACAAGGACAACTAAGTCCTCTGTATCTGTGGTTCTCAACCTGTGAGTCTCGACCCCTCCAGCCTCACACAACCTTTTGATAGGGGTTATATATCAGAGAGCCAGCATATCAGACGTTTGCATCGTGGTTCATAACCGTAGAATATTTACAGTTAGGGGGTAGCCACAGAAATAATTTTATGGTTGGAGGTCACCACAACTGAATTAAAGGGTCACAGCATCAGGAAGATCTAGACCCACTGTGCTGTGGGCAAGACCCCAGTACCTTCTGCAGGATCCTCGGAGCTCCAGCGCCTCCTGGCTTTCAGGTCAAGATCAAGGCAGCCAGTGACATCAGCCATTCATGCTTCCGGAACCCAGCCTGAGTACTGTGGGGCAGGGAACCTGGGTTCCCTGGGTTACTCTATTCCCAAGGCTTCTGAGGTGTGTCCCAGGGCAGGCCAGTGAGGCTAAGGTGGGCAGTGGGCAGGCGGGTGTGGTGTGGCGGGATTTACAAGCTGGCTGGCCAGGCTTCTGGTGCTCCGGTGGGCGTCATGTCGAATCTGTCCCATTATATGGACAGTTGAGTTTAATAGTCATTGTGTGATCACTCCAAGCCCAGCAAACATGGCGGGGCAACACCCCCTCCACGCGAGCCGCCCGCTCCCCAGCCGCACGGCCTATCCGCACAGTAAATTAAAAATATGAATCACTTCTCCCCACCGCCTCCCCAAACGCTCGTCTTGTCAGCCGCTATGTTGCCTTCATTTGTATTACCTTAATTTAATGTTAATTATGGTCTTCATTTACAAGGAACAAGCCGGCCCACTCTGCCAAGGGACCTTCCCCTTCCCCCTCTGCCCAGGAGGGAGAGGCCTAGGGAGAAAGGGAATTTGGGGGGGGGCTGCAGAAGAAATAAGGAGGGGAGTCAGAGAGGATATGAGATGAGATCTGGGCCATCAGGGCCTGGTGGCCTTTCTGGGAGGGACTTGGGGGACCCCCACCTCCCCATATGCCCTGTCCTTAATCATTTATCTGTTCTATAGCTACTTACTGAACACCTAATATGTGCCAGGCAACCAGAGACCAGTGAGATGGGGGCGGAGTCTGCCTAATAAGGGCTAATAGGGTCCCCTCTGCCACCTTGAGGCAAAGGAACTAGAAAGCATCAGGAAGACAGCCATAGCCCTTCCGGGAGTGGGCTGGCACCTGGCCCACCCAGAGGGCACAGAACACAACGAACGAACGGGCTTTTCTTTCCCTCCAAGCTCCTCTCCTGGCTACCAGTAGCATCTTTTCACCATTCAGCCTTGTACCTCTTCCAAGAGGGAAGTTCTTTTGGCCATCTTTACTAAGTCTCTCTTGCTACAGATTAGTCTAAGCTAAAAGCCTGAGTGTAGCCAGGAGTGAAAAGGTGACTCTTAGGCTGTTTCTGAGAGGTGTGGAGGAAGGAACCCATTGTCTTGGCAACCACTTCCAGGAGGTCCTGTCCTGTGGCCCCTCCCTAAGTCTTTGGGTCTGAGAATCCCAGGGGGCCTGAATGTGACATTTTCGTAACTGTTGGCAGCCACCTGCAGGTCAGAAGAGCCCGTGGGGGATGTCACGCAAGTGCACAAAGGGAGCTGGCAGAAGCCACCTGCGTGCCCCCCCCCCCTCCCAAGGCTTCGGAAGAAGATCTGCAGCTGGGAACATCTGCCTGACAAGTCCCTTCTGCACAGGCAGTTACATAGCCATCTCTAAGGAGTTCTGGTCCACATACATACAGATAGATACATGTGCCCCCCACAGGGCTCATGCCCCTCCCCAAGTTTCATGTGTTAATGTGTATATGCACGAACGCGTGTCCAGCAGGCCCATGTGCGTGTGCCCCCCTCCCGCTGTCAGCGGTGCTGATGACATTGGCAGAGGAAAGTGATGACAAATGCCCGTTATCAGCGAACGAGGCCGATGACAAATGGGCGGGCGCCCGAGCAGCCCCATTACGCTGTAATAACAGAAGATGGATGGGCTGGCGCCCCCCCCCGCCCCACCCCCACCCACCCGCGCCGGTAACGGGAGCTGATCCGGCTCCGCCCGCTGGGGAGGGAGCTGCGCTGCGGCCGCCCGCTGCCAATCCCGGCAGAGATTCGGGCGGAGACGCCCGAGCCGGGAGCGGGGAGACCACGCGGCCGCCCGCGGCGGAGGAACAAAGCAGCGCGCTCAGCGGGCGCAGGGGGCGTACGGGGCGTCCCGCCTGCCAGGACACGCAGCTGTGCACACACATGGCCTGCACACGCGCCAGCCGCCTGTGTCCTTGCACGGTGCACCTGCGGCTCTTGTCCAGGCACAACCCCAACGTCGCAGGGCCAGGCACACGCGCGTCCTTTACAGCCTTGTGTAGGCTTATTGAGGTGCAAAGCTACCAGCATAAATTCCTGCTTAGAGCCACGTCCCTCGGATTCCTGCGCACTCCTGCAGAGACGGTTCACAAGGTGATATACACCTGCATCACTAGCCATAGAGAAACTGAGGCAGGAAGATGCAGAGTTCCAGGCAGCCTACACTTTAGCCAGACCCCAGTCAAAACAAACAAAAAACCAGGAATCTGAGACCTAATTTTGTTGGTCCAGTGTGTGCTTACCTAGCAGGCATGAAGCCCTGGGTTTGAACTCCAGAACTGCATAAGCCAGGGTGCTGGCACCGGTCTGTAATCACTGCACTTGGGAAGTAAAGGAAGGAGGTCAGAGGTTCAAGGTCACCTTCAGCTACTTATCAAGTTCAAAGTCATCCAGAAATACAGAAGAGACTCAATCTTAAAAGGGGCAGGGGAGAACACACATACTGCAATGCACGCGCGCGCGCGCGCGCGCGCGCACACACACACACACACACACACACACACACACACACAGTACCGAAATCTTAACGTGTACAACAAAAATGTGTGTGTCTGAACACAGGCCTAGCTTGGAATACAGGAGTCCAAACATGAGCACACGGGCAGAAGATGTCTGCAGCCGCATCAACAAATATTAACTGAGCCCCCGCCATGCAGGTGTCAGCTGGCACTGGCAGAGCTCTGATGATGAATAGGGCACCATCCCTGTCATCTAAAATGCTAGGCTTGCTGGAGGGGCCAGACAAATGGCTATGAGGGAATGTGGAAGTGATTTGTGCTTTGACCTGGTGTGTCGTTTATTATGTGGAAAATCAAGAGCCTTCCTGGAGGAGGGGATTTTCTAGAGGAAGTGAGTTCTAAGCAAAAGATCTAGAAACGGGGGTGGGGGGGTAGGGGGTAGGGGGAGGGAAGAAGGCTTGGAGTCCAGGTGAGAGTTATCAGCAACAAGAGGAAGGGTTCCCCCCCCCCCCAGGTTCTGTAGCAGGAGGCTTTCAGGGGACAGGCTCAGGGGGACTGAGGGCATACAGCATCAAGTCACTAGATGGGAAGTCAAGCAGGGCTCACTTCACCCGATGTCCTGTGCAATCCCACAGGGCTTTGCATTCCCAAGAACCTCGAGCTTGCTATATTAGTTCCACTATCTCCATCTTGAAACTCCTTATAACTTTTGAACAAGGAATCTTGTTTTGATGGACCTTGAAAATTAGGCAGCTGGGACCTGCAGCTGGGACTCCTTAGGTTTTCAGAATGAGGTGACACCTCATTCTGAGGTTTGGAGAAGGACAGTAAGTAGTGCCTGTGACTTAGAAAAAGGAAAAGATGGAGGTGGAATAAGGGGATGGGTGGACATTTAGAACCACTTTCTCTTCTCGTGTGTCTCTGCCTTTGCCTCTCTGAAGGAGCACAGCCTACATGTGCCTCCGTGTGGCTACCACTCCCCCAGCACGACGCATCCACATGGTCGTGGTCTGCCGGATGAACCTGTAAATTTATTGATGTTCACACAGTAGTCCACCTCTGTCACAGAGGCACCCCCGGGCACGAGGTCATTCCCACTGCCCTGTACTTCCAAGGCAGTTCTGTCAGATGGGTTTAATCTAGCTGCAGGATGTTCTTGTCTCTATGGCCGTCGGTGGGTATCTTCTTTGGAGTCAGAGCCGACAGTCGTTAAGGGGAAGCCAGCAGGGGAAGGACCAGGACCGTGGGGTAGAAGAGTGTGTGTGGGGGGGGAGGTTATAGTTTAAAGCATTGCGTCAGACTGTAGGCCTCAGAATCTCCCTCTGCTGCTGCTCAGCCAGGGTTCCTCAAGCTTCAGCTTCCACACAGTGTGAGGCAGGAGGTAGACACGCCCACACTGGCACCTAGCTTCAGCCCTTGACTGTTATCTGAGAAGCAGAAACTCAAAAGGCAAGCATCTGGATTGTTTACCTCCACCCAGGGCTCTAAAATAAACTGGGAACCAGGGCAACTCAAACAGGGCTGAAGTTGGCAGATTCAAGAAAAGGAGGCACTGGTCCATTCCCCAGAAGTCCCCAGATAATGCAGGCAGGAGTTCAGATGCCCAGCCACGCCAATTCTGCAAACAGGACCCCTGGGCAAGAGAAGTGTACACTCTCTTGCATACACTCTGACATCCTGGTGAGGAAAGGAGAGAGTGGACATAGAGAAATGACTAAAGAAAAGAGAAGCCGGGCCAGCTGACTACACAGCCTCCCTCCATATACCTCCGCAAGGCTCCCCACATCCTCGTGCCTGGTAGCAATTCCAAATGCCACCTTTACTTTCCCAGAAACTGACTTCCTCCTAGGACCCACACAAGTGGCCCTCGCCTTTGTATGACCCACTTGGGGTCTCTGCAGTATGTTCAGGTCCCACACCCGCCCCCATTTCAGCAAACTTAACCACCTGACCTGTCAAGGTCTTGGCTTTGGGGAGCCTCCCACCCTTGCAAGGAGACTTCAGTAATGGACACCAAGCTGAGGATGGGAAGGGGCAGAAGGGGAGGAGGTTGAAGGGATGGGCTCCGGTCCTCTCTCACTTCAATTTTTCTGTAGTTATTGACCCGTCGTTAGTTATTCGTCCAAGGTCGCCAGGCCTGGCCCAGCCATAAATCACCGCTGCTGGGACTGGGGGTTGGGGGACCAGAGGAGCGAAGGAGTCAGTGCTGAGCACGGCCCGGAAGGATCGCAGCAGACACCGGTCAGGCTCATAGCACCCGCCCCAGCCCTTGTGACCATCCTTCTCTCTCCCCCGGACTGCCCCGCGTGCCTGTCCCTTGGCCACTGTCTTCAGTCTCCGTCCATCTCTTTCACCGCCAAGCTGTGTCTAGACAGGCCAAGAGAAGGTGACCATATTGTCCTCGGCCATCTCCCTCATAGCTCTCCCAGGTTATAACTCCCACCAACAAGAACAGAAATCCTGAAGGGGAAACTGAGGCACAGAGTCCTGGCCCAAGATGAGTCTGGGAAGGAGTCTTACCCGATTCTCACCTCGGTCACCTCAGTCCCTCCCTACTCCAAACGAATATTGCAAGAGTTTTTCTGCCCTTGGAAGGGAGTGGATCCGAGTCCATACCGGGCGCTTCCTCTCGAGGAGCGGGACCCTTTCCCCAGTGCCCGGGTCGTAGAGGAGCGTGGCTGGCCCTTCTCTCAAGAGCTCGCTCGGTTTAGCAGCGGACCTCTTCTCCGGTCCTCGTGCGCCCTCTGCCGGCGCCTCTGGGGAAGCGCTCTCGCCATCCCCGCCCTGGATACTCTGCGTCTAATAAGGACAGACCGAAGCCAGGGGAGCATGGAGCTCTCACCAAGATTTCAGAAAATTCCTTTGTCTGTTCAAGAATGGAGGGATCAAGGACAAGAAAGCTAAACTTGAGGCAAGCCAGGCTCGGAACATATGGGTCAGTCATCCATCACCTGCCACAACCCTAGAGACCTTGGCAGGCAGGTAGGTCTTTGGGTAAGGAGGGCCAGGAGAGTCCTGAGACACCAGAGCCTTGATTCTCCAAAGCAGTGGAGTGGGACTGCAGTCTTTAGCCTATGGGTGGGAAGCTGGGGTGTTCCCTATAGAGAGGAGGGTTCAAGGTTCTCTTTCTGGAGCTGCTTTCTGAGAGTCAGCTTGAGAGGACTCAGCCCAGGGCTGATTCCTTCCCAGTTTGGTGTTTGACTGGCCAGCAGGGTGAGCCGACCAAATTCAGATTTTCTGATTAAACTGAGCTAGAAGTATTCCAAACAATGTCAAGACAAGGTGAGACAGAATCCATCAGAGGCCTCGTGGAGCTGGGAGTTAGGGAAAGAGTTGTCTCAAGGCAGAACTCTGAGGAACCTGTCTAAGAGGAGCAGGCATATATTGGAACTGTGAGAGGGGGGACTAGTGTTTACCAGTATGTGTGCTCAACTCTGGCAGGCCTCAGGAGTTGGCAGTGCCTTCACCCTAGTTCTTTCATGATGGTGTACACAATTGGGCATTCTCTCTCAGAACAGGAAACTAATGAATCAGACCCCAGGTTTGAGCCAGGCTTGTGGGGTATCCTGTAAGACCCCACACTCAGGAGGCTGAGTTGACTTCTAAGTTCACAGACAGCTGGGGCTACCATAGTGAAACCCTGCCTCAAAGCCAAACTGAACCCTGGTTTCAGGGCAGTTAGCATCAGCATCAGCAACTCTCTCTGCAGGTCTGAGGGAAGAGAGAAAAGGAGGTGAGACAAAAGGCTCAGATAGATCTGTGCAGAGCAGAACATAGGAGTCAGCTGGGCCGAGTCACCGAGACCTGAGTGATGTCCGTCTCTGACACTTGTTACATGACTTGGACAATAAAAAGAGCCTCTCTGGGACTTGGTTTTTTTGTTTTTTTTTTTTTTCTTAAGATTTATTTTCTAAATTATATGTATGTGTGCATGTCTGTGTATGGTGTGCACACAAGAGTGCAGATGCCTGCGGAGACAGAGGCTTTGGATTCCTGGGAAACAGAGTTCCAGGCAGTTGTGTGCTGCCTGATGTGGGCACTGGGAATTGAACTTGGGTACATGCTCTTGACCCCTGAATCATCTTTCTAGCCCAGGACTCGGGTTTTCCATCTGTAAAATGGAGATATGAATCTAACTGGAGACTTCATATCCACATGTAGGGCTGAGCTAAGTAGGGCTTAAAAAACTTCACAGAGAAACCAGGTGTGTGGTACAGGTAACTCAGGGCCTTCCCCGCGTCTCCTTCTACAACGTGTATAGTATTAACTGGTCTTTCCAGCTTTCCAACAAGTCCCATGGGACCCGAAGCTCTCTTGTCTTGGTATCCAGGTCCCGTGAATAAAGTTTTGGAATGCCATTTTGGAAAGGAGAGACACACTTTGTTGGGAAGGGTGCCACACTGTCAGACCACTCTGCCTCTCATGCACGTGTGCTGGGAGTTTCTACAGAGGCTGACTGCACAGGTGCGACCCTTGACTAGTACTCACGGTGACTTAATCCAGGTTCCAGGCTCCACAAATGCACAGGTCACACACTGAAATGCTTGCAAGCATTTGATCCCATGAAAAGCAATAGAGGAGACTGAAGAGTCTGGAAACTGGGGGCAATGATTGCCCTGGGAAATCTGCAGGGAGGGGAGCTGTATTGACAGGGTTCCCCACCTCCCCCAGCTTCAACGTTACAGGATCTTCCTAAGACCCTCTCCCTAGGCTTTGTGCATCTCCTCTAAATGTACATGGTCACACTTAGACCCTTCCAACAGCCGTGAGTGCAGGGCAAAAACTCAGGTCAGGTTAGCTGAGCTCACTACTTAGGGCCCCACAGGCTGAACTGAGAGCACTGATTAGCCAGGGATCCCAGTAGGGCTCTAAAAGAGAAAGTCCCTGCATGCTGGTGTTTGTGGCTGGCAGGATCAGTCCCTGATGGTGGAGGGACCGTTTTCTGCTGAGCATCAGCAGACACGGCTCCTTGAGGCCCCCAGAGGTCCTGCTCACACTTCAGATGTTGTCTACCGCCCTTCCACCTGCCACCAACCAGAGACAGCTCTCCTTTTAAAAAGATCGTGTGGTTAGATAATGTCCCCTTTGCTACGTAATAAAACTTAACCCCAGGGGCTAGAGAGATGACTCAGCAGTTAAAAGCACTGGTTATTCTTCCAGGAGATCCAGGTTCAATTCCCAACACCCATATGGCACCTCACAAATACACATAAAAATAAAATCATTTAAAAGAGAGAGAGAGAGAGAACAGAACCACAGAGCTCACACCCTAGAGCAGAATGTTCTACCCACTCTCAAAAGGCCAGGTCCCTAGAAACCATGCCCACCACTCCCAGCCTTTCAGGTATCCACATCCTTCTATTCCTAGTTCCAGCCCTCTTGATCTATGTGGGGCACTGGACCAATCACTGTTCATGTCTGATCTTCAGTTTCTTCCCTTGTAAATGAGGCTGGATGAAACGGACAGAGCTCGTGTCTTACAGAAGAGGATTTGAACAGTGGAGGGAATTGTGAGCCTTTAGACCAGAGCCTCCATCAAAGGAGGTTTAGGATGTTGTTGGTCCCAGGAACGGAGGCCCAGCCTCCGAACAGCAGCCTTAACTAAGCTGAGTGGGAGCTTCCACAGCCATGTAGCCCAGCCCAGCCCAGCCCAAGCCCAGTCCAGCCCAGCCCAAGCCCAGCCCAAGCCCAGCCCAAGCCCAGCCCAAGCCCAGTCCAGCATAGCCCAAGCCAGCATAGCCCAAGCCAGCACAGCTAACTGTGCTAAGAAAGACTGGTCAGAGGCCAACAGTCCCCACAGGAAGCCTCAGACCACCATGGGTCCATCCTGGCAAGGCAGCTCATCTCTAACTGAGGGAGTGGAACAAGGATCAGTGTGTGACCGACTCTGTGTTTCAGCCTCACCTCTCAGCTCTCTCCAGGTTCCAGTTCTACCTCCTCTGCTTACCCTGTCTGCCTGTGTGGCTCAACCTCCAGGTCTCCAGCAGCCCCCCTGTCCTTCTAACCCAGCCCTGACTGGGCACTTGTAGTTAATGTCAGCTTCCTGAGGCCTGTGAGTTCCTATCAATCTTGGGAGCACAGCCCCGCCCCCCAAAGTAACACAACCCGATCTTTCTCCCAGGCTCCCTCCTGCTCTCCCCAAGGGCCAATTTCAGTGCAGCACACAAGCCCCACTTTGGGGGGTCATCTCCCACCGAGGCAGAGGGGCTAGAAGGAGACCCTCCCAACTCCATCCAAGCGCGGGAGCCGGGTAAGAGGTGGGAAATGAATATTAATTTATCATGATTAGGCAAATCCGGCAGGGAGAGCCGATTCAGGCGGAGGAGGCTAAAAAGATGAATTTCAGCAATAAAATTAAATAAGGACGGACGGGCGGCCCCTCCTCCCTCCCGCTTTGCTGATCTCTCTCTTTCTTACAATTTATGAGGCCAATTATGAAGATGGGGTTGGAAGTTCCTGGAACTTCACTAAATGCAAACGGCGGTCCCTGCTGTTCCCATCAAATTAATTAACCGCGCGCTATTGATGGCCGCTCAAGGCTGACGCAAGCGGTCCGCCCTGCGGCCTCCTCCATGGACACATGGCCCCAGAGCTCTGAGTTCAGCCAGGACTCTCCTACTTTCCTAGTCCCTGACCAGCACCACCAGGGTCCCCTTCCAGCCCATGCACCTGCCCAAGCCCTTGGTGATCTGGGGCCTGTACCCAGAGGCTAGCTAGAGACACTGATACTTATACCACACCACAGGGCCCAGAAATGTGTGGTAGGCACACAAATGAGGGACCACATGGTCAGTGCATACCAAGGAAACCTGCACTCATAACACTGATGGCCGGGCAGAAGCTCCTGGAGCAGGCAAGGAAGGGCACTGTCTGAGGCGACAGGCTTATTCAGTCAGGGCCATGCCTGCATCTAGCAAGTTCTGCACAGGGATTCCACAGCCACTGGAGAAGGGATAATTTATCAATTCAGTTCATCTTCTGGTGGCTTTCTCATGGTCCACCCAGCAGTCCATCACCCCCTGGGGCATCTCCTTGTCTTGGGGCCCAGGGCTGCCTTCAAGGAGGCTCTTCCATGGGAGCATAGCTGAGACTGAAGGATGAGGTAGGAAAGACCTGGCCCAAAGTCTCAGACTACTGTTTTCTTGGGGCCTTAGCTAGGAGCACTCCCCAGTTCCAGAGCTTGGAAGCAGGGCTGCCCAGTGACTCGGGGATTCTGGGAAACTGGCTGGAGGGCAGCGTGGACACAGGACCACACTGAAGCCAACTCCAGGCTTGGACAGCTGCTTTCTGTTTGCAGCCTGGAGCTGGAGCTTCTTCCCAGCTCCCTCTCAGAAAACAGGAATATGTCTCTCCCCTGCCATGAAGCGGGGGAACAGTTTCCAAGTTGTTCCCCTCGGTGCTCACAAGAGGAGTTCCACTCCTACCAAAGGGACAGAAATCCCATGATTCTGGAGAAGCTGAGTACAGCAGAGCCTGGCGTGCCCCTCCAGTGTGGTCTGTGGATACCTGGCAGATGCCCTGCCTGCTCTAGTCTAGCGGTCAGAGCCCCCGTAAAAGCTCGGTTCATAGTAAGGTTATAACCATGACCCACATTGTCACCCAGGCACAAAGTTAGGCACTAAGTGAGCACAAAGTTACTGTCTGGCAGGGCTCGGTCATAGCCACCCTAAAAGCACTTGTGTCGTGAGCACAAAGTGTCAAAGAGCAGCTGAAGAGAGGCCCACAGCAGCCCAAAAGAGGGCTGGGGTCTCCCTTTTCCACAGCGACAAGTCCTAGGTCTCCTGACTTGTGTCAGGGCCCACTCACCCATGTAGAGTGAAAGACCAAGACGCACACAGCACTGGTGCTCCACTGTTGTGGGGGAAAATTGTAGACTTGGAGGCTTAAAAGAACCAGAAGCTAAAGTGGACAGTGGTGGCTCACACCTTTAATCTCAGCACTCCAGAGACAGAGACAGGCAGATCTTTGAGTTTGCGGCCAGCCTGATCTACAGAACCAGTTCCAAGACAGCCAGGGCTATACAGAGAAACCCTGTCTTGAAAAACAGACAGACAGGCAGACAGAGACAGAGATAGACAGACACAACAAAACCCAAACAAACAAAACAAAGCCACTCTATACAGAAAAGGAAGTCTGCAGAAAGATTGATACCTCACAGGGGCTTTGGGTCCTTGGGCGTGGCTACTTCTCAGTTTGGTAAGGGATGCAGTAGCTTTCCCCAGCATGGCTCATGCAGGGAACATCCTCCAGCTTTGGTGTTAGGGGTATGGGCTTGAGCTAGAGGTCTGATCTCAAGATGCTAGTGTCCAGAACTGCTTTATTCTCTTTGAGATACCTTGAACTTCCTACATATCCCAGGCTGACCCAGAACTTATGACTTTCCTGCTTTCTGAGCATCTGCAATTACAGGAATGTGCCACTGCCCAGATAAGAGGCCAGGACTGAGATCAAGGAGGCAAAAGGCAACCCTGGAGTTCTACAGAAACACACACCCACCCTTCTATAGACACACACACCCACCCTTCTATAGACACACACACCCCCTTCTATACACACACACCCCTTCTATAGACACACACACCCTTCTATAGACACACACGCGCACACACACACACACACACACACACACACACACACACACACACTCCTTTCATAATCTATAAACTAAAGTTAGAGTATCTGAACTTAAGCCTGCCTCATGTTCTACGTTGTAATCTCCCAGTGGAGTCCTGGGGTTTCTCCAGGAAACCTTCTGATTATGGGTGTTGTGTTTTATAAAAAATAAAGAGAGAAGGAATATGTTTGGTGGAGGTGCAGTCAGGTGTGAGGGAAGGAGGTGCCACTATGGGCCCATGCTGAGGCATCCCTTCCTCCTGAGGGACCAGCCATGCAATGGTATAGTATAGAATAGAGTTTATTCAGGGCATGGGGAGGGAAGTTGAGAGGGTAGAGACAGAGAAAGGCAGAAAGAGAGGAGTAGAGACCGGCCATGAGCACGTGGAAGGGAGAATGGGGAGAGTGGGGAGCAGGAGCAAGGGAACAGAGCAGGAGCAAGAGAGTAAGAGTGAGGAGGGGGCAAGCAGCCCCTTTTATAGTGAGTCAGGCACACCTGGCTGTTGCCAGGTAACTGTGGGGCAGAGCCTAAACAAAATGCCAACATTGGGTCCATCATTTTTTAAACCTCTTTCCAGGTAGATCCCCACCTCTGCCCGCTCTCCCTGTCCTGCCCAACTCAGAAGCATGTTGTACACTGCGGACTCACTCACATTGGGCCATCAGTCAAATTGTGGAGCCAGATCTCCCCAACCCCAGCATCCTCCCTACAAATGGGTAATGACTGCTCCTAAAGTCTCCTTACCCCTCTTAGATGGCCATCTCCTTACCATTCTGCCCCCTCCACTTCCAGGTAAACTCCTGCATTCCCCGTTCCTATCCACGGTGGTGTCTCTGTTTTCTACAAACTCGTCAGCTTTGCTCAAGTCCCACAATAGTCCCGTCTTAGGGCCACAGGGAGGACTGAGAGGGGCCCTTGTGTGGGACTCCCCAGGCCTGGCTAGAAAGCAGTTAGTGGGTTTCCGACAATGAGCCCCTCCCATCTTTGTTCTGCTGGAACGGAGGACAACAGGTGGAGTTGGAACAGCTCACAGAGAGCAGGCAAGTTGAATGTCAGAAGCACTTTATTAGACTCCAGGGCCCTGAGAAGCCACCCTCACAGTCTGGGCAGGCCACCCCCAGCAGCTCCAGCTGCACAGGAAGTGAGTAGGTAAAAGAATCCACATGGCTTTCTCTACTGTGAGGGCTCATGAAGGTGCTGAACTCACAGCTGCTTCCCTCTCCTCCCGCAGCCTCTCCTAACCCCCCACATCTACATCAGTCTTGGGGTAGGAAGGGAAGCTTGGGCCTTCAGTACAGGAAACCGGCTTGAAACCAGCCACCTGCTCTGCTTGAACTGGGAAGGGGGGACTGTGTAAAAACCTGTCACCAGGAGCAGAGGGCACGCAGCACAATCCTGTCCAGGAGCGAGCTTGCAGGCTCTCTGAATCAGACTTTTTCCTGCAGGCCCAAAGCTCCTGACTAGGCTCACTAAAGGCAGGCAGTGACTGATGAAGCAAGGCAAAGCTAAGAAGGTGGTAGATGCCTGGATGAGGCACCTCATCCAACATGGTTTCCTTGCCTGTGTCTTAGGTCACCAGTCCCGTTCAGCAGGCTCTCGGTAGGGCAGGCCTAAGAGCTTGAAGACGTCCTTCTCTGTGGCGGTGGGCAGCACCTGTCCAGGCCCCACCTTGACGCCTTGGCTGTTCCGGACCACAGCTGCACTGAGGGCATGCTCTGACAGGCTCATGCCCTTGGTCTTGGCCAGAGCTCTCATGGACCGGTTGAAGTGGGCAGACCCAGTGAAGTAGAGCAAGGCACAGGCAAACTCGCTGTAGGGCACCACGATGATGTCCAGTCGCCGGTGGCGCTGTCCGGCCCCTGGGAGCCGGCACACACCCAGGTACTTCTGCTGCTGGCCATTCTCCTCCTGGCTCACCAAGTCATCTGTGAGGAACCCTGGCGCAATATGAGAGATGTCTAGTAGGGCAAGGAGCCAGGCCTGACTGTCTAAGGTTGCCTAAGATTCTTTACTCCGCACACTCTGTGGTTATTTATGTGTCGAGCTGAGTGACCCTGCTCCTCTGAACCCAGTTCCTCATCTGTGGAAAGTGGACAGTTCATCAGGTGAGAGAGAGCCCCACCTGCAGGGATGTTGGGCACCTGTTTTACTGTCTTTGGCCCTAGGAGAGGTAGGATTCTTGCAAAGCCCTTCCCCCACAGCATGTCTCAATTGAGGACTTGGAGGTGACAACTGAGAAGTGGCTGCCCACTTCTAGCCTGCTCACCCAAAGACAGAGCGGATACCTTGCTGTCGAAGGCTGTCAAGGAGGCGGTTGAAGATGCCCTGGTGTGACCGGCCATCGGGGTGAGTAATGAGCACGTCCACATCCCCGCAGGTCATCTTCCCCCGCCGGTAAGAGCCACAGGCCACACACAGCAGCCCAGGGTTGAAGGCCTGGGCTGATATCCGGACCTGGGGAAGAGCAGGGAGAAGCGAAAGGCTGAGGGCCTCTCCCAGGACAGCATGTGGCCTTTGTCCCAGCCCTATTCCCAGGATTCATACTAAGCTGAGGGGATATACTGGGGCACTGGAGAGGCAAGCCTGTAGAGGCTCGAGGACATTGGTTCTGCCTCAGCAGAAGGTCTCTGTATAAGAGCAATGACACTCCTTGGTTTCTGGCCCCAATCCACATCCAGTGGCCAGGCCTGTGAAAGTCCACCACCAATAAAGGCCATGCCCGTGCAGCTCAAGCAGCCTAGGAACCTGGAGCTGCTGGCAGTGGGAGCTCAGTTAAGGCCTGAGCTGGTGGATGCCAGAGAGCTTCCAACCCGGCTGGAGAAAACAAAGCACAAAATATCACTGCACCCGTGGGACTAGGAGAACAGGAGGGGTGCGGCTGGCCTGTGAGGGATGGATCTGAGAGCTAAATGAGGAAGAGTAAGCCTCCATCAGACACTGTGGAGGTCTTTCGTATGTAGATGTATCCCATCCCCACTGGAGAACACTGAGGTGTGAGGGGCCCTGGATGTTCACAACCAGGATACCCCAATTCCCTGACAAGTAGTTCTGCTAATCCTTTTGATCCCTTCTTGGGTCTCCCAGGAGAATGAGAAGAGGCTGCCTGGGTTAGCAATCCCCCCAGAATCCCTACAGCAGGAGCCTACTTGTGGGCAGGCTGCAGTGAGGACACTGGTCTCTTCCAATGGGCTAGGAGCTGGCTGCTGCCCGGGCATTCTCTGTGTCTGGACACTGTAGCTGAGTGTCAGCATTAGTCCCGCAGCTTGGATGGATAGATGGGTCTATCCATCCAGCACTGGTCCCTTAGTTCCATCTGTGGGAGCTGGTGGAGGCTTATTCTCCCTCATTTAGGTCTCTCAGATAATTCTGCTAACAGGCTGATTTGTCTACCACTCACCAAGACCCTTGCCCACACACCAGCCTGATCCCGACGCCAGCTGAACAAACAACAGACATCTGGTATACCCTGTCTCTCTTGACTCAACACTGCACATGAACTTACAGACTTAGCCCCTAGCTCTAAGCTGAACCTTTAACTTGGCCAACTAGATGGTTTTTTTTTTTTTTTTTTTTTTTTTTCCTTTCTGTGACACTGAGAATGGAAGCAGAGCCTTGGGCATGCTCAGCAACCTCTGAACCACATACCCAGGCCCTGAGGCCGTACCTGCCCCATGCTAGGCTACCAGTGCCCAGTGCTCATGCTCTCTGACTCTGAGACCATAGGGCTGCCATCGCAGTACCCACCCTACTGGGGTTCTCTGGGCCTATAGCTCTGGTATATACAATCTCTGTCGACCTCTTAACGTCCACGGCCTGCAGGGTTGCCCAGCTAGGGCTTCAGGAACTCTCAGCTTGAGCTGTGCCTACCGTCTGCTCAATCTCTGCAGCCTCCTCCCTGGGCATGCGGTCCAGGAAGTCATCGTAATGCTTCAAGCCAATGGCCTGCTGAGCGGTCAGGGAGCCCAGGCTTCGGATATCTTCTAGGTTTCGGAAGCCCTAGAGAAAAGCAGCCAGGAAAGAGGTATAAGGACCTGGGACTAATAGACTAGAAGTCATAGGTGGCTGCTGTCAGGGAAGACATAAGGCAGGACCAACCAAGTCCAGTCTCTATTCAGTGGGACATGTCATGATCTGGGGATGCTGGTCCCTCATTCCTTGGTCTAGAACGGGTCTGGGCTTCACTCTCACTAACTCCCAAGATCATTCTTGGCATGGTCAAGTTTGAGAGCCACTGTTCTAGACATGGAGTCCAAAGCCTAGGCTCCTTAGAAAGTCCCTTGCTGAAGCCAGGCAGATCAAGGCTAGCCTGGTCTACATAGCAAGTTCTAGGTTAGCCCTGGCTACATAGTGAGATATAGTTTTAAAAAAAATGAAACAACAACAACAAAAAAACCCCACAAACAAATAAAAACAAAAACAATAGAAAATTCCTTGCTGGTATGTGGGACAGAGTAACATACTTATTGTTTCTGTCCACAGGTCAAGGACACTAAGTCATGTGGCTGTTCTGAGGACAGGAGGGGGACCAATGTGAACTCTGATGTCCTTGTAGTTGGATTTCACTCCTGTGAGGACCCAGGGTGGGAAAACAGGGACCCCGGTTCCTGGGGGAAACAGGAAGGGGTGTGGGCAAAGGCTCTGTAACAGCAATACTTTAGTGGCAGATGGGCTGGGTATGACCTGATGGTACCACATCTGGGCAGTCTTCGCCCCAGCTCCCCAGATGTTGGAGAAGAGCTCCAAGACAGGCACGCTCTCACTGATGTGATCTAGCTTCCGCAGATGCCCACTCTCCAGGATCTCCATGACCTTCTCCGCCATCCGCTTGCCAACTCCTGGGATGCTACAGGCCTCCTAGGGAGGAAGTGGCACACAGGAGGATGAGGAAGAGGCTAGGAAGGGAGAGCCAGGAGAGGGGAATCTGACTCCTTCAGCAGAATATCTCCTCAAAAGCCAGCCCAGCAACCATACAGAACTTGTCCTTTGGTTCCCAGAGACCAGCAATAAGTAGAGAAAATGGCCAGGCATGTCTTAAATCCCAGAACTCCTGGAGGTGGAGGCAGAAGCACAGGCAGTAATCTGAGTTCCAGACCAGTCAGGGCTATGTAGAAAGAGACTCTGTCTCCAAAAGAAGAAAAAAATAAAACAAAATAACCACAGAAAGAGGTAGAGAAAACGACAGTGCTATCATCGCTACCACCATATCACAAGTGTGCACCCACATCCCCTGAGGGCTCACTGCACTGTATTGAGGGAGCAGTGCTCACTGCACCACACTGCCTGACAGGGGGCTCACTGCACCACACTGCCTGACTGGGGGCTCACTGCACCACACTGCCTGACTGGGGGCTCACTGCAACACACTGCCTGACTGGGGGCTCACTGCACCACACTGCCTGAGGGCTCACTGTATGTCATTCCGTGCTACTGGGACCATCTTCCAACCTTACAAAAATCGCTGTGAATGGCCTACAGTTGTTAATTCCTTTCGAGTGACTGGAAAACCGACAGAGTAACTGTCTAGAGTCCACAATCAATGGGCTCCAGAGTCTAACATGTGTACCACCAGGCCTGGCTTTAAACTCATCATATAAAAATACTCAGACACAGAGGAAACAGTGTAATAAACCCCTAAGCACTCATTTTCTAACCGTAACGATTTTGCTGGTCAGTTCCACCCCCCCTCCTTTGCTTTTATCAGTTTATCTCTATGTATAAATCTCAGCCATTATAAAATCTTAACCACTAAATCTGATGCCCATTGGTGATTAGTTAACCACTAGTTAATGACTAGTGCTGCCATTAACCAGTACTGAGTAAAGAGGCAACCTCTCCCCACTGCCATGTACCTGGTAGGAGCTGACGGGCTTGTGGAAGCTCCTGAGGGCATTGATAGCCTTGGCATAGCCCAGGGCCCTCCACTTGTCTCCCTGAACGGTATAGGCTTTAGCCAGAACTTCGAGCTTCTCTGTGATGTGCAGGTTGTAGTTGGTTGCCTTCTGGCTCGAGGGCTGTGCACAGACCCACTTATCCAGAGCTTTGGGGGCTGGGTCAGGCCCACCATCTTCACCAGGGGGAGTGGGGTAGTGCCCACTGATCAAGGCTTGCAGATCTGCTGAGCTAACCTGGGGCTCTTCCCCATCGCTGGCTTCATCCTCTGAGCTGAGCTGCAAATAGAAGAAGGCAATAAGTCTGTGCCCCCCTCAGAGAGAGAGGGTGGTCTGGTGAGTAGGCTTCTCCTGCTTTGCCTGGAGGAAAAGTCTCCACAGGGCTTCCTCCCGAGCCCAGCCGTGGGTTTCCCAATGGCGTAAGACATGACTTGGTGAATACAGAACTGATGGATGTTGGGAAGAGATGGACAGGTGCATAATCAAGAGAGACCTAGAATTTTCTGTATAACCTCCAGGGCCTTCCATTTCTGTGATCAGCACCCTGAGCTGGGAGGCTCCTCACCTGGGCTTGGGTTCTTGGTGGCTTTTCTGCCTTTCGGGGAGGAGATATAGCTCTGGTGTGAGGAGGGGAAAGAGAGAGGGTTGTCCTGGGTAGAACGCCTTGGGTGCCAGGAGCAGGAACATCTCGGCCTGACTTGCTAGGCTCTGGTTCGTCCAAGGACCTAGAGGGCAGGGGGAGGTCACAGGCAGTTAGGATATTAAAAGTTTCACCTGTCTCTGTCCCCAATCTTTCTCTACACTGAAACCTTGGTTTCCAAGTATGTCCAATTTAAAAAATAGAAATTTTTTTTTTTTTTTTTTTTTTTTTTTTTTTTTAATAACTCAAGATGGAAACTCAAATGTTATCAACCAACACCTGAGAAAGAAGAGTGGCCTGCCTGTTGGGGATGGAAAGGCTGAATCCGTCCGTGTCTGTCAGTGTTCCCTCCTGCAGGCACAGGCTCAGCCAGGCTGACTTCACCAACTGAGCACCAGGGGGTAGCTGGGGCAGCTTGAGGAGCCGGAGAGCCCGTTCATAGTCCATGCCTTCGTCCACCACAATGTGAGTGACTCCTGGGGCCTGGGCAGGGCACACCTGGCCGCCATGCTGGATAATCTGCTTCTCAAAGAGTTCAGCCCGGGCTCGTCCAATGCCGGTGGGCATAATGTGGGCCTTCAGGGAGCTCAGCCAGCCTGTAGAGAGGGTATTCAAATAATTATGGTAATACCATCATCATCATCATTATTATATTTCGATATTATTTGAGACAGGGTTTCATGTAGCCCAGGCTGGTCTCAAACTCACTATGTAACAGAGGATAACCTTGAATTTTTTACTCTTCTGCCTCTGCTCCAAGTGCTGGGATTACAGGCTGTATGTCAGTGAGCTGAGAAAGTTTTAGATATAATGAACAGTTTGAAGTCACCTCCCTTCCTTTTCCTGCGATCCAGAGAACAAAATGCCTTCAAGGAATTCTACCACAGACATGCAGCAAACTTCCTTTTTTTGTTGTTGTTTTGTTTTGCTTTTCCAGTTTGAAGCCAGCCTGGTCTACAGAGTGAGTTCCAGAACAACCAAAGAGGAGAGAAACCCTATCTTGGAAAAAACAAAAACAAAATCAAAATCAAAAGACAAAGAGCCAGCTGGACGTGGTGCTGCACACCTGTAAGCCTGGCACTTGGGAGGTTGAGACAGGAGGATCAGGAGCTTAAGGTCATTCTCAAGCTATCAGGCAAGGTCAAGGTTACAATGAGACTCTGAACAAGAGAAAAGGACACAAACCAAGGTAGGTACAAAGAGACCGTGGCCCCTACACAGGTAAGGCCGCTTCTGCTATCTGATTCTGACTGAAAACAGAAGGCTGAGATTCCAGTATATGAGTTCTGAGGATGGACTGGCTCACCTCTAGCTTCTCCCGCCTCCCTTCTGGGAATCTTTGCAAGTGCTTTTGATGATGGATCTGCATGAATTTTCTTTCGCTTGGGAAATGCCTTCAAGATGCCCTGGGGGTCCATTGAAGTGCGCTGGCTCCTGACTTTTCTGTTTAAGGATAGATGTCATACAGAAATCCAGGAGTGAGAGCCACCCCTTGATTATTTGGCATAGAGATGGGATTTGGGGGTAACAGACCCCTTTCTCAGAGGTCTCGGAAACCCCAGTTAAACTTAAGTGATTTAATCCGAGTGCCACACACACAAGCCTTTCAACCGGAACAGTACTGAGGGAAGCCGGGGGCAAGGTTGGGATTACTGTGGGTGCAGGGGAGGTGTTGACCCAAAGGAAACAACATTGGGGGGAGGGGAATACAGCGCAGAGTCGGCCTCTGTTTCCACTTCCAAGAGGCTTTTCCAAAATGATAACGGGCTAGGAAACATCTTTAGCAGCGCCTTCATCTCCCCAGTGAATTGGAGTCTAAAGGACATGTCACATAAACTTCACATCATCTTTCTCTAGCCTCAATGTGCATTCGCAGAAGAAATCCTGGGGACTGAGGCTTCTGGGAAAGTTGTGGGCACGCTGTGCACCTGCCCCTGTCGCAGCCTCATCGCGCGGGTCTGAGCCCAGCAGCTGCAGGGAGGTGGCGTTCAGCCGCAGCTGGTGTAGGGTGCCCTCACAGCTGGAGGTGGGCAAGACCGGAGCAGACGTGCCACATTCACAGCATGAGCAGCTGGCGTGAATCAGGGACTCCCAGCTGGGGCAGAAAGCTGGTGCTGGGAGTCGGAGCATCCCCACCCCACCCGGCCCCAGGACCGGTCCAAAGTAGGCCAGAATCTCCCGGCAAAGAGAAATAAACTCACCATAGGAGCCAATGAAAACGGACTGGGGGGTGGAGAACTAGGAAAAAAAAAAAAAATCAGTTCCCGGAATACTTCCCGGGTCATCCGGAAGTGATCATGGGTCCCGTAGTTGCCATGGCAGTAGCCAGGCGCGTTGCTGGGCGGAGGGAAGATGGCGGTGACTAGCTGGCTGGAGCTTTTGCGGTCAGCCGAGAAGACGGCGCTGCTGCAGGATGGTAACTCGAGCCCCCTCGTTCTCCCCCAACCCCCACCAGGACGGGCTCTATGCGCCCACTCCCCCAGAGAGGGCCTCAGCCTGGGTGGGCAGAGCTGGAACTGTCGCAGCAGCCATACCAGCTTCCTGCTTTTGCGGAAGAAACAGGCCCAGGGAGATGACCCGAGTGGAACTCAAGTCTTTGGTCACCCACCTCAAGAGTTCCTTATACCATCCCCCCAGAGTTTTGTTGATATTTCCTAATAATTCACTTTGCATTCATCATCGTTCCTCAGGGCTGTACCAAGAGGCTAATTCTCCACCCCATTTTACTGATGAGGAAACTGAAATCCAGGAACGATTTAGACCAAACCCAGGTTTTGCAGATAATTGGGTATAATTCACGACCTGGGATCCCATGCACCTCAGTTTGGGGGTTCTATTGGTGATGGCAGCCCAGTGGCATAGAAAGGAGAGACACCAGGGTTTTAGATCAACTTTACCATCGATTCACCATGGCCTCTTAAATTGTTAGGACCCCATTTTTCTTCAATTATAAAATGAAGTGGGTGGGCTGCCACCGTTGTTTCTAAGGTCCTTTCCAACTGTTTTGTTTATGATATGAATTTCAAATTGTTCCCTGATCTTTAGGGGAGATAGAACCAAGATTAAGGTCTAGATAGCTAGGAACAGGAGTCTGAGATGTCAGCTTTCTCATCCTGCAATTGGCCAGTTTAAGCCCCCTGCACCCCAGAAGTCTTTCATGGACTCACTTGGCAGCCAGGGTGATTTAGATCTGAATTCCTGAGACTTTAAAGCTAACAGCTAGGGACTTAACATCCACAGACAGATGCCTGAAGTTTTATGGAAATTAAAATCAGGTTTCATTTGCTTCTACCTACAGCATTTAGGGAGGGAGCCCATTACCGTGTGCCAAATTCTGTGCTAGAACAGATAGAAAAAAACAAACAACAACAACACAAATAAACAAACAAAACCAACCACACTTTGTGGTCTCGATCATAAAATGATCAAGGAAAAAATATATAAGTAAACAGCAGCTTGTGTTAAATCAAGGTTGGAATCTTAGAAAGGCAAAGATAGCCCATGCCTGCCATCTTTTCATTCAGAAGGTTAAGGCAGGAGACTAGTTTAAAAGGAAGGAAGACAGACAGACAGAAAGAATTGAGATAGTCTGTGAAATGCTAAGAAAGCATGGGGGTGAAGATAATTTTCTCTTTGGAAATCACCAAACACAAGAGGTGATATTTCTCTAGCCCCTAAGGGATTTTTTTTTTTTTTTTTTTTTTTTTTTTTTTGGTTTTTCAAGACAGGGTTTCTCTGTGTAGCCCTGGCTGTCCTAGAACTTACTCGGTAATCCAGGCTGGCCTCGAACTCAGAAATCCACCTGCCTCTGCCTCCCAAGTGCTGGGATTAAAGGCGTGCGCCACCACCGCCTGGCCCCTAAGGGATTTTTAATAGTTTTTTGGTAAGTGGGGATGAATGAGGGAGCACGTGTAGAGAAATGAATCACACATAGAGGCAAAAGAAGTGTGAGAGTGTGAGTGTGAGTGTGCATGGCACGGTGTTAAGCAGGCACCATTCAGGTACTGCTTGCACAGCGTCCGGGGCCAGATACAGGGAAAATAGGCTGTAAGAGGAAAAGGAAGAAAATGGAGACTGTCCCAGACTGACTGGAACGTGTTGCAATCTCACGGTATGCAGCTTTGGGATACACTTTACAAGATAGTGGTCTTTTATTTTGAGACAGGGTCCCACTGTGTAGTCCTGGCTGGTCTAACATGTGCTCTGTAGACCAGGCTGGCCTTGAAGGCTCTCCAGCCTCTGCCTCCCTAGTGTTAGGATAAAAGTCATGTACCGTCATGCTTGAGCCAGTTTTTGTTTTTATTGTGGTTAAATATATATATATACATATATATATCTATATCTATATATAGATATATATATGTATATATATATAATATATACACACACACATATATATGTGTGTGTGTGTGTGTGTGTGTGTATGTGTGTATATGTATACACACATACACAGCATAAAATGTACTGTCTTAACCATTTTAGGTGTGTACTTAGGGGGTGTGCACTTAGGGGTCACTAAGGACAGTCTCACTGTTTTCATCTGTCACCAACATCCAGCTCCAAAAGTTTCGTTCTCAAAAATCAATACTTTGCACCCAGAAAACACAACTCTTCCCCAGCCCCTAGCTACTTTGCTTTTCAGTTAAATTGATTAATCTGGCGGGCACTGGTGGCACACGCCTTTAATCCCAGCACTTGGGAGGCAGAGGCAGGTGGATTTCTGAGTTCAAGGCTAGCCTGGTCTACAGAGTGAGTTCCAGGACAGCCAAGGCTATACAGAGAAACCCTGTCTCGAAAAACCAAAAAAAAAAAAAAAAAAATTGAATAATCTAAGAGCTTCATGTAAATGGAATCAAATAATATTTAATTATTTCACAAAGCAAAAGATTTTCAGAGTTCATCAATGTCATAACGTGTGTCAAAATTTCCTTTTTAATTTTTTCGTGAGCTTATATGGAGGCCAGAGGTCAGACTAGGGTGCCTTTCCTCACAATTGCCCATGATGGTTTTTACTTTTTTAACATTAATTTTTCTAAAATTAACTTGTGTGTGCATGTGTATACACACACCTGCCATAGCATATATGTGGAGATCAGAGGACAACTTGTGGAAATTGGTTCTTTCCTCCACCATGTGAGTTCTGGGACCAGTCAGGTTACTGGGCTTGGTGACAGCCTCTTTCACCAGGTCTTGCTGGGCTTCACCTTGTTTTGAGAAAGCATCTCTTACTCACAGGCACCTAGGGTTTACTGATGAGGCTTGGCTGGCTGTTCAGTGAGAGAGCCACACTAGCCTCTTCTCTCCAACTCCCCAGTCGTGGGATTATATGCACATGTCACTGCCCCAGACTTTGTATATGGATCAGTCAGGTCCTTAGACTTGACTGGCAAGCTGACTGCATCCTCCCCCAACATCCTTCTGCTTTCAAGCTGTTCCAGTGTGTGTATACTCTCTGATCTGTGTTCGTCCGTCTACGGGTGGGTACTTGGGTACTTGGTAGCTCCTGCCTTTGGTTGTTGTGAATAATATTGCTTTGAACGTGAATAAGCAAGTGCATATGAAGTCTGCTTTTGTTGCTCTTGGTCATAAGGCATTGGGGGGTGTGGTGTATCTGTGTATGATGCTTCTGTGTGCGTGTGCGCGCACATACACAGAGGTCTTAGCAGGCGTCACGTGTGTTAAGGCCAGGCTTTGGCTTTAGTCCTCTGTTACTCTCTGCCTGGGGCAGCCTCTCACTGAAGCGGCAGCTCAGTTTTGGCTTTGGGGACTTGCCTGTCTCTGCCCTCCAAAGCTGGGGTGACAGGCATGCACTGCCACATCTAGCTATTTATGTAGCGTGCTGAGGATTCAAACTCGGTTCGTCGTGCCTGCAGAGCACTCTTAGCTGTGGGCCAGATTATTAAGGGTGCTGAAACCTAGGGCCTACCAAGAGGTCTTGCAGATTTGGGCAAATTTTGCCTGAAATACCAGTTAGCAATGACTCAGGGGAACTCTGTCCCCTGAAAATAAACGTGAGTTACACGGGAGAAAGCCACCTTAGGGCTCTTGTTCTTGAAGTTGATGGAGGTTACATGTCCACTGGTGATAAAGACCCTTTGTCAGTCTTCCTGAGGAGGCTACCTGTATCTATTTACCTGCCTGTAAGAAAAAGAAGAAATTACACAGCTCTGCCCTTGAGCAAGTGCTTGTGGGCTAGGAGACTCCCTTGAGTTCCCTTATCTTTTAGTGGATGGTACATTAATGTTTTTTCATTCCTGCGGTGAGCATCTGAGTTCCTGTTATAACCAGGTCCAGTGGCTGATCTTGGGAAACCATGGACACCACCCCCCCATCCAATAGAAGAGACAAGCAATAACCAAAGACTCACACAAGAGACATAAAAATCTTAAACCAAGCACGTGTGGGGAAGAAAATACACGATGATGGTATCTGGGCTCTACACCGGGAATGGCCTAGAGATGTGTAGACAATGGCTGAGTGACAGTGGCTGGGAGAAGGTGACTGTCAGGAGATCCAGCTTACATCAGGGCGTGGAGCCCTGGTTTTAGTAGTACAGAGAGAAAGACATTTGTCTCAGATGCTTGTAACACTGTCCTGGTGGGAAGAAGCTCTGCTGTGAGCTTGACCCCAACCCTGAGGGCACAGAGGATTAAGTGCTCACTCTGCTGTGGTAGCTGCAAGGAATAAGTGGCATTTGAACTGGGTTTTGAAGAGTAAGCAAAATTCCACAGTTGGGAAGAAGCATGGCTTTGTTGGTGGCAGAAGCAGCAGACATGTTCAGAGAAAAGAAGGGAGCCTGAGGCACACGTAAAGCCGTAGTGGCCACTAGTCAGCTTCTGGTAGACGTTCTTGGGGCTGTTGCTGTTTTGCAGTGTATGGGGGGTGGCGGGGTGGACATCTCAGTCTGCAGGGGTAAGACAAAGGAAGGCTTGAGGTAAGGTGCTCTCCTCTCTGTGTGTAGGGAAGAGGATGGTGCACTATTTGTTCCCAGATGGGAAGGAAATGGCGGAAGAATATGATGAGAAGACCAGTGAGCTCCTTGGTAAGTATGGGACCCCGGGGGGAGGGGGGTCAGCAGTTCTTGGAGCTGACTGAGGAGTGGTAAGTGCTGGGATCCCAGGCCTCAGCAGCTCTTGGGGGTGACTGAGATAAGTTGAATGCCTTTGTCCTTAGGCTTGAGGTGTGATGTCAGCATGCAGTGTGCATAGTAAGGAGATGGAGGTCCTTGGGGACAAGCTGTCCCTGAGAAGGGTATGAACATCAGAAGCAGGGTGGGCATCGTTTACCTGGAATAGCCTGTCCCCCGCCTCCAGGTAAATGAGAGAGCCAGTGAGCCTCTCAGTCAGGACTAGTGTTATTAGAAACAACTGGACAAGCTTATCACAGAGGAGGCTGTGTAGTAGGGGGCGGGAGTAAAGCAAGGCTTGCACTTCAAGCTTTTTGTTTGCTCGTTCTTTTGCTTCCTGAAGCCACACCACAAGGGCAAGCATCAGAGGTGGCAGCTTCTGACCTTGCCTCCTAGATGATACCATGACACCATATTAAATATGACCCTCATCTTGAAGAGCGATGAGAACCGGGGAGGAGTGGTGGGTTTTCGGCTCCATTGCTTTTGTTCCTGCAGGTCCCCCTCCTTAAGAATAGGCTCATAAATAGGAGCTCCAGCTCGGATTTCAGGGGATTATTTGATTTGCCTGCTCTGTTCCCAGGCACAAACAGCAGCAGTAACTGACTTCCCAGGGCTGGTGGCCAGCTCTGTGACCCAGGGCCTAAAGCTGTCCGCCATGAGAGCTGGTCTCTTTATTAAGTTGCACCTGAAATGCTAAGACCAGTGACGGAATCACAGGCTGGGATATTTTCATGTCTTTATTCTTGACTTTCATTTCTTCCTGGGTCTGATCGACAGGTAGTATTGTTGAGGGAATTTCTTTTTCCCTTTTCCTGACAGCTCATAAATGTCTCCAACTGACAACATGGGTTATGCTGGTTTGCATATTCTCTCAGTCTCCAGTCTTAAGATGTGTGTGTGCCTGCGCATGCTCAGTTGCAGTGGAAGTGTTGATCCCTACTTATTATGAGCTGCTTGGGCTCCAGTCCCAATTGGTTTAGTCTGGCGCTATTAAAAATCTTGATGTGTTTAGCATATGACACTGATTCGTTGGAAACCAATACAGTAGTAATATCCTCACAATGCATTGTAATTTATAGTGCTCCCAGGGGCGTGGGGGGGGTGACAGCCTTGGAATGCCTGACATGGGAGAACTTATGAAAGCAGAGGTCACGTGAGCTAACTAACCACCGTCACCGTCACCCGCCCGTCCAGCCACAGCTCCTGCCCAGACCCGCACATCACTTCTTTTTTCCACACAGCAAATAAAGCTACAGAGGCTATAAAAACACAGACAAACGCAGCCCTCGCCGCGCTTAGGTGTGACATAAAATGAAGAACAAGGCTGCCTGCTCAGCTGTCCTACATCACCTTTAGTTCTGGAGGCAGCAGGCTGGGCTAGACCTTCAAAGTTCCTTTTCTTTATCAGCAAGAATGGAGGAGGGACTTGGTCCACCATTTGGCTGCTTTACCTAATAATGACATTTACATGTTAACTGGGCATCACTCCAGGGACTTTACATGAATTACTTCCAGTGATGTCTTAATTAAAGCCCCACAAAGACGTAGGCACTGTTGTCCCCCATTTCACAGTTGAGGGAGGAGGCTCAGAGAAGGTGAGCGCCATGTTGAAAATCCCAAAGCGGCATGGCATCTGAGAGCTGGAGAGTTTAAATCCTGCTCTCTTTGGTTTGCTTTCTTTTCTCAAGATGTGGTTCTCCTTCGCAGCCGGGATGCAGCCCGGGACTCACTGTGCACCCCAGGCTGGGCCAGCTCTCCCAAATGAGCCTTCTAGAGCTGAGGTCAAGGTGTGTGCCAGCAAACCCGTCTCTAAGACCTAGTTCTTCCTTTTATCTCCCCTAGGTTCTGCCCAGCTACCTTGCAAATACTCTCCAATATTAGTTTTTGTTTGTTTCTTTATTTGCTTTTGAAATAGGATCTCTGTCCATTGCCTGTGCTGGCCTCAAACTTGTGGGTTCAAGTGGTCCTCTGGCCTCATTTCCCAAGTAGCTGGGACTGCAGACACATGCTACAATGCCTGGTTATTAATGTATAAATATAATCTCTGCCGGAACTAGCTTTATGCTTGTGCATACTATGAAATAAAATACGGGTATGGTTTTTGTGGCAGAAAGTGAAATGGTTTCCATTTTTTCCCCAGCTAACATACAAATTTGATAATTGGTCAAACAGGTTTTCTATTAGAAAAAAAAGCTCAGAAAGTAATTTAGAGAGGAGGACTTGCCAGTAGGTGTGCATCTGTCTGGGACAAAGATCCTCCAGTCGGTGTTAATAAGCATGTTAGTGTCATCTTTTTTTCTCCCCTCCTGGGGCTGTTCATTCCCACCCCCCCCCCCACCCCCCACAATGAGCGCTGTATGTATTCATAGAGAAAAGAGCTGAAGGGCCTTGTAACAATGATCGGAACATCAAACCAACCCCCAGAAGAACACAGCATGTCCAGGGGGCCGAGGCTGAAGGGCAGACCGTCCCCCAGCGATTACATTTGGATTACCTCTTAATCTGCTTTGGTATTTGACCGCCAGCCTAACCACCACAGGCCGCATTGGAGGATATTGAGTACTTTCATCCCCAGGCACTTGAGCGTCTTTATAAATGACCCACTCGATTCCCTTCAGCCTCCTCAGGGATGGGCCAGGCAGCTGTTTAATAGCCACAGAGCAGTGTTGCAGTGTTTTAGGGCAGAAAAGAAGAATCCTGCATCCAGTTTAAGCTGCAGGGAGTATTTAGGAAAGGGGAATGTAATTATCCGTATTGGAAGTGGGCCAGGCCTTGGAGCTTTGGGGAAAGAGGCCTTTAGGACCTCCGCTTTCCAGCCCACCTGAAAGATGGGGCTGCTTTCAGCAGTCTGGGGCGTCAGCCTGCTTCCTGCTGACTTGGAAAAAGGCCCCCTGGCATTGCTTCCTTCATCCATTCTCCCATCAAACCCTTACAGGGTCATTGGAAGTCTTTCCAAAGACTGGGTGACTCAGCCCAGAAGAGAGAGCAGCATCCCAGGGAGCTAGCTGCCTTGTACACACCAGTTTGGGTTTAGCATATAATCAAATCAGGATGACAGCGGGTGGAGCTGACCTTGAGTACAAGAACAAAGACGGGACCAGAAAGCCCAAGACTGTGTTTGCACGTGTGCACACATGCCCGCACACATAAGTAAGGACTTCAGAATCTTTCATTGGATCTTGCTGCTTGAAACCTACCTATGTGTTACATTCTTACACAAATATAATTCCCCAGGGTGTTTTACAAAAAGTGAGATGGCCAAGAACACCAAGCTCCCATGACCCCAAGTAGCGTTGGAGTTAAGAGAGGAGCCAGCAGGTCTGTGGTTTTTCCTTCTAGGGTGTGTTTCTGAGGAAGACGGAGTTGGTCTTCCTTAAAGAGTTGGACCAGGTAGGAAGTCCTGCAGTGATTCTTGCCTCTAAGGCCCATACTGCTGATATTCCCAGGGCAACAAGTATAACAGAGCCCATGATGACAGGGCATCTTGCTTTTCCAGCCCAGACACATAAAAACCCATCATATTACCCCTTCAGCTAACCAGACCTGGCCTTTAGATAAACAGAAGCCGGGCATGGTGGCACACCTTTAATCTCAGCACCCAGGAGGCAGAGGCAGAAGGATCACTGTGAATTTGAGGCTCTCCTTGTCTAAATAGCATGTTCTGGGACAACCAAGACTACATAGAGACCATGTCTCAATAAAAACAAGAAAAGACAAAGCAGTGACTGAGGAAACCTGTCAGAATGTCACCTCTGCTTAGAGTACTCGGAGACTAGCTTACCTCTTATTGATGATTAAATTCTAGACATGGGGTGATAAGACCCAAATTATCTTTGTCTGTTTTAAGACAGGATTTTGTTATCTAGCCCAGAATAGCCTATAGCCTCCATCCTACCAGCCTAAGTGTGTGTGTGTGTGTGTGTCACTGTGATTTGTAGACCTGAATCTTAACTGTTGCTTTTGCGAGCAGCTCTCATTGTTCCTCAGTAATTCTCCTCGGTTCCCTGGAGAATGGAGGTGATGGGGGCAGGTGAGGAAGAAATGCCTTCTCCTCAACAAACAAACAAAAATAAAGCTGTTAGACTTAGACGTGTCCTAAGTGATGCCTCCTTAGGCCCGTGATGACTGTGCTCTGCCACACAGCTATGCCAAGACCACAGGGGCCTTATCTGATGGTCTCCGCCAGGTGGTGGCGACACACACCTTTAATCTCAGGACTTGGGAGACAGGCAGGTGAATCTGTGAGTTCACAGCCTGCCTGGTCTACACAGTGAGTTCCAGGACTGTCAGAGTTACATAGTGAGACCCTCTCTTAAAAACACCAATTGATGCTGGGGTAGCTGTGCTCTCCATGTGAGCTGTCCTGACACTACTGTCGGCGTGTCTGGGAGAAAAGTACTTTCCTGCCTCGTTTTTCTATGTATTTGTCTATGTATTTTTCTCATTTTTCTGTTGCTGGGCTTCCCTGCCCTTTACCTTCTGAGTTCTGAGAATCCAGCCCATGGTCTCAGTCATGCTAGGCACAGGCTCTGCCACTAAGCTGCACCCCAGCCTGCACGGCATTTTATACATGGTTTGAGGATCCAGGGGTGATCTTTGCTCTCATAGGGAGTAGGTTTCATCATCTTGTCATGGTAAGCTACTCCTAGGAGGCATCTATCACTTGTTTGTAACTGTGACAGAGACCCTAGAGACTGGCTTCCAGTTGGCTGAGGTATTACGGTGGCTTGGTTTGCATATACTCCTGGTCACAGTCCATTCACTTAAGGAGGTATTTGTGGGTGTAAGAAGTTGCCTAGAAAGCATATTTCCAAGTTTTACTCTTCCTTATTAATTTTCATTATAAACTTGCAAATGTGTTTCTAGGGAGAATCTTGGCCCTAAGATGTAATAAAACCACACTGCAGAATGCAGCAGACCTTATAAAAAGCCCATATTCAAGGGAAAGTTCTAATTTTACATCACGCTTCTGTGTTCGCCTTTTGTGCTCACAGTGGTGAGCATGTGCAGGAGTGCTCCTGCTGATGAAAAAGCCCCCAGGCTGGGTGCTACCACCCTGAAAAGAGACCCACACCAGAAACAGCTGTGGTGCCCCACCAGGCCTTTCAGAGTCGGTCAGCTCCTAGAGCAGCTGCAGGAGGCGGCAGGATTTCAGATGCTCAGCTCTTGTTGTAGGATGCCCAAACTCAGGCAGCCCCTGGCTTCTCAATAGAACGGGAAGGGAGGGTGGCGGGCACTGCTCAGCAGAGCGCCTCTGCCACTGGCAGGTGGCATAGCAGCCACCAGCACAGGTGGGGCTCATTTCCCAGTGCTGCCGACAGAACTCCAGTCTGGATTTCTGCTTTCCATTCTGTGCCTTATTTTAAAAGACAACAACAACAATAAAAACTTGACCTGGTAGCACAGGTCTCTAAGCCCAGCACCCATGCCAGGAAGATCAGAAGATCAGTAGGAGCCTAGGCTAAGGAATGAGTTTTCATCATAAAACAAACCTAACGGGGTATAGGGCAGGGGCTAAAATCATCAACAACAAAAGAACCCTTTCAGAGATACCTGAATTATAAAACATGGCAAAGTAAAGGTCGTTATTTGCATTATCAAGTTATAAGGACCTATTATTTAACGAAAAAAAAAACCCACCACATTTATAATTAGTCCATTGTAGGCTAATGTTTGTGTGCGCTGTGTAAAGGTTGCCCTCGGGTTATTCAAACGCTGATTTTTTTGCCCTCGGGTCTTATTTCAATCTGGACACAGGATTGTAATGCTTATGTCAAGAATCTCCTGTCTCAAGTTTGTGTAAACAGTTCTTACCCTTTATTCTCTGTCTTGTCAATAAGTGCTGATCACCCAGTGGCAGGGCAGAAGAGAGAATAGGGTGGGTCCGCCAACCAGACGAAGGAAAGAGAGTAAAGAGAAGGAGATTCAGATCAGCGCAGAAGATGGAGGATTTGGAGCCTTGAGGAAGGGGTCCAGAGAGAGCTCATGGAGACACAGCTGAAGCCCAAAGAGCCAGACCACTAATAACATGCACGTATCATGGGGTGGGGCTGGGAGGAGCCAGATTAGTGTAGGAGGTTAAGGTAGATCAGTTAACTGCTCAGGTATTGAGGTGTAGCTTGAAATAAATCTTGGTTTATCTGTGCAGTTCTTGGGGACTAGCATAAGGTAAAGAAATACAGTTGTCAGATTAATTCACTATTTACATTTATATTAAGAGTAATTCACTTACAGTCCATTTAAAATGCAGGACAAGCCCATAAAACAAAAATATATAAACCTAACAAAATACAGTGTATGCCTAAGACTTTGTGTTAATTGCAATGCTTGAGGTTAATCCTAGCGCTTGGGAAAGCTGTCCGTGGGTTACACTCCAGCTCCAGACTGCGCTTAAATACAACTTCTGTGCTCTCAGGGTTTAGTTGTTTGTAGTTGTTCTAAGGCAGGTGTACCTGAAATAAGTAAATGTCTTTATTTGGACTTTCTCAATCATGAGACGAATCTGGATAAACGGCTTCCACTCAATTCATTTTTCCTTCGTATGGTTTTCTAGAGGGGGAAAAATGCACCCAAAGGTGTGGGGGGAGGGTTGGTGTGTCGGTGTGCCAGTGTGTAGGCAAACTCTGAAATCCAAGCATTTGAGGCCAAGACACAAGGAATAGTTTGGAAACAGCCTGGGCTGTAAGTCCGTGTCTCAAGAAACAACATCAAAGCACAGCTCGACTTCCATCCCAGATTTCCCATTTCCAGAAATGGCCTTTGTAGCCTCCCTGCCTTCTGCTGGGTGCCACACCCCATGACTCCTTCCAGACCTTCATTCCCCTTCCAGTTGTATGCCTGCCTTTGAAATGGACTTTGCAGGTTACTGCTGCTGAATTGCCCCATTTGATTTCCCAAGTTATGTGTTGATTCCTGGCTCAGATACTTAAGGCCCAGCATTGAGACCAAAGCCTGGGCTTCTCCTGTTCCAGTTATCCAATGTCTTCTCAGCTTTGGCAGCAGAGAGCTTTAATCCATTGCTTGTTTCTCTCTGCAGTGAGAAAGTGGCGTGTCAAAAATGCCCTGGGAGCCATGGGCCAGTGGCAGCTTGAAGTGGGAGAGCCAATGCTCTCAGGAGCTGGGAGCCTGGGACCCGAGCTCATCAAGGAAAGTACTGCCAATGTATGTCTGTTTGTCCAGGGTCTAATGGGAGTGGGAAGAGACTCCTGACCCTAGGGCAGGGTCCATAATTTGTTCACCTTCTATCCACTATGCCCACCTAGCCACACTAGGTTTGTGTAAGCATCCAAAGGGTATGTCTCAGCAATTGCGACCTGCCTCAGGTGGGGAGCCATGAGAAGAGCAGAGGGGCTTCCTGTCTGGCTCAGGGAAGAGCCTGGGGAGGGGGGAGCCAACCCTCTGTACCTTTCCCCCTGAATGGTCCTTGATAAACTGGGCATCATACCACATGCCTATAATCCCAGCACTTGAGGAGGTAGAGGCCCGAGAACCGTAAGTTCTAGGCCATCTTACTGCACAGTGAGTCCAAGGCCAACCTGGGTTGATTTGCTTTTCATAGCCCATCTTCATGCGCAAGGACACCAAAACAAGTTTCCAGTGGCGGATTCGAAATCTCCCCTACCCGAAGGATGTGTATAGTGTGTCTGTGGCCCAGAAGGAGCGCTGCGTCATTGTTAGAACGACAAACAAAAAGTGAGTCGGGTGGTATAGGAGTAACCCCTGTCCCTCCCCAGACTGAGAGAAAGTGGCCAGATGTTTGACTCCCAGAAATCTCTGAAATTCTGTTTCAGATCCTCTCTGTGGTCTGCTGGGTGGTAAGGTTTGAGAGGAGGTGGGATCACATTTGCGATTCTGCCACTCTGGCTCATGACATTGGAATAGCCTCCAAGTGAATCGGTTCAGCCTGAGCTAAAAAGAGGATGTGGCCAACTCTAACCTGGGGCTTCATTTTGGGAGGTTTTTTGGTTTTGCTTTATCTTCTCAACCACAAGCTGCGGAACTACCCAGCTTGCTGCTTGGGTACAGAGCCTAGCCCCGTGGTGCTGCTATATCATCTGTCACTTGGCAGGAGAGCTCCCTGCCCTCCTTCCCTGCCCCCCCCTTCAGGTGGTGTGGTACAGTCCCCCTGAGAGGCCTGCCTACAGGGAAGCAGGGGAACTCCCCCCACCTCCAGCACAGCCCTGGGTCCTGTCCTCCTCTTAGCACCCCACACCCTATCACTTTGGCAGGGTTAAAGGGACAAGGGAAAGGGTAGAGATGAATGAATTAATTTCAAGATTATTGCTGTATGTGCAGCCAGCAGCCCCTGTAGTGGACCTTGTCTATAAATATAAAGTCATAATAATAAGGGTTTACGTTTATAAAGTGCGCTGAAGTCCTAAGATAAAAGACCGTTTATTCCCGTTATTGTTCTCATCATTAACAGGAGTCAGTGCCTAAAGTGGAATTTAGCAATTTCAGACAACAGAGAAATTGCCTGTAGAAAACAAACTCCATGCTTCAGCAAGCATTCCCTGGCGGAAGAGGCCCTGGGTCCAAACTGAGAACAAAAGTGCTTCTGATAGCACTTGAATCTGCAGCTTAGCACTTTGTGAAGCTGGCTGCTGCCTCCTTTTTGTCCCCCAGAGGTCACTGTCGAATACAGATATCAGGCAGAAATGTGATTACAAGCGAGTGCTACAGGAAAGGCTAAGCTGGCTCACCAAAAATTCATCTGTGAGCAGATCCTCTGGGCCCCATCTCCTGCACACATATACCGTATATACCGTAGGTGGCGCTATTGGCCAGGGGCTCCGTAGCTAGCAGGGCAATCTAACACCCAGTGTTGGGGATGGGGGACATTGTTGAGATGCTAGTGGAGGCAAGGTAGGATGGGAGTGGTACCCTGGGAGGAGGGCTTCCCACAAAGGGGGAAAACTGGTATTTTTGGGCTCACTTTGAAACTGAGATTCTGAGTCCTAACCAGGCTCAGCCCTGACCCCTGCAGGTCCATCGATAGGAAGCCAGAGAGGCCGCCACAGGTAAGCAGCCTTCCTGGATGACCTACCTTCTACGTGGAGAAATACAGTCTGTACCTGGACTTTGAACTATCAAACAAAACACAAGAGTGTTTTATATGTGCAAGGTCTAATTTTTTTCAGAATACTTTAAAAATCTCTTTCCTGATCATATCCTCCAGACATGCAGGATATTAATGGATGTAGAGGCATGGAAGAAGTGGGCACCATGTGACCTGTTCCTGGGCATCTTCACTGCACCCTACCATGGCACTTTTCTTCACCTCGTTTTAATATTCCAGCATGTGGTTCCCAGTCAAAGCTGCACAGTTGCCTTGCTGCTGTCTGCCTGGCCCCTGGAGAATGTGGTTAGCCGCTTTGTTTAAAGAAGTGATTCCAGGGCCTTGTGGTAGTCCTCAGCCTTGGTATTAATGCGATGAGCTGGGGAAGGAAGAAACTATTTCTACATGATTCTGGTGTGGTACCATCTGGTCCCGATAAGAATATTGGTGTAAAGAAGTTTCCAGACCTCGGCCTGGAAGCTGGCAGCTGTTGAGTGGAAAGATGGAGTGTGTGCTGGACTAGGAAGATGCTGGCTTAAATCTAGCCTCTGCCATGTGTCAACTGTAGTATTTAGGCCAACTTCTCATGTAGGAGAATGGTGTTTATACTACCTCAAGCATTGTTTGGGGAATTTGACGATATCAGATACATTCGTGCTCCTGAAAGACAGACGGCCAAGGTGCCAAGGCACAGATCTGAAGAGAGCTGGCTAACCTCATTGTGGTGACACAGTAAGCACAGGTTGTGTCAGTAAGCATCACCAGAAGACAGGACTCAGTGGTCAGATAACTTGAGTGTGGACCTGTTCATTGTGACTCTAGGAGTGGCAGAAGGGACGGGAGGCTGGAAACCTCTCTGGTTACCTGCCAAGCCTGGCATGCAGGCTGGGGAAGTGTGGGGCAGGGCTCATAGAATTCTCCACAGCAGTCCTGCTCCTGCCTCAGCTCTCCCTCAGGGATGTTCACTGAGCCTGCGAAGGCACGGATGAAGGGTCTCAGGGAATACAGGCAGAGCAGGCAGGATGAGAAGGCATTGGGACTGTGTCAGAAGCACATTGGGTTCCTCTCATCCAGGTACTGGTAACCATTCATATTCAGTCACTGTTGGAGTAGGTGAGTGGGGGTGCCTGTGCATCATGGAAACTCACGAAGGTACCACAAGGGAGAAAGTGTTTAACCTCACCCAATAAACAAACCTCTCAGGCCTGTGCTCCAGGCATGGGCTGCCTCAGTTTCCTAGACTTGCAGGGGTAGGGTAAGGAAAGGGGCAAACCACACTCCTTAAGTTCCCTGGGATCCTGAAGTTGCCCTGGGGGGAGGGGGGGAGGTCAGAGTGGAGACAAACCCTGGGCTGCTTCTCCTCTATCAGCCCCGCCTGGAAGCGGGTGTGGGAGGAACTTCTCTGCCAGTTCTGCTTTCTGTGTATATTTGCAAGGAAGATGTTAACACTTCCTAACCGGCCTTTGTGTTCACCTAATCTCTGCTGTTTAACCTTTGACCCCCTGCTATTATCAGCGTCTGCCACCTTTGCTGGCCAGACCAGGGCCCCAGGAAAAGCCCTCACTCAGCCTGTTGGCTAGGAAGAGGATGAAGCAGGCATTCCACCCTGTTGCAGGCAGATGGATCGCCTTTCCCTGGGGCAGAGCTTTGGAAAAGAAAGCCACTTGCCTTACCATCAGGATCCCCAGCCCCCACTCCTTTTGAACTGTCAGTCTTTAAGTAAACATTCTTTTCCTGCGCTGGGTCCCAGCACCTTAGTGGGGGAGAGGGGAACCTGGGAAGAGAGCCCCCCCCCCCCCCAGCCTCTTCTGAACTGAGGGATTTGGGCAGGGAGGACAGGCCAGAGTGCTGCATTGATGTCAACTCTCTGAGTCCTCGGGGCATCAGGGCTTTTGAAGTGGACTCAGTGTAGCTGTCACCACAAGGGCCAGGACCCTCTGAAGTATTAAAAGCCATTCTCTCTGGGCCCATCTCTTGAGTTTGTTGTACCTGCCTAAGATTTCCCTCCTCAGCCCACACAACCTCTCCCTCTGCAGTAAAGGACTCCTTGTCCAGGTGAAGGCTCCAGCAGCCCCTGGCCAGTGCCCAGCCCACCCAGCCACCAAGGAGTCGGCCAAGTGAGGCTGTTTGAGGGGAAGGGCCTTTCCTTAGGCCCTGGTCTAATAAGCATCAGGTGTCCAGGGAGGCAGGCAGCGCCTCAGCCCCTTCAGCCCCCTCAGCTGCGTTTCCTGTGGCAAAGCCTGGGATCTGTGCTGCTCCCATTGGTTTTGTTTTTACTCTATGTGAAAACGGAGGACTGAGTCCTGAGGGCAGGAAAAGGGTCCTGAGTCTGGGATCCAGGGACAGTTAGCTTCACAGCTTGTCACCCAGGGAGAAAGCTCTTTGTGCTGTGCTTTCCTCTCTGGTTTTAGTGGTCCCTCTAAGAAGGCCCCGTGAGGCTTTGGGTGCTTTTTATGTAGTTGGGAGTTCCAGCCCTGCATGGTGAGTCTCTCTGGCCCCTGGGCTAACCTCAGAACTCTCCCTGGCTCTGCTCACCTTTGGCTATGAGGCCACTAGCATCCTTTAAGAAGCTCAAACTCAAAGCAGGTCTTTCCTGTGGGTTTCCCTGTTTCCTCTCTAGCTGTAGAGAAAATGGGGGCACTCTGTGGAGAACCTAGTGTCTCCCAAGTGTCGGGGTCACCATGCTGGTTCCCCAGTAGCCTCTTGTATCCCCACAGATACTACAAGAAGTTCTCCATCCCTGACTTAGACAGACACCAGCTTCCTCTGGATGATTCTGCACTGAGCTTTGCTCATGCCAACTGCACCCTGATAATCTCTGTAAGATTTGCTCATCCCTCACCCACTTCCCTGTCTCCGAGCATCCCAAACCCTTGGTGTGCTTGTTGGAGAACAGACATCTCCTATTCATCTGCGGGATACGGGGGTGGGGGTGGAGACCAAGAGAGAACCATACCCCTAAAGCTCACAGGGTGGCAGTGGGGTGGGGCAGTGGTGGTAACCACAAGCCTTAGGTTGTCCCCTTGGGTCTGCTCTTCCCCAGCCACAGGAACTGAGCAAGTCCTTCAGACCTGTACACCAAGGTCTTCATGTCCAGGGAGGGCCATGGAGAACCAGAGAGAGTGTGGGAGGGAGAGGCTAGTAACTGAGTTATGTTTCCTCCCTGGTTCCCTCCACAGTATCAGAAGCCGAAGGAGGTCATGGCAGCTGAGTCAGAGCTACAGAAGGAGTTAAAGAAGGTAAAGACGGCCCACAGCAGTGACGGGGACTGTAAGACACAGTAGCTGTCCTGAGCCTTGCACTCCAGTGTGGGGGAACCCAGAAGACTTCCGGGCTTGGGTTTTGTGGTGCAGGCAGCCTCCTCTCTTCTAAGAACTACAGAGTCCACAGAGCTGGCTCTTGGGGCACAGTTTGCTTCCACCTGTGGATTTACTCCTGAGTAAAGTCATGTGAAGTTGCTCTGGAAGGACTCACTGCCCTTTTTTCTACTTCTGTGTATTGCCCTTCCCTGGATGCCCCAGCCTGCCTTCCTAGGGAAGCGGTGGTGGGACAGCCCAGCCCACCTTCCCATCCTGGGGACCTCCCACACAAGCCTTCCAGCTAAAGGGGCAGAAGAGTGGGAACAGGGCTGGGCATCTTGTAACCTCCTATGTGCTGGCTTGCTTTATGTGAGTGGCTCAGGAAAAACTCCTCTGAGGCAGGTGTGGGCAAAGGGGAAGTTTAAAAATTTGGCTATCTTGGAAACAGCACAGAATGTTAAGATACTATAGTTAAAAGAACATGGTTACAGTATTGTCAAAGGTGTGTGTATGGTGGGACAGAAGTGAAAGGTCACCATAGCTCAGCATCCTGGAGGTCTCCAACAGTTCCTTGTCTACACCCAAAAGAGGTAGAAGAAACCTTTTTGTTCTTGGAGACACACGGCCATGTTTTTGCCCTCCCCCTGTACACATTCCTGAATTTAAATGTGATATTCTGCCTTCCTGGAGCCTCTTAGAATGACCTAACCACCAAAGAACCAGATTTGTGAACACTTAAATTTTATTTTTATAAAAATTAAAATGGTAACATGTTTCCCACAGCTGGCCTGAGGAGCAGCTAGCCCAGAACCCCAAACTGACAGGTTTCCTTTATCCTTTCTTAGTTCAAAGCAAAACCAGACCAGTACTCAGATACAAGCCCCCAGCTCCAAGGTGTTGGGAACTATCAGTCTGACTGAGGAGGAGGCTGGGACCAGCAGAGGCTCTGGCTCCTGCACAGCTCTGTCTGTCTGAGATGGTGAGAGCCTTCGCCACTCTGCAGGCTGCAGTGGTGCTGTGCAGGGCTGGGGGCAGGCTCGACCTCACTGTAAACACCTAAGTTCAGGTACATTCTCCTAAGAGCACAGGAGGGCCTGTGTCAAGAGTCAGCTCCAGTGTCCAGGACTCAGTGCTTCAGGGCTTGGTGGCCAGAGACCTAGGAGCTCAGCAGGGCTGGGAAGAAGAGTGAGGTATCACTTCACCTGCCAGGCAAGAGAGGTCCCTGAGTAGCTGGCTTGCCCAGCCCATAGGCAGGGGAGGTCTGTCACGGGTTTTGAAAGTCTAGGCCGTGGAGGTTGTAGGACAGCGCGGCATAGAGATGCCTGGTGGTGAAACGCAGGCAGTACACAGGGCTGCTGAGTGGGGTCGACGTCAGCGGGAAGGCCTGCAAGGGAGCACGGGAGGGAGAACTCAGTAGGAGATGGGGCGCCCCAACTCAGGACTCCAGACCAGTGAGGTACACCCTTGGCCACGTCACCCGCTTTTAGATACAACCAACCCACAGTGAGTCTTGACATCCCAGAGGCATACACTGGGTGGGACACTTACATGCAGGCAAGCCCGCTGGCGTCTGTCCCACAGCCGCACGAGACCATAGTAGGAGGAGCCTGTGGCCAGCAGGTGGTTGCCATCTGTCTGTAGGCAGTAGAAGGTACTGTCGTGAGGCTCCTCCCACTCCATGACACATTTCCTGTCCAGGAAGAGAGAGTGATGCAGAGAGGTTGGGGAGCCCTCCAGCCCAGCTTCTCCAGGGATAGAGACAGGTTAGGGAGCCCTAATGGGCTCAAGTAATGTGAAGCCTGACTCACCAGATTCCTTAACAACCAAACCTAATGGAGCCTTGAGCCAGAGAGGCAATGCATCCTCACCTATGTTCTCCCTGTAGACTGCCTGACATAGGACCCAGTGTAGAGGTGCTAAGAAATGCCTGCCTTTTCAGTCTCCCAGGCCAGTGACCAGCGCTGCCTAAGGGTAGGGAACCTGACCTTGATATGGCCTTGCTGACATGGAGTCTCTGTGCCCTGGGCTGACTCAGGACTAAAGTGTCTGCTCCATCCAGCACACTCACCGGGTACTTGTACGGAGGTCCCAATAACGAACATAGGTGTCATAACCGCAGGACAGCAGTGTCGAAGGGGACTCGTACATGACATCCAGCACCCCAGCCCCTGGGGGAAAGTCACTGCCCAGGTGTGTGACCAGCTGCCCACTGGAAGAAACAAGGGCAGACGTGAAAGGCTGTCCACCTGGGCGCTCCTGGAAGAAGAGGGCTGAGGGAAGACATGCTGAGCCACTGGACCTCCAAATAGCAGCATGGCTCACCCCTCCCCCCAGTATCCCAGCCCCCAGTGGGGCAAATGCAGCAGCCCTCCTCCATCACACCTGCAGGCTGGCTGCTGCTCCCTCTGGGGCAATGAATGGGTCTTGCTGAAGGGGTCGGCCCGCCTCAGAAGCACACACTTGGTTACTTTATACTCCTTGATCTGGCAGGTCATGCAGTTCTGAGCTGTCTGAGTCCAGTGCCTTAATTCCTGCCTGTAATCTCGGGCTCAAACCTTATTGGGGATAAAGACCACACAAAGGGAGAAAGGGGAGTCCTAGGAAATGTTAAAACAAGTAAACACCTTTGTGTCCAGGGACAGAAATAGCTGAGAAAGCAGCTTAGTGTGCTAGTCCCTGGTGTTCTCGATCTCTGGCCCCCAGCCCGGGGCTAACACGCCTCTATGATCACAGCCCCCAGCCTGCTGGGCTCCAGCCTGCTCCCCCACCCCGACTCCACCCGGTGGCCGAGAACAGATTACTGAGAAGAACAATTTCTTTGTGACTGTGTAATTCCCTCCGTGACCGCGGCAGTGGGCAGACCTCTCACCCCATGCCAGACCCCTAGCAACCATGTAGGGGGGCCTCTTGGCCCTAGCAACTGCCCCTCAACATCAAGTGCACCAGCTAATCCTGTGGGCAGGGGATGGGTGGATGGATTGAACTTCTGCAGAATGTCTGGGGGAATGACGGACAAGAGGCACCCTCTAGGTCCAATGCCTCAGCCTCCTTTTCAAGGCCCTCCTTCGTGGTATGACAGGAGAATCGAGGCCATGGACACATCACAAGGATGCTCAGGTAAGAGGCCTGAGCAGTCATAGCAAAGGACTTGAAGCAAGCGAGGCTGCCATCCATGTGTCTAAATGGAGACCATGCTGTCCCCATCACTCAGACTCTTACCCAGCCTACTCCCCCAAAAGCCACCATCTTGCAAAGTATCGAAGGAGGAGACTGGGACTCTCTACCTTCACTGTGAACATAGAAGGCATCTAAGGATCACTACTGCGTACACTGAATGGTTACATCCCAGATTGGCACCTCTGTGCCCAGCCACCTTCCCAGGTATATTCTTGATATATGCAGTGGCCCAGTGTTGGCCTGGGGAGATAAAGATAGGCTTGTCACAGAGTGTTGGTGGCACATGCCTTTGATCCCAGCGCTCAAGGGGCAGAGGCAGGTGAATCTCTGTGAGTTCAAGGCTAGCCTGGGCTACAAAGTGAGTTCGACTTTTACACAGAGAAACCCTATCTTGAAAAAACAACACACAACTAAAACAGAACAACAACAACAACAACAAAATAAAACAAAAACAGGCTGTCTTCCAGGGACTGGAGTAGACCTTTTCTCCCCAGGTCAATGTCTGATATAGACCCTGGGCCTTGCTCCCAGAGAGGCCCTGCCTTTCTAGACCAACCACCAACCACGACAGCCATGGGAGGTGGGAGGAGTCTATCTCAAGGTACACTTGGGTTTGTGTACACCAGGTGGGAGCTGCTGTCCTCCACAATTCTCCCTTTCCAGATTGTGGACCTGCCCACTCCATTAGGAAGGCTGTAAGGAGTGATTGAGGAACTCTCCCCTTTAATCTGTGGAAGTAATTTCATGTTTGTTTGAAATAGAAGATGAAAGACTCAGGGTAGGGTGGAGTCCAGGGGAGCCCATCTGCCCACCCCATTGCTGGGATTCTGAGAGAATGAGACCTGGGCACCCACTGCTGGTGGGGTCAGCAAACAAGAGGGGGGCACATCCAGATTGAACCACTAATCTGAATCCTGTTCACTACCCAAGAAGCCCCAATACAGCACAGCCCAAGGGGTCTGGGGGGGACCCTTGGCCTAGCCTGAAAAGTTTCTGCTTTACTTTCTCTAGGACTCTCAAGTGGCCACACACACTTTAAACCACAATAAAAAGATACACTTTCTTTGGCCTTGAGGCTCAGGCTCCTCAAAGCTCTAGTGTAAAGCCTGCAAGGTTAAGTTCAGAGCATCAACGGACACGCCAGGCTCTGGGAAATGGCCTGTCTCTTCTAATAGTGGCCCAGCAGAGCTGCAGGAGCCCTGCTGGGGCTTTGATTTGGGAAAACAAACAGAAATGGCACCATGGGCCCTCCAGGTTCCCACCCCAGGCCCAATTTATGTAGAAAACTGTAGCGTAGCTGTTGTGCTGAGGGAGAGGCCGGTCAACAATGGCCCTCCAGTCTGTCCTCATCCCCTCCTGTGCTGCTGTTCTCGCTGCAAGTGTGTTCTTGTAAAAACGATTAGATTGCAATTTGTATAACGTGGTGACCCCCAAATTCAGACATTTCACCCCTTTTCTCTGGAAAGAATGTTAAGAATGCTTCTCAGCTTCTCACTGTGGGGGCCGGGGGGCAGTGTGTGCAGAGCCTTGGCTGTCCCACAACTTGTGTGGGAATAGGGCCGCAGCTCAGAGCCCCAGGCCAAGACAGGAGCACAAACTGGGCTTGTCACTATAGAGTCAGACAAAAAAGCCCTTCTCTTCCAGCTCTTGTAGACAAAGCCGGGGCCTCCAGGAGCTGCTGCAGGCTGGGGACCCCCACACCCTAGCCTCCAGAGCCTGACTCCAGCAATTCTCTTTCTACCCAGGGAAAGATAAAGACAGATGGAACAGCCTCAGGGTGAGCCTGAGGAATGACATAGGCCACAGGCCAAGTCCGTGCTAAAGGAGCCCTGCTCCCCTGGCACAGTCTGCAGCCATCTCTGTGAGGCTCTAGTACCTGGGTAGGAAAAAGCAAGCCAAGTGAGACCATATCCCTGGGGAGTCTCTCAAAACAGAAATCAGGTGGTCTGGTCCCGACTCACCCTGCTGACCAGGAGAAAGAGAAATAATGTATTACCATTAGCCAGTGGACAGAGGCATTTCCCTCCCCTCCAGCCAGGACCCTGCAGAGTCTAAACACCACACTGTGTTTCACTGTGTGTGTGTGTGTGTGTGTGTGTGTGAGAGAGAGAGAGAGAGAGAGAGAGAGAGAGAGAGAGAGAGAGGGAAGAGAGACTCTGAGACTGTAGATCAGCTGGGTCTCAGAGATCCACTTGCCTCTGCTGGGATTAAAGGTGTGTGCCACCACTGCCACCTTCCAGCAAGCCCGCCTCACGCTCACCCCTGGTCCACACACTCACTACAGGCCTCTTGTCCTAGAGATACTCTGAGGCTCCTGGCCCACAACAATGTGTGCTACTTCTAACATCCTCATGTCTGATGGTGCTCCCTGGAGCCTGTCCTGGATATCGTGCTTTCCTCTGCATGTCAGGACTCCTCATCCGGCCTGTGCTACCCTGAGCCAGAACAGTGGTTCTGGGGAAAAGAAGACGACTCTCTCCAAGGGCAAATGGCCGGGAAGTTTCATCAGGCCCAGGGATCATTAAAGAAAGTAATGTTCCCTTTTTTCTCCTCCCTTAACAATTAATTGAGCGCCTTCTATATGCACAGTCTCATGCTTTAACAGAATCACAGAATGTGAGCTGTGCTATAAAGGACACACTTACTGTCCCCCCTTCCAGTGAATGTTCAGTCCAATGAAGAATGAAGTCTAAATTTATACTCAACTGACACAGAGAAAAAAAGAACTTTCTATGAGGAAAATTGGCATTTTGGGCGTGGGGAATAAGTGATTCTTTAGTCAGTGACAGGGCTGTGACAGGCAATGACAGAGGTGATGAGGCTTGGCAGGGTGAGGGAGGGACACGTCCCAGTCTCTGGCATCCCGACCGCAGGGGCCTGTGGGTGTGCTTTGGGGCAGCCTCAGATTATGAATAAAGGAAATACCATAAAGTTACACACCAAGAAAACAGTCCAGGAGACAGGCTAAGCTGCAAGAGCAGCCTGGTGGTGTCATGAGGGGTGGAGATGGCTATGTAGGTTTTAGGTGGCAGAGTAGCTGGACCTTGATAGCAGCTCACATGGTTAAGTCCCTGTGTCTGGGAGGCACCACACTGAGTGCTTCATATACTCTGGTTCACGGGTTTGGCCTGTGGTCTCTTAACACCACTTTACAGATGAATAAGCCAAGGGTCAGGCTGCACCTGGTAAACAGAAGTCAGGACCACAGAATCGGACCTGCCTGCTCTACCGTACACTCTTGCTGGTGGCTTTTCCCACCCTTCCCTCTCACACATAGTGCCTTAGCTATCATCTGTCTAGTCCTACAGTCGGCCTGCCCCAGTAGACATGAGGTCCAGCTTCAGGCCCTCACTTGTGCTTTGCAGGTCTCAGTCCCTCATGAGTGCCTAAGGGTCTGGTCCTCAATGGGAATAAGAGATTCAAGGGAACATATCCCTAATTTTAAAAAAAAAATTCAAATGTCTCTTTGAAAGGTTGCAGGTGCCACAGTGTATGTATAGAAGTTGGGGCAATTTAAAGGACTCAGTTATCTTGTCATGTAGGTTTTGGGGATCAAACTCAAGTTGTCAGACTCAGTGAGAAGCCTCTCTCTGCCCACTGAGCACTGGGCCCAGACTCCAAATGAAACTTCGGAGGATAAAGAGATGATACTCAGGTTTTTCATCCCTGCTACATCAGGTATGAGGAGGAGGCACACAGTGTTTGTCACATGTATGTGTGTGAGCATGCATCCCCTCCAGCACCCACCAGAGCACACGTGTTCAGACACAATGGCTCAAAGGCCAGGCAGCCAGGCAGCCAGGCAGCCCACTTTGTACTGCTAACAAGGCGACATAATTACAGGAAAGGGCAGCCGGGCAGATAAAAGGATACAAAATTTCAACATCTGTTACCATAAAGGGAGAAGGAGAAGAGAAACGCAAAGTATCAGTTTGGTGTCAGCAGGCAGAGAGCCAATTTCAAAGAGTTGAGGGGGGACAGAGGGGACAAGAAAGCAAAACCAAGGGGGGAGAAAGAATAAGAAATTACAGGGTTTCTTAAAGAAGTAAAGAAAAGAGAGAATGAAAAAGCTGTCAGTAATACTTTCAAAGGAGAAGGCAGGTACTTTCAAGAGGGGCAGTCCCGTAATCACCCTGACTAAAGGCCAGGCCCCTGCATGGGATAGGGGAGAGGAAGGCCAGGGCAGACAAAGCCACATCTGGGTGGAACGGGGCATGCGTGATGTCCTCAGCACACCAGCCTGGGCTGACCATAGTTTCTATCTCTATCCATGTGACCCTGCCATTCTGTTGTTAGCCCTGTGTTCATATCCTGTCCTCAGCACAACCTGAAGCTATGTTCCCAGCATACCTGGGGCAGGGCAGATAGCCCTTATAAGTATGCTAACTCAGGACTTCATAGAAGAGGCCATGGGGACAGATGGGGAGAGCTTCATGGGGGGACAGTACGAGTGCTGACATGGGAGGTTTCCTTAGGCAGAGATTGGTTCCAGTACGGAGATGCCCTGAATAAAGCCTATGTACATGGGAAACCCACTCTGCCCTTTCCCTGTAGAGAAGAGATTTAGTACCTTCAGCACACAAATGAAAGCATTAACAGAGAACAGTGGTGGCCCCGGCCTCAGAGGACAGAGAGGTACAGGGTTTGTGTAGGGACATGTGAACACACACCAGCAAGGTGGATTACCCAGAGTTCAATGCCTTTGGAACAGTGAAGTCACCAAAAGCCCCCTACCTGCTTTCATACCTCACAGTCCCCAGGATGGCTTAGGGCCAAGGGCTGGACCCCCTGTGGCACCTTCAGGTCTGGAGTTACGTCACGGGCTTCTCCATCCTGTAGCTTACCTGTCCGCAGCCACAGGGGACCCAGAGTGCTCTGCTCTTAGGGACCAATGCTAGATGCAGCTCAAATGCCCCTCGGTAGAAAATGCAAGTCCTATAGTGACAGCAGACTCTGGGGAAGGTGATGTCAGACCTCTCAGACCTACTCCACCCCCCAGTAGCTAGAGATGTGTGCACCCCGGGACTAGCCTTGTTGAAGTACAGACAGAAGACGCAAAGTACACTCTGATTTCTCCAGGCCTCTAGCTAAAGAATAGGGATGGCTTAGGCACAGTTCCTCGGAGCCTAACAAGACTACTTCAGTGGTTGGCTGTCACCGGGAGTTGTTGGCAGTTGAAAATTGAATACTGGACCTGGAAACTATCAAAAATTGAGTCCTGTGCACCTTGCAGCTGTGAAGAGGCCTCATCTTCCTCATTGGACTTAACTTAGTGGACTTAACTCTTTGGGCTTAACTTAGTGTTCCAATAGAGGAAAAGGCTGAACAGGAGATACAACAGGCAAGCTCCGGCCAGCACCTTCCTCATCCCTTTTCCCTGCTTAGCCCCTGGGTACCCTGAAAGGGCTGTTGGTCATTCTGAACACAGGGATGGGTGCCTGAGAGATGAATGTGGCAACAGCTCTAAAGGGGACAGAACTGGTGCCCAGTGGGATAGCTGCACCTCCTGGGTGTCCCAGCCCCCACCATCACCTAAGGGTAGCCCAGATGCTGAGAGCTACCCCCACCCCAAGTCAGCACACACATAAAAGAAAATTCAGGCTGTGCTCAGGTTTCGGCGGTGACAGGTTAAAAGCAAAGCATCCAGCCAGTGCCGCATTCCGCCCAGCCAGCGTCCTGCCGGCAATACCTCTCCACCTTGTAGATTGCCTGTCAGTCAGGCTTTGGTGTTATTGAAAGATCAAACTTGGTCCTGCCTGTTCATTACCTTAATCCTGTTTTCTACATGGCTTTATTATCTGCTTGGGCTTCTTTAGGAAAGACAGCTCAGAGCTGTCCTGGCCATCCGTTTCCTCCCACCAGGGCATCTCCTCACCCCCTGCCCTGCTCAGTCCTCCAAGCTGATCACAGTTCTGGATACAGGGCAGACGTTTGCACAAGGTCTGGCTCCTCCCATGGGTGATGAGGGCAGTCTGGGGCTAGAGAAGAGGCAACACCATGTGATACTAGGGTGGCCCTGTCACAGGCAGAAGCCAGGAGCTGGCCAGAGAATACAGTGACAATAACTCATTTGGTTCCAGGGCAACCGGAGACCTCAGTTGTCGTGTACCCATTCTTATTTGGGTTCCTCTTGAGTTAAGGACAGTTTCAGTGTTTGGGGTTGATGACATCTAGAGAGTTCATCAAAGTGCCGTTCAAAGAGCCAGCCCCTTAGAACACCATCCTGACCCTAATCCCTCCAAAGCAGCAACAGGCAGCTCGAAGATCATCCAGCTGAGATGCTGCTAGGCCCTGGTGGTGTACCCAGACCACCATGAGCCTCTGAGCTGGGCCCAGGGAGAGGAGATGGTGGTCATGAGCTTCAGCTGTAGGCTGACTGAAACTGCTGGCACAAATGCCCATGCCTGGACCACAGCCCTACTGGCAAGATCCTCTGTGCTGCGGGGCCGGAAATCCCCTCTATACTGGCCAGAGGCCACAGGTATTCTGGGACTTGAGAAGTGAGATTTCTACAAAGGATCCCTTCTCGTTCTGAGGGAGAAGGCAAAGGATGCAGGTGTTAGGCAGTGGGGGCGTTTTCACAGTTACTCAATCACAACTGCTCTCAGTAGCCGGGAACACCGAATTCCCACTTTTCAGTTCCCACTGTGGAAAGCAAAGTTCAGAGAAGTCCTAGATGAGCCTGGTAAGTGACAGTGCAGTTTTGAGTGGGAGCCACTCAGAAGCCTGAAAGCTTCTGAGTTCCTACTGCTCCCAGCACTCAGCCCTATGGAGAGGGTGCCTCTTGCCTCAGCTGTAATTACAAGGAGAAGGATGGGTGGCAGTAGTTGTACAAAATGAATTCATGAGAACAAATTCCACAGTGTGCAGGATGCCAACAGCCCCAGGACAGGAGACCACAGGAGCCCTGGAAGTTCTAGCTAAGCTGACAGTGGTGATGTGACCACTTCCTGCATTGACAAAAGCCGTAGATCTCAAGTGAGGGAGATCTGAATCTCCCACGAGACTACACTTGGACTTCTCAGTGCTCTGAGGGGCTGAATCAGAAACTGTAAGGTAAAAATGATCCTGGAGCCAGCACGAGGCCAACTCCATGGGGCACCACTGACACACACACACACACACACACACACACACACACACACACCCCACCCCCGTTCCTTCCTGTTAACCAAACCCTGATTCTGCAGCACCTGCCTTTCTCTCTGCCAGTTACTGTTATGTTTAGGAGAAGCTGGCTCTTCTCTCAAGCCAGAAGCAAAGCACAATGGCTCCATCCTTGCCTCTTGCCAGGGTCTGGTTTAGGATAAGACCTTGGACATAGTTTTGACAATTGGATGTGAGGAGAAACCTGCATTCCTGGGAAAGGCTCCTTTATTGTAAAATGGTCCTAGACACACTCAGGTCTTCCTTCTACTTTTGAGTGTTGTCTTATGAGTTGGTGGCACTGTTGTCACCAAGCCTGAATGCAGGGGCAGAAGCCACCATGACTACAATAGCAGGGGAAAGCCAAGTGAGGATGGCCCTTCAAGGTCTGGAGCCACCCAGCTCTGGGCTTTTTGGCATCTTTGATCATAATTCCATTCTTGTTTGAGCTGCTTGAATTAGATTTTCATTACTTAGAGCCTAAAGCTACGGCTAACTGATGACTTGTTTATGAAGAATAACTAAGGAATAAAATGGTGGACCTGGAAAAAAGACGACCCCGGAGGAGCAGGCACAAGGTTTCCAGACAGCTGGAGGCCTGTTCTACAGGAGAGAGTCAACTTGCTTTCTGTTTGGGCACACAGATCCAGGAAATGAACGGACCTCAATAAACAGTGGGCATTCCGAGCCTCAGAGCTCAACAGAGAGACAACATGGTTTGGGAAGACTCTGAGCATCCTATCCCTGTTCTCAGATTTACCGTCACAATGTACAAGAGCTGCTCAAGTAAATGTCTGGTGTTGAGCAATTCCCTGGAGCCTGGAGAGAGCAGCTGAGGGACCTGTGCTTCAGAAAGAAGACATGAGGGGACAGGGCTAGAGAACCCGATGGAAGAGACAGGCAATAAACAGCCTTATTCCTGCTATACACTGTGATACTTAGGCTGGGGCTGAGGAGCCTGAGATTTGCCACAGCTGATTAGAGGGAAGTCAGTAGTTTAGATCAGAGTTTTAAGTTCAAGGGCTGAAGAGATGGCTCAACAAGAACACTGGCTGCTCTTCCAAAGAGCCTAGGTTCTGCTCCCAGCGTCCACATGGTAACTCACAACCATCTGAAACTCCAGTTACAGGGGATCCCATACCTTCTTCCAGCCTCCGCAGACACCAAGCACACAGACAAATACATGTACACATACACATAAATACTGAAAAGTTGATGGGTGGTGGTGGCACACGCCTTTAATCCCAGCACTTGGGAGGCAGAGGCAGGCGGATTTCTGAGTTCGAGGCCAGCCTGGTCTACAGAGTGAGTTCCAGGACAGCCAGGGCTACACAGAGAAACCCTGTCTCGAAACCCCCCCTCCCAAAAAAAAAACTGAAAATTTTCTAAATTTAAAATTTGTTCTACAGAAGACATTAAAAAGACAAAAGACAAGATCCAGAAGATACTTGTAAATCACATATTTAACAAAGGACTAATTCTAGACTATAGAAGGCTCAGGGACTGGAGAAATGGCTCAGAGGTTAAGAGCACTGGCTGTTCTTCCAGAGGTTCTGAGTTCAATTCCCAGCAACCACATGGAGGCTCACAACCATCTATAATGGGATCTGATGCCCTCTTCTGGTGTGTCTGAAGGCAGCTAAAGTGTACTCATATACATAAAATAAATAAATCTTAAAAAAAAAAAAAAAATAGAGCCGGGCAGTGGTGGCACACACCCTAGCCAGGACTACACAGAGAAACCCTGTCTCAAAAAAACAAAATAAAACAAACAAACAAAAAAAAAAAAATAGAAAGCTCAAAACTCGACAGTAGAAAAGCAGAGTAATGGGGCATGGGCACTGCATGGGCATTTTGCTAAACAGGATGTACAGAAGCCAAGTGAGCATATGAACACAGCTCATCATTAGCTATCAAAAAACAAATTAAAAATCATGCTATCACACTAGAACAGTTAAAATAAAAAATAGCGACAATATGAAAATATTGGTCAAGATGTAAAGAAAACCAGACACCTGGCACTCTGCGGTGGGAATGCAAAGTAATGAAGATGTGCTGTAAGAAGAAAGTTTGTAAGTAAAAGAGTCTAAGCAACTGTCTTCCTTGGCATTTGGCCCAGAGAAATGAAAGTGCATGGCCACTTTAAACCTATGCATAAATGGTCCTAACAACTTCTATGTCCCTTAGTGGGTGAATTCTCCAATGGAGAAAGAAACTCTGGTGCAGCTATGGACTATTATGGACTACACTCAGAAATAAAAAGGAACGAGATACTGACATGTCTATAGGTCTCACTGCAATATGCCGAGTTTAAAAAAAAAACTAATCTTTTAATTGTTTAGTTTTGTTTTTTTGTTTTTTTGTTTTTTCTGAGACAAAGTCTCACTATGTAGCTTTGGCTGGCTTCGAACTCACTCTGTAAACCAGGCTGGTCTTAAACTCATAAATATCTGCCTGTCTCTGCCTTTCTTGTGTGGAGATCAAAGGTCTGTGCCACCATGCCTGACATTACAGAGCTACTCTTAAAAGGTAACAAACTATATGATTCCATCTATATAATGTCTTCAAAACAACAAAATTAGAGGCAGGGAGCATCTAAGTGGTTGTGAGTGTTAGAGACAATGCAGGTCCGACTGGGAAGAGTGTCTGAGGAATCTCTATCTTGACTGTGGTAGTAGGTACAGAAAAAGGCCTGTGGGATTCCACTGCCAGTGCTCTGCTTCTGACAGTGTTATACAAATGTTTTACAAGCACCCCTCTGATCTCTCTGTAACATCCTATAAATATACAATTATTTCAAAAGAAAAGTTTTTTGTTGAAAAAGATAACAAAACTAAAACAGACTAGCAGATAATCAGAGAGCTTGCTGACTGGAGAGCTGTGAGGAAACCTGGTTGTGCTTTAATCCGCCAACACAGTTATTTTATGGGTTCTGAAGGCCACCGTTGAAATTTATGTTATAAAAGTTCTCATCTGAGAATAAATTACACAGCCAGGAACTTCTCAGAAGAGCTCTATTAAATCCAAGTAGTCACTTCAATTGTCCATGAGCAGACTCACCTGTTGCTCACTCAGCAACACTGAGTTGTCCAATCACTCATGTGATTTCAGGGGGCTACTCAAGCTAACCTCAAATAACTCCCCCCAAAATGCACTGCAGCTGTTGGTGGGTGGCAGGTGGCATTTCTCCTGCCTCCTCTGGTACCACCAGGCTAACTGAGGCAGGGGCTGGTTAGCTAGCTCTTCTTTTGTCTCCCGGCTGCCCCACAGCCCTGCCCCCACTGAATGCCACTGTAGGCTTAGGAATCTCTTACCTGTTGAGGTCCCAGATTCTCAGAGGTGAGAAGTGCCCACAACAAGCTGTTCCAGTCACAAAAGAACTGCCAAACAAAAGGAGAGCAGAGTTAGAGCTGGCTTGTCAGAACTTGTGGCGGAAATGGCTACGCATTAGAAATGCTGGGCTCTGCCCAGGGATCACGGGGTTAAGCCAGAAAAAGAAACATTGAGAGAGAATGAGGAAGTATCACAGGAGTCTCTAAGACAACTTGGTGTGAAGAGGGATGCATCCTCCTAAGGCTGTCTGAGTAGAGGCTGTGGAGCTTCAACCATGGGTGAGCTTGTCATGTCACCACTGACCACAGAAGCAGCAGATCTCTGCATGGGCAGCTCTGGGCAAGGCAGTGTGAGCTTATGAGAATGTACCTGCATGAGATGTGAGAGCTCAGTGCTCTCCAACCTCCTAGGAGCATCCTACTGGGACTGACCATTGAGCTCCCAATCAGCTGGAGACTTTCCAAAAGGGAAAGAGTGGGGAAACCAGGCAGCCCCAGCTTGGTGGGGCTTTAATCCCAGCACTAAGGAGGCAGAGGCAGGTGAATCTCCAGTTTGAGGCCAGAACTCAGGCTAGTCTATAAAAGAGAAAGCTCCACCCCAAATAATTGGAAGGCTCTGACAAAGTTGTACAAACACAGGGCAAACAAGGAAGCAAGTACTTCTCCAGGAATATATTGTATCTTTCAGGGAGTTGAGCCAAGTAGCCAGGCGTGCTGAGGAATGAGGTATGAGTTGGGAAGAATCTCTAAGGGTACTGTGGACACCGCCATCAGGCAGCTGAGAAAGAACACGCGATTTCCAGAGTCTTTCAGAACGGTCGCCATAGGCAGTCTGCGTGGTTTCACGCTACAGAGGCCCAAGCACGGTGGGAAGGGTCAGTCTGATAAGCCACAATACTAGGTGAGAGAGTGAACATCCGAGCTAGAGTAGACCTTTGTCATGGCATTTGGGAGGCATGGGAGGGGAAGCCTTAAGAAGCCTAATGTCAATCAGTAAGGTTAGAGGCACTGGGGTGAGGGTAGGCCAGGACCCCACATGTCCTACAGAGAAGGTTCTGAGGAAGGCAGTACTCTGGACAGTGCAGCTGGTGAGGAGCTTGCTGGTGAGGGAAATGTCTGGGCAGGCACTGGCTGGTTAAGTACCAAAACTGTACACTATGCCCACCTGTCATCTCCAAACAAGCAAGGCCAGACAAGACATCCGGGGCTCTCATGCCTCATGCCAAAGTTTCCTCCAGGAATATGACAGCACCCCAACTTCCTCTTCATCGACTGCCAGCAGCCATTCTACCAGGCAGCCAGCGGACACCAAGAACCAAACTACAGAGTCGGGAGGTGTTATCCTCACTTCCCTTCTCCTATAGTTTTCTCTTTAGTGTAATCCATTAATAACTGGTAAAGCCAATTACCTTGGGTTGGAAACATAATAGCTACTTGGAAATCATTGGAGCAGGCAATTGGGCTCTCCAGACTTTTGAGGACTTGAGGCCAGGTAAAGGGCACCAGTGCAGACACAGGCATCTCTAAAGGAAGTCTCTCAAGGCCTCTTGGCCACAGGCCTAAATTAGCCTCAAGGTAAATCAATAGAGAAAGATGGGGGCGGAGCCTGGAAGTTAATCCCTGCTGCTCCTGCAGCCCTGCCCTCCCAGCAGGTGAGGTGGAGGCAAAGGAGGATGCAAACCCTTCCCAGGGACTCTAGTCCTTTGCTTGGCCCACCCACCCATCCCTTGCCCTGACCATCTGCCACCAAGAAGAGGCCCCTCTTCTCCCTATTACCTGGACAGACACCTATGAAAGCTTTCCCAAAGCGATCCTTTCCCTTTTCCTTGGTTCTCTGAAGCTAGAATGTCTTTCTGGCATTTAGGAGGACTTAAGAGTTTAATAACACAAAGTGATGTGAACTACAGGCTGCAGACAGACTGGTCAGTTCGGCAACAAGACTAATCAATGCATGGGACTCCCTGGGCATCAAGGATCAAGCTAGCTATAGATACAGCCCCATGCCTCTTGAACACCTCCCCACTGCTGTGGGTCACGCTTTGTGCCTGCCTTCTGCCCGGCGCCTATAGTCATTATGAAGGACGTGGCAAAAGCCTTTGACTACCCACATTTGAAGGTAGATGCTAAAAGCCAGTGAGCCTGGTCAACCCAGCCAAGGGCCACCAACACTCAGCACCTCCCCGGCACTGTCTAGATAGAAGCTTTGAAAGAGCGATGGCTGGGGTTCTGCCTACTGGCAGTTTCTCCCCCAGTTCTCTAAGCTCCACAGCCCTTGCTCCCAAAGGTAAAGTCTGTCCTGATCTCTTGCCAGCTTAGGGTGAGCCTAACATCTGTGCTTGATGTGCTCCATAGGTTTTCACTATTCTGGTTTCTATGCTAAGCCTGTTCAAGCTCTCATCGATGAAATGAAACACATGTATTCCTTCCATGGTTTCTCTTAAGAGATTCCCCATGTACTCCAGTCTAGTGCAGTGCCTAGTCCAGAGGACTGGGTATCTGTGGGTGGAGAGTACCAAGTCCCTCAGACCCCATAAGCTATACTTTTTAACCACAAAGCCCTGGCCAGAAAGTAGCCTAAAATTTCTTGTCCTTTCTCAGTCCTTGTCCAGACCCTCAACTTGCTACTGACTATGTACCTTAGGCAAGCCTGACATCACAGAAGCCATAAGATGCAAACTGGATACACAGGCATCCAATCAAGAAAGACACTAGGAAGTTAGGGATCCTATATGCAAGGCAAAGAATAGAAAGAAAATTCAGAAAGATGGAGGGTGAGAAGGGTTGTTAACCCTTGTAAGTCTGAATGAAAATGGCCCTTCAGGCTCATAGACACTGGCACTATTGGAAGGTGTGGCCATGTTGGAGTAGATGCAGACTTCTTAGAGGAAATGTGTCACTGGGGGCAGGCTTTGAATCTCAGAAGCTCAAGCCTCGTGTGTCTCGTTCTCTTCCCGCTGTTTGTGGATCCACATGCAGAACTCTTAGCTACCTCTCCAGCACCATGTCTGCCTGTAAAGCTGCTTGCCACCGTGTTTCCCACCATGACAAGCTCTGAACTGTAAGCCACCCCAATAAAAGGTTGTCCTTTATAAGAGTTGCCATGGTCATGGTGTCCCTTCCCAGCAATAGAAACCCTAACTGAGACAGCTCTGGAATTAGAGTTACAGGCTGTTATAAACTGTCCTATGTTGGGGCTGAGAACCAAGCCCCAGTCCCCTGCAAAAGCAGCAAGTGCTTCTTAATCATGAAGTCATCTTTCAGCCCCTTTATTTTGGTTTGGTTCTGAGAGCTGCCTGGGAACTCACTGTGGAGCTCAGGGTGGCATTGAATTTGTGGTGTCCTGCTCCTGACCCCTCCATGCTGGGATGACAGGTATATACTACCTGCTGGCTTCTGTGCATTTATTCAGGAGATTTGAACATGTGAAGATTTTGGTATTGGTTGGGGGATGGGTACTGGATCTAATCCCTCCCAGACACAAGGAAATGGCTGTCATTTACTATTTGTTAACAGACAGGGTCTTTGAATGTGGCCCAGATCAGCCCTGAACTCTGAAGCCTCCTCACTCAGCTCCCCAGTGATCACAAGCATGTATCAGCATACCAAGCAACTGTAATTTATTGAGTACCTACTATGTGTCAGGCGAGGAGTAAGTACATTAGCAGCATCTTCCCCCAGATCAGGAAGCTCGGGGAGGTAACAAGTTTGCCTCTTACTCAGCTGAGCAATCCGTAGCAGTATTGGAGCTGGCCCTGTGAATTCTAGAATCCATTCTATCACCCCACAAACTTCCATGGGAGCCATGTTTCAAGTTGATTTTGTTTGGCTCCCAGCATGTACAACATCTAGAAACATCCCAAAAAGCTTCTTGAATGATGGTGTGAATGAGTCAACAAGTTGAACAAACGACGGTACCTGGAAGAGGAGAGGAAAGCCTGGCCCAGACAGGCAACAGAAGTGGCTGTGCCCAGCAGCTGTGCCCGAGGCTGCCCGGAGCCGCCCAGCTGGACTAGGCCCCAGCAGCTTGAGCCCAGGCTGACACACTTTGGCAAGGGAGGCCACCAGAGCTGTCACATCATTCACCAGCATGCCCATCAAGTGTATTCAGCTCTCTTCAGCCCGCACTGGCATTTTAATTACTGTTGGGTAAACTAATTTGTACAAATGAAGGCTGGGCTGCCTAATAGAATACGCAAGCTCTCTGACCTCTGACAGACACTGACACAAGATACAAAGGGAGCTGAGGAAGGCTTTTATCTGAGCCTTATTACTCTCTATTACTCCAATTAGTCAGGCTCCAGTGCTCCTAATTGGAGGAAAAATTGCAATTAAATCAATTTTTGATGGGCTGCAAGTGGGCTCCTGAACCGCCTTGCTTGTGCAACACTGATATTATAGCAGCAAAGGTCACGGGCCTCAGAGGCACCTGGGCCCCACCCCTGATTTCCCCTGGCCCCCTCCCTAAATACTTCAAGGAAAGCCCTGGCCCTCCGCTGGCTCGGCCAGTAAGGGTGGGAAGGAGGGAGTCATTAGAACATGTCAGGTCTCATTGCTTTGCTGCCATCTGCTAACCTCCGCCATGACATCATTACAGCGTAAATCCCCAAGCACAAACACAGTGCGGAGGTCACACAAACTCACTCAGGTGGGAAAGCGGGAAGGATGGTGACAGCACTGCATGGACAGGGCTAGTGAGGTGGGACCAGTGAGGTGCTCACCGGAGGTCAACACAAGTCAAGAAGGGGAAAGATGGAGGCAGGCAACAGGTGAAAGTGAGGTACCTGAGCTGCAACCAACAGAGAAGCCTGGCCAACTAAGAGACAGAGAAACAGACTGTTTGGGAGAGGTCAGTGAGGGTCTTTTTAGCACACACGCCCGCCTACAGCTAAGGGAGCATCCGTTGCTGGCTGCACATCACGCCTGCGGTGGAGGTTGGGAGCACACTACAAGTCTCCTGTCCAGAGTAGCATGTCTAGGAGGGAGGAGGAGGCGGTGTCCAAAGAAGAGAACACAACTTTGTTCATCAAACTAGAGGAAATAGAACAAAAAGGACAGTCTGGCGTTTGAATAAAATTTAAGGCAATAAATATAAGTTCTGTTTCATACAGAAACTGGAATAACTACTTCAAAAAAAGAATACAGACAGAAAAACTCACAAGTTCAGCCAATTTGGGCTACCAAGATGGCTGTGCATGCCTGTCAACCTGAGTTCCATTCCTGGAACCAACTGAAAATCTGGATGCAGTGGCCCCCATCTCTAATCCCAGCATTCCTATGGCGAGGCAGAGACAGGAGAATCACAGAGATGCTCACAGGCCGGCCAGTGTGAAGTCCACAGAACAGAAAAAATAACCAAGATCCTGCTGAACGCAGTAGGGAGAGCGAGCCGACTACTGAAGGTTGTCTTCCGACCTCTACAGACAGACACACACAAATGGCATTTGCACACTTACACACAGACACACACAACAATAATAATAACAACAACAACAACAAGAAGTTTTTAAAGAAAAGGTTTAGCCAGCTCCTTTGGTTAATGGCTGGTTAATTAGAAAAGAACATGCCTTGCCTTCAAGGGATCAAGACCAAAATCATGAGTTAAACACTATCCCTCAGAGTACAGGAGATGCTTCTGAGAGAAAACAGGGTACAAATGGCACTGCTCCCGCATTGAAAAGGCACCAGCAAGAGAGAACACGACGCTAAGGAGACTATGCTTGGGCAATGCAGTGATATGCAATTCTTCCTAAGTTTTCTTTATGATTTCAGAGATTCTTTAACAAGTGTAGCTTTTAAAAGAGAAAAACACAGCTGGGAGTGGTGGCTCACACCTTTAATCCCAGCACTCGGGAAGCAGAGGCAAGCTGATATCTGAGTTCAAGACCAGCCTCGTCTAAGTAGTGAGTTCCAGGACAGCCAGAGCTATGTGGTGAGGCCCTACCTCAGAAACAAACAAACAAACAAACAAATTTAAAAGGGAAAACACATTAGCTCTTGTAAGAAGAAACAACACCTAGATGCTCTTGCCCAAGCTTCATAGCCAAGATCAGGTGGATAGTATCTGCCAGCAGCAGCCTCCATGCACCTTAGCTGACCAAAAGGCAGACAGAAAGCCCTAGAGAGATGGGCGTGGCAGTGCACGCCTTTAATCCCAGCACTTGGTAAAGAGAGGCAGATAGATCTCTGAGTTTGAGGTCAGCCTGGTCTACATAGCAAATCCCAGATCAGATAGGGATATACAGCCTCAAAAACAAAACAAAACAGGTCATGTCTAGAGTTGCTCCATCTGCCTCTTCTCTCAACTCTGGCTAGCAGGAGGCAAGACTGACTTCTGCTGCCCACTGCTACTGAGGTCTGGAGCAACCGTCCCAGTTACACTCACATTGACTCACTCCTCTTTAGCCATGCAAATCAGAGCAGGATGGGTGTAGAAGGGCAGCGCTAGACAAAGTGGCCACCTCGTTTCTGGATGATCTTGGATGTATTTAACCTCTTGAAAACCAATTTTAGGCGTGGTCTGACTATTTCACAGAGGGAGCATGTGTTGAAATTGACATTCCACCATGAGGTATTAGGCAAGTGGAAATCTCTGTGAGTTTGAAGCCAGCCTATTCTACACAGCTTGTTCCAGGACAGATAAGACTACATGCACAAATCAAACGAGAAACGAGAGATAACCCAAAGTTTCTCTGTTGGCTTCCAAGGGCATCTGCACTCATATGCACAGATAGATACACACACACACACACACACACACACACACACACACACACACACACA
>JANHMN010000003.1:171366984-171447301 GCA_030674055.1 Rhabdomys pumilio
CTCTCTCTCTCTCTCTCTCTCTCTCTCTCTCTCTCTCTCTCTCTCTCTCTCTCCCTGAGAACACTGAGTACCAGATGCTCAGCCGCTCGCACAATTTCACCAGCCCTCCTTTGGCCTAGAACAGGTTTCTGGAAACTCACAGCACTTCAGACAGGAGTCTATGGCAGCTGCAGCGTCATTGCTGGTGATCTGAGTCAGATCACCTTCCACGGGCAGCTCGGGTTGTTCCTGCCTGGATGAAGGTTCCCCTCAGCCCACTCCTTCTCTAAGTCATAAGCAGAGGATCTGTGCATGCTGAGCAAGGAGAGCTTTGTCAGACTACCATGCTGCATCTTTATACCACCATTTGGTCCTCAGTATAGAAGTCATTATGGTCCACTGTATGCATGGGTACAGTTCAGTAGATGACTGTTCACCAGGCACATGCAAAGCCATGGGTCAATCCTAACACTCCTCCTCTTAAAATTCAAATAGAAGGTCTCCCAGTAAGACAATTGTGATATCATTGTTCCTCTGGCAATGAAGTCTTTAGCTTTGGTTCCAGATGTGAAGATCCCACCCACAGAGCTCCTCTCCCTCCCTTTCTCCCCTCCCCCCTTTCTTTCTCCTTTCCTTTTTTTGGTTTGGTTTTTACCCTGGCTGTTCTGGAATTCACTCTGTAGGCCAGGCTGGCCTTTAACTCACAGACATCCACCTGCCTCTGCCTCCCAAGCGCCATACCACTAGCCAGCTCCACTCCTTCTATTGTCCTGGAGTAGAAGCTCTAAGCAAACACCTTCTAGGAGACACAACCCCGCCCCTCCAACCTCTACCTCCATCCAAAGTCTGCTTTAAATCCCAAGAGCAATTCCTGTCTCATCCTTCACTCTGACTATAACTCTATTTTTAAAAGGAAAAATCAGCTCAGGGGATCCCCAGAGAAGTCCCCTGCACATTCTACTTGTAATGAGGCTTAATACTGAAATGTCCTACGTTCTAACAAACACAAAACACTTGTTTTCTCCAGTTGGACATCTCCGTGGATCTGCCTGGTTTGCTTCTCTGCTTCTGTCTCCGTCCTCCATCCCCTGTGCATGTATAGGCTGGATGTGCTGGGGCCCTCTCAGCCAGACCCTGGCAGGGAACACACTCCATGGGAAGTAACAGTTGAGCCTTGGCGCTCAGCCAGGAGCCAAGCCGAGGATTCCTAACAATGTCACTCCTCATCACACCATCTACACAGTGGCTCTCTCGCCCCCCCCCCAGACTTTCTGAAAAACAGAAGAAAGGCAGGAGAAACAGTCCTCGGAAAGACTAAGAAAAAAAGAGTATGAGGGACTGAGTACTCTTGGGGGACACCTAGTTCTCAGTGAAAGAAATATCCCCCAAAACAGTGACCCAAACCTCTTCTTTTGGGACTTGGACCCCCCAAAAGCCTGGAGGTCTAGCTTCTATTCCCTCAACAGGTCTGGCAGAGTGACTGGCACCAATGCCTAAGACAGTCTGAAGGGTGCCAACAGCAGCACAGACAAGCCACTGTGTTTAGAGAACCCTGGCAGGATGCCTTCCTAGGGCTACCTCATTTCTGCCTTCGGATACCTATGAACATGAAGACACGGCCCAGTTCTGAAACCACATGCTTCAGAACAAGGCCTCAGACCTAGGGTCACAACCATGCCAGCCATGTCTGGAGGGTAGGTCCCATCCGCTGACTCCCTGAGGCCTAGATTCTCAGAAGCCTCACTCTGCCTAGAGGCAGAGCAGTTGGTAACTGGGCCTCAGGCCTTCCTAAAGTGCTGTACCCCTTACCTCACACATTTGTAACTTCTCTCCCAGCAAGGTACAGAGCCACAGAGCCTGCCCTCTCAGCTCCTGACACCCCCCAATGCTTCCCACAGAGCCTCTGCATGGGGGGGGGGGGGCCTCTGTGGTTGGAGGGGATAAGCAGTGTGACTTCCAGAAGCACTCCCTCCGTGGTTGGAGGGGATAAGCAGTGTGACTTCCAGAAGCACTCCCTGCTACTCTGCTTCTTCCCAACTAACCACTGCAACAGTCCTGCTGCTGACTGGAACAGCCCCACCACCATCCTCGCCTGCCCCCTGCCTTTCTGACCCCTACACTTAAGACCCTGCCTTACCTCCCTGAATCTCACAATCGTGCTCCTGCCAGATTCAGTCACCAGGAGGGTTTAACTCACGAGAAGCTGGCAACCTACAGGGTAGAATCACCTGCCCCCACCCATCTCAAGGAGCGGCTGGGAGGTGCCAGGCAATCGTGCTCTGGATCATCCCAAGGGGCTCTTGTTTTCCAGGCACCCTGCAGTGGTTTGTGACAGACGCAAAGATGGGGGAGCCTTTTGCCAGCCAGAGTTGGCATACCACCCTACCCTCAAATCTGCCACTGGCCTCTAGGGCAGAAGACCCTCCAAGAAGAAGAGGCCCTGCAAGACAAAGACCTGAGGCCCCCAGCCAGGCCTCACAGACCCACACAGGCCCGCATTAAAATCAACACTCCGTGAACACACAAAACTGACAGGGCAGAGGGGGTGTACACATTGGATACAAAGATCAGGCTCTCAAGAGACGCGGCCTGTTGGTCTCCCATGTTAGCTCCAAGTGACTAAGCGCAGGGTGGAAAATAACACCACTGCAATGCCAGGGCTCCCACCTGGGCTCTGAGTTCAGTGGCCTTATGCAGAAGATGCCTCTACCCGGGGAAAATGCAGGCACTGTGTGCAGACCGTTGATGGATGTGCTTATGCACATTCCTTTGAGAGGCACACCATTCCCCAAACCCTCGCACTATCCCCCAGTAACTGCACAGGCCTGGAACACACCAGTGGCACATGCCACCTGGGACTTCCCACAGACCCTAGCACTGTGAGCGGTGGGAAGGGGCCCGGTAAACACCCTGGCTTCATTGTACCCCAGAAAGAGAGGACTAATTACTTGCCTAGACTCTAGAGTGCCCAGAGAGAGAACAGAGGCCAGTGGGGTGGAGAGGGTGGGAAATTGGGGGTTGGGGGGAAAAGGGAGAGAGAAAGCCACAGGATATATTTCAAAGTTTCTCTAGCAATTTGGAGGCGGGGCAAGAAAGCCCTGTTCTGACGTGAAATCATACAGAGGTCAGGATGGTCTCCCACCCTTGTGAGAAAGTGGTGAATCAGGACGGTTTATCAAACGATCATTTTTTTCTTTTGAAACTGGGAGGCAGTAGCTTGGACAATTCTGCAGATGTGCTTGATGAGTTAGGGACAAAAATGGCCCTTCTTTGCCCCCCTCCCCCCCTCTCTGAGGGCTCCCATCAGGGTTCTCCTCCCTCCACTGCCTCCCGGGCCCTCCCCTCCCTTCTTCAGTGGTCAGCTGAGACCCCCACCCACTGCTTGCTTTTGTACTCTTGGCCTTTGGACATACTGACAGGGGCCTTTATGAGACCCCAATCAAGACCCCCATGTCACAGGTACCTAGTAGAGACACCAGACCTTTTCAAACAAGGGACAACAAGGAAAATCGGCTGGCTCATTGTCTCTCCTCTGTGCTAAGTGAGATGAAAGGGGCCCGCGACCCCCTCCCCATAGCCCGCCTGCCAATCACCTCTAGTTATTAAGGTCACAATGTGTAAATTCTTTTGACCTGCACCTAATCAAAGATGCACCGGCCCTTTCAAATCCGAATGGGGAGGAGGGGAGAGATTCCCTCCCATAAACCCAGCAAACTCCCTCAATAAAATTTCTCTCGGCTTCCCTCTTTGCTCCTCATCTCCACCCCCTCACTTCTCTTCATTCCGCCCTCCTCACCACCAGCTTCAAACACAAGTGACAAGCCCCGTGGAATTACTACCCAAGGGAATCCAAAGAGGACTAGAAAGTTTTTATTTAATTCTCTTTAAAGAAAAGGTTTCCAAAGAGACATAGTTGGCCAACAAGCCCAGAACCTAGGCAGCCCTGCGGCTCTGATGCCAAATCTTTCCAAATGCCAGCATGTTCCCTGGCTCTTTCTTGGGTCTTAACCAGCCTCTCTTTCTTGCAGTTGATGCTAGAATAACATGGAGTCTGAGTCTCATCCATCCCTCATGTCACTGACATCTCCAGCTCAGACCCGACCCTTTAGACTGATGAGTAGCTTTGCAGGCTGACGGGAAATCTCATCGGCCCAGAATGTACATTGTGTTAGTAAACAGCACTGTCTGAGCTGCTGAGAAACTGACTCTGGAAGTGAGGCTGCCCTCTCCTCTACATTTCAGACCAAAGCATGTTTGTCTCAAGACTACTTGTCTGGGGATGCCTTGACCCGACCAACTCTGTGACAGAAAACAACAAAACAAAACAAGAGTAAAAACAGTGTGTCTTTGAGAAACATTTCTAAAGTGGTTACTACTGTTTATCTCACAACATAAAAAAGCCTGCAGTGGGACTAGAAGCCAGAAGTTTAACCTAAGAAGCTCATCCATGGAGCGAACTCCATCCATGGAACGGCCTCGCTGAGACATCCCCTTCCATTTCTGCTGATGTCTGAGCAACTGATTTGATGTTTCCGTTCTGCTCCTACTTGTTCTTTTACTTGAAAGCCTCACCCAAGAGTTAGACCCAGCACGCTCCTAGTCAGGAGTTCCAGCTGGCCGCCTCAACAGGGCCTCCCCAATCACCTTCTCTGGATCTTTGGATGATGCCTTGCCATATATCTGCTGCTTCTCTGTATCTATTTTTATTTATAATGTATTTTTTTTTTTTACTAAGCAGAACAGCGGTCCACAAGGAAAACCAAATAAAGAACCACAGGGCAGACAGCAGAGACCAAAACAAGAGCCAGCCGGAACTTAGGACTTTCTGCAGTTAGGAAAGAGAAGGCTGAACTCCATGACATATAAAAGTCAAAACATGGGAACACACACACATTCACATTGCTATGGAGACCCTGCATTTCACCCTTACGGTGTCCACTTGACAAGCCAGGCAGGCAGTTGGCTTCCGGAATGCACAGAACGTCCTCAGCCTGCACTCTGCCAGGGGCTCTGCCCTTTCCCAGCTCTTAGCTTCCCTGGTTTCCCATGTGTCTCTTCCAAGTTCCTTGTCTGCTGTCTTATCTCTGATCTCCTTTGGTGGGGCTCGGCTGCCTTACGTCTACTGCTTTTCCTTAAGCTGAGACCTTCCACATTTCCAGCCCACACCTGAGCTTCAGGCCACAGTTCCCAGCCATCTCTGGTCATTACCACCACCGGCTGTCTTAGAAACATGGATGGGTCTGCTCAGACCAGAGCCCCATCCATGCTCAGCTTCTCGAAGGTCTTCACTGGCCTCTTCCCTTCTAATCTATGCAGACAGGATCGACTTAAGACTGCATCTTAGCCGGCAAACCTCACTAGTAAATCCTAACACCTCAGCCTCTCCACCATTTCAATCCACTCAAAACTGTCTATAGTTCCTTGGTTTTCCTCAGGCTAAAGTCAAACCAGCTCTTCAATCCACCCCTAACTTGGCCCTCAAATTCCCCTCCATGGAGCCAACCTTGCCCAATCAGAACCCCGAGTCTACTTTTGAGTTTCCTCATCCTTTTCTATAGCTTTGCCCACACTCTTACCCTTGCCTGAAGTGCCCTTCTGCAATGTAAACAGAGGCACCAGATTGGTCATACTTCAAACTCCACATCATCAGTGAAGCACCTCTTCAACAAGGCAACTGACTACTCTCCTCAGTTGCCTGCAGATAACTCCAACATCTAGTAACATTCACACTGTATACACAGTAGGCCACATAGCTGTGGATACACATATTGTCCCCTTAACACTGCTATAACGTCTTGAGAGGTAGAAGCTGCCTCTTATCTTAGGCTTCATACATGACATGAGATATGTGATACCTAGTAAAGCAACATTCCATACTTCTAGAAGACGGGCTCTCAGAGGGTCACATGACAGAGAAAAATGGTTCTGAGTTTATAGTTCTTTATTTTTATTTCTTTCTTTCTCCATAAAAGGTTCCAAGTGGGGACTGAGAAAATAACTCACTGAGTAATGCATTTGCCAAACAAACATGAGGATCTGTGTTGTGTAAACTCCAGACACTGTGACACATGTGTAACCACAATACCAGGAGGATCAAGACCAGGGGGAGGTAGATCCCAAGGGCTTGCTTGTCAAAGCTGCAAGCTCTGATTCTCAACCAGGTGAAAAGCAATAAAGGAAGACTCCCAATACTGGCTCCCAACCTTCACACAGGCATACATGAGCATTCACACCTACGTATCTTTCACTCTGTCTTTCTCAGTGTACACACATCTCTCTCTCTCTTTCTCTCTCATACACACATGCACACACGCACACACACACATCTCTCTCTCTCTCTCTCTCTCTCTCTCACACACACACACACACACACACACACACACACACACACACACACACACGTCCTGGGAACATAGAAAGGCTCTTGGGGAGGGAGAATGAAAATTTTCTGAAACTGAAATATGATGCACAACTCTAAAAATATGTTTAAAAAATCAGGGAATTGTACATTTAAAGTGGGTATATTTAACCAGGCATGGTGGCACACACCTTTAACCCAAACACTTGGGAGACAGAGGCTGGAAGATCTCTGTGAGTCTGAGTCAGCCTGGTCTACACAACTAGCTCCAGGACAGTCAGAACTAAATAGAAAGACCCTAACTCATTTAAATAAACCATCATTATTTTGTGACATTTTCATTCCATAATCTATTTTGATATGTTTGTGGGTCAACAAATAGACATGTATATCATCCTTTTAGCTACAAAATATTCAATTCAGAGAATACACTATAACATACTTAACTCAACTTCAACTCCAGGAGAGCTGTGCCCCTCACCAGTCTCTGCATGCATCTGTGTACTTGTCCTAGAAGCAGAATGTGTATCATATCAAATGGTCTTTAACTTTTATTTTGATACTTGCTAACAATAATCTTATAATTTTAGAACTCTGCCTTTCCTTCTTGTTATTCTTGGATTCACCCTTATACAGAAGGATTTTTCTGACACAGACTTCTAACAAGTAGAAAAATTCTTTTGATAATACATATATGTATATATACATATATACATATTTTTTTTTTCTTAATTGTAGCTTACTCTAGAGACTAGAAAGCACCAATCAAGCAGGAAAAGGAGAAGGTTCCTGATGCAGTAATCCATGAGTCCTTCCCTCTTTGTCACACATTACAGCTGACTTTCCTCTTGGGACAAAAATGTTTTCTTTCTATGCAAACGGAGGAAGGAGATCAGGCTAGTCAGGTCAGCTCATTCTGCAGCAGAAACAGGGCAGAGAGTAGCAGGAAGATAAAGCATATTATAAAAGCAGAGTCCTCAGGAGGAGAGTCTGGCCAGTGGGACGGCTCAGGGTAACGTGCCTGCTTCCTAAGCCTGCCGACCTGGGTTTGGTCCTGAGAACCATGCTGCAATGCCCAAGCCTCACTCAGTGACACAGTCTCCTGCTGCTGCCTGTGGATGCTGACGCAGAGCTCTTAGCTATGTCTCCAGCACAGTGTCTGCCTATGTACCACCATGCTCCCCATCATGATAATGGACTAATCCTTTGAAACTATAAGCCAGCTCCAATGAAATGTGTTTCTTTATAAGATTTGCTGTGGTCATGGTGTCTCTTCACAGCAATAAAACTTTAACTAAATCCTTCCAGTCTATGCCAGTCCTAGGGTACCATCTCTGCACCCAATCCCCCAAACCCAGAGGAGGCTGGACTCCCAGGAGTTCTAGCTCAGGGTCGTAGAGGGCATGTTTGTGTTTTTTCTGCAGGATGCTGAAGGAGCATGGTGGCGGCCAGAGCGAAAGGTGAGACATGCTGATGCCAGGACAAAGAATGATGCTGACCTGTGAGCTTGCTGAGTGCCCTGACAATGGTGACTGGGAAGCTGTATTGGACATATGTTCCCAACCCACCTTTGCTTGCCTATATCCCAGATGGGACAAGCTGCCTTGCCTCAAGTTTTTAGACCCTGTGGAACAGAGAGTCAAAAAGAGAAGTTATAATGACTCTTGTATTTTTTTTAAATGTGACCAGTTATTCGGACTCAATCATGGACTGGTCTAGAAATCAATCCAATATTGGAAATAACAGTCTTCATTTGGAAGGCTGATTCTGAACATTTTCAGAGACATATTTGGAAGTTAGCTGCAGTTCTCTATGATGTTATATTAGCAAGAGATAAAGTTGGGACAGGATATGGATTTCAAACAAGTGTTAGTACTACATGTGTTAGGACTTTTAATTGTCAAGTTAAAATTACTTTTGTTTCTTCTATAGTATTTAATGTAAGTTGAATTGATTGTACACTTTCTAATTGTGTTAGTGTGTTGAAACCTGGCACGTCTGTTACGGAGGCCTATCAACTAGCTTTTGTTTTATTGCCCTGAGTAGTACAGAACCTTGGTATTCTGAAAAATGCTTGCAAGTACTAGAAGTGAGTCAGGCCTTAAGCAGAAGCAAGAGGGTAGTGGGCTTTATTATTGCTGGTAATAACAGCTTTAATTACATTAATTGCTAGCACCACTGCTTCTGCAATTGCTTTGACACAAGAAGTTAAGACAACTACTTTTGTTAATCATTTAGCAAAAAATGTTACTAATGTGTTGATTATACAAGAAGATTTAGATAGGCATTTAGAACAACAGATTGATGCTCTTTATCTTATTCAATTATTGGAAGGAGGTTCAGAGTTTAAGAGTAAGGAGCCATCTTGAGTGTCATGCCAAATACCATTGGATTCATGTTAGTTCTAAAATTTACAGTGGTAGTCATTATTATTTGGAAAAAGTTTAAAGATACTTGCAGTGTATTTGGCATAACTCTAACATCTCACTGGATGTTTTAACTTTGCATAGTGAGCTTATAAATTTAAAGAATGCTGCTCTGCTGAGCTTTGATGCCACAGATTCTGCTGATAAAATTACCCATGGCCTGAAGTCAGTATTTCTATTTTGGTCAAGCTTCAAGAAAGGCATATATAGCTTGAGCATGCTAGTCCTTTTTGTCCTGGGAATACTTTTACTCCTGCCCATCATGTTAAAGCTTGTCTTTAACAATATCAACATGTTGGCAGCCAAAGTACATGGCTTGAAACTGAAAATGGACCCCAAGACAGAGTTATTAATTTAAAAGGCTGGCAAGTCAAGGACGGGTAAGATTTTGCACAGAACCTTACCAACCTAAGACATAAAGGCATTGCTTTTGATAATGCATATTCCATGACAGGTAAGGAAGGCATTCTTGTAAGAATGACCTAAGACAGACTCAGTCTTGTTTATGAAATAGAAAAGGGAGAGAAGTGGAGAGCTTTTGGGGCTGCTTGGCAGGAATATGACATTGACCAAGGACAAGGAAGTGGGCTTCAGGCAGGAATCTGACATTAGGTTAGAACAAAGAAGAAATTTCAGGCAGGAATCTAAATCTTAGGCTAGAACAAAGAAGTAGAAGTTAGACATGAAAATGACTTTGGGCTAGGACAGGAAAGTAGGCTCAGATATTTTGGCCATCCTGATAAGCCCTTAGAAAAAGTGATCACGGGAGTGTTCACTGAACTTTGTTTATTGCCTTGCTTGTTCTTTAAATACTTGTGTTTATTTTCTTGCTTGTTCCTTGACTATTTGCATCTATTGTATTATATAGTTCCTTAACCTAGAACTGACCTAATACTTGCTTGTAATTAAAATGGTATAAAAGCAAAAGGGAGGGGGGATGGGATAGGGGGTTTCTGGAGAAGGGAAATGGGGAAAGGGGATGACATCTGAAATATAAATAAATAAAATATCCAATTAAAAAAACCTAACTAAAACAGTGACACATGACTGTAATCCCAGCACTTGGAAGGCAGAGACAGGAGAGTCAGGAGTTCAAGGTCATCCTCAGCTACACAGCAAGTTTGAGGACAGCCTGGGCTATGTGAGACTCTGATTTTGAGTTCAGTGTATGTGTCTGGGATCATAGGTCTATAGTCTATAGGTATGCAGTCTACAGGTCTGTGATCTATAGGTCCATGGTAAGGCACTGGCTTAGCACATATTAAACCCTGTATTTCATCCTCAACCCTATAAATAATAAAGATAAATAAATAAACTTCTTAAACTATAAAGAAGAAGGAAGGGACACTCATGACAGCAACAGGAGAAATGTTACTTGTGGTGGTTAGAGGCAGAAAGGGTCACATCCAAATCTTCAACTAATGTAACTCAAGTTTACACATGTAATGTCCTACACAAAGAAGGCAAAGAGCCCCAAAGTTACAACGTCTTCTATGACCGACATACATTTAGACTCAAAAACCATATACCTCTCCTCCAGAGTTTCTCCCTGCCTTCATGTTTCTTGCCTTGCTCATCAGCTAGAAAAAAAGCCAGGGTAAAGTTTCTCACCTGATCTCCTAATGTGTCAGCATAACAGGTGGTGGCTACCATTGTCTATCCCGACCTCCAGCGGCATCACAGCATCCAAAGACTGCTAACCATTGCTAGCCTGGAAGCAGAATGCCACAGAAGGGCAGGGCCTGGCGCTGACACTCACAGCCCACCCACTATGCTAGGACAACCATAGAAAGTACACTGGGAAGAAACCCACCCTTAACACCTTCTCAAAGAAGACAAGGTCTTGCCTTTAGAACACAAGCTGTCCAGCTCTCAGCTGGATGCTTCAGTTCCCAGGGTCTATGTGCAGATTCCTAGTGTACTGATGGAGCTGGATGGCTTTGCCTCAGTAAAGAGCAAGGAGAAAGTAAGACAAGCTAAACAGAGCCAGAGACAAGCCTAAATTTGAGAACAGAGAAACTGAAAGAATCACAAAAAAATATGATTAAAACCATAAATAATTTAGATGTCATTTGCATGTGTGTTCTTGTGTGGTGATGGAAGTGTGCATTTAACCTTTAGAGTTCACTCTTCAGACATCATCTACCTTGTTGTCTGAGACAGTTTCTCAATAGCATGGCGCTCACCAACTAAGCCAGGCTAACTAGCCAGTCAGTCAGCCCAAGTAACCCGGCTGTCTCCTCCTCGGTGTTGGTGCTAGACTGTGGTATCATATATTCCCTCTTCTTCCCCCTCTCTCTCTTCTTCCTCTCTCCCTCCCTTTCCCCCTCCCTTTCTTCTAACACATGTTCTGAGTATCAAATGCAGATCTAAACCAACTGAGCTATATCTTCTGCCCTGTGATTGTTTTAAATTGTGTGTGTGTGTGTTTCTGTGTGTGCCATGGTTGCACACATACACCACAGCATACATGTGGAGGTCAGAGGACAACTTATGGGAGTCAGTGTTCTTTCTCTACTATGTGAGTTCTGGGGTGATCTCAGGACACCAGGCTGGGTGACAAGCACCTTTACCCACTGGGTCGCCTTGTGATTTCTAATTCTCTCAGCCTCCTAAAAGATTCTTTCTCATTACTTGAGATTCTCTCCTGCAAAGACACTGCTGATTGTTTTAATGTTGGCACACCCACTGGTACCCCATATATCTTCACTAGACTCCTCGGTCTTCACTCATGGTTTTTATTTGTACTGAAAACGATGAAAAAGGAAATATGCAGAAAGCAATTTCCTGGGCCAGCGACTCCTAGCCTTTATGCCTCCCCTTCCATTCCTCCTTCCCTTGTCAGCACCTCAGATGGGCTTAGCTAAGTCTCTCTGACAGAATGTCACAAACCAGGTCATATACTAACAGAAAATGTCCTCACTGGAAAGAGGAGCAAGAGAAAGCTAAGAGAAGAGGCAAGAGTGACCTGGTGAGATGGCTCGGTGGATAAGGGGACTTGCCACCAAGTCTGATAACTTAGTTCCTTCCCCAGGACCCGTATGGTAGGAGAGAACCAATTTTCACAAGTTGTCCTATTACCCTACATATTCACCACATAGAAATTAATTCATTAACCAGTTAGTTAGTTAGTTAAAGGGAAAAGAGACAAAAATATTGGATAGTCTGCTTTAACTGAGTACTCCAGAGGCAGAGAGACTACAGCAATAAGCATGCATTTTTTCCCACAAGACAGGAAGGAGAACACCCCTCTTCCCAAAGGTCATAATCTGAAATTTTCAGAGAGAAATTTCTCGTAGTTCAAAAAAGTACTAGAGAGGTGCAAGCTTAGCTGACAACCAGCCCCTTTACAGAATGGGTCTGAAGGAAGAGCCAAATAAATTGACTTTTTATGGTACATAAATACATTCTTTTTTGTCATCGTGCATAGAAATTCTAGTTAACACAGAAAAATTCAGAACCAACACAAACAGCATCCTTACAGGCAGCTCCCATGACCACCGTTCTGGTGAGTACATGGAGGCCATTCTCCTTCATGGAATGAGAACAATGGCCCACGCCTTGGGCCTTAAGCCGCAACCGCCAAATGGAACAGCATAATCCTAAAACCCACTGAGATTCAGACACAGGGAGACTGTCACAGCAGCAGAATTCCTATTCTTGGCCCTAAGCTCATGACAAAACGGAGCCATACTTGTCTGTTCTGAACTTAGAGAAGGGCTCCATGATAGACAACTGGCTGCATGGAGAGCCAGCGGGAAGACACAGGTACTAGTGCTTAGCAAGGAAAGGTAGCAGCGATGACGGCAGTAAGTGAAGACCCCTTAAAAAAGAAATGTTAACGGAAACGGAGCACAAAGAGCCTAAGACTTCGAAAGTGAAATACTAAATTTCTGAACTAATGTCTGAACTGGCCTGAGGACCACCTCACTGCAGGACAGGGTGATCCTTCCACCCCAACATGACCCTTCCCAAACATAGTCTGCTCCTATTCCAGCCATAGCCCCATTGTCACCTTTTTTACCCACTCCCAGTCCCTAGTCCACTTACGAGAATAAGCTCTATTGGCTCAAGAGACTAAAAGCATCTTTCATGAAGATCCCTATTTGGACGGATCTCAGTGTTCCAGCTAACAGGTGGAGAAATCTTAAATATACGAGCATTATCATGACAAGGCCACTGGAATGGGTCAGTGCCATAAGTCAGGAAGGGCTAGAAACTTCCGCTCTGCCATCAGGTTACTCTTTAGCCTTGACAGATCAAACCCCAAGCCGAAGCAAGCTCTAGAGATCAGTTCTGTCTCTAAGCCAAAGGTCTTCACAGTGAGGGACCAAAGCTGCCCTGCCTGAGCCTCTGCTGCCTAAGCCCCAGATTAATCACCACTAGGCAAGAGATGAGCACCAGCCTGCAATCTGAGCCTTGGCACCACCTGCAGAAGGGTCTTCCCAGCACCTCCCTCACTCCCTTCGGGCAGGACCCCAGGGCATGAGGGTGTCCACCTGCTGGCAAGGCTACCTGGGACAGGCATATGTGACATTCAGCTATCTCCCACTTGATAGATAAGTCATGGGTGATTTCATTTGCTCAGTGAGAACAGGAGAAATATGTATTGACTCGTACGGTGAAGTCAGTGCTCTAAGAGAAAAAAAAATCCACAGCTTCTCAACAGAGAGAAAGTCCAGTGTCTTTCTCATTCCTGTCCAAAGAAAAAATCTAGCTGAGACCAGCAGTGGGGGAAGGATGCCTTGGAGTTAAGGCTTGCTGGATGTGTGCCTCGGGCATGGAGGACACATTCTTGCTACTTACAGAGGAAGAGCAGACTGAGGGTAAGGGGAAAGACACACAGGGATGCCTTTCCAAAGCATCCCTTACACGGCCCAAGAGTTTGGTGAAAGGAAGCTTCAGTACAAATGCTGTCCCTTAAAAGTGAGAAGCACTTGCCCAAGTTCCAAGATCTGTAAGAACAGTTTCCTCAATGACCTCCGTAAGCTCCCCCCCACAGCCCCTACCCCCCACAGATACATGAACTGGTGACTGAGAGTGGTGGACAGCCAGCCAGCCATCTGTCTGTGCAGGCAGGTGCTTTGAAGGATCGCATTGTAAATTGTTTGCAGATGGTAACCTGTGGGTAAAAGTATCAAGATGCTAAGAAGATTACAGGAGGAAAAGATAGGCATCGAGAGTCACATCTTACAAACACTGCTCCCAGGTCCAAAGGCACAGAGGTTTCCTTCCCACCTGCCCATGGCCCAAGGGAACCAAGTGTGGAAGAGGTTGGACTCAGATTGAAATATGTTCCTTCAAGGGCAAAGAAAAGTACAGGTCAGGAGAGGTGCTGGCGTCCTGTGAGCACCTTCATCTGAGGAATAACAGCCCTGGCCTGACTGTCACCGCTTGTACTCCACAGCTTCATCCTCAAGAACTCCCTTTGAACCTCCGGCCACAGCCCAGCGTTAGGAAAGAGCTGTGGCTACAATTACACACTTGCTTGGGGAAGGGGTGGGTGCTGCATATGTGACAGGCCATGAAAGGTCCCAGCCTATAAAACAGCCTGGAAAACAAACCCTTAATTTAAATGTTAATGAAAGCGCTGTGGAGACATCAGAGGCTTCCTGGCTGCTCAGAGAACAGCTACACAGGTCTCAGAATTTATGGCTCCCCTTTGCCCCCCCCCTCTGCCTCATCACCCACTGAAGTTTAAAGGGGGGGCGGGGAGAAAGAAAAAGAAAGGCAGAAAGAAGGGAAAATGGGGGGACCACCCTAATTTTGACATTAAGGCATGCTTCCACTTTGGGATGTGAGTGCTAAGTGATTCCTCTGTCAGTAGAATGTGATCAAAGGCCAATAAAGGCAAACACTCTGCACACCGAGTGTGGAGCACACACTGTAGAGGTGGATTTCAGGAGCAGGCAGTGCAGACAGGAGAAAGGACACTTGTACCCCCATCTGCGCTTCGTTTCACTTCTAACTGACATCAGAACTGCACAGATCACAGGGGCAGTAACAATAACCTGATGTGTTCATACATGTATAGTCATCATTTCTATGTGTTAGAAACCTTGTGGTGCCAAAGCATAGTGGCATACTCCTTTGAGGCAAAGGCAGGTGGATCTCTGAGTCTGAGGCCAGCCTGGTCTACATAGGAATTCCAGGATAGCCAGGCCTATACTATGAAACCCTGCCTTAAGCAATAGAATATAGCTTCTGAGCCTTCCAGTTATTTTGAAACAAATTGTAAGTCACTCTGGACTCCTGTTACTTCTCCACTGTGACTCTAGTGACACTAGAGCTCTTTCCTCCAGTCTGTTTGTGTCCTCTGAGAACTTACCACATTTCACTACCTACCCATCTGATCCCCCTGTCAGTCTGTGCCATCCAGTTCATGACTCTTTGTTTGTTTGGTGTTTGTGAGATAGGGTCTCACTGGGTAGCTCTGGCTATTCTGGAGCTAACTTTGTAAATCAGACCTTCAACTCTCAAGAGATCCACTTGCCTCTGTAAACCACCACACCCAGTGATAACAGCAATTCTTACCCAGTGCCTGGAAACAGAATGAAAGGGCAGAGGAGTAAGCAAAAGAGAAAAAAAGAAAGGTCAGAGGGGACAGGGAAATGTCAGAGACAGAGAAAGAATACCGGGGGCTAGAGAAATGGCTCAGTGGGTAAGAAGAGAACATGTTCCTCTTCTAGAGCTCGCACACATACTAGGTAGCTCACGACGACCAGCCCCAGCGAGTCCAGCGTCTCTGGCTTTCTGACACATTCCCTATACCTTTCTCTCTCTCTCTCTCTCTCTCCCTCTCCCTCCCCCTTCTCTCTCTCTCTCTCTCTCTCTCTCTCTCTCTCTCTCTCTCTCTCTCTCACACACACACACACACACACACACACACACACACACACACACACACCCGATTAAGAATAAAAATAAATCTAAAAGAAAAAATACCGACACTGAAACTGGGAAATAGAAACGGAGCCCTGCTAAGACATATCAGGCCACGCACATCACCTGAGCTTCTACAGTCGCCCATTTCTATCTGTAGCATTTAAGTCAGTTCTTCACAAAGAGCCAACCGCACTAGAAATGGGCTCTAAGCCAGCCAGGCACCACATCAACACATGGGCCTCTCTGTGTCATCCTACCCTGAGCAATGGCTGAAATTCAGAGTCTAAGGAACTCAAACCAACCCCAGTGTTGCTACTAATGGCTATGACCTATTGAGAGGCTTGAGTTGGCATAGGCAGTGCCCACCCAGATGAAGGGCACAGCACTAAGGTTCTGCAGGACCTGACCCAGTGCAATGCCCCCAGACAAAGATCACTGATGCCTGACGACTTGAGCACATTGTGAGCTGCATCAGTGGACTCACCTATGATTATTACTCAAATCGTCCATTTGTCTCCAAGTACTGCGATGCCTCTTCCAGCCACAGGAGCCCTTGCCCTCTACTGTCTGTGTATAAACTCCTCCTCTCATCATCGGGGGACATCACACGCAGGACACTCCCTCCTGTGTCTGGCTGGCTCACAAAGCAAGACAAGAAGACCTTCTTGCCTTGTTTAGCAGGTCTTTTCTCAGGCCCCAAAGGAGGCTTTCCTCTGCCCCAACTCTAGGACAAGAGACAGAAAGATCCTTAAGCCACTATGGTCTACCTGAGCCATCAGGAGGACTGCTTACAAGATGAACCACAGTTGTTAGCTCCTCTCTCTTTGGGTTATCAAGGCTGGAGACCCTCTTTATATGCACCAGTTTCTCACCAATCAGGAAAAGTGAAATCCACAGACAGACTCCTTCTATTTGACTCTTCTTCCCTTCAAAGCAGTGAGTGAGTTATGATGCCCAGGGCCAAAAAATGGCAGCATCATAGAGAACTAATGAAATCCATACTGAAACTGCCTCCTGTTCCAACTCCCAAACCTGTCAGAGTCCACTCCACATGCAATTAACCATCAGTAAAGAAAGATGTACTTCAGTAGGCTGGTGGTGGCATCTGCCACACACAGCACACAGTAAACCCTGTAGCTGCTGAAACAAACACCCTGCTCTCCCAGTACCAGCACCTACTGCCAAACAGTGCACAGGGCTGGCTTTCCTTCCAGACTCACCCTCACCTCTGGGAGAAATGAAGCAAGAAGGAACAGCTTCTCCATCAAAGCCCCCAGAGGCCACAACTCACTTTACAAATTTGAATTGGTACATTTCATGCAGACTTGGACTAATCCCCCACAAAACAAACAGGCCACCACAGTGCACAAAATGATATTGTATATTTAATAACCCAGCTAAGTCAAGTTTCTACACCTATACCACTCATATATTTCCCTGATGACAGAAGCAGGAGAGAGAAGGGATTAGAGCCCAAGAGTGTGGGGAAACTTTCCTAACCACAGGCATTCTCTCACACGGCAGCGGTAGTGTCCACAGAGGCAAGGGCTCTACCCAGTGCCTTTTTTTCATTTCAGGGAATAGGTCTGGTGTCTGCGGAGAAACGGAGAGTTTCATGATTCTCCCCCTTCTCTTTCCAGGCAAACATAGATTCATTTCACCACAGGCACCAAGTGCAGGATGGAGGGGTCCAGAAAACCAAAGACCTAAGTGTCTGTGTGCTCCTGGAATGGCAGAAGCGTTTACCTGAGTGAGCCTAAGTCTCTCTCATATGTGGCCTTCCCCTGCCATGCCCTATGTCAACTCTGGACACAAAGGAGTGTTTTCAGGTTCTAAAGAGCCTTTCAAGGGGCCTGGAGCTGGAGTAATGATGGGTTCCCATATGCACACTGGGATTGAGCCTGGGTCCTCTGCAAGAGCAGCAAGAGCAGCCAGTGCTCTTAACTGATGAGCTATCTCTCCACCTCACTTTTAATGGGGAATAAAGTCTTGTAAATAGTTTTGTAGGGGTGGGTATGGTGATACAGACCTTTAATCCCAGTACTGGGAGACAGATGTAGCTAAATACTGAGCCTCTGTTTCAAAGACACCAAAAAATAAAACCTAAAATAAAAGAGGGCAAGGGGAGGAGTTTTGTATTTACTAGCTTCATTCAGGTAGAAATAACTATTTAAATAGCAATACAATATATTAATCTGCATTATCTCAGGGAAGTATTAAGAATTCCAGTGACGTTAGAAGCTATATCTGAGACCAGGTATAATGTGTTTGTGCCACACAACTGTGGAAGACGCAGACCATTCTGTTTCAAGAACATTGTGTGCCTTCTTTACCTCCTCTCGTTCACCCAACAGAGACAAGTAGGAAACTCCTATATGGAACAGGGCCTTATTCCGTAAGACCCAAGTCTTGACAACAAGGTAAGAAGTATGGGTGGGCAAACAGGAAGCAAAGGAAAAAGCCGTTGTCTGCTGCCTTACTTTGAAGCCTGCTGTTGCTTCTAGTTTTTGTTTTGTTTGTTTTTTATTTTTTATTTTTGAGTAAACATAGCTTTGAGATCTGCAGGGGTAGTGCTCACCTTTGATCCCAGACTTGAGAGGCAGAAGCAGATGGATCTCTGAATTCAAAGCTGGCCTGGTCTACACAGTGAGTTCCAGGATAGCTAGGGCTACATAGAGAAACCCTGTCTCAAATATAAAAAATAAAATAAATATGGCCTTGAGCACATAACTGGTATTAAATATCACCTTCTACAACTGTTTGCAAATTAAAAATTCAAAGTCTCGTCTTTTATGCTCTGTACAGACATGACTAGATTATAGTGAAGATGAGCCGAAAGACTGTATGTGCAGACTGAAAAGATCTCTGTGAGATTCAGGCCAACCAGGGCTACAGAGTGAGAAGCTTTCTCAGAAACAAAACAAACAAAAACAGAATTTAAGACATCATTTGTGAAATTAAAGGAAAAAGCCATATCAAATAACTTGACAGTCAACACTAAACAGCTGACCAACAATGGGGTAAAAGAGTCATCCAGGGCTAGGAAAATACACCAAGGAAACTGAGGAAGACTGCGGGAGAGCATAAAGGGACCCAGAAAGACTTAGTAAAGGGTTTGCACAGAGAGAGCGGCTGGCTCGCAGTGACTATGCGCTAGGACCGTGGTACTTATACCACAGTAACACTAGTACTGAAAGTCAGACCCTTCCCCATGGTCCACGTTGTAGCAAAACATTCGGCTTACTGTGACCTCAAATGTCTCCTGATGAGGCAGGCAAACTCCTTTCTCAACTTCTCTTATGGACACCATCTGTAATGGGTGTTATATGGTCTTTTCTGTAGAGAAGGAACCCAACATTCTCTAGAGGATTTGGCTAGAGTAGAGGACTCTAAGGCTCGGGTAGAGGGGACAGCCTACCACACCTCCATGACATATACTGAATGCATGGACCATCATAGCCCAGAGTCTCTTCACCAACAAGCTGCTCTTGTCCCCTGATGCCAGCAAGCTTGTCACTCACTTCTCTCTAGTCCCACACACATTTAGCCACAGACAGACAAGCCTGGCTGATAGGCTTTCAGAAGAGTGGCATCAGGGAGAAACTGCCAAGGAAACAAAGCTGGCCAGTGCCATTTTTCCACCCAGAGCTCCATACACTTGGCTTCCCCACTCCCCGCTGGCCGCTGGTCATCCCCTTCCTCTCTCCTAAGATGCTGGAATGATTTGTTCTGAAAAGGGACAGGTTTATAGGTTAGCCGACACCTCTGCTCTGTGGAATTTTAATTAACTTCTCCCATCGTCAATATGCTAAGGAACGGGGTCTCCATTCTCTGAGGTCAGCAATGTGTTTCAGGTCCTGCTATATCAGCCGTCAAATTGAAGAATTAATGACGTGGCTAATCGGTTCTAATTCTTAGGAAGAAAAAAATTGAAAGGGAGTTGTGGAAGAGAGCAAGAGAAGAGCCACAGGCTCCATGAAGTGAGGAGAAGGAGGCTGAAGGGGGCTGAACAAAAGGGGCACTAACTTGTTTATAAAAACAAATGACTGACGTATGAGGTGGTAGAGGTAGCAGGCCTCGAACTTTCCCAACTCCACTCAGGTGGGATGAGAGAGGCATCAGGGAAGAGTGGGAAGACAGACCCTACTAACTTCTAAGATAGCTCAAGTATAGAGAAGTCTCTAAATGCCCCTGGGGGTGAGAGAGACCCTCCTTGGCTCAGGATAGCTCTTATCAGCTAAGAGCACTGACTGCTCTTCGGAAGGACCTAGGTTTGATCCTCAGCATCCTCATGGTGGCTATATCCACCTGAACTCCAGTCCCAGGGGATCCACCACCCTCTTCTGGCCTCTGGGGACACTGTGTATATGTGATGCACAGAGATTCATACACACAAAACACCCATACACACAAAACAATAAAATAGTTTTTAAAAGCCTAGATAAAAAGCACATGATGTATTTGAAAGACACTGTCTACGTGAAACTCATCATTAGGTACACTGGCTACATGCCAATAAAATGTTGGTTTTTTTTAATAACAATTAGTAGCCAAGAAAGGAGCAGTTAATTTTTCAATACAGGATTTCTCTGTGTAGCTCTGGCTGTTCTGGAACTGTAGACCAAGCTGGCCTCAAACTCACAGAGATCTGCCTACCTCTGCCTCCCGAGTGCTGGGATCAAAGGGATGCACTATCACTGCCTGGCCAATTTTACTTTTTAATTTTGCTTTTGTGTACTTTGTTTTGTTTTTATTTTGTTTTTGAGACAGGGTCTTACTCTATGGACTAGGCTGGTCTGAAACTCACCTTATAGCCCACACTGGCCTTCAGTACACAGGCAATGGTTCCTGCCTCAGCCTCCCAGGTGCAGGGATTCCAGGCAGAAGCCAACACATCTGGCTAAAGCAGAACAGATACCTGCATTTCAGTGTGATCCTGCCACTGGGAGGCAGAGGCAGGAAAACCTAGCTCACAGCCAGTCTGAGATGTATTGTGAGTTCTGGACAAGCCTTGGCTACACAACAAGACTTGTTGTTTTGATTTTGGTTTTAGGAGTTTGTTTGTTTGTTTGTTTGTTTGTTATTTAAGGAGTTGTGGGCTGGAGAGATGGTCTTCCAGAAAACCTGGGTTTGATTCTTGACACCCACATGGTAGCTCAAAACCATCTGTACTGTAGTTCCAGATTCAACGCCCTCTCTTGTCTCCATGGGAACCAGGCCCATGGAGCACACTGGCCAAAGTACTACACATAAAGCTGCACACCCAGCACAGCTGCCCGTCTCTGCTCCTCTCCATATATGGATGGGACCCAGTTGGTGGGCCCCAAACCTCTCCTCTCCTGATACCCAGAGCCTGTAAGGGATACACCAGAAGACATTTTCAGGGAACAAAGCAGAGATGAGTCACGACAGCAGGCTAGCTGCTGCCCTTACCTCTCAGGTATACTGAGAAGCCTCTGCTTTGGAACAACCCCAGAGGACACCTGCTCCAGAAAGGTAACACTGCCCCTGAGTTACATCCAGTATGTATCTTTTCCTTACTGTTTCTGGTCAGATGCTTAGGAAAGTTATCTCAATTCCAAAGTACAGTTTAGGACCCAGAGATCTTAAGTCTCTGGAGAATGTTTAAATCTCCAGGAGAGTGTGGTTCATAGCAACCTAGAATATACTATTGAAAAAACTCTTCTAAGCTTATCTGACCTAATAAAGTGAAACCGTTCTTGAATGAGATAAAAATCCAAATGTCTCCCTTACCTGAGAAGTGGGCTGATAGCAATGGACCAGACTCGGTCTTCAGTCTGGATGGTGTGTAAGCACTGCCCCAGCCGGCCCGAGGCCAATGGCCATACCTGGAAACAGGAGAGGAGATGCTCTCGTTGGCACTGCCTGGGCTGAGGAGGAAGAAGCATACACCAGGTGGGAAGCACGGGACTGGGGAGCTGTGGGAATGGAGAATCCTTTCTGTCCTGAAGACATAGCTCAGGGTACGAGCAGAGAAGCCTCTCCAGCTTCTGGTTGCCACAGAGACAGGCCTTGCTTTCTGCCCTAACCACCAACCTTTACTTCCACCTGATTAGTCCCTCATTTCTACCAGGCTGAGAGGTTACACAGCCCTGGGTGAGATCTAAATGAGGAAGTGTAAATAGAAGTCGCCTGCCTCTCAGAAGCTTCCCTGTTTGTGGATCTTCCCTTCTGTCTTTGCCAAAACCTTACTTCAGGCATATAGAGAGCGGCAGGCAGACCAAGGTGCAGTGCGGGTTTTATGTTAGAGGGGTAAGAGGAAAACTGAAAAACAAGGAGAGAATGGAAGGAGACTTCAAAGTGAGAGGGGGTGTTGTTGTTTGTTGTTGTTCATAATGGCCAGGATCCAAAGGTATTCATGTCAGCAGGGAATTTTAGCACCTAGTGTCACCAAAAGTAGCAGAAAAGCTTAACTCTTTTAAGCTTCCATATCTCCACAGGTTAAAAATATTGCTTGGAGCACACTATCTGGGCCCTATCAGTCAGGAATGTACATTAGCAGCCACTCTGGGCTTAACTCTAATCAACACTCCAGAGCCTCTCAGCAGTCAGTGCATTTAGAAATCTCCCATTAAGCACAAGGCTCCCCCTCACCTCACCCTACCCCAGATGACACACACACAGGGACATAAGCCTCTAACCAAACAGAAAGGAAACCTCAAATGTACAGGGCTCTCCCCAGAGCAGCCACAGGGATCCCTTGGCAGCCAGATGGATCAATGACCTCTCAAGGTCCCGCAGAGCTATAAGGGGAACACACCACACTCAGGCAGGACCTTAGATGGAAGAACTTAAGGAAACATTCCTTCAGGGTAAGGGGCAGGTGATGGAATGGGGTGGTCTTGCCTTCTTAGGGTCACATGGTATCTCTTCCCTATAAAAGGAGAAAGTGTTTCTGGGAGTTTGTGGGTATGACGAAGTGGGGGATGGGGTAACAGTAGGAATAACTTTTCCCAAAACTAAGAAAAGAAATTTAATGAGAATATTCTGAATGAGAAGGGACAAAAAACTGAGGGCAAATATTTCAATATTTCCTGTAAGCCCAAGATTCTAGCATCTGCTTAGAACTTGACAGCCAAACCCTTTGGTAATAACTAGATGCCCTTCTGGTTTCTTTCTTTAGATGGCCCAGCTTGGAAGAGACCTTTGCCTTTGCCCTTTCTGAACTCCCTCAGTCAGGTTCTAGCTCACAGGGTAAAGAGGACACTCCTGAGTTTCAAAAAATCTCCAGGACAGCCTAAGCCTGGTTTCTAGTAGCTTCCATAGAGACAGCTGGTAGTATCTGAGAGCCCACAAATCACAGAATAAGGTTCCTGATCTTTAAGAGTAAATCAGGCAGTGATAGTGCGCACGCCTTTAATCCCAGCATTTGGGAGGCAGAGGCAGGCGAATTTCTGAGTTCAAAGTCAGTCTGGTCTACAGAGTGAGTTCCAGGACAGCCAGGGCTATACAGAGAAACCCTGTCTCAAACAAACAAACAAAAAAAAACAAAAAAAAAAAAAAAAAAAACAAAAAAAAAGAGTGAATCAGGAAGTACACTGCCAATTCCAAGCATCAGTTAGGAGTGGCAGGCTGTCCCATAGTACAGCATCTTGTGACAACAAGAGTGTCCTGACACCTGAGGGATAGGAGGTGACATAATAACCCTGTGGTCAGATCTTTAGTATCAGTGAAGTAGACCCAGCCCAGAAAACACTCAGTGAACACACACATTTACAAAGCCCATTTAGAAGGCAAACCTCTAATAATGATCTTTGAGGTAGCAGGGCTCTCCTATAATGATCTTCGACTCAGGAACTCTAAGGATGAGAATTCATCCAGACAAAAAAATAATCCTAAAACAAAAGCTGAGTGGTAAGATATTTCCAGTAGCCTATTACTACAGAATGAGTGGCTCATCTGGACCATGGCATAGAAAAGGAAAGGTAAATACCAAGAGCTAGCACGGACGATGTGCAGAATTTAGCAGACTGAAGAACGGATTCTTATTCCCAGGTTCTTGTATTCAGGAATAAACTAGATGCAAACACCCATCTACTAGAGAAAACTGTAAGTAAATAACGGTAAGTTCATTCTGAAGCCATTGAAGATAACACAAGGGCTGGAGATACAGCTCAACTGGAGAGTATTTGCCTAACATGCACAAAACACTAGGTGTGATCTCTAACATTACATGGACTGGGTGTGACAGCACACAAGTAATCCCAGCATTCAACAGGTGACCCTTAAACTACACAGTACCTTCAAGGACAGCTATTTAAATATATATATATATCTTGTAAGAAAAGACAGAAAATATTATAGAGTAGATACCACAAATTTTTGGACATGGTGTATCCAAAATATATTACAATTATGCAAAGGAAGATATTTATGTAATAAGATAAAATGAGAAAATGAATAAAGTGCTTAGCACAGTGCTTGGTCTACATTGCTAGAAAATAATCCTAGCAGGTATGTGGTATACATATCTATAATTTCAAGAGACAGGAAATTATAAGTTCAAGGTTAGCCTGTGCTACACAGTCAAGCACTGTCTCAAAAGAGCAAGAGAGATGGATCTGAGGTTTTAGAGAAGAACTAAGGCTACTGTTTATCTGAATCACCAGAGCATCAAACCACCTTCAAAATATCTGACAACCCTAAGATGAATGCCGCCGCTCTTAGCTGTAAACAGAGGAGCCTCCCTTGAAAGGAATACAAAGACCCAGGGCTTCAAAATGCTCATTATAGGACTGTTGGGAGCTCAGACCTAACCGAGGCATTTATATCACCCTCTTCAGATTCAGGGAACACTCTGGAAGATGGCAAAGAAAGAATGTTAAGAGCTAGAAGGTAGGGAGTGGGGCTTCAAAATACTGTCTTCTAAGCACAGCATGGAGATGGCAGTGATGAACTCACCAACTGCTGCTATTGTGCCAACGCTGGGCTCTCCTAACCATCAGCGATGAAGGAAGAAGGTCTATGGGCACCTTCGTGCTGCATCTATTGGCAACTAACAGATTCTGGGAGAGGAAGAGGCACAGTATCCTGTTACACACCTGCTTAGAAAAAGAGTCCTGTTAAACTTTAGGACACTAATAAGAACAAAAGCTGGCAAATATTCTGAAGAGACGTGTGAGGAAGATGGGGGCAGAGAGGGTGGGAGGGAACTACATAGGGCCAGGGCAACAAGGATGAATTATAAACATGCATGGAATGATCAAAGAACAAAAACAACAACAAAAACTCTCCAGAGATTACAACTGTGCCTCCCCAGCAATGGGACTAGAGACAAATGCCACTGTCCCCAGATGTGAGTACTGACAACCCAAACCAGCTAGCAAGCACTTGGCTGAGCCCTTCTCTACCCTGAGCTTTACTACTGAGCAGTTTGGCAAGTTAAAGCCGGAACCTTTGCAAGGAAGGCCACAAAGTCAGTGAGGAAGTAACAACTCAAAGTGAAGGCGGTATGGGAGGGGAACCAGCAGGTGACAGGAAGCCTCACTCACTCACCTGCCTCAGTGCTGTAAGCTCAGCACTTGACAATGGGACCATCTTTGGCTACCTGAGACCCTGTCTCAAAGATAAAAGCACAAACCGCTGACCCCTCAGGCGTCCCGGAGGCATGCACTTTCTCTAGATATAAAATATAAGGCAGACTCCAAAAGGAGGAGAAGTGCTCACCAACAGCAGGGAACCTGGTTAGCTGCTGTCTTCATATAAATCAGCGACTTGAAAGAGCAGTCACTTGAGGATACACGGAGTCAGAGTTACTGAGAAAAGCTGCAACCTCTCTCTCCTGAGCTCTCTGTGTGGCCTGGAGGCCCCTTTGCTGATATGAATAAGCATTTTGCTACAGCAGAGCCTCTAGACTCTAGGAAAGAGACAATCACGCCCTGCAGGGTCTTCTGCAGAGTCCCACAGCAGCCGCAAATGTATCCTGTCTAGGGCTGCTGCACCCAAGACTGGAAATTTCCTTCTTTGTCCCAGAAACAGCAGCACTTGACATGGATGAGTTGGATCCACAAAGCAAGGATTACACGTGTGTATCAGTTTCATCTTTCATGTCTTGGTGGATGTTTGCGGATAAGGCAATCTGGCACTGATGTCACCAACAGCCCCGTCCTCTCCACTGCCTACCGGCCACATGCTCTCCAGAGAATCAGTAAAAACACGTTTTAATTACCAGCCTGATTGCTTATAAACAAAGTGGTGAAAAATTAACTTCTCCAAACAGAGAGCAAGCAAAAGGAAGGAGATTTTAAAATAAAATATTGGGGTTAGAACTCAACCCACAAACCTAAGGAAACCTAGCTCAGGGAGGAAAAGCTGGCCAGGCCTTGTGCTTTTGCATTCATACCACATTTCCAGAGAGTGGCACTTGTCCCAGCCGCTGGCCACTCCTCCCCGCAGCCAGCTGGCAGGAGCACAGCCTGGCAGGGCAAGCTTATGCAAAGGCATAAGTGAGTGAGTTCTTTATTGTGTCTCTTCTTCCCTGCCCTCACCCAGTGCTCTCAGCCAATCCTGGACTCCAGGCTCCACCCACCCTTTTACCCCAGGCCCTATAGACGGGAGAAAATAACAGTATGTGTGGTGTGGGGAGAAGGCCTCACCTTGGCAGTCCTGTCCCTGGAGCCGCTCACAATGATGCCACCTTTGCAGTCCACACAATTCACCTCCTGCTCGTGAGCCGAGTACTTGACAGTGAAGGTGCTGTGGATCTTGTGGACACCGATCTTGCCGTCTCTACAAGAGAATAAGGAGCCCGCCTCAGGAGTTAACTTGCAGAAAGAGGGCAAGTCTACTGACAAAGCCCACGTGTCCAGTGATGTCTGGATTTGCTAAGCATTCTGCAACTTGGCCCACAAGGAGCTGAGCTTTTAGACACTGTTACTTCTTCAGCACACTTGAGGCTAACAGAGCTGAGAGAGAAAATAAACTTCCCTTTAGAGAATATCGAACCTGCTCCACTTTGCATTAAAGGCTCTTCTCTGGCTAACCTATTATCAGCTTTTGGTAAATCTCTGCTTTAAGTGTTAAAAAAAAAAAAAAAAAAAGGAAAAAGGAAAAAAGCCAGAGGCAGACGACCTGGGTCCCAGCACACTAAGGAAGAGGAGAAGGCCTCCAGAGCTCACCCTCCTGCACTGACGATATGGGAGTTGTCCAGCACAAAGTGACAAACATCCTCATCATGTCCAGCGAAGACTCTGAAGGGCCGACGGTTCAAGCTTGCACCATCTGGGCGGAACTGGTAGGCCAGGATGAAATTAGCCTGAGATAGGTACAGAGAAGCATCCTCTAACTGCATCCAAGGCATCTGACTAGAGAGGGGAACAAAACAACAAAGTAAAGACACTGCCTGCACTTCTTACAGACAGGCAGCTCCTCAGGTGAGGAGCAGGGGAACTCGAAGCAGACTTCTGGCCAGGTGATGTGACCTCTGCCTTCTGGCTAAGTCCAAATTAAGTTTCAAGACTCCAAGACTCCAAGATGTACACATTGCTCGTCAGATCAGGTAAGGTGTGACAGAGAAAAGGCAAGTTTTAAGAAATCCTTGTTATTGGAGCAAAGGCATATTTACAAGTGAAAAAAAAATCTAGCCATTTAGGAAAGTATGCAAACCTGCTCAAGAGATGCCTAGATCCTCCTGCCTAGACATTCTGTACTGGCGGGTAGGTGTGGTGATGCAGAATGGCTCCAAAGCAGCACCGCCAGCAGGATGCAGCTCAGGGGCTAGAAAGAGCTCAGTAAGAGACAAGCCACGGGCCAGGCATGGGACTAAAGCCTTAAGAAAGACTTTTCTGGGCAGAGTGGCATACACCTGTAGTTCAGCACTCCTGAGCGCTCCAGGAGCTCCAGGCCATCTGTAGATACATAGATAGGTAAGGCTGTTATAGGGACATTAAGATCCTGTCTCAAAAAATGAAGAAAGGGTGTGAAAAAAGCTGGAAGAAGATGGGGAGAGGCCATGTGGGAAGAGAAGGAGAGGAAAGGGAAGGGCTCTCAGTTAGGCTCCCGTGTGAGGCCTAAGTCCATTCCCTGAGAAAGACATCCTCCTGCCTGTACCTACCCTACCTAACAGTCCTGGAGCTACCAAGTCTCAAGAAATACAAAAGGAAAGCTGCCTCATTCCCATGTACAGACACCATCTCCCACTGCCCAGCCTGTTGAGCAAACGGGGCTGTGTTTCTTCCCCAAGCTCCTAAAACAAGCGTCATGGGAACGTGGAAAAGCTCTGCAAACTGACTTGCCGGACAATTAAATGCAGCTTGGACTTTGTAGTAACTGAGTTTCTCCTCATGCCATTTTTACAAGTGTGTGCATATATTATACAAAATGCGTGTAGAGCACATATAGATGCCTACATTCTTATTCACCACTCCCATTCCTCTTCATCCTCTTTACCAGTTACATAGATCACTCAAACGGGCAGCAAACAGAGAAGGCTGGACTGCACTTACAGCCGTGTGGTAGACAAACATTTACCTGGAACAAGAAACCAGGCTCATGCCAGGTGAACAGTGGAGAATCCTGGGGCAACCTGGTAACTGCTCTGCTTATTTCCCAGACTGCCTTAAATATTGTCCTAAAGACAACACCAGGAGCAAAAGCTTGATAGAGAAATTTTCTCTGATGTCAAAAGACACAAATGGCAGGGTATGATGGCACTAGCCTGTAGGGCAGGCTAAAGCAGGAGGACGGCAGGTTTAGGTCAGTCTGGGCTACAAAGGGGACCCTGTTCTTTAAGAAAACCTCCACTAGGCACAAATGGAAATCAGAAGGTAAAGCCTTTCACCATAAAAATCCATCTTTCTCTTTCATAACTTCTCTATCATAAAACCACCACAGAATTCACAGCACATTCAAACCACTGGAAATAATGCAAACAAGATAAAGGCTCACTGTGGTGGTTTGAATGAGAATGGCCCCCATAGGCTCGCTCATATGTGAGAATGTTTAGTCACCAGAGAGTGGAAGGAACTGAAAAGGATTAGAAAGAGGCGTGGCCTTGTTGGAGGAAGTGTGCCACTGGGAAGGGACTCTGAGGTTTCAAAAGCTCAGCCTAGGCCCCTAGTGTGTGTGTGTGTGTGTGTGTGTGTGTGTGTGTGTGTGCATCTCTTTCTCTCTTGCTCACTCACTCTCACTCTCCTTCTCTCTCTCTCTTTCTCTCTTTCTTTCTCCCCACTTCTCTCTCACCGGTTGTCTGTGGATCAGTATGTAAAGCTCTAAGCTACTGACCAGTGCCATGTCTATTTGTTTTCTGCTATGATGATCACAGACTAGCCTCTAAAACTGTAGGCAAGCCCCTAGTGAAATGCAACTTTTTGTGAGAGTTGCGTTGGTCATGGTATCTTTTCACAGCAATAGAACAGTAACTAAGACAGTCACCAAAGGGGTGACTATCAGCATATTTTCTATCAGCAAAAGGGCTGGTCAGCCAGAATGAAAAGTCACAAAGCTCCCAATATACTAAAAATCAACCAACAAGAAGCACTTTTTGGGTAAGGTGCCAAATAATAATTATGAAATGCTGTGGTACTGATGAAGCATAAGTGTGGTTTAACAACCATAAAAATTCTATGGCACTGGGCTATGGAGGCTGCTCAGCAGGGAAAGCACTTGCTATCTAAGCCTGAAGGTTGATTTCAAATTCCCAGCCACTGTGTAAAGAACCGCGTCTGTCTACACACACGCCTGTAACCACAGCACTGTGCAGTGAGAAGTAGAGATTGCAGGATCACCCAGACCTGACAGCTACCAGCCTTGCCCCAGTCAGATCCAGTCAGAGGCTCTTTTCACCAGAGGAATCTGGTGGAGGGTGACAGACACCCAGAGTCCTCTCTCAGCCTCCAGGCACTGTTTTGCACGCCCACACATGTGACATACACCACAGACACAATGGCTCTCTCTCTCTCTCTCTCTCTCTCTCTCTCTCTCTCTCTCTTTTTGGCTTTTTTGAGACAGGGTTTCTCTGTATAGCCCTGGCTGTCCTGGAACTCACTCTGTAGACCAGGCTGGCCTAGAACTCAGAAATCCGCCTGCCTCTGCCTCCCAAGTGCTGGGATTAAAGGTGCGCGCCACCACTGCCCGGCACTGGCTCTCTTTCTAAGTCCTACCTCACATGCCTAATATCCCACTTCACCTTTCTTTAATAATGACATTTTCTCTCTTTACTTTATATGTGCACATATGTTTGCGCATGCATGTCACAGCTCACTTGTGGAGCTCAGGTGTGAACTTTTGGGAGTTTCTTCTCTCCATACAGATCTCAGCAAACAGACTCACACTGTCAGAGTTTCCTCATGAGCATCTTCCAGCCCCCAACTCTGCCTTCTACTAAATTAGAAGAAACAGAACTGGAGGTGTAGCTCCGTGTTAAAGCACCTGCTGAACATGGTCTAGGTTCTGGGTTTGAGCCCCCAGCATCATGACACACACACACACCCCCAAATTGAAGAGTTTAACAGAATCCAAGGGGAGAATTAACCCCCTAGAGACACATTTTAGAAAACATTAATTATAGCTGGGTAGGAACAGTGGCGCACGCCTGCAATCCTAGTACTCAGGAAGCAGAGGCAGAGGATCTCTAAGGCCAGCCTGGTCTATAGAATGCTCCAGGGATACACAGAGAAACCCTGTTTCAGAAAGCAAAATAAACAACAAAACAAAAAGAAAGAGACAGAGAGAGAGAAAGGAAAAAAGAAAGGAAGGAAGGAAGAGAGGGAGGGATGGAGGGAGGGAAGGAGGGAGGGAGGAAGGAAGAAGGAAAGAAGGAAAGAAAGAGAAATTGGGATATGATCTGTGGGGAGCCGACAGAAGACGGCTATCATCCTTGCAGCCATCTTGAGCCATATACCCTGACAAGAGACTTCATTACAATAGCCTACAACAGCTGAGCACACTCTGATAACATCTTGTTTTAGATACCCAGGATTTTCTCTTGGGTGTGTGAGACTTAAAGGTATGTGACTTAAGGGTGTGACTTAGAGATCAAATTTAGAGATAAGACCTAAGGGTCTTATCTTAAAGGCGTGGCTTAAAGGTGTGGCTTAGAAGTGAGACATATAAAAGGCGAGAGGCAGACAGAAGAAAGCAACAGATTATTAGACATTAGGCACTTAGCACTTGGAGAAAGAACTTGGAACTTGGAGGCAATAAGGACTAGGAACTAGGGACTAGGAACTCAAGACTTCTTGGACTAGGAAGAGAGACTGAAGAATAAACGGGATTGAAACACACTCTGTCTGGTCTCCATTTCTCAAGTCCGTCCTCACTCTCTCTCTTGCTGAATCCCCGACCAGTGGACTGGAGCAGCCTGGGGCAGTGCAGGCTCTAACAACTTAGCCCCCAACGCTTTTTTGGCAGTGCGGGTTCCAACATTGATAGAACGGTCCGAGACACTTTGGCCCCCAAGCGTAAAGCAGAACGGCTCTCAACAATGATCCCCTTAAGTTACTGAGGCTGGCTCTTTAGCCCAGACAACCTGTGAAATTGAGATTCTCCTGCCACATAATGTCCAGCCCTCAGAGTACATTTTTTTAAATAATTTTTTTTTTTGAATTATGTTAGCAAGTCATCCTTCTGCTAGACTCTTTGTGGTATCTGAAAAATCGCTAGTAGTTACCACACCAGAGATAGCCCCTACGATTTAATTTCATATTTTCTACTGTGCTCTTTGGTCTTGGGAAGCCTCAAAAGAATCAAGAAGTAAGGCTGAAAGATGGCTTAGAGGTTAACAGCACTTGCTGCTCTTTCAAAGGATCTGAGTTCAGTTCCCAGCACCTACATGGTGGCTCACAACTGTCGGTAACTCCAGTTCCAGGGGGTCTGATGTCCTTTTGGAACTTCCTCAAGTACTAGGCCTGCACCTGGTGAACAGACATATACAAAATACTTACAGGCCAGGCTTAGTGGTGCACATTTTCAATCCCAGAACTTGAGAGGCAGAAGTAGGCAGATCTCTGTTAGTTCAAGAACAGCCTAGTCTACACAGTAAGTTGGGAATAGCCAGAAATACATAGTGAGACCCCATCTCAAAACAACAACAGCATAAATACACATGCAATAAAAACAAATAAATATTTTAAAACAATCAAGAAGCTACTTACCTATATCTCCACTTCAGTAAAATCCGATCTCGGCAGCGCCCCAGCCGCCAGTTCTGAGACAGCTTCACTCGTTCCTTTACTGGAATGCTGGTCATCCTAGGTACAAACAGAACAAAGAACTCAGTCTCTACAACTCATTACCAATAAGAAAGGAGGCTAGGGACTAACGGAGTCAGGATGTGGAAACATGCAGAATAGAATCAAATGAACACTAAAGGGATTATGAGATCAAGAACTAAGAACTCCCCTCTCCAGACGTGGCTAATCAAGAACAAGCAGAAGTCTATCCTTTAAACTATTAGAAGTGTCCACAGTGATGTGAAAACAGTCTAGAGAAAAGCATGACAGGAAATGCTAGAGCCACTGAGACAGCTCCGCAGGGAAGACATGCTTGCCTTGGCAGAACTTGACAGAAGGAGAGCTGACTCTCAAAGCCTGTCCTCTGACCTCCACGTGTGTGTCACGAATGGTAATAATACACACATGGTAATAAGATGACATGAGACCAACGCACTGCCTCCTGAGACATAACCACAATCAGTTCCTCTCATTTTCAAGTACTGAAACTCCTAGGTATCAATCTTGTAAAACTCCTGGATATCTACCTCATACCAAACAAAACACAGAAAGTTTATGTATAATAAACAAGCACATAAAATCTATAATGTAAAGCTATTGGAATAAACTATATAAACCCATCTAACTGGACAAAAAAAAGAAAAAAAAAAAAAAAGCATGTGTCTGTCAGAGGATAGGCAAAGTTCTTAACATACAGAAAGCAAAAACATAAAAGAAAAAAGCTAATAAATTAGACTTTATCAAAATTAAGAATTACCCCGCAAAATGAATATAACAAGCCAATGAATACATTAAAATTTCATATAAATATGTGTGTGTATACACACACACACACATGTATAAAACAAAGGACTTGGACTCAAATGAGATATATCTCTCTCTATGCCTAGGCTAGCCTTGACTCATTCTGCCTCAGCCTCCCAAGTGCTATGACTACATGCAAGTGCCACCACGCTCAGCCTCTGTAGTCATATATTTTTAAAAAACCAATAAGGAAGTTTCCTATCTGATGGTAGATAGAAAAATAGCACAGCCATTGTCTGTCACAAAAGGTCCAGCAGGGGTTATTTCATATTGTTATGGGTATGAACGCTTTTGTCCACTCATGTGTATGTACCATGCTCGTATCTGGTGCCTAAGAAGGCCAGAAGATCCCCTGCAAACGCAGTTCTAGACAGTCGTAAGCTACCGTGTGGTTGCTGGGAACCAAACCCAGGTCCTCTGCAAGTGCTCTTGACAGCAGAACCATCTCTCTGCCTGCCTCAACTTAAAAAAAAATCATAATGAATGAAGGCAACATTACACATACTGTATTTCATTTACATGAATGTGTGAACAGGGCCAATAACCAAACATGGGGAACAAAACAAAACAAAACACCTCATAATGACGAATGACCAACAAGGCACAGGTGGGGGCTGTCTGGAAAGGAACATATGGAAACTTTCTGCGGTTTTATGTCCTGGATCTGGATCTTAAAGGCACATCTACCAAACAGGCATGTAATCCTCGTACTCAGGGAGCTGAAGCAGGAGGATCATGAGTTCAAGGGCACCTGATCTACACAGCAGACCAGCCTGAGCCACACACAGACACTGTCTCAGGAAAACAGGAGCGGGCATCCAGAAGGCTCAGAGAGAGGTTCTTGCCACCAACCCTGCACCTGAGTTCTATCCCCAGGCCTACACGGTAGAAGGAGAGAACTGACTCTCACGATTTGTCTCTGATCTACACATGTGATGTACACACACACAAATGTGCTAAAAAAAAATTTAGAAAACAACAAAACTCACCACTAACAAATTTCAAATGATCAAGTTTAAATTTGAGCACTTTACTCAAATATAATAATCTAAATCCACTGTGTATACATTTTAAGAGCACACACAACTGATATAATCAAGGATGTGCATACATGTTCAAGTATGGAAAACTGAAATGCATGAGTAAACAAATATGGCCAAATAATTATGAGATCTAGACGCTGAATATGTGAGTGTTCACTGTATAATTCTCTTCCATATATTTTAAACTCTTCATTACAAAAATGCTGACTGAGCAATGGATATCTGGAAGAAAGGGATGAAAGAGGCAGGGGGCAGAGCAGCCAGAAAAAATGGCGTAGTCTGGGACAGAGACAGAAGAGTTCAAAGGCCTTTTGAGAATACATCTTTAGACAGTTTTGAAATCAATGGCAAGAATCTTAAATGTCATTTTGGGTACCTGTGTGTCTGTGTCTCCGTGGCTTCGTGCACTTGACTGTACAAGGTTCACTGCTTGGCACACGCAGTGATGACTACTGTCCCTACCTAGAAATTCACTGACCAAGGAGAAACACACATACACCTCTCTTTGTTTCTACTTACAGCCTCATATGTACCACCCAACACTAAACACCAGTGAGTGAAAGTCTCACTTTCAAGAGTCTAAATGAATACACATTTGAAAAGATAGCTTGGGCGGCAGAAAGTTATTTAATCCATTTATTTGTACAGAATGATTCTTTTGATTTGAAAAGTAGTGAATGTAGAGGACTGAACGTTAAAGACACAGATACATATCATAGAAGGTTAACAGTGTAAAAATGAGCAACCTAACAGGGCGGCGGTGGTGCACGCCTTTAGTCTCAGCACTTGGGAGGCAGAGGCAGGTGGATCTCTGAGTTCAAGGCCAGCCTGGTCTACAGATCAAGTTCCAGGACAGCCAGGACTGCACAGAAAAACTCCATCCCTGGGGTGGGAAGTCCTCTTCCTAATGCTAATCAAATTTCCTTCTTCTGTTTGCCCTTCACTCCACTCCTCTAACTGTAATATCTTATTTAAGCATGAGGCATTTGTGCTTTTATCTATTTCCCAAGTCTTCTACAATGTAATATTTAATAAGGGGAAAATGTCCCATAAAATTATAGAAGCTCAGAGGCAGTATGGCGTGGGGTGGAGGGTAGCTTGGCAGTAGAATACACGTGTATTTGTAAGGCTCTGGATTCAATCCTTAGCATTGACAAAACTGAACACGTACCAGTAAAGCAGAAGAAAAACTGATCTAGATTGCCATCTCACATACAATATGACAATTTTTTTAAAAAAAGGAAGCTTTTGGACATGATAGCACAAGCCTGTGATCTTAACACCCAAAAGGCTGAGGCAGTAGGATTTGTTCTCAGTGCAAAACTAGCCTGAGTCACACACTGAGTTCCAATTTACCCTCGCCTATATGCAAGATTTTGTCTCATTAAAAAAAAAAAGCCAATTTAACATAATTTAGGTAGAAAATAAGACGCATACACACACTCCAATGAAAAGTAGAAACAAACATGTGGACTATAAAGTGTATAAGTTTGATTCTATCAAGTTTTAAATGCTAACAGAGGTGGGAAAAGAGACTGAAAGGTAAGTTAACAGAGAACCCAACATTGCAAACACAAGTTTCATCTCTAAAACTTTTAGGGAGCTGATAAAATCTATGCAAACAATACTCTGTCTCTAGTCTCCAGCCATCCATGTCCAACAGCCTGAGAACAGTCACGTGGGGTTCACTCAGCGAAACACAGAAAAAAACACTGCTGGATACTAGTTTACAGAAATGTACCCTAAAACAAGTATTAAACACTGCCTCACCTCTATTAAGTAGGAAAGTCTGACAAGATTTTTACTTCATAAGCATATGGGTTTGGTTATACATTGCTGGCACTGTCTTTCTGATCTCAAATTCCCACTGTACGCACTGTATCACAAACAGGTAACTCATATATGAGATACATTTGACAGTGTATGGGCTGGCAGCAGCCTGAATGTTTGCCTGGGGGGGAACAGCACACAAACACTTTGGAGTAAACCATGTACAACCTCTAGAAACAACAAATGTGAGAAATCAAAACACAGAAACAACTGTTGTACACTACACAATAACTGTAAGACTAAGTAAAAGTACTATATCAAATTCCATTTCTATAGATAACAGATCAGAAAACATATATTAATGGTGCTTTAGGACATGCGCAAGTTTCTCTAATAAACATGAGGTTGATGATATGTCTGCTTACCCTTAACTAGATAGATTAAATAAAGCTCAGAGGAGCACAGAGGCAGACTCAGAAAACTGAGTCACCTCCAGTGTATATTATATAACTGCAGGTAACTTTCTGTCTATTCTATACCCATGAAATGAGGATAATATTCATACAGGGCCAGAGAGCTCCAGGGAAAAGCTCGACACACAAGCCTGATGGCTTCGATCCCCAGAGCCCACAATGGAGGAAGGCACCAACTCCCAAAGTTGTTCTTTGACTTTCACTGCTGCTTCAGTACTCACACACCTCACACATAAACAATCTAATAACAAAATATTAAATATAATTCACACAAGTGTGATATTCCAAAGATGACACATAAAGGAACTTTACAATTTATAAAGTGATTATATGTCACCATAGAGACATTGTTTTCTTGTAAACACAAATATATCTACTAGCTAATAGCCACTACTAAATTTAAACTAGTAATTATTTCTTTTCTTCTAATCAATGACTACCATCAACCAATTTATCTTTTAGGCTGAAGGCTATCAGGATGGACACGGATATGTTAACACTAAACTAGTTTACTGAACTCTCCTATCGGGTAGATGTGGTCCACGGTTTCACATTACTAGAGAGCAACATGTACCACGGGGAGAGAGAGCTGAGGACAGGAAAAGAGCTGACCCAGAACTAAAAAAGCATACATTGTTCTGCCAACACTTCCCTGCAAATGCTTCTCCCCACGCCAGAGATAAGAGAGCGTGTAGTTACTCCTCTCCTAAGTTAGGTCTAAATTAACAGACACAGGTAAGCTACAAAAGATGAATCAGCACCATTCCTAAATTAGGATAAAGATGTTTGTCTATCTGCCTGGTCATTTAACAGTAACTTGGTGACACTTTACTGGGGAGCATGACACTGTCCTGAGAAGTCTTCGCACCAAGAAACTTTAAAAACTGCTACTGAACAGCACATAGAGGCATCTTCTCTTAAGGCGGTCCCTCCAACCAACTCCAGCTTGTACAAGAGCATTCCGTGTGGCTTTGACTTGGAAAAGTACCACTTTGTGAAAGCAACTTAACAGCTTTCCCGTCCCTCACCGGTCCTCTTCCTGAGCTCCCCTAGCTGACTGCTAACTGTACCTTCATTTTTATTGGCTTCCATACACAAAAAAAACGAGCCTTTCCCTACAACCCCCAACACTCTGCTCTCTCTGAGACCTGTCACCAACCAATCAGAGAGGGAGAACCAAGCAGAAAAGTACTTGAGAGGACAGAGGCTGGTGCACCTTAGAAATCAACCAAGGCCTTGCTCTCACCTTCCAAATGGCCTCAAGCTAACCATTTCTCCGAGTTACTGATATAAAGTGAGGGTGCGCCCCTCAAAGAACATGATTAGTGCCCTGTAAATAAATCTCCCCGAGGGTGTTAACGCAAGGGCAAATCTCTAACTTGGCCCATGGGCCTGGCTGAACTGCCATTTTCCCAGCCCTCCTTCCCTTGCCTCAGGCTAATTTCTATACTCCCCTCCATCTCCGCTTTCAGGCACTTAGTCCCCATCAGAGTTTGACTGCATTCCTGGGTGCACCAACTATTTTAAACAAAACAATCCGACATGCATCCACTGTAAGCTACCTGCCCCTTTAATATCTTAGCAAGTGAGTCCAGGGGAGGGGACAGAAATAATCTAAGATGTGACTAGAATGTTCCTTCATTTCTCCTCTCCAATCTCACATCCAAAACCCAAAAGCAAATAGATAAATCTGGTCTAAAGAATAATGGCTCTGTGTGTGTATGTGTGTGTGTGTATGCACATATGTGTATATCTGTGTGTGTGCATGTGTGTCTGTGTGCGCATGTATTACATGTGTAATACACATACTACACGTGTGTGTATGTATTACATGCCTGTATATTTGTGTGTGTGCACATGGTCATATATGTATACATGTGTGTGTTAAGCTCCTAAATCTTCGGACTCTCCAGGATCAGAAAACTCCTTGATCCCTTTCCTCCCTTGTCCCATCTTGAAGCAACACTCCCCTTGGTAACCAACACTGCCTACTCAAGTGACAAGCAAGACCGAAGCTCTGGAACTTGGGGAGAACAGGCAGGTCTAGGAGAAGGGCCCCCAATAGGCACTGAGCCAGTCAGAGGGCAGACTGTGTAAAAGGAAGTTTGGGGTTTGGGTTTCCCCTCAGCACCGCATGTCTTTTCCTTGATTCTCCCCTTTCCAGAATGCACATCTTCCCCATGGTGCTGAGCCCACCAGTTCCAACCATCCTAAGAGTGCAAGCCACCCACCGAGAAACCTGTAATCTTCAACTGTCCTTGCAGCCAAACAGCAGATAGCTATAACTAAGGTTCTGAAAAGCTCAACAAAACATGGAACCATGTTAAATTACCCCAAAATCTAGGGTGAAGTAAAATGGCAGAAACATCAACAAGAGCTGAGGCTACATACAAGACAGCACAGAGCTGACCAGAATGCCTTACGCCTCCCTTCAACCCACAGTCCACACTGTGCGCCTGCAGCAAGCCGCTTTCACACTTAACTATACCCACGCTACAACTCCACGGGAGTCACTTTGGGGGTCATTAAACATCTCTACAGTAAAAGGTTTCTAAATGTGACACAAAAGCTAATTCAGGATCGAATGCAGAATGAATCAGAAGTTCTCAGAGTTTATCCATGTTGTGTTGTGTGACTGCGGCCTCGCTTTGAACACACAACATGCACACTTCACACTGTGTGTGCCTTCACGCCAACACCAACACTGACCATTGCTGCCTCACATATCTCGGCTCACACTGAAAAGTATTTTATGTTATAAACTGCCATATTTTTATTTTTTTTTAAGGTTTATTTATTTATGAGTACACTGTAGCTATCATCAGACACACCAGAAGAGGGCATCAGATCCCATTACAGATGATTGTGAGCCACCATGTGGTTGCTTGGAATTGAACTCAGGACCTCTGGAAGAGCCAGTCAGTGCTCTTAACCATTGAGCCACTTCTCCAGCCCCCAAACTGCTGTATTTTTACCGTGTATAAAAAATTTCCTGCTCTTAGAGAAACACAATGGTTTAATTATGGAAAACAAAACCAAAATATTTTTCTTCCATCATTCCTCAGCATGCAGGTATTAAATTAGTATATCTTTGGATTATATTGTGCTAGAATGCTTGACTTTAAAATTGCTGTTTGAGTTGCCAACTTGAGTCTCACTTTTAAAATAATCATTGCATTGGGCTATGGAAATGATGGCTTAGTTGACAAAATTCTTGACACCTGAGTTCAGAACTCCAGACCCATATAAAAGCCAGCATGGTGGTGAGTGTCCATGACACCAGCACAGGGAGCATGAGTGGTCCAGCAAGTAAACTGTTTGCCGTGCTCACACAGAATCTAAGTTCAGGTTCCCTGGAACTCACATACAATCCTGATCAGAAACAGGTGGATCTCAGCAGCTTAAGCTCAAATTCCAAGTTCAGTGAAAGACTCCATCTCAATCAATCAATCAATCAATCATTAAGTAAGAAAAAATGAAGGGGAAGGAGAAGAAAGGAGAAAGAGAATGAGAAATAGAAGATGAGGAGGAAGAGGGGATAAGACACCCAGTGTCAACCACTGGCCTCCACATGCACACACACCGTACATCCACACACACACATACATATCCACATACATACAAAAATGCTCTTGCACACATATATACACATCCACACAAACACAACGATTAGTAAATGAATTTTACCTTGAGATTGTGGTAGAATTTCCAATAATGTCTAAAATGGTCCCAAGCTGATTACAAGCGATATAAAGCAGGGTCTCAGCATGACACTCACCAAAGCCTCAGCCGCTGAGAAAACCCTCAAGATGCTCTGTAGGCTGCAACATCAAAAATTCAGCTACTACCTAATTCCTTCTGCAAAACCCATCTCAGGTATTTCATCTTCAACAAACGGTAAATTATATATAACAAGAAATTATCTGCCGGGCGGTGGTGGCGCACGCCTTTAATCCTAGCACTTGGGAGACAGAGGCAGGCAGATTTCTGAGTTCGAGGCCAGCCTGGTCTACAGAGTGAGTTCCAGGACAGCCAGGGCTACACAGAGAAACCCTGTCTCGAAAAAAAAAAAATTATCTGAACTTTTTGTTTACTTATTTTATATACGTTTATACCTGGGTTTTATAAAAAAAAAAAAAATTATCAGGCAAAAAGTGATCACAAGTAGAAAGAACTTGAGAAGCCCACCTACCTATATTGCTAGCCCCAGTAGTAACAGTCTACCTCAGTCCTTGACAATGCTTGCTTCTCTTCAAGACACTAGTCAAATTTACCACAACCACCCCACCAGGCTGGGAAAGTAAACCAGGCTGGCCTTGAACTCACAGAGATCCACCTGCCCTCCTTACCCACTCAAGTGCTAAAATGAAAACTTTGTGCCACCACATCCAGCCCTTGCTTCTTAGCTCTCACTGGTCTGGGACTCATTGATGAAGTTAGTCTGGCTCAACTCAGAGATCTGCCTGTCTCTTCCTCCCCAGCCTGAGTGACATAGTAAGACCCTATCTCAAAACAAAAGGAAGGAAGGGAGGGAGGAAGGGAGGGAGGGAGGGAGGGAAGGAAGGAAGAAGGGAGGGGAGAAGGAAGGGAGGGAGGAAGGACAGAAGGAAGGACGGACAGAAGGAAGGCTCTCCCTTTGGCAAACCACTTCCAGCAACACCATAGGCTCAAAAGTTCTTCCTAGAGCTGAGGAGGCAGCAACAGTTAAGACCAGCAGTGGAAGCGTGCACACCCTCAGTTGCAGCTCTTAGGAGGCAGAGGCAGGCAGATAGATCTCTGAGTTCAAGGCCAGGCAGGTCTACAGAGGGAGTTCCAGGACAGCCAGGGCCACACAGAAAAATCCTGTCTTAAACAAACAACAACAAGGATTTATTCTTGTAGAGGACACAGGCTTAGTTCCCAACACCCACATGGTGACTCACAACTGACTGAAGCCCCAGTTCCAAGGAATCTGACACCCTCTTTTGCTCTCTGCAGGCACCAGACATGTACACATACATACAGACAGACAAAATATCCTTACACATTAAAGAAAATCTAAAAACATTGTAAAACTCTTCCTAGCAGTGTATTTGTAGTATAGCACAACTTTAAGGATTCAGCATAAGTATCCAAATTCTATCCAAAAATCAAAGCCATTTCAGAACCACTTGGCATAGCCTGTCCTTTACCTGGGTTAGCTTGGCATTTGGGGCATATTCACATCTATCTCTCCTGTCACTGACTTATAATTTGTAAGGCACTTGTCCAGTGTGTGCTCAGCAAAATGTTAACAGATATTAAGCAGGAAAAAACTTTATGTTCAAAATATCTTGGACAATGAAGGATAAAACAAAATTAAACAGGTTCCTCTATTATAGGACTTCTTGATGCCTTCAATTTACCAATGGGCACTGTGACCCCCAAGAGCAGATGTGGCTCACAGCATCTCTGACATTCACTTGATTACAGAATTAGTCCTCCAAGACTCCTGCAGTACAACTTTCAGAAAGGCTGATCTAGCACTTTCTGAGAATAATCGACAGTAAAAAAGGCACTATTTGTGTGTGTGTGCGTATGGACAGGCCTCCCCTCTGAGTCATGAATTAGACACAGGCTGACTTGGTTCTCCTGCCTTCTTTTCCCTGGACTCTGCATCTGAAATGTAAGGAATAATTACACCACTCTGTTTCCCAGGGTAACTTTTTATTGTTTTTAATCTTAAAACTGTGTTTCCATATTAATCACCCAAAGCAGCCAGACCTTAAATCCCTTGGGTCCCACTACCTGGCCAAAGAGACGGAGAGGTCTGAGCCATGACCTCCAGGCAGCTTTCACAGCTCAGTATAGGCTGCTAGGGTAAGTCAGAGTACAGTCAAGACAAGGAGGAGTGGAAGGCTCCCCCACTGCTGCAGGGAGCCCGCCTGGAGCACATACCATCACATCAATCTCTCAATCTTGATGCATCTCTACAGTAGAGACTTTCTAAAGGAAATCCAAAACACGGGAGGTCAATGCTAGAACTACAAGAGAGAAAAAGTACTAAAAGCTATTTCCTTTTTTCTAAAGAAAGGGACTCATTAAGTTCACGAACAGAGGAAATATACTGTTCCTTTCAGTAAAATAGCTCTCCAGGAAAAGTATCTCAACATATTTACTATAAAACAATTTAATTTCCCTGTCCCATCAACTGCCACCTATCCCCTCCCCACCCCCAAACTCCACAGATTGTGGATTTCCTCTCATTCTTGGCAGCGTTACCAGAAGAAACATAATACCCCCTTCGGACTGCTCCCAACAGCTGCTGGATCAAGAAGGGGGAGTTAGGGATAGCCCTCAAAAGCTGCCTCTAAAAATGACTCTTCCCTTTCCAAACCATGGAGCCAATGAGTGTGACTTCTCTTTCTCTGATCCCTGAAAGCAAAAGGGCAGACTGGCAAAGTGGCTCAGCTAGTCAGGACACTTACAAGGTCTGACACCCTGGGTTCAATCCTTAGAACACTTCAAACATAGCAGAGGGAAAACTAGCTCCCACAGGTTGTCCTCTCAACTCCACCACACCGTGCCATGTGTGCCCACACACACCGATAAATAAATGCTAAAATCTGTTCCAGCGAAGACGCCACAAAGGCAGCAGTGTCTCCTGTCCGAGATGTCTATCTACAACACATCTGTTCTCCGTTTGCCTTAAGACTGAAGCTTCACCTCAGAAAGGCAATTCCTTCTTTTCTAATTTGTCTTCTGGAAACAGTGTCCTACTACTTCATGAGTCTAGTATTTTTTGTGTGTTTATTTAACCCACAAAATTTTTTAAATTACATTTAATGTAGGGAACGAGGGGCGGGGGGGGGGGGGGGGGGGGAAAGAGAATGGGGTTGGCTGCCCCTGTGCCATGATACATGCAGACAGAAGCCAGAGAACAGCTTGTGGGAGTTGGCTCTCCTTCCACCATGTGGGAAGGAATTGAACTCAGGTCCTAAGGCTTGGCAACAAGCACCTTTAGCCACTGGACCATCTCACTGGTCTTTTTCTTTTTCTTTTTTTCTTTTTTCTTTTTTCTTTTTTTTTTTTTTAGACAAGGTCTCTGGCTGTCCTGGACCTCACTATGTAAACAAAGCTGGCCTCGAACTCACAAAGATCCACCTGCCTCTGTCTCCCAAGTTCTGGAATTAAAGGTGTATGCCACCGTATCTGGCAAATCCATCAGTTTCTAGGTTGCATTTCCTATCAAACTCCAATGTAATATACTTCCCATTATTACTGGCCATCTGTCCCTGGTCTATACATCTAATTCCCTTCGGGCCAAGAGATATAAGAAGCAAAAATGTAGGGCATAATTCAGCAGTGGCTCCTTCTTCCTGGTGTCACCACACACTATCAGGAGAAGCCCCATTACCAAGCAACAGAGAGACATCCAGTAAGCATTCAGTGCTTCAGCTGAGACCACCAACAAAGAAGTCCATGAATGTCATCTGAGGGAAGAGGCAATATCTCTCTTCACCAAGGAGAAACTGGACAGAGCCTCCAACATCATTCCCCAAAGGTAATGGCTAGAGCTGAGTGAAGACCGTGAAAACTGTACAAGAGCTGAGGGAGAAAGTATAACGTAAGGGGTGATTTGGAGTAAGGGTAGGAGACGGTGGCGGGATGAACTAGCTGACCCCAAATGTCTTTTCCATCTCTAACTCCTATGATTCTTTGACCTCCAATTTTGTGCTGTGAACAAGGAATGGAAAGTCAACAGACATGGTAATGTTTTGAAAGAGCCTGGCAGTCTGCTCTTGTCATTTAATGGCCTTTACATGTATTTTTTAAGGTGTCTCTAAGCCCTGTCTTCATTTCACAGTTGTCACCTTTCTCAGCAATTTGAGCTCATGTCAAATACCGAAAAAGAAAGAGAAAGAGAAAGAATGTGCAGGCAATTAATTGTAGGCTAAAGAGGGGCAGGCAGAGGGCCCATTGGGTGGCCTGTTCTTCCAGGGAGGGCGATGCCGACAGCCTGAAGAAAATGAAAAACTGGCTCAAGGCTGAGGCAGGGCAGCCAACCCTCTAACAAGGGCTCAATCCTTTTTCCAGATAGTCTCTGTTTTAGATGAGTGCTCCCAGGAGCCAAGATTCATATGTACATTCTTAACTAGCAAGATGGTCACCTTGCTTCTGTGGCGTTCCACCTAAAGCCCATTTATCTGAATAAGACTGCAGAATGGAAAAGTGAACTAAGCCTTTTCTTTCTCAGCCTCATCTGATGGTTGGTACATCAGAGAAATTTTCTGAAAACCTCAGTTTCTGTATATAGGGAGAGGGAAATCGGTTTTCCCTCTAAAATCTATAATCTATTTTTCCCCTTTATTCTCTCTCACCTTAATTTTCAAAATTTACCAGAATCTGGCCTCAAGGAAGGTCAACTTTAATTTCTTCTTGTTTAATGGTTAAAAGTCGGACCAGACACAAATCCAATGCCAAGGTCAACCCAGAGTTAAGGGTAAGTTGTTACACAAAGGAGAGACTTTTCTACGTCAATTGCTCTAAAATAATACTTAAAAACCTGTTGCTTTCTCAATAGCCTTATACCACACCTGGCTTTCAGAAGTTCAATCCAAATTTTACTTCTGCTCAAGGATCTAGATTTCCAAATGAATTCACATAGCAGACTATGGTGTCTGCGTTTCTCTGATCCTGCCCTGAAAGTTAGAGAAGTCACCCCTCTGGTTCAGAGGCCAGGTGACTAGGGAAGGCAGGGACTATTTCATCCTTACAGCCTTGGAGGCCCTCCTTCCTTCAGTGTGCTTCTGAAGGTGCAGCCTGCACCAGACCATTTCCTGCTTCTGCAGGTGTATTTACTGTGAGCATGTAAACGGAACCTTCCTTTTTATTAACTCAGAAACCATTAAAAAAAAAAAAATGGCCTGGGGCTGGCGCAATGGCTCAGTGTTAAGAGCACATGCAGCTCTTTACAGCAGACCTGAGTTCACTCTCAACACTCTCATCTGGCACCGGGGATCCAATGTCTCTGACCTCCCCAAGCACCCACATTCATATACACAGACCCACATACATCATAATTAAAAATAAAATAAATATTAAGAAGAAAAGACAATACGACCTTTCTGAAGCAACTAAAACAACACATCCCTACAGGTAACACCTTGGGGGACTAAGGAGAGGCTAATACCTCCCAGGTAAGGCAGAAAGTATATTTTAAAAAAAAAAAAAGCAAAAAGCAAGCCTAGGCTACTTTTGAGTTGCTAATCGTTTTTCTAAAAGCCACAGTTTAGGCCTTAAAGACCAATCAGCAATGCTCACCACTCAGTTAGGAAGAGAAACTTCTTGCTTCTCCAAACCCCCCTTTCCACTCCTCCCCCCACTGGGGTGGGGAGGACTCTTAGGTGCGATCATTTTAAAACAAACAAACACACTCTGCTTATCTGCATCTATCTCACCACTCTGGATGTTAATCATCACTGAAATAGATACCCTCATCTTCCAGCCTCAAAGAGCTCCCAGGCTGCAGGACCTCCAAAGGAATGAGCCTGCATGCCAGGGCAAACACCTCAGAAGCTCCACTCCTGAAACCCCTATTGTTAATTCTGGGCAGATCTATCACAGGCTAATGTAAAACAGCACCCAGGTAACTGTCCACAAGACATTTAAAGGGCCATCCCTTGTGTAACACTTACACAAAGAAGGGGATCAAGCGAGTTTTAACAGGAATCGCATGCATTCGCTGAATGGGTTTCTATGCAGATTTCCCTTCTTTGCTCTAGTCATCAGTATCAGAATTTCAGACGTCACCTCTGTCCCTCCTTCATCAGTGTGCTTCTTGCATATGGCCTGCATCACAAACGAGCTCAAGTCCACTGCTTTGTCCCTGCACACTGAGTTAGTTAGTACCCACCCCATTCTTTACTCAGAAGACTGCTGTATGAAACACTGCCTTGATTTTTATTATTATAACCAAGATATTTCTATTCTCCTAGGCTTCATAAAGCTTTCAAACAAAACTAATTTGAAATCAGATGACTGATTCAAACTACCTTTTGTTTCCTCAAAACGGGGGAGGGGGGGTGGCGGAGAAGAAAAAACCCACTTAGGATACTTCTTAGTGTTCACTGTTTGGGCAAAGGGCCTAAAGGGAAGCAAATTATTTGTTTGTGGTTTTTAAGTGGCTCAAATGCCTTCAAGCACAAGTATAAGACCATTAACCAATCACAAGGAACCAAAGCAGTTCATCTTACTCAACAAAGCTACAATCAGTTAGGAACAGCTAAACTGAACAGGGCTTGCCCTGGGCCGGAAGGTCAGTAAACCTTAGCAGTTAGTGTTTCTGAAAATCAGAAGGCCCTTAAAGCAGTAAGTGCAGTCCCGAAGCCCACAGGCTCTGCTGCCGTGTTTATGAAAACATTTAAGATGTCATGTGTGTGTGTGTGTGTGTGTGTCTCTCCTGTCATTAGGCAGCACTTCCAAATCAAAGCATGTCCACTTCTGACATAGGCAGAATAAAGGGGAAGCCAAATAATGAAAAGTCCTCATGGAAGGCTTTCTAGCAGTGAACACAGACAAAACTGGTTAGGCTCATTTGACTGAATGGTGGTATTTCTAGTCTTTAAGGAGATAAAACTCAGAGCAAGTAGGATTATGGCCTTGTGAGAAAGGTAAGTTTTGTACTGCGTATTATAAGGACATACTTGCTTATCTGTTCTGCAGTGAATCGAGTCCAGGGCATGAACAGCTGAATTATGCAAGCACCCTGATGCCCTGAACGAACTGAGGTACATGCCTTATCTCCTCAGAGATGACAACTGCCTCTCTTGGGGTTTATGAAGTCTCTGCAGCTGTCCAGAAGCAGGCCACACTGGCAAATGCTCTCCACCTGCTATAACAGGCATAATTTCTCCCCTCAACCCAGAAAACAGGGCAGTGACCCCTGCTCTTTATCAACTGCCACGGCTGTGCAATTTCTCTGGAAGGCCAACACTTCCAGCTAGGACACACATATCATAACAAATACCGCTTGGCAGACTCTAAGTTCTTTATACAAGAAATTCATTTCCATTTTGTTATCAGTATCAGTTTCTCTTTTAGAATACCAGAAAGAAAAACAAAACAAACAAACAAACAAAAAAAAAAAAAACATCAATTCTTTCATTCTCTACTGTAAGGAGCAACAGAAAGCCACGCTGTGCTTTGATTGGCTTGAATTCCAGTCATTTCGGACAACTTCTATTATAGTCCAATACTCCTTCAATGAGTTACTCTGTCAGAGCAGGTGATATATCTAGAAGAAAATGTCTTTCTGAAACCCAGAACTATATACAATGAATTTATGCCAATAAGGAAAAAAAGAGAAGTACAAAATGTTTCCAAGTGAACTTTCCTACAGACTACTAGAGATGGAAACATGGACAGTTCTGATTCTTTTTCCTCTGAGTTAAAAAAAGTCATTCAGATAATAAAGGGGAAGAGACTCATTTACAGGTGATAAGACTACATACGCATAAAATCCAAAGGAGCATCAGTAACAAACCACTAAAATTGGACACGTTAAACAAGACAATCAAGTGTAAAACTTACTAAAGTATGACACATTAGAAAGCATGCAGAAAAAGTGCATTTCTAATAAACACAAAACACACAGGAACAAACCAGTAATAATAAATTTAAAAAATGATACGTTAGAACTTTATAGTGAAAACCACAAAAATCCTTAAAAAGACATAGAATGGTTTTGGTCGTGAACTGAGACCAGAGCAGATGGTGACATTTTAACACAGCAAAAACTATCTAACCCTTGCAGATACGACACTATCAAGAAGCAACATGCTTAAAACGTTACGGAAATGAGAAGATAAATCAGGAGAAAAAGGTAAGAGTTCAGATATACATTGAATATACAAGCCTATGTGTGTGTATTTAACACACAGTAATGTAAGCTTTCCAAAACAAAATAGGGGGGAAAAAGAACTGCCAAAGGTGTAGCAATAACTGAGCAACCATTTAGAGAAAAATATAGTAAGAGAATTTCACTCCTTACACCAAAACAAGTGTTACTGATTAAAATGCCATTAAAAAAAAGTTAGTTGACAATCAAAATTGACAGGCCTGTGGAAAATTTATAAATTTCCCAGGTTAAGGGGGAAGAGCATATTCTAATGAAATATAAAAATTCTAATAACAATAAAATTAAAAATTGACTGGAAAATGTACCTCCATCAAAGATGACAGACCAGAGTCAAACACTTATGACCCAGAAAAATTCCAAATTTATAACAAAAACACCAAGACCCCAGTGGCAAGGAGTAGAAAGAAACAATCTCACAGGTGAAACAGACACATGGCAAAATATTTATCCTGGTTAGCGATGAGCGATGCAAAACAACACAGTTTTGGCTACTATCACTCATTCACCAAAACATCGAAGGTTTTTAATTCTCACATCAAATTGGTTCACTCATTCTTTGCTGGTATACTGTGACTTGGTCCAAGACCTTTGCGCATCCAAACCTTTGATCTAATAGTGGCTACCTTGAAATTTTTATTCTAAGGAGCTAATTAAAGTCAAATTATGTCATGGTGTGTGACATACCTCAAAATCCATTACATCATTCATTAAGCACTCATTCTCTTAGGGTGGAAAAGTCGGGGTGGCTGGGTTAGGGGGTATGAAACTGGAAAACTTTTAAAATGGAAATAGTTGTGCATTAAATGATGATTTCTTACGGTTTCTTAGAATTTTATTATTCTTGTATATTACAACTAAGCAAGAGCAGGGTGCAATCTGAAAGCGTTTATCCTGACCAGTTCTGTACATGTCATACATGATCACCCCTTCCTGTGTAACAGCCTAAGTGTTTTAGGAATGTTTTGCATTCACAGGTCTCAGATATTACTAGTCAAACTGCCTATCTTGGATACAGCCTACCCTAAACCTAACTTGCTGCCTCACGCAGACATCTATTGTGGGTCCTTCTGCCTGAATCAAGTCCTAAAATATGTTGACAATGAGACTAAGATTTTTTTTTAAGGATCTGAGTCCTGAAGCCTAACAACCTTTGAGAGGGTGGGCAGGACGAAGGGCTGCAGAAACACATTGGAAGACCTCTTAGTAGGCCTGGGTCCTAGAACCAGCAGGAGTCATCCTTCAGGGCCTGACGCACAGGACACAGGACACAGGGCAAGGAACCCAGGGAGTCAAACCTTTGGGAATTCTGAGGCTGAGGAGTATTTTAGGATGGCTAATTGTGAGTAGCCGCCCACGGGGGAGGGCGCTGACTGAGGAATGCTCTCCGGAAGTTTCCTCCGGTTGGGGAATCTTGAAGAGGGGTGACACCAGTATTCCTCGAGGGTGCTGGGGGGAGGGGACTTGGGGGGGGAAGTCTGGGCTACGGTACTCCGGGGCCACACGGCCCCGAGCCGACCAGGCCTCGGCGCCCCGCCCTTTCCCAGGACGCTGGCCCGCCCGGGGCGGGGAGCGGGCGGGCGAGCGGGCGCTTACAGGTCGGTGCCGAGCCGCGTGAAGCCGGTGTTGAGCGAGGCCCGGGCTATCGGGCGCCAGAGCAGGTCGCAGCTGGTGAAGCGCCGCAGCCAGCGGCACACCTGGGCCAGGCGGCCGAGGGCCCGCGTGTCGAGGTAGGAGCAGATGAGCAGCAGCAGCTCCTCCGGCAGGCGCCAGAGCGCGGGCCCCGCGGCCGGACGGGTGGCCGGCTCCACGGCCGCCGCCGCGTCCTCGGCTGCCGCCGCCATGGCCGCCCGGGTTCCCGGGATGCCGCCGCACGCCTGACGCCCCTGCTCCTGTCCTCTCTCCAGGCTGTCGTCCTCCCGCCGCCCGGCCCGGACCCTCCGTTCCTCCTTCCCCGGCTCTGCGCTGCCCTCATCCCGCTTCCCGCAGCTTCTCGGCCCTTCCTCCTCGCCTCCCTCGCCTTCCTGTCCCGGGCCTGCCTCAGCCGCCGGCCCCGCTGCCTTCCTCGCCGGCTGCAGGCCCGGCTTCCCTTCCGCCCCGCTTCCTCTTCCGCCGTGCCCGGAGCCCGCTTTCCCCTTCCCCTTCCCCTTCCCTTTCCTTTGCTTTCCCCGCGCGACCCTCGCCTCCTGCAGTTGCCTCGCCTCCCCGCCCTCGCCTTCCCTGGGCCCGCGGTTCCCGGGGGGACCCGAGCGGCCCTGGCTGCTCATGAGCGGCCGCGGGGCCGGCTCGACGCGCAGCGGAGCCGAAGACGCCACCGCCTCCTCGAGAGGAGGCGACACCACGTCGGACCGGGTCACATGGGGCGGCGCGGGCCCAAGCCGAGACCCGCCCCTCACGCCTGCATTTCGGGGTGCGAACCCCAACCTGGGGCTGACATCCCCATCTTCTGGAGCACCAGGAACAACTGGTTGAAGCACATGTCTTCAGGACTATGGAGGAAGCAAGCTTGGTGGCTCACGTCTGTGATCCCAGCATGAGGCTAAGGCAGGAGTATGGCCATGAGAGTTCAAGGCCAGCCTGGCCTACAGAGCAAGATATTGTCCAATTTTTTTTAAAAAAGAGAGAGACAGAGAGACAGAGAAATTGATGAAAGGTTCACAGAAAACCCCACCTACGTCACAAGGGGAGCCTCTGGCTTCAGGAACCATCAAGGTTGAGCCTCTGCCCGCACGAGGCCTTTTGTTCCCAGGAGGCTTCCTCTTCCCCAGGTGATGCCTTCTTTGCACAAGCCACATACCAAATTCTTAAAAGAAAAAAAAAAATAAACTGCAAGCCAGAAGTTAGAAAATTCCTTTGCCCATGGTCTCATGAAGGATGTCAACCAAGATCCCAGTATGATTACACAATATTTGGGGAGGTAAAAACAACCTTCTAGACCCCGAGTCCATAGCTCCCAAACCAAGCAGCAGAAGGCCAATCAGAATTTTTTTAGTAGTCTTTACTAAGCTGATTCTCCAAGATTACTAGAGATCCATTTCCCATACCACCTACTGGATTCACCTGAACTAATCTAAGAGCTTCAGAAGTATAGACCTATGCTGTCCCACAGGGTCTGTGGGGCCACTTTAATCACATGTGACTTCTGTGTGTGTGAAAGGCAGCATCTCCAGATCTGAGTATGCTGTAAGCACAAGTGAGATGCACAGTGAGACAGGAAAAAGAATGTGAAGTATCTTACATAATTCTAAACTACGCCAGGCGGTGGTGGTGCACACCTTTAATCCCAGCACTTGAGAGGCAGAGGCAGGCAGATTTCTGAGTTCGAGGCCAGCCTGGTCTACAGAGTGAGTTCCAGGACAGCCAGGGCTACACAGAGAAAGCCTGTCTTGATAAACCAAAATAATAATAATAATAATAATAATAATTCTAAACTACTATTAGTAGTCTGGACATACTGGACTGAATTCAGTATATTTAGTATAATTGTTAGAAAACTTTGTATTTCATGTTATTTCTCTATTAGACAGCAGTGGGCTATGAAGTAAGACTTGGGAGAGCCAAGCATGGTGGAACATGGTAATTCTCCCAGAACTGAGGAGCCAGAGACAGGCAGATCTCTGTGAGCTCAGGCCAGCCAGGGCTACACACTGAGACCCTGTCTCCAAAAAAAAAAAAGGGGGGGGGAGGGTGAGTTTCTGCTTCTTGAATTTATTGAGAATCAAGGTGTAGTGGCACACGCCTGTAATCCCAGCACTTGAGGAGACAGTGAAATCATCACAGTTTTAAGGCCAGCCTGGCTACAAAGTAAATTCTACACCAGCCAAGAGTCTATCTGTAATAAGACTGTCTTGAAAACAACCCAAAAATCCATTTAAGAATGATTGAAGATTTTTCTTCTGTATTTATACTTTAATAGCCATTTTTAAGGAGCAGGAGTGATGGAGACATTAGTTCTGAAAATCATTCGAAACCTAGCATAGCAGGGTTGCGAAAGCATCATGTAACAAGGTCAGACCGGAATCTGGAATTGCCCTAGAATTACTTTTTGATCTTAACAAAACAACAACAAAAAACCCCACCTTCCTTGGCCCTTTAGTGTTCTGGGTCTGTAGTGGAGATGAATGCCATGCTTTACTTTGGAAGGGTAAATGACATGATCCCTGTAAAATGCTTTGAACTCCTCTAGGAAAACTCTCAGTGATAGTTACAGGTCAAATCCTGTTACAAAACCACACATGCACACAGCCCCTTAAAAACACAACAAAGGCTTTGTGCAGAAAACAATTTCCAAATTCGAAGCCATGGTTTAAAGAGTATTTGGGTATATTAATGGTTGGCATGTAAATGAAATGGTAAAAGGTATGTCTCAATACAACCAAAGAATTTAGCCTGTCACCTTAGAGGTTGTTATAATAAAGTGGCATAGTCTCACGTGATACTGTTCGAAGTCTGTTAAGGTAGAGGCGTTGTAAATCGGGGTGATGGTATCATTAGGTCAGCAATTACGCATCTTGCTGCGTTTATATGCTGTGAGCCACTCTGACAAGAGGACAGGCATGAATATAATGCATGGTTTCAGACCTCTATTTAAATCTATATAATTTTAACTTGTTATTCACATATAGTTCAGCCTTGTTAATTGTACCTACTGTTTAATACAAGACTTAGAGGCAAAAATTTTTTTTATATAAATAGCCCAGTAAAACGGCAGGATTAAAATACACAATTAAATGAACACATCTTACCCACTATCTCATATTGCTTTCATTGGGGTACAAACTAAAGTATCTCTTAAAAATATCAGATTGCAGAGGCTGGGGGACGGCTCTGTCGCTGACCTTCACTCCTGGAGTCCCAGCACTGCAAAGGTAGAGATGAGAATACCTAGGGCTTAGTGACCAGCCAAATTTGCACGCTTTAGATTCAGTGAGAGATCCTGTCTCAGAAATAAAGTAGAGCCCAAGTGAGGAAGATCCGAGATCGACCTCTGGCCTCCACACCTGTGTCCACACACATGTACAGGAACATGTGCACACAGACACATAAATCCAGTTGTCAGCCAGGTGTGGCACTACATGCAAACCTATAATCACAGTTCTCTGGAGGTAGAGACAGAAGAGTTGGAGGGTTTGAATCCAGCCTAGGTTACCCAGCCAGTAAATAAGTGTTTTGTTTTAGTAGTGGGGATTGAACCCAGTACCTCATACATGATAAGCAGGTAGTCTGCGACTGTGCTCTACCCAAAGCCCTTAATTAACTAATTAACCAAAATACCATACAAAGAACAGATGAACTACTTAGGCAGGAATTGGTGCTGAAGGACTGGTAAGGCATATCGGTGGGTAAAGTGCGTTTCCCCAACCCTGTCCACCTGAGTTTCTCCTAAAGACCCACATGGGGAGCACTGACTCCCCCAGGATGCCCCCTGACTGCCATATGTATACAGTCATTCCCCTGCAATAATAATTCCATGTATGGAACACTGTCAGCCAGTGTCACAAGAACTTTCTATATATTGTCCTGTATATATATTTTTTAAATCTGGTTTTTCAAGACAGGGTTCTGTGTAGCCCTGGCTGTCTTGGAACTCTCTAAACCAGGATGGCCTTACTTACAGAGACCTGCCTGCTTCTGCCTCCCGAGTACTGGGATTAAGAGTTTGTGCCACCAAGGCCCAGCCATAGTCCTCTCAGTGACTCCATAAGGAAGACACTGTTGACTTTTTTTTTTCTCAGACAAGAAACTGGAGCCTTGGTTGAGTGGTTTCTAAGCATAAAAAGTAGATCTGCCAAGTCTGTTCTCAAGGCTTGCATTCCAGTGAGAACCTGACCCATACACACAACAGAAAAGGGAGAAAGCTTTAAATCCAGGTCCTCTCAAATCTCCTTCATTAGTAAAGACATACAAATGTTGTAGTTTACTTGTGGCCATGAAGGAGTTCTAGTATTCAAATAAAAGCTGCTTTAGGCCATGGATCTGATCTCGTCTCAGTTAGTTGAAATGGTTTTTTGTATTGTACAGGGCTATCTGGGGCCATTTCCTTGCAAGTACACATCCTCCCCTCCCTACCTGTCTTCCACCTTTCATTACTCTCTTAGTTGCTTTTTACTTTTCTCTCACCCTCCCTCCGTCTCTTCCCTAATGCTTTTCATAATCTTTGTGAAACACTTTAAGGAATCTATAGGAACTAATATGTTCTCGCCAAAGAACATATGTCTAAAGCTCTCACTGTGTCCACTTCATTTTCTTCCTTAAACTTAGAAACAGTATGAGCTGATGTGACAGCTCAGTGGATAAAGTTGCCTACCACCTGCCTCCAGTCCTGATGACCTGAGCTGGATCCCAGAGACCCGCATGGTACAAGGAAATAATGGACCCTGAAGGTTGTCCTCTGACCTCCACACACAAGCCTTGTTACGTGCACCCACGCACAGGCACAAACGAACTAATAGATTTAGTATGCATTACATGGACTATTTGCTTATTTATTCGTTTCGTGGGAGGGGCATGAATGGCATAGTACATGTGTGATGGTCACAGGACAGCCAGTCCTCTCCTGCCATGTACATACCGGGGATAGAACTCAGGTCATCCCTCAGGCTTGGAGGCAAGCACCCTTACCCACTGAGCCATCCATATATGCAAAGGAGGGTGTCTGAGAGGATGCTAACTATGGCCACTTCCTGTGATAGAGTTTTTGAATTAAGCTTTTAGACTGTTCTATATTACTTGAGTTTTAAAAAAAAAATTTTGCTGTAAGCATGAATCAACTTAAAATACCAGTAAATCTTTTAAAGAGAAAAATTGTCATTGTGAATCCAAACACACCTTGTAAAAAGGCGGTTGGAGATCGTACTTGGATTGGTCTGTTGTTGTTGTTTTGGTTATGTTGGGTTTTTTTTGTTTTGTTTTGTTTTGAGACAAGGTCTGACTGTGTAGCTCTGGCTGGCCAGGAACTTGCTATATAGACCTGCTTGTCAATACCTCTACAGCACTCAGATTAAAGGCATACACCACCATAACCAGCCTGCTTACTTGGCTTTGTACTGGGGGCTTTTGTGTTGGTGCTCTTTCTTTTTACCCTTCCCCGTATGTGTGCGCGCGTGCGTGTGTGTATGTGTGTGTGTGTTTGTGTGTGTGTACGTGTAGTCATGTATATATGCGTGTGTGTGTGTGTGTGTGTGTGTGTGTGTGTGTGTATTAGTGTTTGTATATATGCATGTACTTAAGTGTGTATGTGTGCTCATGTGTGTAGAGACCAAAGATAGACAACAGGTATTTTCCCAGTTTCTCTCCATTTTGTTTTTTTTGAGACAGAGAGTCTCTGAAGCTGGAGCTCACTAAATTGACAAGATTCGCTGGTTAGCGAATGCTGGGAGCTTACCTGTCTCTGCTTACACATGCACACCATCCATCACAGCTGACCTCTCCATGGGTTCTGGGCACTGAACTCAGGTCTGCAGGCTAGCATGACAAACATTTTGCCCACAGAGGTATCTCCGAGGCTTCTAGGGTTTTTGTTTGTTGTTTTTGAAACAGGATCTCATTATGTAATCAGACTGACCCCGAACCTGAGTTCCTCCAGCTCAGTCTCCCTGCTCAACTATTGACAGGATTTTTAACTGGACACCCAAAGTTCTTCAAACCTTATTGATCTTTTTAACTTCCAACACTGGGAAGGTGGAGACAGGAGAATCAGAAATTCAAGCACTGCGCTGTTTTCTAAGTTTTCTCCAGTGAGCACGTGTTACGTTGATATTTGTCCAACCGTAGAGATGCAAGCTGATAATCCCAGCACTCAGGAGGCCCAGGCAAGAGGCTCATGACTGTAAGTACACCTCTATTTAAAATGTCTAGTCAGCTAGGGCTGGGAGTGTAACACAGCGTGAGAACACTTGCTTAACATGTATGAGGCCCTGGGTTCAGTTGCTAGCACTGCTGTGGAACAGAAGGGGAAAGGGAAAACAGATTTCTCGTGGTCTGGATTAGCAGTTGAGATTATAAACATTTGTTTTCCCAAGAATCTGAAAACACCATTCCAAGGCTAGGGATGTGCGTCAGTTTGTAGACTGCTTGTCTAGTGTGCACGTGGCCCGTGCTCCATCCCCAAGATCCCATAAACCAGGCGTCTTCATGTAAGAAGTAATTGCAGCAGCACTTACGGTTAGAGAGAGGCAGATGGATCAGGAGTTCAAGGTCATCCTCAGCTCCACAGTGAGGTTGAAGCCACCCTGGACCTGGGAGACCTTGTCTTGAGAGAGAGCGAGTACTGGGCAGTGGTGGCGCATGCCTGTGGGTCCAGCACTTGGGAGGCAGAGGCAGGTAGGTCTCTGAGTTGGAAGCCAGTCTGGTATACACAGTAAGTTCTAGAACTACACAGAGAAGCCCTGTCTCCAAAAACAAAAACAACAAGAACAAGAGCAAGCAAGAAAGGTAAACACTATTTCAAGAAATAATTCTGACTTTGCAGCCCTGAGAAAACACTTTTTTTTTTTTTTTTTTTTTTTTTTTTTTTTTTTTTTTTTTTTTTGGTTTTTCGAGACAGGGTTTCTCTGTGTAGTCTTGGCTGTCCTGGAACTCACTCTGTAGACCAGGCTGGCCTCGAACTCAGAAATCCGCCTGCCTCTGCCTCCCAAGTGCTGGGATTAAAGGCGTGTGCCACCACCGCCCGGCGAGAAAACACATTTTTAATCACTAATTTTTATATAAGTTATGCACATACATATGTGTTTTTAGTGTGGTGTGTAAATACCAGTGTCTATAATTAACAGAAGATGGTGAACAGGGAAAATGTGACTTTGTGAGAAAGGAAAGAAACTGCACTGTTGTCAGGAAACTCCCTAGGTAAGTAACACCGGCCCGGGCCAGTTTCTGATGGCCTTCTTCTCGCTAACAGCTGATGCCAGCATAGCTTAAGTTTTGGAAATGTTCAGCTGGAGAAAACTTACAGAAATAAATACAGAACCATCAAAATGAAGCTTTAAACAAATTCCTGCACTGCCACGTGGCATCAGATTTTGTGGATTTTCTGATCTTTACCGGATGGAATACCAACTCACTTGACAACAGCAATGGGAGACACAAAACTTGAAGAGAGAGACAGCTGTACAGCCTGGTGGAAATTTCATAATTACGGTTTTGTTTTCCCATGACTTCAGATTTTCTTGCATTTCAGAAAGGATCAATAAAATCAGCATGTTACTAATGACATGCATAAATATGACCTCGTGAGCTCTTTCCCAAGAGATGAGTAAGAGTTAAGGTTCAGGAAGAGTGCTGTCTTCAAGCATCTTTACCTCTCCTAGAAGAAAATGCAAAGTTCAATATAAAAGTCTTCAGCTGAGTGTGGGGGTTCAGGTCTATTACCCCAGCACTTGGGAAACCCAGGCAGGAAGCATACCACAGGCTTCAGGCCAGCCTGAGCTACAATGTAAGGCTCTATCTCAATAAATTCATCAATCTAGGTATGATGGGGCAGTTGGGAGGCAGAGGCAGGTGTATCTGTTGAACAACAGGCCAGCCTGGTCTACATAAAGACTTCCATATCAGCCAGGGCTACATAGTGAGACCCCATATCAAAATAAAACAAACCAAATAAGGTAAAATTCTTACTCAGGGTTCTACAGTTTGATTGATACAATTTAATAATGTCTAACTTAACACATTCATACCACTGAATGCGCCTTCGGTTGTCTTTATCATTTGTTAGGTTTCTGTTCTTGTTTTAAATGTGGGGAAAATTGCAACAGGCTCTCTGTTTTATTTTCATGTCTTTAGCCGGCAGTCACAGATGCCAGGGCACACATGCAGAAATCAAGGACAGCTTGCAGGAGTCAATTCTCTCCTTCCACCATGTGGGTTCTAGAAGTAGTAGTCAAGTCACCAGGGCTGGCAGTAAGCTCCTTTACCCACCGAGACATCTCTTCAGCCCCAGTTTAATCTACTAAAACACATGTACATGCACTTACATACACATACATATATTCTAAATAAGGAGCAGGATGACCTTTGAGCCAAAATGTAATGTTATGCTTTTGAGTAGCTGTGTGACTGCTTCTAAAATCTATTTCTCTAATGTACGCATATCTCTCCTTCCTTACAGCAACTGTTGCAAACACAAATAGATGACAGAGAAACAGTGGTCTGTGTTAGAACTCAACCACAGAGAGAAACAAATCAAGAAGTGTCGGTGCCAATGAAAAGTTGTCCCCAGTGCCAGAGATTGTTCCTAGTGCCAGGGGATTGGCCTGACTGGAGTGCAGTTGAATCACCTTTCCCCCTTAGTCACATGAGCAGTTTCCAAGCGCATGAAACTTTAGCAAGACTACTGGCTCCTCACACAGGACAACAGCCGTTGACAGTCAACTCTTGCTTCCTGCCACCCTGGCTCTCCTTCCCAGCCAAGAACACAATTTCTGCTAGAAGAGCCTTCCAGCAACAGTGAGCCAAGAACATTGAATGTCACACCTGCAACAGGAGCTCACAGGTGAGGAACAGAATGGACAAACTAAAAAGCCGGATGAAAGCCTTTCTGCTCATCAGTGACCACACAGTGATCAGCCTTCAAGAGACGCTGCCTTTACTTGGCCAGGGATGAGACTCCACTGGAGGACCACAGGAGTAATCAGGAGCACTGACCCTGGTGCTCACAAATTCCCTACATGCAAGTGAACTGGGTGGGTGGGTGGCACCACTCCAGAAATTTCACCCAAAACTGTCAAAATCTTCTCCAGCTCTTCACCCAGAGGTAGGAGAGAAGCTGCAAGGATCGAGCCTCAAGCCAGCCTAACTCTTCAAAAACGGTAGAGATCAACTAGCACTTCCAAGTTTCCTGACTTGAGATGTAGTCATAAATGAGGCACATTGAGTCAGTTTAGTTAAAGGTAACAATAATATTTGATAATACTTTGTAGAGTTAAGAAAAAGCTAGCCAGATACATCACGCACACATTCAGTCCTAGAACTTGGGAGGCAAAGGAAAACATATCTGTGAATTTCAGGCCAGCCAGAGCTACACAGTAAGACCCTCTCTCTGGAGGAAAAAAAAGGGGGGGAGGGAGAAATAAGAGAATGTTCAATGGTTTTACAGCACTTGTCGCTCTTGCAGAGCACCCTGGTCTTACTCTCAGCATCCACGTGATGGCTCACAGCTGTCCTAATGCCAGAGGATCCATTACCCTCTTCTGACATTCACCAGCACCAGGCATGACATGGCATACACATACATGTAGGCAAAACATACTCATAAAATTAATACTCCCAGCACTCAGGAGGCAGGTGAATCTCTTGAGTTGGTGCCCCAGCCTGGTCTAAAGAGTTGCACGCGCGCACACACACACACACACACACACACACACTAGTATCAACTATTAAGAGAAGCCTCTCAATTCAATATCCTGTCAGCTCTCATAAGAAATCAGTGAACAACTGAATTTTATATGTCTAATCATCATGACAATCCAGGCAAGACCCATGAGATAAAAGGAAGTAACTTGGCATCATACAATTTTTAATACTGAGCCGGGCAGTGGTGGTGCACGCCTCTAATCCCAGCACTTGGGAGGCAGAGGCAGGTGGATTTCTGAGTTCGAGGCCAGCCTGGTCTACAGAGTGAGTTCCAGGACAGCCAGGGCTACACAGAGAAACCCTGTCTTGTAAAACTAAACAAACAAACAAACAATTCTTAATACTGATTTAAGTGTGTGTGTGTGTGTGTGTGTGTGTGTGTGTGTGTGTGTGTGTGTGTACATGCTTATACTATGGCACATACATACAAGCTGGAGGATAGCTTACAGAACTCAGATCTCTCCTTTCACTCTGTGGGTCCTAGGGATGGAACTCAGGAAATCAGGTTTGGTGGCAAACACCTTAGCTCAAAGAGTCATTTCATGTAGGCATACATTTTTGCAACCTACTTTAATAAAGGCTCAGCCTCTCCTCTAGTCCGTCCCCCAGCAGAGGCAGTGGAAGGGAAGTCATTAGGATATGGGGTACGTGGATTTGCTCAGCAATAGTTCTTTCTGGATGAGCTCCATCTTCTTTGGCGGCAGTTCAGTCCCATAGCAAACACCATATATGACTCAGCAGCTGCAGACTAGTCCTCTAGGCAGGCAGACACCAGCTACTGTAGTTCAATCCTGAAGAAACTGCCAGACTGGCCAACCAGCCTAAGGAGAGGCCACAGAAGCAACAAGCTGCCACAGGAACCTCACGGGCAGTTCTTGGGCAAGTTTCTCTCAATGGCAGCATTACCACAAGTTGAGCTCAACAATGCTGTGTAAGGTGAACCAATATATGCATGTCTTTAGCAAAGAATAGTGAGGGGAGCAGACCACACCAAGGCCCAGTGCTCACCTCCCACTGTCTGTGGGGTCAAATATGCTCCTTCATCAAGTGTCTTTTCATGTGTCTCATATATCCAAACATTCTTTCACCTGTGTGCCCCAGCAAACCATCATTTGTCATAACTAACTTTCCAAGAAACTAGGGGTTTTTCACTTCAATCTCATCTGCCCCATCTGATATCTTTTTTAAATTTTACATATTAATTATCTATATTTATTTTTCATATCAATAAGCTTTAGCACCAGACATCATGGCTCAAGTCTTTACTCTCAGCACTCAGGAAGGAGAGTTAGGCAGACTTCTCTGAGTCCAAGGCCATGGTCTACAATGAGTTGAGTCTATTGAGAGCCACATAGTGAGACCCTCTCTCAAAACAGAATGAGACAAAAACCCACAAGAAAAATGCATTTTTACCTCTAAGAGAGAATTCTAAGGGGTGAAAGGACAATTTTTATCATTATTTGAGTAAATGGAAGAGGCCACATGAGGGAGATTGTTACTTTGCAATGAGGAGTACCAATAGGAAAGGGGGTTTGCAAGGTGTTAACCATCTAAAGGTAGACGGGATTAATAGCCTGTGAGGACATTACAAATATAGATAGAGGGGAAAGAACAGAATCGGTTCCACGGGGTTTAAATAAGCAATCACACATAAGAAGAAACAACTAAGCTAGGGGAAATTACTGACCTCAGTTAAAAGTTATTAAAAGAATTGTTTGTGGAGCAAACTTCAGGATGCTGCGGTATCCCAGTGAAGCATAAACACACGTTCAAATAACACGCATCACACTGAGAAATCTATTTCAATCCCTTAAAAGTATTGGTACATATGTCTCCGCCGCCACCTTCCAAACACATCCCATTGGAAGCCTAGGAGATCCTTCAGATAATTCTCTAAATTTCTCTCTTCACATCAGGGCGACGTCAGCCGAGTTCCTTTTTCTTTTTTAGCTTTCTTTCCAACCAAATCTTTTGTACATTTCTGGAATTTAGGCCACCTCTGTTATTGCCGCTTCTCTGATACAGCAAAGCTTTGAGGGATTAAGGCGGGGTTTGTTTTGGGTTTTTGTAGTACGCGCGCGTAGATCAAGAGTTATCTGAGTTGAGAAGAATATCCTGTTTGAGTTAGGGATGAGGAATCTTTTCTTATTTTTTATTTTTATTTTTTTCTTGCGTTGTTTTGAGCAATAATCTTCAGCAAGTGATTTTTTTTTTTTTTTTAAAAAAGCCCTAAACACAGCACAAAACATTTCAAGTGATTTTTAACTCCTGAATGACGTTGGGCTACCTGAGTGATTCTCTTCTTTGGCAGAAAGGATTAGAAACTTCCACAGAACTTGCGCTCTAGTAAAGTAGAGGGCTGTGCACTCATTGGCAAGAGGTGAATTGTTTTCAGATTACATGCGAGAGTGTGTGTGTGTGTGTGTGTGTGTGTGTGTGTGTGTGTGTTTCTTTCCCACATCAAAGACTTGGACGGAGGCAGTTCTGAGTATTGCCAGGGATGCAAGAATTGGTGCTAAAGTGATTAGCAAAATTGCTTTTCTGCAAAAGAAGCACAAAACATTACCTAGGGATTAAAGGAGGAGAGGGCAAGATTAAAGGTGATGTTGAATTTTGGGTAGAATATCTTATTCATTTTTTTAAATCATGCTTCAAGGATTCTGTGGTCCTTCCCTGAGGAGACCTGAGCAAATCAAAGCCCTTTGCAGGTTTTGTGCTCAGGACAACTGACAAAGCAACATTAAAACTGTTGTAAGCAGCAGTCAAGCAGTGACTGACATACTTACCTTTCCCCGGGATACATTCTGACAATATTTGATTCTGAACATCAACTGCCCACATCATTGGTGGCTCCTTCAAGCAAAGTCTCTCTCATTTGTTTCCTTTGGTTTACACGTCTGCCTGGTGGGTTTAAATAGTATGATATTTTATAGATTCCAGGGTTGTTGTGTCTCAGTAAATCTTGGTTCAATTAACTCAGCATCCTTTATTAAATATATCTCTTACAGACAAAATCTTCATCTAGACTAAATATTTTTTTGTTGTTTGTTTGTTTTGGTTGGTTTTTCAAGACTCGGTTTCTCTGTGTAGCCCGGGCTATCCTGGGACTTGCTCTATAAACCAGACTGGCCCAGGATCTACCTGCCTCTGCCTCCAGGGTGCTAGGGTTAGAAGTGTGTGAGCTGCCACACATGGCTAAAGCAAATATTTTTTAAAGCCTCGGAAAGATGACTGGGGATACAGCGCAGTGGTAGATTGTTTGCTTGTGAAGTACAAACCCTCAGGTTCAATGCCCACACATCGCAAACCCTCCCACCAACCGACGTAGGAGGCAACAACTATCCTTATGATTCCTGGCTTAGGATATTATTTTAAGGGGTATCTCTGGAATGCCCCATGTCATCCCCTGTCACCCTGGGTGTTCTGTAATCTTTATGAAACCCCATATCTTTATGAAAACCTTGCTCCTTCGGTAAGCTATTCCTAAGTCAGACAGGCAGAAACATGCAACTGTACATAAAACTTTCCTGTGAATAAACTTCTTTTTCCTCTTTTAAAACATCATTCAAAAAGAAAGAAAGAAAGAAAGAAAGAAAAAGAAAGAAAGAAAGAAAGAATATATCTATATGGATAGGTGTCAGAATCATAATGCTGAGTGAAATAATGAGATACATTTGGAGCAGAGTATACAGCATGACGTCATTTCTGAGTTATCACAGAACTATCGTAGCTCTTTAAGGATCGCAATGTAAATAAAGAACAAAAATAGGGCTGGCTGCATGTCAAGCTCATGGTAGAGGCTGGTCCCGAGAAAGGGGCGTGATCCTCCTGGGTAGTGATGAAAGGGACTTTTAGTCCCATCTCTAAGACTTCTTTTCTTTTAAGGAGTGGGGAGCCATTAAGCTAAGATGGTTCACTTAAGTCAAAGTTAGAGGACGTGAAGTGTCATTGAAATTCTTGTCTAAAATACAGACAGAGGTTTGAGAGCTCATCTTTGTTCTCCTAAATTGTCCTTTAGTCTTTCCCTTAGCTGGTAGACTGGGTTTCCCCTTCAGACTCTAGCCTGTCTCATTTTCTTTCAACATCGAGAAAAGCTGTTTCAAACTGATTAACTATTTCAGAATAGTTGTTACCTCCTGTTTCTTCCCCCACAGTAAACTTTTTCCTCCCAAGTTCTTGAACTGTCAAGATAGAACTTGATATTTGTGTGTATTAGATAAAGAACAGCCACACCTCGCGTCTTGTGCAGAGCCGGTGGAAGAACAAATAAATACATAAATAAACAAACAAGCGAGCAAGCGACCAAGGCTCGGGCTGGGGCTGGGCAGGGCGTGCAACAAGCAACAGTTTTATGAGCGGTTTTCTTTTTTCATTCCGCAGACGTGGTTTCTGAAGGGTTTGCCTATTTGACTTCTTCGCTTTGAGGAACTTGTCGAGAACAATCATTTTCGATCTGTCTTTCCCTCGGGGTCCCGTAAGGTCACTGGACATAAGATAGCTGTGAAATTTGACATTGTTCCCATTTAAATGCTTTCCCCAGCAAGTGCAAGAGTGCGGCCGCTTGCTCGGGTGTGGGGCTCGCGGCCGGGCGCTCTGAGCCTCGCCGGCCCTCCAGGCTTCAAAGCCTGCCATCCTTGATCTCCCCAAAGAATGTTTTTGAATTCTACGTCCATCTAGTGGTTGCCGGCAAAGATCTACTTGGCTTTTTCTTTCTTCCTTTTCTTTCACACTTGAGCAGTGAGATTCTGTTTGTGATGGGGGTTTTGCCCCCCTCGGTCTTTAATTCGTTCACAGGTGGTTTCAAAGTGTCTGTCCTCGGCCACTGCCTTCTATAAACAAGCAGGAATTCGCGGGCTGCCGTGGGCCCAGGCGCCCCTCTCCTCCCTCCTGCTCTCACTTTGAAAATAGACTGTTTTGTGGACAGTAAAGTACAGTTCCTTTTCAGAGATGAGATTAGAGGCTTGAGGGGAGTCTGGAGGAAGGGGAGTGTTTCTTTTTCTTCTGCTTTTTGCTTTTCTTTCTCTCACCGGAGAGCCTTTGTGTGCTGAGTCGTTTTAGCAAGCACGAGAACTTTACTTATTTTACACTCAGTTGCGCCTTTGGTTAAGGATGACGCGGCACCGAGCGCAAGGTGCCGGGAATTTGCTGATTTTCACCTCCTCCTGATTCTGTCTCTGGCATCCTAAGCTTGTGGGTAAAAAGATCAGGTGGTGACAGGAGCTAACAGCAGCCACGGGTCCGAAGGATCAAGTTCTCTAAGTCTAGGGAAGCATGAAGGGCTTGGATGCCTTAGGTCCCTCTTATCTCGCTCCCCTTTCAGTGAGTCCCCAAATGTCTCCCCGGGTCCCACACCCTGTACATGAGGTTTTAGAGGGAGTGCCCTACAGCAGCAGTTGAGGAGGTCATAGATACAAGCTGTTCCGAATTCTGTGAGAAAAAAAAATCCAAAAAAGTGTGTGAAGCCTCTCGCTGAAGCAGTAGCCCTGAGACAGTATATTCTAGGCCACCTTGGGCTTGAGAAATATAGATAGGCACGGGGTTACGTCTAGAAGTCTGCCGCTGTTCTAACTCAGTTTTAAAACAAATCCTTTCAATAGTCAAAGGATTCTTTGACTTTTTTTCTCTCCATCCGAGGCCTGAAAAGAAGGCTCAGCGGTTAAAAGCACTTACTACCCTTGCAGAGGACCAGAGTTCAGACCCCAGTCCCTACCCACCCCAGCCCCACCTCACTACCCCAGCCCCGCCCCATACATCTACCACACCCATGTGGGGCTACTCACAACTGGCCTTTAAGTCCAGCAGCATGCCTTTGGTTGGATTCCTCAGGCACCTGCATCCACGAGAATATGACGCACATATACAAATTTTAATTAATTTAAATAAAAATGAGCAAAAATCTAAAACGTTTTTATTTATTTATTTATTGCTACATGCACTGGTCTTTTGCCTGCATGTATGTCTCCGTAATAGTGTCAGATTCCTGGAACAGGAGTTAGAGAGAGTTGTGAGCTGCTATGTGGGTGCTGGGAATTGAACTCTGATCCTCTGGAAAATCTGCCGGTACTTTTAACCACTGAACAATCTCTCCAGCCCCTATATTCCATTATTATATATAAATATATATATATACACACACACACACACACACACATATATATATGTATGTACACATACATACACATTACACACACACACACACACTCTTGGTTGGGATGTAGTTCAGTGGTAAAATGCATAGATAGCATTATCAAGGCTCTGAATTCAATCACAAGCACGTTTCTCTTTATGAATATTAATTGGCTTTATTAATATTAGTGTAAAAAATATAAATCATAGGTGTAAGTGTGTCAATGTGCCATGACCTATAAAGTCAAAAACTTGCATACAGTTATTAGTGGGGTTTTAATGAATGGGAAGGCATCTGTCTGTGGAATATGTAATGGTTTCAAAGAAGGCAATAATAAAAACAGGACTTAAACCAAGAACAGGGCGACAACATGGGAAACGTTTAAGAAATAGTGTTGAGGCAAACAGGAAGTTGGAAAAAAAACCACAAAAAAACGTTCTGTATGGGACGATCCTGGCTGGGGATGAAGTCTTCAGTAGCATGGTCAAGCTCTATGTTCAACACCCAGTACCAAATAAACGCTATTAATTCTAATAGTTTTAGATATAAATATATAGTGTATAGGGACATATGGAATTAAGAGAAATCATGTAGGGACTTTCATTTTATCTATAATATTCTACAAGGAAACACATAAGAGTCTCATGCTGTGTCCCTTGGACTAGCCAGGCTGTCTGAGAAAGCATATTTTGTAATTGAAGATGCCAGATCGTTTAGGGTCAGGGTTTCTTTAAATGGCCCAGACTGGCCTCATACTTTAAATCCTGACTGAGTTGCTCAAGTTCTGAGGTCACAGCATGTGCCACCACACCTGGATGCTAAGAACAACTTTTCAGTGGTGTTTTTAAAAACCAAACAGATGGGCTAGGGGTGTCACTCAGGTGGCAGAATGCTCGCTTAGCATGCTTAAAGTCCTGGGTTCAATCCCCAGCAACACATAAAGCTGAAGCTGACAGTCCGTGCCTGTGATCCCAGCACCGAGGAGGCAGAAGCAGGAGGAGCAGACATTCAAAGTCCTCCCTTGCTGCATAAAGAGTTCAAGCCAGCCTGAGCTGCATGAGACTCTATCCCAAATAAACAAAGAATTACACTAGTAGACCACCCAGCACCCAAGAAACCCAAAGTTTGCCATGAGTTAGAGGACCAGCCTGGGCTACAGAGATTCTGTCTCAAAAACAAACACATAAGAGAATTTAAAAGAAGTAAAATCACCACAGCCTTTGTATCAGAGTCCTTCAGAGGAACTGAGCTGATAGACTAAACCTATAATATATAAGTACAAACGGGGATTTATTAGAATGGATTATAGGCCGTGGTCCATCTAATCCAACAATGACTGTTCTCCAATGGAAAGTCCAAAAATTTAGTAGTTGTTCGATCCACAGGTGGGATGTCTCAGCTGGTCTTCAGTATATACTGAAATCCCGAAGAAGGAGGGGTAGGCTTAGAGTTTTCAAAAACCTACTCTAATAAGGGCTCTTAAACGCTTTGACCTCCCATCTATCCTACTGTACAAAAGTTTAGAAGTTTAGAAGTAGTTCTTTGGGGGCAATTCTGATCTTTGTTGTCAGGATACCAGCAGACCAGTTCAAAAGGGTCACCAGACACGAATCAGCATTGGAGCACAATCCAGCAGAAACAGCCACGCCTCTGCCGAATAGGCTCAAGTCAGCGGGAGGAACCAGAAGCATGGAGAACGCCAGAAGTTCTCTGCTGTGCCTTTGTCAACGCAGTGAAGATTAGAAAAGACACAAAACCAACGAAACCGTTGCACCGATAGCTATGCAAGGGCACCATCACTGTCTGTCGTCTTATACTCCCTCCAAACATCACGTGTCTGCTTCAGCAAAACATCACGTGAGTCTGTACCGTAAGACACAACCAGAAATGTCCATGTCAGCTAGGCTCTATCAATGAGAGAGACGGGGCACGAGCAGGCAAAGAGCAAAAGTTTCCTTCTTCCATGTCCTTTATATAGGCTACCAGGAGGTGTGGCCTCAAAAAATCTGGATTAAAAGTGGCTCTTCCTATTTCAAATTATTTAATTAAGAAAAATTCCTCACAAGTATACCCAGCTTCTTGGGTTTTAGTTGATTCCAGATATGGTCCCCTTGACAACTAAAAATAGCCATCACGGTCTTCAGTGAAGTCTTTTGTATAGTAGCTTCTACGTATTTGTTTTCACCGACAAGCAGAACTGTTATATACTTATGATGTTCGATACAGTGACATGTGCATATGCTGCAAGCTATTTAGCATATGCATCACTCTGTGTACTTTTTGTGGTGAAAGTTTTTGGAATTTACTCTTAGCAGTCTTTGAGTATATAATGAGAGTCCTCACCGTGGCTTCATTCCATCTGACTGTAATTTTATGTCACTTCACCCAGTCGTGCCCGAGGGTCCCCGTCACAGCCACCATTTCACTGTTTATTTTTGAGTTCAACCTTTTGAGATTTCACAGGTAAGAAAACGTGCCCCTGGCTTATTTCAGGTAATATAATATCTCCCAGGTACATCTACATCACAGACTATGGGATTTCCACGCTTTTCTTTTAATGGCTGACTAGTGTTTCATCTGGTCATCCTCCGACGGACTCTTAGGCTGACTCCACCTCTGAGTTATTGTGAATAAGTGCTGTACTGGCCGTGGGGGGCAGATATCTCCTAAACAGACTGCTTTTCTTATCTTTTGGATATATGCCCAGTAGTTGGCTTTCTAGATCATATGGTGGTTCTATTTTTGTTTTTTCAAGTTTACACTCCCACCGAAGGTGTTTAAGGGATCCCTTACCCAAACCTTATCCTTGTCTTTTAGATAATGACCATCCTGGGAGGTACGAGCTGGTACTCCATTGTGGTCAACTTTCATTTCTCTGGTCCTCAGCATCTTCTATACCTGCTGGCTGATTTGAGAAATGTGTGCTCAGCCCCCTCTGCCTGCTTTTCCATCAAGCTGTTTGTTTCCCACTGTTGGGAAATTTGAGTTCCTTACATATTTTGGAGATTAGTCCCTTGTCAGCTGTATAGTTTTCAAATCATTTCTCCCAGCTCATAGGCTTCCTCACCTCCTCAGTGCTGATAGTTTCTTCTGCTGTGCGAAGCATTTTACTTTTTTGGTTTGTTTAACTTTAGGTTTGGCTTTGTTTATTACCAAGCATTTTCAAAGTTTTGTATTAGCATATATTAAGGATATATAACGATGGATTTTGTGATATTTTTAGACATGTAGATAATATATTCTGAGCACATTCATCGTTACCCTCTTTTCTCCCTCCCACTCCTTTTTTTTTTTTTTTTTGGTTTTTTTGAGGCAGGGTTTCTCTGTGTAGTCCTGGCTGTCCTGGAACTCACTCTGTAGACCAGGCTGGCCTCGAACTCAGAAATCCGCCTGCCCCTGCCTCCCAAGTGCTGGGATTAAAGGCGTGTGCCACCACTGCCCGGCGTCCCTCCCACTCCTGATCCCCTTCTTCTCAGCTAGTTTCCCTTCTATTTTATGTCATGTGTGTGTGTAAATGTGTGTATGTGTGAGTGAGAACGTGTATGTGAGAATGTAAATATGTGTATGTGAGTGTATGGTCGGGTGTGAATGTGTATGTGTGTCTGAATGTGTATATGTGTGTACATGTGTATGTGAATGTGTGTGTATGTGTGAGTATGAATATGTATGTGTGTATCTGTGTGTGAATGTGTGTATACATGTATGTGAATGTGTTTACACATGTGTGCAAATGTGTGTGTATGTGTGCGAGAATGAGTATGAATGTGTGTATGAGTGATCTGAATATACAAGTGTGTGTATGAATATGTGTGAATGTGTATATGTGTGAGTGTGTGTGATTGTGTGTATGTGTGTATCTGTGTGTGAATGTGTATACATATATGTAAATATGTTTACACGTGTGTGTGAATGTATGTGTGTGTGAATGAGTGTGAGTGTGTAAGAGTGAATGTGTGTATACAAGTGTATGAATGTGTGAGTGTAACTGTGTGTGAATATGCATGTGAGTGTACTGTGTGGGTATATGTGTGTGTCTGTGTGAATGTGCATTTGTATATGACAGGATGAATTTAATCAGGGTACCTCACAGGAACACGGTGAGGGATGTTGTACAGGGTCATGGATCACTTACCAGCTGTACACCACTGAAGAAACTGTCTTTCCCATGCTTATGATTGTTCTTGAGATGTGGCGTCCCATAGTCCAGGCTAGCCTCAGACTCACTGTGTAGCTGACAATGACCTTGAGGTGCTCCTCTGGCCTCCATCTGCAAATTCTGAGATTACAGATGTTCACTACCACGTGGTTTTAAGGTTTTCACTTTGTTTCCAGGGGTTTACGGTGATGTTTCCATGCATATACACCTCATTTTCGCCCCACCTCCTGCCGTCCCTTTCCTCCCCGGAAAACCCTTCCCCCTCCGCTTCCCTGCTCTGTCTTCCATTCTCCAAAGCCCTTCATTTTCATGGAAGCCTTTTGTCTATTTCACTGTTGGACCTATGCTGCTTAGTGATGTAAAGTCATCATTGTCCAGGCCACTGTTGCAGTCTCTGTCCTGTCATCCCAGGGTCTTAAGTCTTTAGTGAGCTTTGACTTGATTTTTGAGTATGGTATGAGACGCTGACATCATTCATCAGCGTGTACGTCCAGCCCTCTCAGCATCATTTGTTAAGGAGACAGTCTTTTCTCCATTGTGAATTTTCTCCATCTTTGACAAAAGTTAACTCAAATGTGTAGATTCAAATGTGTGGATTGATTTCTCCCATCCTGGGCTCCACGGGTCTGTTTGTATGTGGTGTGATGCTGTTTTGATTACTATAGCTCTGTGACAGATTTTTGAAACCTTGTAGACTAAGGATTCCAGCTTTGTTCTTTTTATCCAAGTGCTGGTCTTGCGTACATATACAAAGCCTATAGTTGATCTCTCCCCTCCCACCCCAGCACCAGAGAGAAAGAGAGAGAGAGAGAGAGAGAGGAAGGAAGGAAGGAAGGAAGAAAGAAAGAAGGAAAGAAAGGTGAAACCTTGCTCTATTTCTTTATGATCATTATAGCTTTCATGATTTCCTGTAACATTTAGGGCATTTCTTTCTATTTCTATGAAGTTTCATAGGGATTACATTGAATATGAAGAGTACTTTAGCATAGACAATTTAGTATAGACAATTTAGCAATTACAAAGTCTTCTAAACCAGGCCCAGAATCTCTTCATCCGTTATGACTTTTCTTCCTTCCTTCCAGTTTTTGTTTTTTGGGAGTTTAGTCTGTGTGATTGTGATTCAGGGTGCCACTCTCCAGCCCACCCAAGCTGGCTTAGAACTCACTCTGCAGCTCTGGCTGGCCTCAGGCTCATGGTAATCCCCCTGCCGTAGGATTAGGGTATGAACTGCCACACCCAACTTACTGTATCTTCTTCAATTTCTCTCATCAATGTTGTCAATGTTCTACCTATGCTTCAGTCATTTTTATTATGGTCAAATATTATATAAAATGTATCGCCGGGCGTGGTGGCACACGCCTTTAATCCCAGCACTTAGGAGGCAGAGACAGGCGGATTTCTGAGTTCGAGGCCAGCCTGGTCTACAGAGTGAGTTCCAGGACAGCCGGGGCTATACAGAGAAACCCTGTCTCGAAAAACCAAAAAAAAAAAAATAAATAAATAAAAAATAAAATAAAATAAAATAAAATGTATCATCCTAACCACTTTAAACACAGTTCAGTAGAATTAGTACACTGTGTTGGACGGCTGTGATCACTAGCCCTCTCCATGTCCCTCCTTGCATACCCATTAAACAGTAGCTCCTTCTGCTCCTGACTTCCCAGCCTCTGAGACCGATACATCCCCTCTGTATCTGTGTTCTATGGCCAGCGTTGTCATTTGAGGGGAGTCATCCAACACTTGTGTCTTCTCCTGTTTGTTTCCTGCAGGTTTCTCCACCAGGCAGCTGCATGTAAATTGCACCGTTTTAAGCATGACTCTATACTCCACTGTGCACATATAGCGGACACATGGGGAGCTTCTCCCCCTGGGAAGGATGCTGTTATGGAGACTGGCGTTCTGAGAGCAATACAAGTGTGCATTCTGCTCTACTTGTGTGCAGACAGGAAGTGCTGTATCATCTGTGACACTTAACGTTCTGAGAAGCAGCTTTGATGTGTCCACTGCAGGTGCACTGTTTCATGTCTCATCATGACTGTATACCAGAGCTCCAGACTTGTGCGGAGTGTGCACCTGCGGGTCCAGTACTCCTGAGGTGGAGGCAGGCAGACCAAGAGTTCAAAGTCATATAAAGTTTGAGAGAAGCCTGGGCTACTTGAAACCCTGTTTCAGAAAGGAAAAAAAAAAAAGACATCTACTTTCTCTGATACCCAAGCCAACATCTGTTTTCTGGAAATATATACATTCATATGTACACATGTATGTATAGATAGATAAACTAACTGTTCTAATGGATATGAAATGATGATTAGTTTGTTTTTATTATAGTGCTGGGAATCTATCACCGAGATAAATCTATTTTCTGTATCTATATTTAACCAGCCTAATGACATAGTTTTTTTTTAGTTTTTTTTTGTTTGTTTGTTTTGTTTTACTTGGTTTTTTTTGAGACGGGGTTTTTCTGTGTAGTACTGGCTGTCCTGGAACTCGCTCTACAGGCAAAGCTGGCCTCGAACTCAGAGATCCGCCTGCCTCTGCCTCCCAAGTGCTGGGATTAAAGGAGTGTGCCACCATCCTAGGCCAGTTACATAGGGTTTTTTGTTGGGTTTTTTTTTTTTTCAATTTTTATTTTTTTAATTCACTTTATATTCCAATCATAGCTCCTCCTCCTCTCTTCTCAGTCCTACTCTTTCAAATCCTTCTTGCCATTGACCCCACCCCTTCCCCTCAGAGAAGGGGAGCTCCCCCCCTTGGATGTCACCCCATCCTGGGGCATCTAGTCCCAGCAGGTCTAGGCATATCCTCTCCAACTGAGAGGCCAACCAGGCAGTATAGGTAGGAGGAAGGGGATCCAATGTCAAGGAACAGAGACTGAGCTAGCCCCCATTCCACTTGTAAGGGGAGCCACATAAAGACCAAGCTGCACATTTCGAGGTCCAGCTCCTGCATGCTCCCCAGTTGGTGGCCCAGGCTCTGTGAGCCCCATAGTCCTAGGCTGTTCACTCTGCGGATCTTCTTGTAGTGTCTTTGATCCCTCTGACTTGTTCACTTCTATCCCTCCATCTTCTACAAGACTCCCTGGGCTCCTCCTGATGCCTGGCTGTGGGTCTCTGCATCTTTCTCCATCCACTACTGGATGAAGCCTCTCAGGAGACAGTTATGCTAGGTTCCTGACTGCAAGAATAGCAGAGTATCATTAATTACATAGTTTTTTAAAGAAAAAAAAATCCAAGTTCTGGAGAGACAGCTTAGCAGTTAAAAGAGTACTTGGTGCTCTTGCAAAAGGCCCGGGTTCAGTTCCCAGTACCCACATCAGGCAGTTTGTGCTACTTGTGGCTTATTGGCTCTAAGGGATCCAACACCATCTTCTGGCTTCCTTGGACAACTGCATGGCGCACATATCATGCATGAATGCACACACACAAAATATATTTTTAAAATATTATTTTTTAAGATTTATTTATTTATTTTATGTATATGAGTACACTGTAGCTGTCTTCAGACATATCAGAAAGAGGGCATTAGATCCCATTTCAGATGGTTGTGAGTCACCATGTGGTTGCTGGGAATTGAACTCAGGACCTCTGGAAGAAGTATCTGTACTCTTAACCGCCGAGCCATTTCTCCAGACCCCATGAAATATTATTTTTAATATTCAAAATGGATCTCAGGAACCAGATGTGTAGAACACCTGCCATTTCTGTACTTGGAAAGTAAAGGCAGGAGAATCAGAAATTCAACACAAGCCTTGGCTACAAGGGAGAACCTGTCTAAAAACAAAAGTCAAATTAAAAACAGCCTCATCTTGGGGCTGAGGATGCCGTTCAGTTGTAGAGTATGTGCTTAGCATGCATAAGACCGGGGTTCAATCTCCAACCCAAAGCTGCATAAACCAGGCATGATGGAATGCAATCCCAGCACCTAGTAAGTGGAGAGAGAAGGGTCAGAAGTTCCAGGTCATCCTCAGCTACGTAGTGAGTCCCAGGCCAACCTAAGCTATATAGAACCCTGTCTCACGGAGGAAAAACAAGGCTGAGAGGACTGAAGGGCTGGTCCCGACACTGCACTTAGAACCCACCCACCTCCAACAAGCCAGTGTCTAATCAGCTGAGCAATTTCTGCTCCTAATGTTGGCTGGTTGTCTGTCAGTCCTCTAGCAATTTGTCTTTCGCCACTGATAACCTGTGTCCTCTTCGAAGCCTTAGACCTGAGAACTCAGAATGAACTAGCTGTCTTTCTTTTCCCAAAGACTTATAACCTCCTGGCCAGTCTAGACGCCCTCCAGCTCAACATTCTGAGATCCCCTCACTCCATCCCTATTGCTCTATCAGGAAGGTCACCATCCCATCCAAAGTGACCTGTCCTCCTATATTCTAAACAAATAGCACATGATAGAGAGACCTCAGAACTTAGCTAGATGGTGTGGATTTGAACCTTATGTCTGGGATCTCTTTATTAGGTGGCCTTGGACAAAGTAGTTAGTCTTGCCAAGTGTGGGTTTTCTCTTTTGTAAAATAGGGATGGCAAACCCTTTACAAGAGAAAGAGAGAGAGGAGGGGATAGAGAAGGAGGGAGGAAGAGAGGAGGGTTTTTTGCTTTTTATTTTTATGTTGTTGTTGTTGTTGTTGAACTGCAGAGAAATGTACACAATACATCACTTCTCCAGGTGAGAAAGTTCTATAAATTATTTGCTTGGGGCCCAGCCTGCAGCACGCCTTTTGACAGACCGATGTCATTTCCCTTACTTCTTAACTGACTGCCACCTTCCTATCACTGGGTCCCTCTACGTTTGTTACCTGTTGAAGACCTTCTGCCTGGCCTTCCAAGGTTCAGAGACTTTTGCTCCATCTAAGGCCCTGGCTCTGCTTTCCAGGGGTGCTCCCCTGTAGATCCCCCACCCCCAGGGACTCCAGTTCTTCTAACAAAGGGCAGATTCTCAGCACAGCTCACCAGCTTCTCAGAAGACATAATATACCAAAGAACCAACAGGAATCTATCCCAAGCTGCCTCCTGTCACTGCTCAGTCCCCCAGCACATCTGACAGCTCCATGGCTATCCTCAGACCTAGAGCAGGAGTCCACATGGCTTCACCCACAGTCTGAGGCAGATCCATGTCTCCCAGCTACCTTGGTCACTGGGCTTATCTGTCCAATATGTAGGCTTACCTTTTGTCACCATAAAAATATCCCAGGGGCCAAGTTAACCTTACCTTAGCCTTTCCCACAGATGCTATCAGTAACAACTACTGAAAATTTACCTTCGTCCGGCTTGCCCTGTTCCTCACCCCCACCCCTGCTGCCCCTTCCGGGACCCCCAGCTCTGGAACTTGGGCACTGAGAAGTGACCTTGTAGAACTGCTTGCAGATTCTTCAATACCCTATTGAGTTGTTGAGCACTGCTTCCCAGGTGAGCTGCCAGGTACTGTGGCGTTGGGCACAGAATCCGCCTCTTTCCTCTCCAAATGAGCAAACAGCAGCAGCAAAGTTTGCATTTCGCAGACACTTTCTGATGTTCTCATTCTTGCTTTAGCCTGACAGTGGGACAACAGGGATTTCATTCTGGGCCCAACAGGAAACTGACCTTAATTCATATGGTGCTATGGCAGATTGCTATATGTAACTGCACACAGAACACATTGCTCTTCTCCAGGCTCCTAACTTAACCACCTGCCAGAAGTCCTCGCTCCTTTGTTGCTGACTTCTGCACACAGCCTCCCAGCTCAAACAAGCGTCTTTCCTCCAAAGATCTTAACCTTGGGATTTGAACATTCCCTTCTTTCTCCATAGCTCCCTCCCTCTCCCCAACTCTTCCTTAGCATAACATCAATCCAGTCAAATGAAATGAACAAACATTTACAGAGTGAGGAAGGGGGAGGGGTGGGGGAGGGACGGCTGTGATTGCTGACCCATCCTGCCCTGGCTTTCAGCTTCAGTAGGACAAGCTCATAACGGCAGCTAAGCAGAGTCCTTTCTCTTTTCTTTCCTAAGACCCACAATGAGCAGGTGGAATTTCAATGTTTTAAAAAAAGCACCACTTATAACAACACCAAAAAAAGAGAAAAAAGAAAAACACTTAGGTATAAATCTAACAAAATACATACAGGATCAGAAAAATGGATAACACTTGCAGAAGAAAGAAAAACAAACTGAAGCAAAGCCAACTGTGGAGCTGTGCTCTGTAATCTCAAGCATGGAGAGATGGAGGCAGGAAGATCGTGAGTTCGAGGCCTGTCTAGTCTACATCCCAGCCAGGGATATTCAGCACAATCAGACTCTCTCTCAGAAAGCAACAACAGGAAGGAAAGAAAGAAAGAAAGAAAGAAAGAAAGAAAGAAAGAAAGAAAGAAAGGAGGGAGGGAGGGAGAGAGGGAGAGAGGGAGAGAGGGAGAGAGGGAGAGAGGGAGAGAGAAAGAAAGGAGAGAGGGAAGGAGGGAGAGAAAAAAAGGAGGGAGGGAGGGAGGAAAGGAAGGAGGGAGGGAGGAAAGAAGGGAGGGAATGAAGAAAAATTCTAAGTAACCAGAGAAGGATTTTGTTTTATGAGGTCAGTGTTCAAGCCCAGGCTCGTTTCTGTGCCACAGCAGTGAGCAATGGGGTCTGAAATGCATGAGCCTTATAAACCCCGCCCCTGATCTCCATCCCCAGCCTCTGCCTTACAACTGTGCTGGTTAACAATCTCAAGTCAACTCTGTCTCTTAGCCAGAATCCCTGGAACTGCTGAGACTTTGCCATGCTATAGTTCAGATCTGAGCCACAATTTTTGTTAAAACAGTGCTCTGAGTGGTGGCAAGATGGTTCAGTGGGTAAGGCCTGCCGACCCAAATTTGATGTCTGGGACCCATATGGTAAAGCGAAAGAGCCACTCCTCTAAGTTGTTCTCTGATTGCCACATGTGTGCCAGTCTACATTCAGGCATGTGTACATGTGTGTGCATGTGTGTGTGTATGTGTGTGTGTGAGAGAGAGAGAGAGAGAGAGAGAGAGAGAGAGAGAGAAAGAGAGAGAGATACACACGAATAGTTGTAACTAAATAAACAAACAAACAAACAAACAAACAAACTGCTTCAAGAGGCCCCTGTGCCTATATTTTTCTTAGTCTTTTTCCTCCAGTCAGGCAGAGCCATTTCCCTTAGGGGCCTCTCTTGTCATTTTTAAGGGAGCTCTGCTTTCTGCTTGCTGGTCACAAGACTTTCATCGTCCATTTCCAAAGCACCTCCATCTTCCAGCAATTTCCCAGGCCTTTGCCACCTGCAGGGGTCCCTTAGACCACCCTGTTGTCCTTTCCCCTTGGTCTCTCCTCCTTGCTCTCTGAGCACACAGGCCAGCCTTCTAGACTACACGTAGCATGGATGACTCTTCTTTAAAGCATTTTCCCTGAGGCAAATATTTGCATATGTGAACCCCATTTGGCCATATGGCATCCCTCTCCTCATCCCAGCCAGAGGAACTCTCAAATCATATGTATTTTAAGAAATGAAGTTTTTCCCAAATGGTCTCTCCAAAGTACGGGGGCAAGGTCAGGGTCATGCTTTCCTTCAGAGGTTCCGGGCAGAGGTTAGACTTCCCACGTGTTTTCTTGCCCACATCGGTCGTTATTTCCTCAGTGTGCATGATGACGGGGACACAACCTGCCTTAGCTAAAAACACTCCAGAGGTGGAGGGAGATGTTGGGCCATAAACTAACATCCCCTGGGAAAAGAGAGAAACCTGTTTGGCTGCTCAATAATGCAAACCAAAGACCCTAAGAAGCTTCCAGAGGGAGAGAGAGGAGGCTATTGAAAAAGGATGAGGCAGGTGTGCCGAATTCATTAGCCATTCTGAGCTCTAGAAGGGGATGGGGGCAGCTCCCCCATCTCTACTGGGAACTGTATTTCTCCTTTTAAATCAGAAAAGAAAAGGGAGGGGGAAGAGGAGGAGAAAAGAAGAAAAGAAGAAGAAGAAGAAGAAGAAGAAGAAGAAGAAGAAGAAGAAGAAGAAGAAGAAAGAAGAAGAAGAGGAGAAGGAGAGAATACAGGAATACAGCGTGGCCCCAAATAGAGAATGTTTTCTTTTGTAACTGGAAGCAAACATTACTGATGGCTTTAGCAGCTGCCTGCCAACATGGCCCGGAGCAGGCAAGCTCAAACAGTTTTCTTTTCTGGAGATCAACACATGCACAGACGTACAGTATATTAGGTCAAATTATAAACCCAGGAATAAAAGAAAAAATAAACAAGTTTCAGCTTTTTCTAGGCTTCTGCATCCAACACTAGCTAAATTAGAGTCTGAGGCAGAGAAATCTGGATTCCAAGAAGGCAGGTCTCCCGGGAGTTCAAGTCAAAACCTCCCTCTGGTAGGAAAAGAACATGTCATTGTAGATTAACTGGCTGAGGCTGACCAGGCCTGGGCTGCTGGGCCCAGTCTAGCTGAAGGTCCCTGCATCTTGGCTATGTAGACTCAGAGGATAGGTGGCAGGCTGGGGTAAGGCCTGCCATTGATCTTTGACCCCAGTAAATCATTTAATATGCCATGTGCCTTTGTCCACATGTTGAGTCGGCTGCTGTTGGGATGGGGATTCCAGCAAGCCTGAGTGTGCCACCCATTAGGGCTAAACCCTTCCCTTTGGAGTCTCTAGGAAGAACCTTCCAGACTGCTGCATTGCAGAAAGCTGATAAGCCCTTGTGAGCCGGGTGGAAATGCCTGCAGATGGTGAGAGCTGCCTTCCCTTGACTGTGGCACAAGAGGGCACAGATGCAGTTTTCAGTCACCAAAACTGTCATCAAGCTTGGAAGATAGTTTTCCCTGAGTAGGAGTATCCAACCTTTGTCATTTCCAAATCTTGTGGACTACGTTCATAACTATCCCGACACACCTGGTAGACAGGAGGCTGTTGAACAGACTAGAAAGTATCCATGCTCAATTCAAAGTAAGAGCAAGTACATACATGTGTATAGATGTTTCCTGCTGACCTAGAAAGAGGCACAGGGTGACAGAGGACTGCAGGGACTCCTTCCAGACCTAAGGACAGCAAGTGTGGGAAGACTGAGGCAGTATGCCAGGCCTCCCTCAAAGTTGTCATGAGGTCCCTGTGAGATGTCAGGGCAAACAGCTATTCAGCTGTGACACGTTATTGTGAAAACATGCAGGTCCCTGACAGATGAAGTTAATGTTCTTTTAGTGACTATAGTCAGGTACTGACACCGTTCTAGGTTCTGGGAACACAACTGTCAATGGGACAGGGCTGCTGTCTTCAAGTCATCCTCCTTCAGAAAGGCAGGGGACAGAACACCACCACCTCAAGGTTGGTGTGATAATTGTTTCCGAGAACTGAAAGGGAGCCTGGGAAGAGAGAAGGGCAGAGGTACAGGTGCCCTAGACAGGAGAGGAGGACAGGTTTCCTGAGAGAGTGATAGCCAGATCTAAATGAATTACCTCCACTCTCTGACAAGTACACATCACCTGCCTTTTAGTACTCTGTCCTTGAGCTGGCAAGCAGACGCAGCCAGTGACGTCAGTTCCTCCTAAAAGCAGACTCTGGCAGGATGAGATGTGGGGCTTCAGGGTCTGGGAGATGACCAGGGAAACATGCAAGAGAGAGGAAGCAGAGCTAGAAGTGATGGTGCATACCTTCCATTCCAGTGCTCAGGGCCCAGAGCCCCACAGATCCCTGTGAGTTCAAGGCCAGCCTGGACTACATAGTAATCCCCTGTTCCAAAAACAAAATTTAGAAGAGAGAGAGGAGAGAGGGAGGGAGGTGTAGGCACAGAATTAGGCAGGAAATGCCTCAGACTGTTTCTATGAACTCCTAAGTCAGAAATTCCTTTTTGTATTGGGGTACAATGTGGTATACACGTTGGTAATTACAGTTCTTGGAAGGCAGAAGCCAGCCTGGGGCTGGCTTTGAGTTTGCAGTGGTATCTGAATGGAGATCAGAGAAAACTCTGCAGAAGTCAGCTCTCTCTCTCTCTACCGTATAGACGCTGGGGTTTGAACTTAGGTCATTAGGCTTGGTGGCAAGCACCTTTCCCCACTGGACTATCTCACTAGGCCTTCATACCTGACATTTTTAAGGTTAGAAGCTCAAGCTATGGAGCTTGATTTAAAACCCCGCCAACAAGGGGATTCTAATAGTGCCACTCCTTGGGTAAAGCACAGTCAGATAAGTCTATGGGGGCCAACCCTATTCAAACCACTATAAGACCAGTCAATACTCAGCTAAAAACGAAGAAGAGGCTGGAGAGGAGGCTTAGTCGGTAAGAGTGACTGCTATGCAAGTACGAAGACCTGAGTTTGAATCCTCAGCAAAAAGCCAAGCTTGGCCAAGTTGGTACATTTGATTCCAGTGCTTCAGAAGGTAGAAACGGCAGAATCTCTGGGGCCTGGCTCCAGGTTAGTGAGTCTCAAGGAATGAGACAGTTCAATAGAAGGACATCTGTCGTCCTCCTCAGGCCTTGCCACCCACCCACACCCCACCCCACACCCACACACAAAGATACAGAGACAGACAGACAGACAGACAGACAGACAGACAGACAGCACAAAATAAAGCAAACAAGAATACTCAAGAAATCCATAGACTTGGGTGAAAGAATAAATGGCCTCCAGGGCAGTGATGCTGCGCATCTTTAATCCCAATACTCAGGAGGCAGACGCAGATGGATCTTTATGAATTGGAAGCCAGCCTGTTCTACACACAGTGAGTTTCAGGGTAGCCAGAGATACTCAGAGAAATCGTGTCTCAAAAAAACAAACAAAAACCCAACAAACCAACCAACCAAACAGAGAGAATCAATCAGCTGATGACATCCTATAGAAACTGACTGAGAGAGAAGCCTGTAAGGAAGTGAAGCCTGAGCAGAGACAAGAAAGGAAAGGAAAGGGAAGGGGAGGGAAGGGAAGGGGAGGGGAGGG
>JANHMN010000003.1:171452301-171498132 GCA_030674055.1 Rhabdomys pumilio
CACCACCACCACCCAGCCTAACCCAAACTTTTAAACCCAAGTCCCAAGTGTTTGTGCCACATGACCAGTGTGCTTGCACAGCAGGAAACAGCAGATGCTCTGAGCTCCACAGAAGGGAACAAGCTAATGAGAAAGCACTTGGTGCGGTTTTCTGCTGCTGGAAAGGCCCAAGATCTGAAGGACTGAATACTACTGCTGCCAGCCCGGTAAGTCTCCTGATTGAAGAGGGGCTCTTAAAAGAGCTGGGGAGCAGGAAGAAAGCACAGCAGAGCTGTAGAAAGCACAGGAGAACAAAGATGGGGTGAGGTGATGTTTCAGATGCTTGGTCCCCAGCTAGTGGCGTCACTTTGGGAAATGTTGAGAGGTGGAGTTGAGCCAGAGAAGTAGGCCTCTAAAGCTAGGTAGGTCTTTGGAAGTATATTCTCCTCGGCCACTTCCTGTTTTACCCTCTGTTTCCTGGGCCACTATGCTGTGAACAGGTCTCCATTCCGCTACAAGGCTAGGTTTGAAACCTGTGAAATTATGAGCCTAGAAAAACAAGTCCCCCTGCCCCTTATAGACAAAAATACCTTTCTGTCAAGTATTCTGGACACAACGATGTCACACCACTGTCACTGTTAGTATAAGGCATGTGAGGCAGCCTCAGAAGCTGGAAGAATTCTGGTGGGTGAGCAGCAGGTGGGTGCCCGCAAGAGAAGAGGTACAGGAAGGAGCACGGGCCCCTGTGGCTCCTGTGTTCAAGTATACCTGCCTGCACATGTGTGCACATGAGGATGGCGTCTCAGGTCAACATCAAGTATCTTCCAAAATTGGCCTTCACTGTATTTTCTGAGACAGGGTCTCTCAGTAGACCCGGAGCTTACTGATTCAGCTCATCTGGCCAGCCATGGAGCCCCAGGGATCCTTCAGTCTCCACCTCCCTAGGGCTGGGATTACAAGACAGCAGCCCTAGAGCAGTAAATGCTGGTCTTTAAGATCGCATTGCAAACCCTTCATCAACTGAGCCAGATTCCCAGCTCTTTCTGCTCTGTTCTTGACAAGCGCCACCTTGAGAAAGATGAGGGACAGTGTGAGCTCCCTGTGCCACTGGCAGAGGATATGCTCTTGGGAAAAGTGGGAGGCAGTTCTCAGCCTTGGTTGTTCCCCGTTAGACAGGCGGGTCTCCCTTGCTCTGTGTACGCATGCGCATGGCACCTTCTGAGCAATGGGAGAGCAGTGTTGGTGGGGAAAGGAGAGAGGTAAGGAACGAGTGAGGGAAGGGACAAAACACAGGAAAAAGAAGAACTAGACAATGCAGAGAAAGAGGGAAAAGACAAGAGACCGAGAGAGGATGGAGAGTGAGGAGGAAAAGGACGAGCTGAGGAGGAGGGATAGGAATGGAGGAATCTATTAGAAGAAAAGATGGAGCAGTATGGCGAGGCATGTTGGGACACTCGTGTATAAAAACACACACATGAATAAATACAATAAAAATATAATAAAGTCATGTTGAAACTGGGACTATAGCTTAAGCACAGAGTGCTTACCTGGCTTTAAGGCCCACCATGACAAATGGAGAAATAGCTCAGTGGTACGTACTTCAGGCTCAAACACCATGCTGTCCTTTTGGAAATATACAACTCTGCTATTGTCTCAAATAAGCAGATATGTGCTGAGATGGTCTTGAATCTCTGCTTGCTTGTCCCTCCTTTCCCAGTGCTGGACCTCAGGTGTATACTACCACACTTGAATGTGAGGTCCTTAAGTCCAGCATGTGAACACTGTCAGCTGAGCTACGTCCTCAACGCTCACACAACGCTTTTATACCATGAAATACATAACCTTTATTTATCTCCCAATCCTTTAAAATGTAAACACCCTTCCTAGCTTATGATCTATAATAAACAAACAAACAAAAACCAAGTGTCAAGTGGACTTGGACTCTCTGGTCACAGTTTCTCAAACTCCAAGGGAATTAAGGTAAAGTCTGACAATCTCTTCCAATGCCAGCACCATTGATGCTGTCTCCCAAAAGAAGTACAAAGTACCTGGAAAATTCCTTCACCTTTGCAGACAGCACGAGTTCATGTATCATTTAATCTAGAAGGGATCCCGTGGTCCTACCTGCTCCTGTTACCATTGAAGAGATTGAGCCCCACCACAGAACTTCCAAATAATGGAGTAATTACAAGACTATCAGGCAGCAGCTGGCAGAAAAGAAGGGGCACAAGGTTAGACCAAACAGGAGGCCCTACACAGGGGCCCTGAATTCTAACTCATCCATCTATTATTTGCCCCACCCCCTTCTAAGGGTCTCACATATACACCAGGCTCCCTCTTGTCTCCATCTCCCAATCACCAGGCACACTTGGGAGGTACAGTACATAAAACATACTCAGTCGTGTGGGGCTGAGGATAGATGCCATCGCTTCTAGACAATCAGCAGGACCCAGAGCAGGAGGACCTTCTGTTTGAAGTTAATAAACTCTGTCTTGCTCACAGTAGATGGTGAGGAAACACAGAGAGATTTAAACAGCAAAGCAACCATCAGGTTGAGTTTGGGGGGAAATCACATTGGCAGTCTGCCAGGCTGAGGGAAGAGGAAAGAAGATTCCATAGGGAGAGAGTAACTTACACAAAGCCTTGAAGGCTGTGCAGGTCAAAGACAGTGACCGAAGGATGGTGACAGACGCAGTATGGCTTGGGCCTGGTGAGGAGCAGATGGGAGAAGCCAGGAAGGGACACAAGGCACAGTGTCTTAAATTCCAGGCTGACTCTTGTGGACAGTGGCTTAGATGGAGGGGGACCGCCAGTGAGTTACCTGGTTGTTATTTGAGGCTCAGTCTCCTCAGAGACTCAGGGAAAGCAATAGCCACGAGAAGCTGGGGAAGTCATGGAGAAAAGCAGTCAGCACTATTTGAGAGCCCAACATAAAAGACAATTAGCCCTCAAAATGGCCGTTCTGAAGCCCACATGGGGTACCTGAACACACGTCCATGGGCCCTTAGGTGTTGTGGAATTACTGTTGCAGGCCATCCTCAAAGGGCAAGATTCTAGCCTAGGATGTCTGACCTCTAATTTGAACCCTGGCTATGTTCTCAGCTACCTCCTGAACGCTAGAGTTGCAGACATGCACACTCAGTAATCTCTTTGTATTTTGATGCAAAGTCTTGCTCTGTAGTCCAGGCTAGCCTGACACTTGCTACGTAACATAGGCTGGCCTCAAACTCACCATCTTCCTGCCGATGCCTCACGGGTTCTGCAGTGCACACTTGCTTGACCTTCTATTTCTTAAGGTGGAAAGTAACTAAGGGATTGGAGAAATGGTTCAGCGGTTAGGAGTAAAGACTGATTTTGCAGTTCCGCCCACATTGCGTATTTTACAATTGCCTGTAACTGCAGCTCCTGAGTCCCTGATACCCATTCCTCGTCCCACCAGCACTTATATGATGTGCACATACCCACATGCAAACACACTCATACGAATAATTAAAAATAAGTCTCTTTAGGAACGAAACGTAGCTGTGAAGCCACACACCCCATTTGAAGATGGTTCTCTGTGGAAGTTTCTACACTGTGCCCCTGGCGTTATGTACAATTTTCTCTGAAGCAGAGTGAGAAAGCCAGCCAGCAGCTTAGGCTAGAAGCTTGTAATCCTAAAACTTAGGAAGCTGAGTCCTGAGTCAAAGCCATCCAGGACTACAAAGTGAGTGAGACACGGCCTGGAAACAAACAAACACAAATGACGGCCAGCAGCTCAGTTGGGACAGGTGCTGGCTCGTTCCTCAGGGCCTGCAGCTTAGGGCTCTCCCAACCTGAACCTTCATTCACCACAAAGTCATCTTTTGAAAATGCCCTGTGTGCGCAGAACATATGTAGTGTGCGCAGAATATATGTAATGTGCGTATGTATTTTGTATGTAAGCGGCAGGAACATCATAGGCTTGAGTTTGTGAGAATATCCTAGGTTTTGTTAGCCGGTTTCTCTAGCACATGGAATGGTGTGTGTAGAGACAGGTGTTGAGGAGAAACTTGTTCTGTGTTCTGATTTTTAGTTGTGTTTGTTTTATTTTGTTCTGTTCTGTTTGACAAGGTTTCTCTATGTAGTCCTGGCTCTCTCTCCTGGAACTTGCTATATAGACCAGACTGGCCTTGAATTCGTAGAGGTCCACTTGCCTCTGCCTCCCAAGTGCTAGGACTAAAGTTGTGTGTGCACCGCCTCACACACTTCTCTTGCTTGCTTTTTTCTTTTCTTTTCTTTTCTTTTGAAAAGTATTTCAAGGCTATTTTATTTTTCAATATGCCATATTTTGACGAGTACATGGTTATTTTACTTGGCATGGTCTTAACCAATTCATTGATTATACCACCAGCTGGCATGACCATTGAGCTTGCCTTTCCTTTGGGGTGAGTCTGTCAACAGGGGCCAGGTATCATTCTATTACAGTCTATGTTGCTGTGTCTGTCCATACAGTGATACAGAAAAATTCTCCCACTTTCTAGCACCAAAAAAATTTTTTTCTGTCCTGGAAATTGAGTATCTTTTTCTAGGGCTGTGGCTGGTCACTGCTCACTAAGTTTGTCAGCCTTGAAGCTGGTTCCCTGTAGTTTGGCCAAAAGAAACACGGTGGAGCTGAAGTTGCTGCAGCTTTATACAAATCTGCCCCAGACACCCTAGTAAAGGGCCCTGAAGAGAAGAACTAACTGGGTGTTTCTTCTTGAGACACAGTTTATGTAACCCAGACTGGATTCAAACTCATGATTCTACTGTCTTAATCTTCTGGGGGCTATAATTACTATCATGTACCAATATGCCTGACTCCTCTGTGTGTGTGTATGTGTGCCTGTATGTGTGTCTGTGTATGTCTGTGTGTCTGTGTATGTCTCTGTGAGTGTCCATGTATCTGTGTCTGTGTGTAGGTCTCTGTATGTATCTGGTTCCATATGTTCATGTGTAGAGGCCAGGAGCCAGGACCAAATGTCGTTCTAAATTACTCTCCACGTATCTGTGAGGTTGTCTCTAAGTGGCACTCTGACTAATTGGAAAGCTCCAGGGCCCTCTCAGCTCCTCCTCCCCAGTCCTGGGCTTCAGTGCACACACTGCACTGAGTGTGTACTGGAGGCTTGGGATTATGCTCCCTTTTGTGTTTATTTTTTATTGTGTGCATATGGGTGTGTTGCCTGCATGAAAGTCTGTGTGTCATGTGTGTGTTGCCCATGGAGGCCAGAAGAGGCATTAGGGTCCCTAGAACTAGAATTACAGACAGTTGTTGGCTGCCATGTGGGTGCTAGGAACGGAATCTGGGTCCTCTGAAGGCCAGTCAGAGCCCTTAACTGCTGCACCGTTCCAACGGGATGGGGTTTATTGCTCAGTGGCTGAGCGCACACTTAGCATACTTGAGGCCCTGTGGGTTCCGTTCTCTGGACACAGGAAAAGGGGAGTGGATACCACAAACATTATCTGTCAAAACAAGTAAGACAGCACAGGTAGAGGAACTTGCTGTGAAGTCTCATGACCCACATTTAATCCCTGGGGACCACATGGTAGAAGAAGAAAATCAGGGCCAGAGAGATGGTACAGCAACTTAGAGCACTTGCTTTTGCAGAGGATCTGGGTTCAAGTCCCAGAATCCACAAGTCAGCTCTCTCTGACTGTACTTCCAGGGGATCTGATGCCTTCTTCTCATCCACACAGACACCAAGCACACACATGGTATTCATATGTACATGCAGGCAAAACACTCATAAAATATATAAAATTAAATAGTAAATAAATAAATAAATAAAAACTGAGTGTGGCAGACGAATCTCTGAGTTTGAGGCCAGCCTGGTCTACAGGGCAAGTTTCAGGACAACCAGAGCTACATAGAGAAATCCTATCTCAACAGAGAGAGAGAGAGACAGAGAGAGAGAGAACTGACCCCCACAAATTATCCTCTGACCTCCACACTTGCATTACAGCACTCACATGTCCGTACACATTAAACAAACAAACAAACAAACAAATGTAACAAAACAAACAAAAACGTGAGTCTCTAAGAACCCTGCTTTTGTCTAAAGAGCTAAGCCAGAGTGACCATAAGGGTCGAGTCACCAGTGTTGCTTTCTAGAACCTGGCTCTTTAGTTTCAAAGGCAACAGTCTTGATCCTCAGGCCTACTGCAGGCCTTAGGACCCTTCTGCGGCTCAGGCCTCTCAGCTGGGCAGGCTGGGGTGGGGGATGGGAAACACTGGCACTTGCTGTGTTCCCCACAGGGCCAGCACTGAAAGCTGCCTGTCGGTTGGTAGAGGATTTCAAGGGTCTGAGGATGAAAGAGAATATATTAACAGAAAATACCCCCAGTTTTTAACCCCACATAGTTCTAGGGAAACGCAATACAAAGGCATCAGATCCGCTTACAGTGGCGGCACTGAAGGTGAATGTCGATTAGTGACTAACAATTGTCATCTTCTCTGTGACCCTGCTTGATGGCTGGGTGCTGTGGGAGTCTTGCTACCTGAGCTTTCTGTCTCTGTTTCATCTGACTTGCCTGAAACAGAAAAGGAACCGGCTCACCTTGGTGAAGGGGCTCAGCTGTGATCAAGGCCCAGAGTTCTGTGGTCTAGCTGGACAGTGTTTGGCTGTCTGGGTCCAGTGACCGTGTCTTTTAGAGCAGCTGGGCTTTGCGCTGGCCAGTATTATTACCCAGAGTGGAACCCACTGAAGGTATTTTAAAACTCCAGGCTGAGTGTCTGTCTGTCATCAGAGTGGTGCTTTCCAACCCACTTTAGAGATGGGGAAAGAGAGGCATACAGAAGAGGGGTACCCTAGATGAGTTTCTTTACAGAAGGAGTCCCTGAGTCAGGCAGGTAACCCAGTTATGTCCCTAAAGCTCATCTCTTCCTCTAAACAAAATGCTCGGAGGGTGCTTCAGAGAAACAGAGAAGGAGTCGTTAAAGCTACTCAGTCAATAAGACCAGCAGACCACCAAGACTGTTGTGCCCCAGACTCCAGCATCCCCAGCCATTAAAAACAATGTCTTGGGTGGGCATAGTGGTACCCACTTGTAAAATCTCAGTACTTGGGAGCCCTAGACAAGAGGATTACCACAAATTAGCCAGCCTGGCTAACATAGTAAATCTCTGACTGTAAGACCCTGTCTCAAAAGAAAAGAAAGGGAAAGAAGAGGAGGAAAAAGAAGAGGAGGAAGAGAAAAGAGAAACAGAGGAGGAAGAGGATGAAGAGGAGGAGGAGGGAGAGAGGAGGGGGAGTGGAGGGGAAGGGAAGGGGAAGAGGAGGTAGAGGAGGCCAGCTCTATAGCTTAGGTAGCACAACCTCTCAGGTCCCTTCTTTCTCTCGGGTCTGTGTACACAGCCTGGCATCCACCAGCCCGTTCAGGCCATCTTTGCTTGCAGTTTGCCTTTCTTTAATCCCAAACTTCCAAGGGGGCGCTGTGAAGCCACGGGCTCTTCTCCCCGCAGAGCAGCCGGGTAGCTGGGTCTCTGCTGGTAACCAGGCCCGGCCCGCCTCTCCAGCGTCCAGCATTGTTGCTGTTTCCATTTGCTCCTTTATTCTCCAGGTTTTCCTTGACTCTGATGTTTTTTCTCCCTGCTGCACAACAAGCCCTTCTGATCTCTGTGAAAGGCAAACCCGTGTCATTCTTCCAAATCATCATTGTATGACATGTTTTTATATGAGCCGGACAAAGGAGCTATTTGATCAGGGGGTATGGTGTGTGATTGTAAGAAATTCAGCTAGTCGGTGGTAACCATTGTTCCCCAAGCGGCTCCCTGACCCCATTCTGTTCCTGGAAAATCTCCCTGAGAGTGGCCTCTATTCATGGAGTAACCCCAGTCCCCAGCCGCTCCAGGAGCATGCTCAGTTTGGAGCGGTGTCATCGATAGCTGCCTGCAGCCAGCCTTTAACTCTTTCATCAGCATTAGGTTTCCAAGCCCACAGCTGTTATCACGGCCCGGAGCTCAGGGGGTTAGAGATACAGGCATGCTCTCTGCTCTCCTTCTTATCTTGGAGAAATTTAACCTACCTTTGAAATGGTCATTTGGAAATTACCCGTCTGCGGCTTTCAGCCAGCACAAGCCCTGCCCTCCTCGCTATTCCCTTGAGGGTAGTCTCCCTGGTTCTGCCAGTCCTCGTGCCCTGCTGCTGGCGTGTGGTCTGGTGGCAATTCAAAACTGTTTCTGATTGCCTGAGTTGGATGTGCGGAGCCCCTCATGATGGCTCCAAAGCCTTGGGCAAGACTGCTGTACTGGTCCCTGGAAGAGGAAATACTTCCGTGCTAGACACCATATTGTTTGCTCGCCCTTTCACCCTCTTCCCTATGGGGTGCACACACTGTGCCCCCACAAATATAAGGGCTGTATTACAATTGGAGGAGAGACAGACTTTAAAAATAAAGAACAAACAAACAAACAAACAAAAACATTTTCCTTGAAGGATCCTTGGCCCTGGAATCCCAACCCCTTAGGGAAAATGAGGTCATGGATCTCTAGAAACGTTCTGTCTCGTCCTTGACCTCATGCCACTAACAGCGTGTGACAGATGCCCAGACTCTTTTGGTCTAACTGCTCAGCACACTAACTACCCAGTTCAACGAGTGCTTGAACCACTGTACAGTGGTGAAGCATTTTCCTTTCACAAGGTCGAGTCTGGCCCAGTATGTGCGTCTTAGCATTGAGAGATTGCTCAATAGATCGATCCAGAGGATACTAGAATTCCCCTTGACATATGTTAAAGGCAAACAGCTTTGGGATTCCTCACTGTGCTTATTTTGTAGAGACTAGGGAGAAGATGGGAGGACCTGTTCAGAACTGCCAAAAACCAGGGGCTGAGCAAAGCTCAGATCTGGAGCCTTCCATCATGTTTCCCTTTGTTTCCAAAAGAAGTCAGCATTCAGTCAGACTATTGACATTTGTCCGTAACTGTTATCCAGAAGCCAAGACCTCAGAGCCAATAAAAGTAGCATCTAGAAGGTCCAGAACCACACGTGCAGAACCTTTTCTGCTTCAGTGCCCACCCTACCTTCTTCCACTGAAGCCACAGAACCGCCTCTCCAGTCAGAGCAGTAAATTGCGGCTCCTGCCTCTGACTCTGTCTTTGGCCCCATGAGAATGGCCCACAATACAATGACTAAGACACAGAGGTTCCATGAAGGGGGAATGGAATATTAGCATACAAAGTACTGACTCCTGCTGAGCACAGATGGATCCCAAAGACTTTATGCTAAAGGTGAATCCATCTATATATCTGGAGTGGGTAGATCTGGACTGGGGAGAGGACGGGGGAAGGACCTGCTCACAAGTAGGGGCTGTTTTTAGGGGGTGATGAACAAGATTACAGGATTAGATGGTGATGACGATTATACAGCTCTGTCAATACACCAAAAAGCCCTTACATATTCAAAAGGGGTACACTTAGTGGTGTTTGGACTCTGTATTAAGAACAAAAATACAAAGCCAGAAGTGAGACGGTTTGATATACTAATAATTATCCTGGAAAAAGATGTGGCATCCAAACAGGCTATGTGGCTACTGCAGCTACAGAAGATAAATGCCTGGTCGTCAGCCTTTACACCTCCAAGAGCACGAAGCAGCCTAGACGCTTCCCCATTGTGAATGCCCTGGCGGCTGGTAGGCGAAACCACTCCTCATACAGAAGCAGGCACCAAGCCCAGGGAGGCCCAAGGAGGGAGATATCCCTTTCCCTAAAGGTGGGAATTGCTAGAAGGTCATCACCTCAGGATCAAGGAGAAACTGTTGGCATCAGCCTTCTTTTGGTCTCCCTTAGACCGAGAGGAGAACAGTATCTCTGCCTTTCATCCCTCTCCCACTTTCTTTCTCTCTCTCTTTCTTTTCTTCTTTTTTTAAAGATTTATTTTATACATGTGAGTATACTGTCGCTGTCTTGGTTGTGAGCCACCGTGTGGTTGCTGGGAATTGAACTCAAGACCTCTGGAAGAGCAGTCAGTGCTCTTAACCACTGAGCCATCTCTCCAGCCCCCCCCAACCCCTTTCCCACTTTCACGCCCCTGGAACTACACATGGGGATCCTGGCAATGACAGCACAGGAGTCTCATTGCTATGGCGATTCTCTAGCTTGGGAATGATACCTGGCCTTCCCTTTCTCCCGACTCTGTGTTCTGGCCCACACCCCTGGCCTCTTAGGAAGGCCTGTAAAATTAAATTGCTTCCCAAGGTTACACAGCTGATTGCTAACCAAAGGCAGGCTAGAACCCCATCTTAGTTCTCAAGATGGGAGTCCTTCTGGTCTTCTGATCAGGGTCGGGTACTTGTTGCCAGGGAGACAGAAAGCATGGGGAATGATTGTGTAGGTGATAAAAATGTTTCAGAAGCCGGGCGGTGGTGGCGCACGCCTTTAATCCCAGCACTTGGGAGGTAGAGACAGGCGGATTTCTGAGTTCGAGGCCAGCCTGGTCTACACAGTGAGTTCCAGGACAGCCAGGGCTACACAGAGAAACCCTGTCTCGAAAAACCTAACAAAAAAAAAAAAAAAAATGTTTCAGAAAATGTTGATATTTCCTAACAAAGTTTCCATGACCTAAAGAGGGAGGCCCAGACAATCCTTGGCCAGGTTTGCTTTGTTATTTTTAAATTGTTCTTTAATTCTTAGCCTAGTCTATTGCAGGGTGGGTGGTAGCAGAAATAGCAATGAACAAATGGCTGCTGATGCCTCAGTTTCCCTCAGATGAGGTATTGGTACATGTTAGTCTGGGACTCTGATCTCTCATCAGCCTGCTTATGGGACCACAGACTGTGTACCATGCAGTTCCCAAACCCAGAGACCAACAGTGTCCCCAAGCTGAGGCAGCACAATGCTCTTCCATGATACAGATGGAAAAGTTCATACTTGGAGGAATCTGAGGCCAGAGAGGCAGTTCAGCAGTGAAGATGGTCCAAGTTCGATACCCAGCCTCCACATGGCAGCTCACAGCTGTCTGTAACTCCAGTTTCAGGAGAGCCACACCCTCTTCCAGGCTCCTCTAGTACCAGACACCCACGTGGTGCACAGACATATATAGACAAAACACCTATACACATAAAAAATAAATAATTCTTAAGAGCCTGGGTTTGACAAGCCAACAGATGTGTATTTAAATCCCAGCTGTACAGCTTTGGAAGGAAGAAAATCTGTTCACTTTTCTGAACCTGTTTCCTCAGTTGCAAACTGGAGCTAATGGCTTATTTGGGAGAAAATATCCCCAAGAGGGTAGTAACAACCATAGTAGTATCGAGAGGCTCAATGAGGTGGATGTCCAAGGGTTCAGCATAGTTCCTAGCAGACGGTGAGACCTTATAGAAAGATGAATAAGGTCCGTGAGATGGCTCAGTGGGTGGAGGTGCTTGCCGCCAAGCCTGACAATGAGTTCAACTCCTGAGACCCACGTGAGGAGAGGAGAGAACCAACGCCTGCAGTCCTCTGACTTTCAGTTGTGTACTGTGACATGTGTCACACACACAAATAAATGTCACACAAGTTGTATTTTAAAGAAGGCAATGGTAGCGTTTGTTGCTACCATCTTCTCCAAAACTACCTCCAAATCCAAAACTGAAGACTGCAATCAATTCTCTGGAGATCACATTGCCACCCTCTTACTGAGCCCACAGTGCTGGGACCAAGCACTAAGGCCTCCATGATGGACTTTATTAATTCATGGAGAACATAGGAGCTTTAGCTAAACTCCAAGGCTGCCTGCGGTCTAGGTAAGGCATTACAAGTAGCTATTACAAGGAAAGAATGTTTCAGAGCACAGAAGACTGCCTGGGAGACAACGGAGCCTGAAGAAAGCTCAGGAATTTATTGAGGCAGAGGCTCATGGAACGGCAAACACATGGAAAAGCATGGACTATCTAGAAGATGGGGGATGGGGCATATCTGAATTACTAGAACCTTCCACAGAAGTGGAAGGAGGTCAGACTAGTAAGATGGTTCAGCAGGTAAAGATAAAGTTTTGCTGCCAACCCTAGAACCCATGGCAGAAGGAGAGAAGCAATTCTATAAGTTGGCCTAAATGTGTACACACACACACACACACACACACACGAACACAATAAACAGATGATAGAGATAGATACATGATATAAATGATAGATAGATGATAGATAGATAGATAGATAGATAGATAGATAGATAGATAGATAGATGATAGAGACAGACAGACAGACAGACAGACAGACAGACAGACAGACAGACGAAGCTTTTTTTTTTTTTAAGTGGAAAGTTAGTCTAGAAGGATGTTACCATACCTGTTGAAGGATTTGACTTTTATCCCAGGGTCAGAGTGAGCAGTGCAGTTCTCTAAGCCTGCAGGGGATTCACATTTTCTTGGTTTTGTTTGGAAGTTTTGATTCTAGCTGCTTTGAGTACAATGATCACAGCATGAGCCCTACTTTGTGTCCCAGCCTCACTAGAGAAACAGCTCTGAAGGAGACCCCAGCCTCTGGAACAATCAGTTTCCTTTCCTCTTCTTGAAAAAAGCTTTACAGTTTTTATTTACATCATTTTATATGTATGCTGAGTTCAGGAAGAGGCCAGAAGAGGGCGTCTGATCCAAGAAGCAGAGTTAGCAGTGGTAAGCACCCCTGTAACTCTGGGAATTAAACTGGGGTCCTCTGGTCTTGGAGGCAATGTTCTTAATGGCTGACTTATCACTCCAGCCTCGGAATGTGCTTTTAATTCACAGAATTTTCATGGAGGTTCTGGGGGACTCTCAAAACTTTAGAATTTCTGCTCTAATATAGCCGCTGGGGTAAGGTCTGACACCGTCATTATCTCCACCATTCAAAACTAATGTTGATCTGAGACTAAAAACCTGAATTTCACCTCTAATTCCTGACTGTGGGCAGGGAAGGCTCTGTCCGTTCATGCTGTTCTCTGACTAGGTGGAACACTCCCATCCAAAACCTCCCTAGCATCATGGTGACCCTGTCATGGGTCACTCTCCCATTAGATTTTGCTCGGAATTATTAGCTACTGTGTGCTGGCTTCAAATTCTGGTTTGACCACTTAGCCTTGCTGAACTCTGATTTCCTCCTCTGTAAATGGAATGCCCACATGTCTGAGTCACAGAGAGGCAGACAGGCAGGTGTCCTTTTTCCAATGTATCCGTTTATTGTTCACAACCCACAGTAAATGAATCTTAACAACCTGACGCTCTGGTGCTAAGTGGTGCCTGTGATAGCCCCCTACTGTGTGGGACCCAGGGATGAAACTCAGGTTGTCAGGCAGCAGCAAATGCCTATGGAGCCATCTTGCTCACCCAAGTGATTGCCTCTTTTGCAGCTTGAGATGCAACAGCTGAAGAAGCAGAGATGTTCCTTCCGTCATAATTTCGGAAATAGACAATTTACTCTTTTTCTAGGTCTTGGAGACATGAGCATAAACTGTCTTGCTATCTTTATTAAGCCATGGACTTTTAACCTTTTGCTCAGAGAGAATGTCATGGCTTTTCCTCAATCTAGAGAAGTTCCCAGCACCACTCTCTTTGTGTGCTTGGGACCATTAGTGAGTAATGAGAGCCACCCGGACACAAACACGGTGATAACACATCAGTAGATCTGATAACGGAGACAAAGATGTGATTCGTGTTCTAGGTAGGACTGAGCAGGATGACATGAGGCTTGATCGTGTTACTCAAAACTGTGTGTAATTTAAAACTCAGTAGTTGGAGCTGGAGAGATGGTTCAGTGTCTAAGACCCAGATTTGATTCCCAGCGCCTACATGGAGGCTCACAGCCATCCATAACTCCAGTTCCAGGGAATCTGACACCCTTTGGCCTCCACAGGCACCCCATGCATGTGGTACCCAGATATATGTGTGGATAGAACACCAATCCACATCAAATAATACAGTAATTCAAAAATAAATAAAATGTGGGAATCATCTTGTTTCTGAAATGTTTTCACTTGGTACTTTTTGACTGTAATAACTGCTAGACTATGAGACTGTGGCTAAGGAGAGCGAGGGCACCTCATTTCTCATCCTAGATCACAAGATCCCAGGAACAAGAAGAGCCCAGGCTGTGGTACCTGTTGGTGCAATCAGTCCTTCACGGATGCCACAGTCTGTCAGCTGTGTCCACTCTGTGATTTGTGGACCACAGGCAGCCGAGGATGGCTATGCATGCAGCCCAGTTCAAAATCCCAAACATACTTTAATATCATGAATGTGTGTGTTGTGTGTCTCTCAAACATATGCTATGTCATATTGGAACATCTAAAGGTTGAATACACCTGCTTAGAGCCAGGCCCCAAGCTGGAAGTTGTCCTGCCGCTCAGCCCTCTATGACACGGGTTCAAACACAGTCACAGTTGTGGGGAAAGTATTCTCCAAGTATGGCTTGAAGGTAAGTACCCTGAGATCTGTAACCAAAGCCCCAAGCCACTGATGGCAGCAGCCACACTCCAGTCCTTAAGATATTGAAGAAATGGTATTGGGTATGATGCTATACAACTTTTAATTCCAGCACTCAGTAGGAAGAGTCAAAGGGAGTGTAGGCCAGCCTAGACTATAGTTAGTTCAAGGCCAGCTAGAGCTACATAGTAAGCCCCTTTCCAAAAAACAGGGATGGAAGGGCGGAGAGGGGGCTGGGAAAGACAATGAGGAAATGTCTTTGTACCTGGGGTGGGAGTTGAGCCTGATCCAATCAGTTCACTGGAGGTTTTTCTCCCTGGGGCTTATATATGTCATGTGGACTCTGTTGAGCCCTGTTGTAAGAATTTTATACATGATATGTTCTCTTTCCGGCACTCCACCTGTGGGTAGATAGTATGGTGAACCCTACTTTACATAGAAGGAGACTGAGACTCATTGGGTGAAATAACTTTTACAAGGCCACAGGATCCAAGCAAAGAAATGAGCACTTTGGGGTTCCTTTGTCTGTTACCACAGTTTGAAAGGAAAGAAAGGCCTTACCTTGATGTCAACCAGGCCTCTCAGACTCTAGAGTTCAACATGGCAGAAGAGCCATTAGTCCTGTATACTCACAAAGTCCTGCTCTTTGATGCTAGGTGAGCCATTACCCAGCTAGCTAGCTCTATCACCTGTGGGTGATAGCAAATCACCTATGTTCTGTGGGCCTCAGTTTCCCTGTCAGTAAAATGTGGTGGGACTGTTGTCTAGATCACAGACATGAGCCACGTGCCTGGCACTTGTTGGGCATTTGGTAAACTGAGAGTCTAAATGTCTGACCCTGGCTCCCTTCCGTGATTGCCCACCACAGGACCCTGAGTTCCTGGCTGGCCCTTCCCTTCAGGCTAACAGCAGCCCATTATAGTAAGTGGAAGCAGCTGGAAAGCATGGGGGGGTGGGAACCAGGGAGGAGAGGGGACAGCTTGAGTGACTGCAGGCCAACCCTGAAGGCCTCTTGGGGGATATTGGCCGTGGCCACAGGTGTACCAATTACTCTCCCCTAGAAGCAAGCCTTCCTCCCCACTGTCTCGGCCCTGACCTTGGTTCTGCAGGAGGCAGGAGCGGCACTACTGCCTGGTCGTTTGTCTTCAGGGTTTCATGGCCTCTCTGAGGCTTCCAGCGCTTTGCAAGATTTCTCTCCCTCTCCAGCCACTTCCCAGTCTAAGGAGCCTCTTCTTGGCAGCTCGGGTTTCATTCCTAGGAGCTTTGTTCCAAGTGGAAGTTTCTGGTCGGGATAATACCTAGGTGTTCGTGGTCAGTACAGGAAGAGTCAGAGGCTGCTCTGGGAACATTTCTGCTAGCCCAGGTGCTCTGAGGAAAGCTGGGTTTGCCTTGTCATCCTGAAGGCGCCTTCTCCTTTGGGATCCAAGAATGCCTCTGAATGTCAAGCCCAGAACCCACCCACCCACCTCTGCCTCACTGGAGGGTCCTGGGCATCATTTCCTGAATGCCCAGAAGAACCCTGAAGGGCTCAGTCTTGCCTTCTCTTGCCACAGCTGAGGATGCTGGAAGAATCTCTACACTGCCAAGGCAGACCTTAACAACTATTTTACAAGATACCTTTCCCAACTAGGTTTGCCTCCTGTGGAGGGGATGGGTTTCTATTGCTGGAAAAAAAAAAAAAAAACCCACAAAACTCATTTAATTTTTAAAATTATACTTATTATTTAATATGTGCACAGGTACACCATGGCACATGTAGAAGTTCGAGGACAACTTGTAGAAATTAGTTCTCCCACCATGTGGGACCTGGAATTAAACACAGGGAGTCAGGCTTGATGACAAGCATCTATACCTGCTGAGCTGGCTCACTGGACCTCTTTCTTTTCAATCCTGGTTTACTGGCACAGGCTGGTCTCAGAGTCACTATCTAGACAAGGATAACCATCAAATTTTCATTCACCCTCCTCCACCTCCCGTGTGGTGGGATTTGATAGCTATGTGTCACCATGCCCAGCTGCATGCTGGGAACTGAGGCCTGAGCCACACACATACTAAGCAGCACTCCACTGACAAACGACCTAGCCAAGTTTCTCCCTTTCTTGTACAGAAAAGATGAAAGTTGTCAACGTATGAGAGTCCACACGTGTAACCTCAGGCAACTGAAGACAGAAGATCTCAAATTTGAGGCCATCTTGGGCTACACAGTAAGTTGCAGGCCTACAAAGACCCTGACTCCACAAACCAAACCAAAAATGGAAAAAGGAAGGAAGGAGGAAAAGATGGACGTCCCTGGCACTCTCATAGCTACTCACTCTTAGCTCCTTTCTCCTCTGTGACCCCCTCTGGTGATTCAGACAAGCAGGGGACCTGGCGCTGGTACATGAGCTACCCAGACCATGTTGCGTGACAACTACAGGTGCCTGACCATACATTGTTCTTCATTAACTCAAGGCACTCGGGAAGGGAGAAGGTAGGCATTTGCCTTTAGGGAAATGAGAAGCCCTGGATACCACATCTCTGTCCCTGATATTTCTCTCCTCTCTGTTTTTTCTGACTCCAGGCAACTCAGACTTAATCTCCCCACCTTGCTTGTGCCTTTCTGAGAGTCAGAGGGAGACGTTGTAAGATTGACTCAGAGGAGCAAGATGTACACTCCAGTCCCTAAGAACAAGCAGGAAGAACTTCTCCCATACGGACAGTCACCACATCTGCACCTCTTGCTTCTGCTAAGGGTCCAGGCCTTAGGCAGCCACACCTGCTTGAGTAAATGCAAGGTTGAGAGAGAGGCTAGGCATCGTGGGCACATAGAAACTTGCCCTTGATCTTTGCCAGCTTCTGAGTGACCTCAGGACCTCGGGCCACTGAACTGTTTCCCAAGAAAGCAGCCTCCTTGGAGGCTCAATGCAGCTTCTTATTGTACCATTGAATGGTATCAGTTTGTAAGCCTGGACTCAGAGTCCTTACTCAGCTGGCCCAGATCCTCCCTCAGAATCCCCCCCCCCCCCCCCGCCCCCAGAAGCCACTGGTCCAAGGAGTGACATTCTAAAGGACCCGCTGGACACTTCCCCTACTCACAAAAACATTGATCCTGACAATTCTAATCAGATCCAGGAACTTTCCATCCCCTGGTCTCTCAGGCCTATCTCTCGGGCCAGCTGTTCTCAACCTTTGGTTTGCAAGCCCTCTGGATATCCTGCATATCAGATATTTACACTACAATTCATAACACTAGCAAAGTTACAGCTACAGGAGCAACAGAATAATTTTATGGTGGGCGGGAGGTCACCACAGCACAAGGAAGTGTATTAAAGGGTCGCAGCATTAGGAAGGTTGAGGCTATCTCAGGCTCCCCAGTCTAAATTAACTTTAGAAATTTCAGATAGACAAACTTAGGCTCTGTCCCTTCCTCTCACTCAGCACAGACCCAGGCCCTTTTGGTGCTGAAGTCATCTGGCTCATTTTGTATCCTGGCTCTTAGACCCTCAACCGACGAACCACACCTCACTTATGGGAAACCATGAGGCCACTCTCCCTCCCTGGGCTGCTACATCACATCCCTTCACAGGAACCTCTGTGCAGCTCAGGATCTGAACCTCCAGCTTTCCCCTGGGAGGATCAGGACCAGTTTCAGGGAAGTGGATGGAACCTGAGCCCAAGCCCAGCCTCCACTGACCTGCCTGTATTATCAGGACAGCCATCAGTAGGTCCTCCACAGTGGATTACCCACCATGAATGTTTCATGGGCTTGCTCTTAGGCACTGTGTAGAAGGCAGTGACTCCGGGGAAGGCTGTAGAAGAAACCAAAGGAGGCAGGGCAGGAGGCAGGTGGAAGGGTGCAGAATAACCCAGGCACTTGTTAGGATGGGACACAGGATTTCTTTGTGAAGAAAGATACTATGGGATCTGATGGTGTTTGTCAAATTGAAATGGTTGAAGCTGAAGCCTTTGTCCAGCATACACAAGGTCAAGTGGTCCATTCCAGAACTGGAAAGGAAGAAAACGAGAGATAGATATATGGTAAATAGATGACAGACAGACAGACAGACAGACAGACAGACAGACAGACAGACAAGGCTGGGTGTAGTGCATGCCTTTAACCCCAGCACCCAGGAAGCAGAGGCAGAAGGAGCTCTGTGAGTTTGAGGCCAGTGGTATACATAAAGAGTTCTAGGCCAATTAGAGCTACATAGTGAGACCCTTTCTGAAAAATTAAAAAAAAAAAAAGAAAGAAAGGAAGGAAGAAAGAAGGAAAGAAAGAAGGAAAAGAAAGGAAAAGAAAAGAAAAGAAAAATTGAAATTATTAAATCAGAGACTGGACATAAGGTGGGGTCCATAACAGTGGAGGTATTTGGGGACCATGGACATTTAGGGGACTGCTCTGTCTTGAGTCCAGGTCCCAGACATTTCCCTGAAGTCTTCTGTACATACATTCAGGCAGACGGACAGATGTAATTTGGTGCTGACCCTGCCCATTCCTCCCCTTGAAAGTCACTGACCTGTTCTCCACACTGTTGCCCTGGGTCTCAGGACCAAGTGTCCAGTCTGCTGGTGGGTGTCATGGGTCCTCCCAGGCTCCCTGCAGGCTGTAGGTTCTATCATCCTCAGGCTTCAGACTCTGATAGTTCCTAGAGGGAGAGGCAGGCTGGTGCTCTAGAGGAGTTTCCTTCAGGCTTCTCCTGCATCTCTCAAAGCAGCAACCACACCTGGCTTGTTCAGAGCACTTCCAGTCAGGTCCTACGGGTGAGTCATCTGATCTTTAACCACGGGGAGCCAGGCCATGATCCCCAAATGTCAGCACAAAGGACTATGTTCATCAGGGGATGGTGCCTGGACAGTCCTTTTTCTCTCCTCCCATGGACAGCCAAGCAAGGAAAGGCAAACAAGTGTTTCCTGAATCATCCCATGGCTCCCTCTTGTTTCTTGCTGAGGAATAGAGTCCAGGCCTTGCTCAGTATCTGCCAACCAGTGGGAGGGGGCTCACAAGTGATCAGCTCTGGGCCTGCCCAGATGGACAGTCACTTCTTAGGGTGCAGAGAGACCCAGATGGGAAGGAGAGCAACCAAAAGCACCTTCTTGGCACAACCTTCCAGAATAATGTGGGACTTGGGGATCCCCTTGGAGTTCCTGCCAGCTCCCCATCTGTCTCCCCACCGCTTACTCCTCCTCTCTTCTCTGCTCTCTTTGGCTTTTTAATTCCCCATTCACCATCTTTACTGAAGCCCCTTGGTTGCTATGGAAACCCAATGCAACCAAGGAAGCAGAATTTGGAGGGGTTCTGAGATTTCCAGCCCAACAGATCCTGCTTTGATCTCTGCTGGCCCAAGCTTAGGGAACGTTTATTGTGCCTTCAGAAAATGGGTTTGTGGTCTCCTCTAGTTAAACAGTAGAGGTGTGAACTGGGTACGATGGCTCACACCTATAATCCTAACATTCAGTAAAAAGGAGGTGGGAAGAGTGTCAACAGTTTAAGGCTAGCCTGGGCTACGTTGTGAATTCTAAGTCAGCCCAACCTTGTCTCAAATAAATCTTGTCTCAAATAAGTAAGTAAGTAAATAGGTAGGTAGCATAGTTTAGATAGGCAGCAGAAGACACCTAGGCTAAGTAATCAGCACTCACTGTCAACAATGCTGTGCCTGACATTGCCTTAGGCAATGAGCAAGTTACACCAAGGTTCTTGCTCCTTGGGAAGGTACAGCTAGACAGACCAGAATGTAATAGGTAAGCAGAAATCAAGAAAATACCAGAGAGTGAGAAGAATAACACAGAAAATACAACAGACCCTGGTGGTACCAGGCCTGTTGCTGGCTAGCTTTCATCAACTTGACAGAAACACGAGTCACCTGGGAAGAAGGTTAAGGCATTGCCTCCGTCACACTGTCCTTGTCTGCCTGTCTGAGGGGATTGTCTTGATTGGCGATTGATTGATGTGGAAGGCCCAGCTCACCAGTGCTGCCCTTAGGCAGGTGGTCTGGAGTTGTATAAAAAAGCAAGCTGAGCAAGCCCCTGAGCAGCACTCCTCTGGGCTCTTGGCTTCAGTTTCTGCCTCCAGGTTACTGATTTAGGCCCTTGCCTTGCCTTCCCTCAATGATGGATTGGAGCCTGTAAGCCAAACAACACCCCCTCCGACCCCAAGTTGCCTCTACTCAGTCACAGCAACAAAGGAGCAAACTAGGATGGTTGTAAACCTCACAACTTGGGAGCTGAGGCAGAAGGATTTCCAACTCAAGGCCTTAGGTCTTGAGCAAGTTCAAGGCCAGCCTAGGCACCTTAGGAAGACTCTTTTCCAATAGCTGCCCTATGACTTTCATACACATGCCGCAGTACAGGTGCCTCGGAATAGGGTAGTAGCAACTGACAAGCTATTGGATGGGCTGGACAAGAGAATGTTCTGGAAAGGAAGCCAGCAAGACCCACTGAGTGAAGCAGAACTCAGTTTGTTGAAAGAATCCAGGAGGCTCCTGATGAAACTATTCTTGCTTTTGGTCACTTCCTGGCTCTGGATTTGGTAGGTAGGGGAGGAAACTAATGGACAATACAACTCTTGACCACACGTAAGCTCCAGGTTCTCACAGGGCTCTTTCTCCTGCTTCAGCAGTGTTTACAGTCTCCCAGGGTTCCTAACTATTTCTCAGGCTACACTTCCTCTATCTGTGTTCCCTCTCTCTCTCCCCTCCACTCTGAAGCTTAAGACTCCAACATGGATCTTTGCCCTTTTAGCTCCCGCCTTCCCCTAGGACTCCATTCTGTCTCCTGGCTTTGAGCATTGCTGTGTTTTCAGTGCTCCCATTATAGCACAAGAATGAGTCTCACCCTGGAATTCCAGATCCAAGTAGCTCCCCACTCATGCCTTCCTCTGGAATACTGAGTCAGCTCAAACCTCACATGTCCAAACTCAGACTCCGGAGCCTCCCTGAGAACTGGCCCCCACCTGAAACCTTCTCAGCAAACCACCTCAGCACGTCTACCTTGAGGACCTTCAGTTGCTCAAGCCTTCCAGGCATCCCTAGCTGCCTCCTCTTCCTACTCAAACCATAGCCAAACCCACCTGCAGATTCTGCCATTGGCTACCTGCCCCTCCCCAAACAAAAAACAACAACAGAAAAAAAAAAAAACCCACCAAATTCCAATCGCTTCTCACCTCTCCCAATCCACTATTATCAATCACTTAGCTTCTCCGTCTCTTTGTAACTGTCTCCCTTGCCCCCCACTGTCTCTACTTAACACACTGCAGCCACCGCAGTCTTCACATCCCTGCCTTCACATGGCGTCACTACTGCTGTTGTAAGCTCACAGTGGGATGCCACCTCACCTCACCAAGGCTAAGCCAAAGTGGCCCCTGGATGATCTGCCCTCCACTGGGTGCCTTGCCGTCACTTGGTTATCAACTTAATATTCAAGCATCAGGTCCAGAGGCCTCCCCTAACCTTTGTTCCAGACACCCTGCCCTCCTCTCTAGTCCCCTCTAGGTTTTGAGCTAGCTATTCCTCTACCTGGGTGCCCCCCAATCTGAGAGCCTCGCCCCAACAGGTGTCTATTCAAACATGTTCTCAGCAAGGCCTTCTTTGATCACGGTGTTTACGCCAGCCAGCACCCTTCACACTCACTCCTGTCTCTGACGCTGTGTCTGATATCTCTGTCCTGTTACCTGTGCCCCCTCCTGCCTCCCTCTAGAAGCTGAGCAGAAAACAGTGGGGATTTCGTGGGTTTTTTTTTTTTTTTTTAAACTTCCTGCTCTATCTCATCTGCCCAGAGCAGAGTCAGGCATAGAATAAGCACTCAGTAAATATTTATTGAATGAATGAACCAATGAACCGTATTAGGGTGAGACCTACAGTCCTCAAGAGGCAGCCTCGACCTGGAAATGTTATAGCGTTGACACCGTGTGACTGCTGAGCTGGGTTGTCCATCGGGAGAGAGCGAGCCCTAAGATTCTTTGCACAGCGGCATTCAAGCCTGTGTGGTGTCACAGAGAGCAGGACGGGTGGACAAGACCGTGGGAGAAGACAGCACTTCCTCATTTATTTATTCCTTGCAGCCAAGACCTGGGTTGGGTCTTTGGTGGCTTTGAAATGAAACGCAGGTTTCTGATTTAGACTTGGCATGGCTCTGGGAATCCCGGGGGAGAGGATGAGTGAGAGAGGGCCTAGCCCAACCTGCTGAGTAGAGGCCTGACCACTGAGCTGGACATCTCCCTGTGAGGGCATCTTGAGAACTCACTAAAGACGAGATGTCTGAGAGGCACTCGGTGGAGGCTCAGGAGTTCAAGGCTGGGAGGCTACACAGTCAAGCCGATGCCAGCCCAGGTTCCTCGAGACGCCATTTTAAAGAAAATGGACAAGTGAGAAAGAAGAATCTAAGCGGGACTTGGTAAGGACAGAAGGGAGAGAGCCCGAGTAACTAACCTTGCTATAGCTGACCCAGGGACAGAGTGGTCTGTCTACCTTTTGGCTGAGCAGAAGCCCAGTCCTCCTCCCTTTTCTGGGCCTTGCCACAGCTCCCTGCTTGTTTTCCCCAAAATAAATGGCTAAGCATATTGGGCCGGCAATAACCCCTTGAAATCAGTTGTTATCACAGTTAACAACCAGTTTGGCTTCAGTTCAGGCTGTTAACTATCAAACCACTAAGTACGGTAATGATTGATTCTTGGCCAGTTGCAGCTTGAGTGGGCTGTAAAACCCCATTAGTGAGGGCTCTGTGGAGGCAGCAACTCAAAAGATAAACAAATTGCTGGGTGCTCTGGCCCAGCTTCATCCTACTGCTCGCTGCTCGGCTCCCATGGGTCCCTGGCCTGGGGGGCCTACTCAAATCCACTCCTTCCCAAAGCCTCAGGCAGCCTCAGCAGATTTCCACCCTCCTGCCCACCTCTCTGGCCTCTCCCCTGTAGGGCATTTCTCTCTCTACTGTGCACCTCTCCTACCTAGATGTGACTATACCCCACTTCCACCAAGTACCTCCGAAGACTCTGATGCTCCCAGCCCAGAGGCTTGAGGCTTAGCTTTGGCCTAGCCACTGACCACCCTTGGCCCAGCCAGGCAGGCCTCACTTTGTAGCCAGGATCACAGGCGAAGAGCCTGACATTCCATCACCCCCTAGACTCCCTCCCACCCTGTGGCTTTCCCCAGGAATTGCTCTCAAACAAATGACATGTGGGTAATTACTGGGCTGGGGGCTGGACAGGCGACCGTGCAGATGAAAGCGTTTCCTGAACGGTCTCTTCATTTGCATGGCATCAGAAGCTGCTCAGAAGGTGTGACTTTTCCCACAGTGAGACCCCAGCTCCTCGCACAATAAAGCCAGGCTGCTCACCCAGAATTAATTAAAGGGGGAGGGGAGCAGAGGACAAGGCACCGGGTGCTGGGGGAGCTAGAAGACAGCTAGCTGAAGCCCCTTCCCCATATCCCCAGTGTCCACACCTGAAGAACCACACTCTACCCAGAGGCCCCGGGGTGAGTAGACAGGGCCTGAGGATCCCCAGCCTCTTGTTCCAGGCTTTCCACTGAGCCTTGGCAATCCTGATCAACCTGGAAGGGCTGAGCCTGGGACTTTGACTAGAACAACTCTGGGATACCCAGTAGTTAGGGAGCCTTTGGCTGCCCCAACCCGTGCCAACTGAGGTGCCAAAGAGAGGCCTACAAGGAAGAAGTTTCCAGGTTGTCCTAGTAGCTGGGCTATAGGAACAGCCAGGATGGAAGGCCTGAACTGTGAAGAGTGATCCAGCTCTGGGCACAGGAGTCCCGCTTCTGTAGTAAGGCATGGTGCTCACCAAGATGCCTCTCTTCCCCTCTTGCCTATGTCTAACTTTTTCCTGAAGACCCAGGTCCCCCAGGTTGGCCTCTTCATAGACAACAGTGCCTTTAGTTTTTCAGGAGCACCTGAGCTTGGGACTTTCTGTTCACAGCCATGGCCTGAATCTCCTAAAGTTGACTCAGCCCTATGTCCACTAGCCTAGGCATGCTCCCAACCCCCAGACCCTTGGATACTGGACAATTGTTCTTCAACTTTTGAAGTCAGATTCTGTAGACTATAATCAGTCCTACGGTCTCTGTCCTGTTACTCATACAGATTAGAGCTACAGAGCCCAAAGGGCTCCCCACCTGTCACCCACAGAGGGCTCCAGCATGTTCTTCATTTTGGCCCTGGGCTTGGGATGTGTTAGCAGAGTGAGGTAGTCCCCATCTGAGAGATCTAAGGCCAGCTCAGAATCTTTCTGTCCCCCTACCCCACAAAACCCTTCCAATGGAGTAGAGGAGAAAGCTGGCAAGCAGGTCCTTAGACGGAGGGTGGCCTTGGACCTGCAGTTGGGACAGCACAGTGGGGAGGGGCTACTCCTGGCAGGACTCAATCTCGAACACACATTTCTAATATGCAAGTTAAATAAACGTTTCAGTCGTTTAATAGTAACTAGTACACAACCACCTTCACTGACACCCACCCCTAAGGGACTGACCTAGGCTTAATCTTTTTTTTTTTTTTTTCTCCCTACCCCTGCCTGGGGTACAGAGTGGCCCTGGTTGGCCTGGCCAGGTGCCCTGCCAGTGCTGGGACTTCAGGAGAACATCTGCCAGACCAGAGAGCCCTCTACCGCAGGGAGCCCCACGGGAACCCAGTCTTAGGTCACCAGTGGGCTTTCCTGAGAGCTAAGAAGACAGACATCACAGCCAGTGGAATACAAAAATAGAGCCTCTCTTTTGTTTAAAAAAAACAAAAACAAAAACAAAACCCAACAGCAAACAATATGCACAACTAGAAGGCAGCTCCCCAGCTCCTCCCCTTCGCAGTGCCGCCGAGGTCTCACTGGAGTCCGCGGCCGGGCGGGCGGGGAGGGGCTGGGCGAGCGCCTATCGGGGCTCCGGGGCCCAAGTCCTCTGGCTGCCGCGCAGGCTGCGCGTGAAGGGCGGGTAGTTGAGGAACTCGAAGCGCAGGCTCTGCTCGGTGGTGTGGTGGCCCCGCGGCAGGCGCTTCATGAAGTGCACCTCGCGCTGGTGCTGGCGCGTCTTGGAGCCCTTGCGGGGCCGGCCCTTGCGGGTAAAGGCCATGTACCAGCCCTCGTACTTGGCGTTCTGCAGCGCCGTGTAGTTGTTCTCCAGCACGATCTCCGTGAACACGCAGTCCTTGCCTTTGCCATTGCTCTGCAGGTAGTTGGGGGGGATAGATAGGGGTGAGGGGGCAGACGAGGTGTTATGGAGCCTCCCTCCTTGTGAGGCAGAGGGCCAGCGGCCCCAGACAGCAGGTGGGCACCCCAGCAGATGGCTAGGGGAGCCTGAGCCCGGCCCCACCCCCTGCCCGGGCACCCGTTCCCTAATCCCTCACAACCCACAGCCCACCCGGCAACTTCCTGTCCTCCTGGGCAGCAGTGACACATGGCTCTCCACCGAGGGGCTGGGCCCGAGGCAGAGGGGCCCAAAAGCCTGCCTGTTCTGGCCTACTGCCCGCCAGTCTGGCCTGGGCTGCGGGGAGTTTCTCCACCTGCCCCCCAGCCCCCCAGCATCTCAGGATCAGCCCCCAGGACAGACACCCTATGCGGGGGAGGGGAAGCCTAGGAGGGACTCTGAGGCCCAAGGCCTGAAGCCTAGGAAATGGGGAGCTTGAGACTGGAGAGGAGCCGTGACTAATGGGGCCATTTCAGAGCTAGGCCGAGGGGCTGGGCCTGCGGCTTACTGAACATTCCAAATGCTGGTACCATGTAATTGGACATAATAGCAAAGCAATTTGGCGATTTGTTAAAAAGATATATGGAATTTGCCATCACCACCCCCAACCCCTTCCCTAGCCTTCCTTCTTCATCTTCATAGGTTTTACTCCCTCTGGTTGTTTCTCTCTAATTCCTCCATCCAATCATTAGGCAAACCCTGAGGTAACCAAGGTGCCATGCCTCTCCACTCACCTTGCTGGGATTAAAGTATACTAGAGAGGTCCAGTCAGCCCTTGCCACCTCTCAATCCTCAGTCCCCTTCCGGAGCCTCTCACCTTGGCAACCAGCTTCCCCTTCTTGTTCATACAGATGTAGAGACCCGTCTCTGCTCCACGGACTCGGACTCTGCTTCCAAAAGTATCGGTCTCCACAATGAGCTTTGCTGTCGGGGAAGTTACGGGATGCATGGTCAGTACATCTGTGACCTCTGTGCTCTACAGCTTTACCTCAGTTGGTCCAAGGATGTGTCCTATCCCTGGAACAACTGCTCCAAGGGAGAGAAACATAAAACAACGGGCTCAAGCCCAGCCCAACCCATTTACAGATGTGTTGGATAGCTCTAAGAAAGATGGACTCTCTTTTCAGGACCTGAGACTCCACCTCTGGGCTTACAAAGGGTCTGGGACAAAAACAAAAACAAAAAACAAAAAACAGTTTACAAGTTAAGTTTCATAGAAATGTTTGGATGCACCAAATGCTCCGTTGCTTTAGCCCCCTTTTCATGCTTGAAGTTTTTTTTTTTTTTTTAGGTCAAGATGCCAAGTAAAATTTAAGCTATGTAGATTCCATAGCTTTTGGAGAGATCTCTGAATAGCCTTCCAACTTAGAATATCATGAGCTCATACCCCACAGACCATTAAGGACATCTGGGAACAGTGGCGAGCTCCTGTCACAATGCTAAAGGTAAAAACATCCTGTTCTCTTCCTTCCCAGTCAGTTCTAATTACCAGCCTGGCCATCCTTCACCCCTTAGGCAGCCCTGTTCTGCAAGAAGTGACAGAGGGGGGGCTGGAGAGATGGGTCAGCATACTCCTAGCATACTGCTTCCTGTAGAGGACCAGAGTTCAGTTCTCAGGACCCACGGAGGGTGGCTCACAGCTGCCTGAAACTCCAGTTCCAGGTGATCAAACAACCGCTCTGATCTCTGTGGGCACCTGTGTGTGTGTGCGCACACACACACACACACACAGCACACACACACAGCACATATAAAATTTAGAATGAAAGAATCAGAGAAGAGGAGGAAGAGGGTGTTTCTCCCTACACTGACTTTAGCAGTCTGCTTTCCGGAACCAGACTGACCCTGCCCTTCTCCTTCCTTCAGCTTCCCAGTCTTCAGAGTCCAGCTCCAACATGTAGACTCGGACAACTCATTGTCTTTTCTCTCTTCACCTCCAGTACAGCAGGTTTTCTTAGGCAGTGGCCAAAGCGTTCAGAGGTGACATAAGCTTGGGCTGAATTCTGTACCCTTCTCTACTTCCTGTTCACATAAACAGCCAACTTGGCCCAGAAGCTGGTCCTGGCCACCTCTTTATATAATTGTTCTCTCAGAGGCTGTCCCCAAGAAGAGGAAGAGCTGAATTAGATGATAGGACAGAAGAGAATAAATCTCCTGCCTGCCCCACTATAAAGCCCAGACCTTTTCCTCCTTGAGAAAGCAATTCTATCTTGACATGTGGCTCTCTATACATAACCAACACCAGGAATAAGGGGGCACAGGAACCATCAGGGAAGTCCTCACACTGCCTCGCCTCTGACTGCCTATTTCACATAGACACAAAAGTGGGACCCAGAAGCTGAAGTCCAGTCTGTCCCCAAGTCAGCTGGGAGGTGCAGCTGTGTACCTCTCCCCCTGACCACCTCTCCAGTCAGACTATTCACTCCTCTCATGCCTGCTTTGGAGAGCAAGAAGCAATTGCTTCATGGCCAGGAAGGATGCTGGCTAGAGGGGGTTACAGGACCCTGCTCTGAAGATTCCAGCCAAGGATTATATTGCAGAGTGGGTAACCTCTGCCCAGAGTGGGTAACCTCTGCCCATTTTCGGATCCTAACATAGCAATTGGGACCTCTCCTCTGTTCTCTTCAGTCTATGTACAGTAATGCCTCTTTTATGGGCTTTTTGGAGCCCCAGACCCAAACTTCTGCCCTTCAGGCAGAGACCAAGGAATCCTGGAAGCCTCCTCTGGGTCTGAATAAAGTAAGTGGGCGTCTAACCTTGCTATTACCTAAAGACCAATTCCATCACTGCCAGCCTAGTTTCTCCTTCCCACCCCAAAACCCAAGGATGCTAGGCCATTTGCTTTAGTAGAGTAAATTCTGGAGGAGCCCGGCATTCTTTCCCTTTTCTTGTTGGGAAGCTGAGAAGGGCAGCAAGCAGCCAATTTGGAGGGACAAAGGGCCTGAAGGCCAGCTCTGCCAGCCCAGCGGAGGAGCTCGGCCACCAGGCAGGCTGCCCCCACCCCCACCCAAAGAGCCCCCCCTCTGGTCTCCTCGGATTGATCAGGGGAGCCTGGCCATGCAGTTTACAGAGGCTTTCCCAACCAGGCTTTTGGAAAGCTTAACATTTTCGAACCTTGTCTTCCACCCCAGTGACAGATTTATCCCAGGAAAATTATGTCTCCTTCTCTAGCTTTGAAGGGAAGTCAGCTACGTCCATGCTGAAAAAATGCAGCGAGACATACTCGATCCCCCAAACTGGCTCGAGAAGAGGAGAAAGTATTCAGGAAATGTTAAAAAAGGTGAAAGTAAGAAGAGTTTTAATCGCTCTGCCAGACGTGGGGGTCTCTCCAGAGATTCCTAGAGAACAATCTTGAGCCTCTTTTTTTTAACATTTACAGACTTGCAACTCCTTTCAAACTCTACATCTGAAAAAAAAAAAAAGCCTGGTTCTTTTTCTGTTTTATATCATTCTTCGTTTTTCTTCTTAGCTCTTAAAATGCCTCACCTTTTTAGTACATTTTAATAGAGCCTTCCTTTCTCCTCTTATGCTTATTTAAGTTGGTCATTATTTAAAGGTTTTTAAATTCACAATATTCCACTCTCTTAAAAACAACACCAGCCGCCCAGAGGGTTTGCCTTCCTTGTGGTACATCCAGAGTCTGGAAATTGGCCCCGTTTCAAGACAAGAATATTGAATGTTTTAGAAATCAATCAGTCCTCGGGCCCTATCCCAGTAACTCCCTGTACTCAGCAACCCTAGGGGAGCCGCCAGCCGACTCAACCCCCTGGGGTATCCACAGTAGAGCTGGTGTCTAACTTCCAGGCCAAGCCTCCCTGTGCAATTGACCCTTCTGATCAGTCAGCAGTTATCTCCCTTTTTCAAGCTGGGCAAACTTGGGGGTTTCTCTACCTTCTTCTTCCCACTCTCCTTTTGTGGACCCTGGCGACATATCCTCTTTCAAGAACTTCCCTTAAATCTGGGCCTCTCCCCTGAACCCTCTGCCTCCACCTGCAGCTGGGAAGAGGTGTGTGAAGAGGGGGAGGTTGTAAGGGAGACTCCTGGATTCATTCGTTTGCGGAGCAGGGAAGAGAGGGCACCTGTTGGCCCTGTCCTCCCCAGGGTCCCTTCCCCACTATTCTCTCCAGCTGACCCCAAGGCACCTTTCTGCCTTAACTCCTTCCCTCCTCAGCTGAGGAGCCTGCAGGCCTCTCCGGCCAATGCAGCTGGGGCTGGCAGGGAGCGGCGAGGTCCACAGCTAACCTCTCCTCTCCAGGCTCCGGGGAATGCGCCTTACCGAAGGGGTCTCCGTCTTCTGCCATGGCGTTGATGCGCTTGTTGGCCAGAACCTGCACGTGCTTCCCGCTGGTGCGGCTGTAGAGCTGGTAGGTCCGGATGAGGCGGCGGCTGAGCTGATCCGTCACCAGGCTCTGCTCCCTCACATGCTGTGTAAAATTAGGTGAGGACTGAACAGTTACCTTTAGGAAATCGAAAAATACACAGCACGCCATTATAATGCTACTCTGCCCAGGGGCCCTGAGTTGGTCCCCATTGCCCTTATGCCCCCCTCCCGCCGCGCTAGGCAGCCAGCGGGGACTGGGGGCATCCCAACATGCCGGCTCAGGCCACCAACCCCCGCGGGGAAGTCACGCAGACCCAGCCCAGGATGGATGGATGAACCCGGGATGAGGGAGAGTCTGGACCCACCTGTTGGGAAACACCCTGGGGCTCCCGGCCAGCTCGGAGCAGGGAAGCGGGCTCCCTGCCCAGCGCAGGCCCCCCGCCCGGGCCTTCCTAGAGGAGCAGGGTGCTTTTAAGTAGCGAGGCAACGCTACTCGGCCCGTGACATTTATAAAGACAAATTTACGGAGCAAATGTTGAGCGTGCAAAGGGCCTACGTTAACACGATCATTGGCCCAAACCGGCCACACGTCTCCCCAGAGAGCAGCGGAGAGGATGTTTGCTGCAACTACATCCCACTACCCCTGACAAGGAACACCCGCTGACTCCGGCTCCCGCCTTCCTAGGAGGCCAGGTGTGGCTACAGGTAGCCTTCCCATCCACCCGAACTGGCTGGCACGCCTTTGAGACTCGCTGGGCTCAAGACCCTTGGGTTCTAGTCTCTCCACTCACTCGCTGTGTGACTTTAGGCAGGACACTGTCTCTCTGTTCCTTAGATCCCTCCTCGGGGTAGTTTGGGGCTGGATTTGTAAAGTTCTCTCCAGCCCTGCTGCGCTGGCCGAAGGGTCGGTCCTCGTGTCCCTGCCCGAGAATGTCAGCTGGGTCCCCCGCGCCCGGCCCCCGCTTCTGCACAGCGCTCCTTACCTGGGCTTGGAGGCAGAGAACCAGCAAGTGCAACAGCCTGTGGGAGACAAAAGCGGGCAGGAGAGAGGCGCGGGGTGAGCGGAGAGGGCTCGGCGGGCGCTGGCCGACGGGGACGCGGGGCGACCGCGGTACTCACAGGCAGCTCAGCGCGGAGCGGGGGCTGCCCATGGCGCGCGGCCCCGGGAGCACCCAGAGCCCGGGCGGGGTCACGCCGTCCCACTGGAGGCCGCGGGGGGACAAGCCGAAGGTGCGGAGGCCGAGGAAGGTCGGGGTGCGGGAGCCCAGCGGCTATCCCGACGCGCCTCGGCGGGTCCCGTGGAATGTCGTGCTCGCCGCGCGCGCGGATCCCCTCTGCGCCGCTGCCGGAGCCGGTGGCCGCTGGCTGCTCAGGAGCCGGAGCAGGCGGGAGGGTAACGGGCCTGTGGGGTGGGTGGGGAGGTGGGGAGGGAGGGGGAGGGCAGGGGCGGGGGGCGCCGCACCGGCCGCGAGGGGGGAGCGCGGGGCGGGCGGCCGGAGCCCGCACCCCCGGCTGGGCGCTGGGGCCGGGTCGCCGCCCGGGGCGGGGGCGGGGCGGTCCGGGGCGGGGCGGCGGGCAGAGCTGGGATTGGGGGGTCTGGTCCAGGGGAGGGGTCTAGGGACCCGCGGGAGGGGCGGGGGCGGTTAGTGTGGGCGCCTCCCACTACCCTTGCCTGTCTCTTCCAGCGTTCCGGGGGCGGGATCGCTCAGGGATTGGGGGGTGCCTGGGACAGCATGTTTGGTGGGATTCCGTACGCTTGAGTCCTGTAGGACCGTTTCCCCGCGTGGAGTAGGGGTCTGCTTATCTCTGGCCTCCTCGAAGGTCTCTGAGTCGCCTAATGTGTGTTTCGGCCGCACTCGCCCCTCTTGGAAGCGCCAGCTAACGTAGTGAACTGGGCCCCGGTGTTGAGCGTCCCTTGGGCGCCGCTGGAACCCGGTGCCTTCACCTTTCGGAGAACCCAACCCTGGTGGTTTCCTGTCTCACAATCTCCGAAGAGGCTCTGGGAGGGAGAAATGCCTCTTGCCAGCCCATTATCATCTTCAGCCCTTCTCCTGTCCGTTCCCATTCAATTCCCACTAGTCTGAAGCTTGAGATGAACCTTGAGGCGTCTGTGTGGTATAAGCTCAAGGATCCCTGTAGGACCGGCAACCACTGCTTCCCACCGGAAACAGCAATTAGCAGGAGTAAAAATAACTACATTCAGCAATACTCAAGACATGGACCCAAGCTACCTAGCCGAACCCTCTGAGTTCCAGGTTTTCCTTGAGCAGGTACCTGGTGTCTTTTGTCAGTAGGAAGAGAGGAGGTGCTGGTGAGAAGGTAGAGACTTCTGTGAGCCTTTCCAAGCCTCTCACCTCATTGCTTTCTTCACAGGGCTTCTGGGAACCCCGAGCCACTGTTTTGTTTCTGGGGCACAATCTGGGTAGGCAGAGATTTCCCCCGGCCAGGTAGTTTTGAGGAACAGGTGGCTCCATTGATGTACCACCCAGCTGCTGCCTTCATCCAGAGTCTCCTCTCTACCGACCCTTTGTGCCTCTGGGGTAGAACCAGAGGTTTGAGGTGGCCCTAGAAGTCTTTGTAGGCTAAAGAGAGGCAAGCAGGCTCTTGTCAGTCAACATCCAGTTCTGACTGCCGCCCCCTTTTCTGTATCCCATCTTTTTCCATTCCGTGCTGCAAATGCAAGCACCGAGCAATATATATATATGGTCAGGGGAGTCCATCTCAGCCCTCCTCAGAGAAGTAGACTTCCTGAGCTCGTGGGCGATTCTCACAAATTCTGTTTCCCTCAGTTTTGATCCACACAGACCTGGAGGTGAGGGATCTGTCTAGCAAGTTCAAGGATTGCAGCTCATGGCAGGGCTGGGCAGAGTTGCTCTGCAGGTATTTTTGGTTGGATGGATGGATGGATGGATGGATGGATGGATGGATGGATGGATGGATGGGATGGATGGATAGATGGATGGTCGGACAGATGGATGGACAGACAGATGGAGGCGATCTGACTGATCATTTAGACTGCCTTCCACCTGTGGTGACTTCTCAAGACTTGGCTTCACCTGCCCACTGATGATAGCTTGTATCAGTTAGTAATTTGGCAGGCAATAGCTCCTTTCAACCTCACTAGGAAGTGAGTCCATGAAGGGGAAATGGACTAGAGGGGCTTCAGGGTCCTCGACAAAGGCCAGCTCCTTTTTTTCTCTGTGTGCTGTGCAGAAGGGCCTTCGGGATGACTTGTCTTTTTTTTTTTTTTTTTTTTTTTTTTTTTAATTTTTGCATTGCTCTAAGCTGGCAAAGGTAATGTGTGTTTTCTCACAGAATTTACTTCATGTGTGGAGCATAAGAGATACTCAAGGGTGTTTATTCTTGAATGTATTAACGAGTGAATGCCTAAACAGATGAAAGCAAAGGACAGACTCTTCTGGAAAAGGAAGAGCCCTCTCACCATGTCACCATGGACACAACACTTTGAAAATAAGCTTGAGGAACAAAACACAGGTAGTGGGTATCAGGGAAGCATCCTGTCAGTAGAGCCGGGGTTCTAGTTCCTCCCAGGGAGGTGTGTGTGTGTGTGTGTGTGTGTGTGTGTGTGTGTGTGTGTGTGTGGCGTGTGGAGGGTAGAGCACCTGAGTTGCATCAGGGTTATGGATCCTCCAGAGCTGAACCTTATTGATTCACCATCTGTGAATCACTTCCTTCACCCTCAGCAGACACCAGCACCTCCGCCTCAGAAAAGGACCCAGGTCACGATTTTACTTCTACTTTTGAACTCTGCACCCACCTCTAAGAGACCAAATTCTTTCACATGTGAAAACTCCCATGAACGCATCAGAGCTTCACCCAGATCTTCGGGATCCTCCTTGTCTCTCCAAAATTCAGTCTTTGAGGGAAAGCAAGGATAGATGTGCCTCCCTCACAGTGGGCACCCAGAGCAGGCGGTGACTGACAGATGCAAATGTTCCATCGGGCTCCCGCAGGCCGCTCTCCCTCCCTCCCTTGCTAGCCTGCCTCCCGGCCAGCTCCCTTCTTCCTTTATCTTATCAAAGCCCCGTAATTACAATTGCTATTTTGTTTCCTCGAATCTGCAATCAGAGCTCCCGCGCCTAGATGAGGGAGCGCCTGTCATCCTGATCTCTGAGTGACAGCCTGGCCACCTTTCCCTGCCACCCCCACACTCCACAAACACAAACACACACATGCACACACTTCCTCCTGCAAACACAAACACACACTCTTTGCCAACACAAACGGTTCTCTCTGCAAACATGCGGTCGCCAGGACTCAAACGCACCCCCTCACCAGGCCCCAGGCCCCTCAGACACACAGCCGGGCCACCATGCCTGCAGGTCACAGCGTTGCGCCCCTCCGGTGCCCAGCGTTCAAAGTGCCACAGACTCTATCAGGATGGTTCAAATGCAAAATCTCAGCGTCTGCGTTAGCCACTTAGAACCGCGACAGCGAACTGCGGTTCTTCGTGTCTGTCCCCCACCCCGTATCGGGTTGCCCTTCTTTCAGCGTTCTCCAGACACCATCCTATGCCTACATCCCGCAAGTTCTCTGAGGCCAGATAATTGGCAGGACTCCTGTTGTGTGCTTAGAGTACAGAAAAGGGTATCCCGAAAAGGTGTGATCTGGAAAGAAGGAAAAAACAATTCCCAGGTCTGTCTGCATCGCGCGGCAAGGGGCCGGGAAACTCCTGAACTAGAGGCAAATGTGGATTGGGCTCCCACTGCGGGCAGGGCTGTGCTCGTAGTCCACCCGCCAGGAAAACAGGCGAGAAATACAATGGGCGATCAGTGGAGTCACAGGGGGTACGCTGGTGGTGGGGGAGTATGACCGTGGGCTAGGCGAGTTTGGAAGGCTTCTGGAGAGGTGGCTAAGGGGTTGGAGGCAGGAGCCGAAAGGAGGTAGAAAGAGAGTGCCCCCAACTAACCGCTCTCGCTCTCCTCTAGTACGGGCGCTTCGTGTGAATGAAAACATAAATGCATTCAAAATTTAGTGATTTATTCTCTCCTGCCTTAAATTTAGCTATCGTTGATCCCGGTAGAGCGGTACGACCATGAGCAATTTTAAACACGCTCACCAGAGGGCGCTAGTCTTCGCCTTCTCCCTCCAATCGGATACTCTGCTAATAACTCCTAGCCAGGGCCGGTGGTGAAAACAACTAGAGGTAAGGTCCTGGACTCTTGAAAAGGCGTCCACACTGGGCAGTGGTGGCGCACGCCTTTAATCCCAGCACTTGGGAGGCAAAGACAGGCGGATTTCTGCGTTCGAGGCCAGTCTGGTCTACACAGAGGAAACCCTGTCTCGAAAAACCAAAAAAAAAAAAAAAAAAAAAAGGCATCCAGGACCCTGATCTGTTGAAACACAGAAGGCATCTCTCACTTGAGAAAGGAAGGTTGAAAACTTACCCCTAACTCCTCACATTGATGGGGGCAAACTTCTGTGGTCAGGAGGACCAACTTCCCCCTCTCCCCTCCTCACCCCTACCCCATGGAGCCCAAGCTGGACTCCAGTCCCCAATTTTCTTGTCTCCTGTGGGTTAGGTACGCTTTCTCTACTCTAGGGGACACTCTTGAAGTCTACAGCTTGAGCTCAACCCAGCCTCTTTGTATTATGGAGAGGCCCCCTACTTGTTGGTCAGCTGGTGTGAATTGGCCGGATTCTCAGGCCCTGTTCTCTGTCCGTCTTCAGCCTGTCTGGGGAAGTAACCTTTTGTTTGTTTGTAGGGCACTGATTCCCCACCCATCCCAACCATCAACACTGCTGAACTACTGACCCCTGGGTGCACAGTGCTCACACAAGCAACCCCGTTTCTCTTCCTGGCATAACATTAGGCAGGCCCAAGCACCACCCCACTCTAGGGATAAAGCAGTATGGCAGTGCTGGGGGCAGAGGGGAGGGCGTAACCCCTCAGCCGAGGAGGAGGCTGATTCCCATGGGCTCCTTTCTGCCCCCATATGCCAGGCCACCCGGATTCTGGTTTCCCTGTCACCCAATCTGGCCAGTTCCCTCCATCTGGCCCTGAGAATCAGGTTTCTAAGGGCCCTGCTCTACTCAACCTACCTCAAAAGACCAGAGGAGTAGAGTGATCCCCACCCCTCATAGGTCCTCTCCCTGGGCTGAGCCGCCCCTCATGGGGCCAGGGATGCACATTCCTCAGGTTTCTTAAGCCCACTTATCTGTCCCCCTGCCCATCAGCCTGAGTGCTGACAGAGGCCCAGACCCCTTGTTTGGAAGTTGATAACCTCCTGCGACGGCCCTCCCCCACCTGCAGGAACATGAAATAGGCTGGAATGGGAGATCCCTCGGCAGCAAGGCAGAGGGACTTAGGCCTGCTTTGGGCTCAAAGCCCTGGGGACTAGGATCCCACATCTCACCAGCCCAAGGCCTAGGCCAACCTTTGTGCTGCCACAGTGCCACCTGGTGGTCCCTAGGGAAATGTCATCTCAGCATTGAAAAAGCCACACAAGGAGTGCAAAACAACCATACACCACTTTATTTAGATATTTATCTAAAAATGTAAAAAGTGTCAAAAATGTATTCTCAACTTTTTTTTTTTTTGCAATGCTGGGGACTGAATCTGGGTGTGTGTGTCAGGTGTTCAAAGGTCATCCCACCCCAATAGAAAAGAAAACCACAGGACCAAACAAACACAGGACCCTGTGGAGAATGACTGCTCTCTTAGCACCAGCCCAAGTCCCTCCCACCTACCCCTTTCCCAAACTATCCTTTTCAGCGAAAAAAATATTCTTGAACTTGTCCAGGAACACATGGAGCATGGCACCTGTAGCAAGCAGCTACCTAACCTGAAAAAAGCAAGAAAGAAGTCAGTATCTTTGGCCTCACCTGCCTCCCTTAACTTCCCAGATCCTGCTGGAATCCCCTCCCCTCCTCCTCACCAGAGGGCTAGGGCCTGCCCCTATGCTTTTTGGCAGGAAGGATGCCACACAGCTTAATTTCATCTTCACTCTCATCTTCACTTTCTTCTTCAGAAAGATCGTTGTTTATACAAACTGGTGAATACACAGTACAGACAAAGGTTAAAGCCAAAGGTCCTTAACCATCACCACAGGTCTGTGCCCTGAGCTGCTAGGCAGACAGGGAACCTCATCTCCCCGAGTTCCTAAGTCTAGATGGGAAGAGCCTCGATATTGAACTGCGGGGAAGGAAAAAAAAAAAAACCCAAAAGAGCCCACGGACATCGTTGGAGCTGGACACCTGAGGCAGGGTCCAGGAAGTTCACAGGCCCGAATGAGGCAGTGAGAGGCACATAGTACTGGAGGCACACCCTGCGATGCAGGATACACTAGGAGAGGAGGCTGGAGTAAGTCAGGAGTGGAGAGTGAGGGCCGACTCTTCTCACCGATCTGATGCCGACCAGTGATCCGCACAGGACCAGAACCGGACTTCAGGCGGAAGGTTACAGGTGGTTGGAGCTGGAAATCATCTAGACTGAGCTGGAAGACAGGAATGAAGGCCTGATCCGTTCCGGCCCACCCATTTTGAGAGTAATACTGAAGTTCTCAATCCCCACTATACTCCCACCAACTAACGGTTACAACTCACCATGGGCTGGCAAGACAACCTGAGGTTGGCCACAGGAACTGCAATCTCCTGATTGTCGTGATCCCGGGCCACAACTTCCACCACATTACACTCGTCCTTGGCCCCCTCCGTAAGGCACAGCTGAAAGGCATACAGAACTTCAGCGTCTTAAGTGAGGGCTGACACCAAAGCGAAGGCCACTTACCCTAAAACCAGCCTAGTCTCAGTGGTACCCGATGAGGGGACGAGAGAAGTAGCCCTTTAAGGGTAGCCATAAGTGACACTCAACCCGAGAGACAGGCGGAGTGTCCGCTAGTCACCTGCATCTTCAACTCCCTCTCCACCCCCTTACCATGTTCAAAGCCAGCACGTGTTCCGTGTCATCCTCTTCCTCAACCTTGAAAGTAAAGGAGCGGGTGTGGCCGGAGAGCTCACAACCTGCAAGAGCCAGCGCGTTCGCCTGAGAGGTGCACTCGTGGAGGGGACAGCGCGCGAGGGCGTTTCACAGACTTCGCTGTCCCCTGCACCTGGTCATATGCTGCAGCGGGGTGACCGGTCGTTTAGTCGTCTAAGACACGTGGACGGGCGTCCCTCTCGGGCCGTAAAAGGCCGCGAAGGGCTAGGGAAAGGCGAGGAGCCCTCGGCCCACACCCACGTCGCCCAGCCGGGTTCCTCAGCCCGACGCCTCACCCGCCCCGTACCACTCTGCCACTCCCGTGTTCAATACCGAAGAAGAAACTATCCATTGTGACCGGTGCCGGGACCCTCAGGCCCCCGACGCCCCCAGCCCGGGCTCGGCTCTCTTGGTTCAAGAACGCTAAAGCAGCCGCGGCGCCGGCGGCCATGCTGAAACGGCCGTGAGAGTCCCGCCCCCCACGCACCGAACGCCGCACCTCAGCCAGTTCCGGCCCCGCCCATTAAAGGAGACGCGCGCAGCCAGGCGCGAGGCACCTGAACCGCCACACTGGGCGAGAACAGCTCTCTGCTGTCTCTTCCGCAAGGGCAGGTAGCAAGGCCTCAGGAGAAATTTCCACGCGGGATTAAAGTTAGCGTCCATTCACTGAACCCCTATCTTCCAACCCGGGGATATGTACAGATGTTAGTGTAAACTCGGGGTAAGGGGCACTCATTTTTACTTTCCCCAGGGATTCCCACCCACATCCATGGCAAATTAGCCACCTCTTATATAAACTCCCTTATTCGTGATGGAGGCTTGAGAGGGCCTAAGCTCAGATATGGGAATCAACTCCTCTCTTCTTAGGTGAGGACCCACGACCCCACACAAATATTCCTTCACTTAAGATCAAGCCATGTGCTCCCTAACCCATAGAGAAACTCAGTTGCACCCCTCAACTTCACACACACGTTACATGTAGTAGTAAGAGAACAACTAAAAGACAAATGTACTTTTCTGAGAAAAATCTTTGCTGTGGAAGGCAGGAGGGGAGGGCTGTCTTCAAATTCCAGCCTACACTGAAATAGCTAGCTTTGGATACCTGAGGGATCAAGAGATGTGAGGAAAAAGATTCGAGAAACCAGAGAAAAGGCAGCACACCACACATACTCACTTCAAGTTTTATTGTGCCTCTTGCATGGTCTGCAGATAGTTTTACAGTTCGTTTTCTATAGGAACTGAGCTGTGATCCAAACAATCAATGAAATGTTATTCCAACGTTAATAAATATTCATAACCATGAAAGATGGCATAGCACTTTATCCTACAATATAGACCTGGACATGTTTTCAGTTATGTCCAGATCATCCCAAGTGATTACTGAAAACAAACATTAAACAAAAAGCCACTTGTTTAAAATTCCTGATTCCGTATGAAACTCTGAAATCCTCCAAATAAAATGTAATTTCCACTAAGGCATGAGATGTATTCAGAAAGCTGAGAGCATTAAAGGGTCTTAGTATCTAATAACAATTTTGCCCTTCACCCCAGCCTTCAAAACCAAACTTGATTTAAGTTTTCCAACACATCCTATCAAAGGCTTGTATCCCAACGAGGCGGTTTATTTCCACACACTCCTGGGCCTCTGGTGCAAGCCACTGGGTCCACTATAGATAGTGCTAAAGCGTAAGACTAGCTCAAGCTCACACTGGAGTTCTAGACAGGAAAATGTTTCAGGCTTCCTTTTCTCTCTCCCCCCTCAGCTCAAAGTTCAAAAGCTGATGTAAAACTGGAGGAAAGCAAGGTAACAAAATACTGTTGAAAATCTATGAAGTTACTAGATAGCTAGCCATGATTAAAAAATAATTCTGCAGAGACTATCTGCCAGCTTCATGCTCAAAATCCTTAAATTCACCAAATCTAAATTAAAATAACATGAAGTTTTCAGAATCTCTGATTAGAAGAAAAAGTATACTTATGGTTAACATATACTTATTCTTTCTTTTAAAAATTAGATACAAACATGCAAGAATTAAAGACTGATTCAATTAAACCAGTAGTTAACAGGTCTTTTCGATTAAATGACAACTGTTCCAAGGGCAAATGAAACCACTAGTCAGTCCCCTTACCCTTACTTGACAATGTCAAAACATTTCACATGCGGATCTGCTATTAAGGTTAATTCCCAGAAGTAACTGCACTTCCCCACAGATTTGAGTCAGATGAAGTTAGGTGCTCATAGCTCATAGTCATGGCCTATCCTATGTGGGAGACACTTCAAAAATAAAGCTTCTTAGGAAGAAAGGGACAAATGTAAAGGAAATCTACCATTCACTGGTTTACATTATTCAAAGTGCCATCCTAAACCAACACCTTTCATTTTCAAAGGGAAAAAAACCCATAATATATAAAACAGTAAACAAAGAACAGTCAGGTTACAGCTAGTCTATATACAAAGAGATTTACAAGTTTGTCAATTTAGGCCTTTGCCACAAACAAATGCACATTTGTCCCTAACAAAGCACAATGGCCTGAACCAACAGTTACATGAGACAGTTGCCCAGAACTTTACAAAAAGCAGAAAAATTGCCCCAAATTGAAACTCACTAAATTTTCTCATTCCAGCCATGTCTCCAAAGAACAGAGACATTTCATTCTGCACACCAAGGAGAATAAGAGTGATTGATCTTCATTGCTCTTAGGTGAGAAATGCAACCACACTGGATGCAGAAAACAGTGCTGACTCCATTTATTTAAGAAGCTCTCCCTAGAGAGCCCCATGAGAGGCCCTGACACTAACACCAGACCGGAAGAGGAACACAGCACAGGCTGCACAGGACACGCAGCAGTGCTGTCTTCTCCCAACCAGCGAGCGTGGTCTGAAATGTGACGGGTGCGCTTTACAGTCCTCTTTGTTTTCAATCCAACGGGCTGGTCTGCTGCTGGTCCAGACACTGAACTGTGAAGACCTCAACCACCAACCACAAGAGCGAGTCAAGAGACTTTTGGACAGTTCACAGTGCCAACAAGTGTCACAGGCTTCGACCGAGTATAACCACATCCTTTGGAAATCCTTCCATTTTTGCAATTTCAAAACAGCCTAACTTGCTGTAAAACTCCAGAATCCTTTTATCATCTGGTCTTACTTCGCAGAAAGCTCCCCGGGAGCCTAGGGAAAAAAAAACAAAAACAAAAAAGAAAACACAAATATTTTAAATGTAAGTAAGTATATCGTATAGATATGAATCATCCTGTTTAATACAGGTAACAGCTTTATCTACTCCCTACATTTCGTATTACAACTTTCATTAAAAATTTTTTTGTGGTAATGGGGTATTCTGAGCTATATTTCCAGCCCGACAATTTTCTTAAAAATCTTTTTTTGCTTTTGCTTTTGAGAAAGGGTCTCACTCTGTAGCCCTGGCTGGCCTAGAACTCACTAGAGCAGGCTGACTTTCCCTTAAATACACTGTAGCTGTCTTCAGGCACAACACAAGAGGACATCAGATCCCTTTACAGATGGTTGTGAGCCACCATGTGGCTGCTGGGAATTGAACTCAAGAAGAGCAACAACAAGTGCTCTTAACCACTGAGCCATCTCTCCAGCCCTGGCTTTACAATTCTTAATACTTAGCCAACAGTGAGTAAAATTCCCCCCACAGAAGAAAATTCTTGCTGGGTGATGGCAGCTCTGCATGCCTCCAAAGTCCCAGTGCTCAGGAGGCAGACAGAGGCAGGTGCAACTTCTGAGTTCCAGGACATCTAAAGGCTATACAGAGAACTTGTCTTTAAAACATAACAAAAACAACAAAAAAACCAACCAAAGAAAAAAGGACAAAGGAAAAAACAAACAAAGGGCTGAAGATACAGTTCTGTGTGTCTCCTATTGAGGCCCTAGATAGATTCAATCTCCTATGTTATAAAATGGAAAAACAATTTGGGGATTGGGTGGGCAGTGCTTTGTGCATGCTGGGTAAGTGTTTTTATCACTAACTCTGTAAATGGCTAACAAAGTACTTGCTTTTCTACCAGTTAAGAGCCAATAAACTCTGTTGAGTCAGACTGGCCCCTGTTATAACCCTCCCCTCAGCTCTGCACTGAGATTATATGAACTACAATGTTCAGTTTAAAATGTGCTCTTACATGTTTTTAAAGAGCTGCCTAAAAATTCAAGAAATACTACCTGAGGTACTTAAAGCCTTTATAAAACATCTTGCCCTATATGATTTCACCCCCACAGTATTAATGGTGAAGCAAGGAATTTTTGAAGGCTCCATGTAGGTAATACACGCCCAACAAAAGTTGCACAGTTTCTCCATTAGGTTAATTTAATCTTCAACCATTTATGGGCTTCTGAGCAAAATCAATTATCTCATGTGTTAATTTCTCATTCAACTGAGTCTCAAAATTAGTGTTCACATTACAAAAGAGCAGCATTTTTCAAGGATCAATGCACACTGAATGCACACCAGTTAATTCAAAATAAATAAGCAACAAGCCAGACACAGTAGATGCAGACCCGACTTAAGAGGACAAGGCAGGAAGATAGCTTGCATCCAAGAATTTGAGGGTAATCTGGGCAAGAGATCCCACACCACACCCAGTGCACGCACATGCATGCTTACACACACCCCCCAAAGGGGGGGGGTGCAATGTAACTGGAAAGAAAATTATTGAGCCATGGCATATTATGGAGGCCAGAGGCCAACTCTGTGGAGCTGGCTCTTCTGGAGACTGAACTCAGGCCATGAGTATGTGAACATCAAAAAAAGAAAACAACTTATGTCAAGTCACTTCTCACACCTTCCACATTAATGTGGACTCTAAGGATCAAATTCAAGTTATCAGATCTGCCTCTGAGAAGCAAGGGTCCTACCCAATGAACCTTCTTCTCTCATGCAGTGTCATTGTCATTCTCCCCTCCAGCTGGCCTGGCACACACAGCCATTCTAGTACCTTGGCACTTGAGTCCTGGGATTCTAAGTGCTGAGCGACCAGACTCAACTTTCTTTTACTTTCAATCCCAAAATAGGGCTCTAAGGGCAGACATGGTAGCATGGGTCTTCTTAGAGCTCAGGAAGCTCTGGGAAAAGACTGCAGGATTCTAAGTCAGACTGAGGAACACATACAAGACCTTGTTGCAAAAGGCCAAAACTAAATTATACTCTTTAAAAGATAAGGGGATGGCCGGGCGGTGGTGGCGCACGCCTTTTAATCCCAGCACTTGGGAGGCAGAGGCAGGTGGATTTCTGAGTTCAAGGCCAGCCTGGTCTACAGAATGAGTTCCAAGACAGTCAAGACTATACCTGAGAAACCCTGTCTCGAAAAACAAAACAAAACAAAACAAACAAACAAAAAAGATAAGGGGATAATGAGATGGGTCAGTGAGTAAACGGACCAGCTACCAACCTGAGTCTGATCCCCAGGATCCACATGGGAAAGGAAATCAATTCCCTCACGTCCTCCATGTCCACACACCCATACACAAACATGCCCGCAAAGTATAAAATGCAGCCCCACAATTTGTGCTCACCATTGGCCTTCAGTGAAGACAGGAGGCAAGCCATCATGCTTTTGGCAACACTTGGGTCAGTGACTTTTTTATGAATATCCATTTTTATCAGAGAAGGGAAGTTGGCAAGGAAAGTTTCTGGCAACACCTCCTGCTCTTCATGGAAACTCAACATTATTTTCTGCAAAAGAAATATTAGACTTTTTTATACTTACAAGTTTCTTTTATATATCAATATTGCAGAACTCAGGAAAAGCAAAACAATATTTAGCAACTTTTCCAGCTCAGAGAGAATGAATTAGTTTACAATTCTAAAAGGTGCTACTTATGGCCGAGTATGGTGCGGCTTCACCATTAACCCCACTAATCAGGAGTTAGAGGCAGGGAGAGCTCTCTTGAATTCAAGGCTTGTCTATACAGTGAATTCCAGATCACCTATAGATAAACAGTAAAACTATCTACAAAAATGAAAGAACACACAGACACCCACCCAGACCAAGTTACCAATCATTTAGGGGGCTTGACACCAGCAGTTAAGAACACTTATTGCAGAATTATGAGGACTGTACTTCAGGATGACAGAACCCACATAAGACGCTGGGTATCTGGCACATACCTCTAACCCTGCTTTGAAGGGGCTAGATATAGGGCTGCTGAGGCTTGCTGGCTTCCAACTACCTGAAAAAACGTGAACTCTAGGTTCAACCTTGCCTCAGAAATATTCAGTGACAGAGGACACTCTTTCAATTCTCAGTTCAGGCTTCCATGTATGTACATAGGTATATATGTGCACATACACTCATACAGACACATACAAAAATAAATAATTTTAAAAAATGGTTTAGTCAGGCGGTGGTGGCGCACGCCTTTAATTCCAGCACTTGGGAGGCAGAGGCAGGCGGATTTCTGAGTTCCAGGCCAGCCTGGTCTACAGAGTGAGTTCCAGGACAGCCAGGGCTACACAGGGAAACCCTGTCTCGAAAAACCAAAAAAAAAAAAAGAAGTGTGAATACAACAAGAATAAAAGAATCACAGTTTTCCTTCAAGACTCCGATCTCTGTAACTAAGCTTTTATTTAAAGTAAGAAAAACAAAGAAGTACTGTAGATTTGGGTCAGAACTTGCCTAATGTGTACAAGGTCCTGAACATAATCTAAAGCACAGCAAAAAAGAACTCTTCCTTGGGAAAGCAGCCAGTTAGTGGATGATGTAATGGATGCCAGTGTAGTGTCCATAGAGGATTCAGCTACATGGGTACACACAACAGAGGTCTTACTGGAGCTGCAGGGCTTTCAGAGCTAAAGCTAGAGACAAGAGGTGGATCCCCATCACTGAGCCTGGCTGCCTGGTCAAGAACATTTGTGAAGATCACACCTGGAGCAAATCAACCCCTACTTCCAGCCCATCAAGAAATCTGAGCTTACTTACTTTTTTCCTGGGCGCATGCCTTAAGGATGAGGCCTTTTTTTTTCTTTTGCTTATTTCTAGCAGTGCAAAAGCAGATTTAGGCTGACCAGGCCAGACTTAGGGCTTGCCTCATTCATTCCTGGGGACTCACTCACTGCAGTCATGTCTGTCCTAGATGCTGAGCTCTCCAAGGTGCTAACGGTTTCTATCCAAAGGCCATGGCCATGCTTTTCACTGTCCTTTGGCGAGGCTACAAGGGGGAACAAGACTGACAACCCCAGATTGTTCATGTATGATAACAGGGTTCTATAGCCTCCACAGATACTGGCATCATTTCTGCTCCTGGGCCTAGAAACTACCAATAGCCAGTCCTGATAATTACTACACATCAACGGGCATCAGGATTCACACCCAGGACAACTCTGGCAAGGCTTACTGCTAGCTGATACCCCCAACCTACACAAAGCTAGTCTCTGCATCAAAAACTCTCCAAAGATCTTTTGAAAACCCATACTAGAATTAGAATCTCCACTCAAAAGACTCAAGACTCCAGTTGCAGCCATCAGACAGAATTCTTATAAAAAGCAAACAAAAAATTAAGACAATTAGCTGCCAAGTGATAAGTAGAGGAAGAATCAGGAGTTCAAAGCTAGCCTCGAGTTCGTGGACAGCCTTGACTCAATGTGACTCTGTCTCAAATATATGTAAAATTCAGAGCAAAGATGGCTGTTTTTCAGAAGGTCCCGAGGACCCACATCACAGCTCACAACCACGTGACTCCAGTTTTAGATCTGAACTGTGTTCTAGATCTGTGGCCAAAGGGAACACAGGCACACACTTGGTACACAGACAAACATGCAGACAAAACACTCGCACACTCAAATTGCTAAAGAATTAAAACAAGTAAGCACCAAGTATTATAACTGAGTGCATCACATGACATATAACACGTCAGTCCACACAACCATAAACTCAATAACAATCAGCATAAAGTAACTTTAAAAAGTACTGCAAGCTGGGTGTGGTGGCACATACTTTTAATCTTAGCACTCAGGAAGCAGAGGCCAGCCTGGTCTACATAAGCTTTTCTTTTTTGAGAGAGACAGATACACACACACACACACACACACACACACACACACACACACACACACACA